>CM073134.1:22949000-23549000 GCA_037039145.1 Fundulus diaphanus
GATAGATTTTTTTTAAGTCAACCAACCATTGAGCTGCTGCCTATCATTTCTTTCGGTTCGTGTGTAGGTTTGATTGTTGAGTCGACACAAGGCACCATCATTCTCCCAGTAGTCAGTGTACAGGCCAATATAGAGCTCTCCTCCTGATTAACACAGAAAAAAGAGAATTAATTTTTTTTTAAGAAAGTGAAAGTACTGATAGAATATTGACCACAAGGTGGCAGTATTTACTATTAAGAGATTAAATAGTTCTACTAGAAATTCAACTGAAATGAAAACATCATGCTTTAGGCTCCACTGATGGTAAAATTATAGGTAAAATAATTAGTTATGTCTTACTGCAGAGTGTTGACATGCAGGAGCTGTTTGGGTCATATGGACACCGTCCCTTCCCGCTCACAACACTCTCCTCTTCAAAAGCAAACATTGTTTCCTGAGGCAAAAACATAAACACAATACGAACTTAATAATTATCATATAAATTATCATGAACATAGATGTGATAGCTGCACTCTGAGCAGCAGACCCTCCAACATAACTGATCCCTGAAGAGGACGGGGGCAATAAGTCAATGAAAATAATTAAAGGGAGAATCATAACGTGATGGATGGAGAAGAAGGAAAGTAGATGAGAAATGAAGTGATGGATGACCGAATGAACGACTGCCAGTAAAAAAAAGTGTATATCCAGCTTCGCTTTGCCCTTTTATTATTGTGGAATCCTCACTCCCACTCATCTGCAGTGCAGGCAGTGGAAGGGCACATGCACAAATGAGCTCCATGTAGAACCACAACTCATACTGAGGGCCACCATGAAAATCTTAAGTAGTTACTAGCATTCAGATTGTGTAATATAACATTCTGTCTTGATTTATGAATGGCCACAGAAACCAACTGTGGTGTGCCTATATGGCGCCAACACAAGTAAGATTCTCAAACTCATCCATCATCGAAGCTGATCTCTCAAACGTAAATCTAAATTGGCAGAAAAATATGACTGTTGTTTTGTGTCTAGACAATTTTAAAAGGAAGAACATTTTATTTCATTACAATGTGTGATAAATATATTATTCATCAGGGAGCGATGTTATCAATAGCAGTATACTATGTTGTAATTTATGGTGATGTAAATCTGATTAATTGCCACATCTAAGACTCGTAGAGAGGAGTTTTCTAGGCCTCCATTAATCAGACACGTTGATGTAGTTATCCTGAGCAATGAGCAATTGTGAGCTGAAGGATGGCTAAGCATTATTTCTGTCAAATGCTGCGGCTGGCCTAGTTGACCTCTCATATAAGTGTTAGTGTGTAGGCTGGAAAGGCTTTTACCTTTCATCTCTCTAAAAAGCCTCACACATACCTAAACTGCCCTGTGTTTCACATGTGGAAAATATGTGCCATACTGTGTACATATATGCTAGTGCTGATGTATGCAGCCTGTTTTGGTTGTACACCGCTATTCATGAAAGACAAGAAAGTTCTATTCAGATGCCGAAACAAACGTGCATTAATCATTTCTAGCCTGGAACCTCCTTGAGAGAGCAGGGGTGTAGGGGGTGATAACCTTGTTCACATGAACAGTAGGGATGCCAGCTTTTAAAAAATAAATATGAAAAAGGGGTCTGCTCCAAATGCCCGTCTCTCTCTTTATAAATGAAAATCTCTCCTTTGCTAACTTTGTATCCTCTCCATCTCCATCTCACATCACCCATTGGTGCAAGGCACATGGATCAATCTAGGGCAGCACTGTAAGCACAGTGTTTAATAACTCAGCAGTCTGAGATGTGCTAAGAGTCATAAAAGCTTGTGACTGAAAGATGATCTCAAAACACTGCATCTATGGTTTCAGCCACATAATTTAAACTGTTGGCTTCATTATCAATGGAAACTTGAATATTGTCTTTGCATTACTGCTTGGCTAACTGCATCAGAAACAAGCACAAAAAACAGATATTGAAAAGGAAAATTCAGATTCCTTGAAGTTAGGCTCAAGACAAAAGCTGCTGTCCCACTGTTTGGATTGAATGATCAATTGACCTACTGGGAATTAAATTTAAATGCTCTATATGTGCCCCAAGTTGTCAAAAAATCCATTAATCCATCCATCTATCTGTCTATTACCTTCATATCTTTGCTAAATTGCAGATTTGGTGTGTATCTTCAGCTGGGTTTGGACGAGAAGCGTGGTACAACCTGGACTTGTCACAAGTCCATCCATCAATTTTCTGACCCGCTTAATTCCTCATGGGGTCGCGGGGGTTGCTGGTGCCTATCTCCAGCGTTTACTGGGCGAGAGGCGGGGTACACCCTGAACAGGTCGCCTTGTCACAAGTCCATTTATGGGAAATTGTTTTTGCCTGAATTATTCTGAAAGTGCACTTTGCTATAAGTTTTGGTTTCAAGCAGCCAGCAGCTCAAGTTAAATGAAACATCTGAATAGCATGGAGGACATTTAGGAATTTTATTTTTGAGTCATTGCTCAAATATCCATAGCAGAGATCCAATGTGTTTGAGTTGGATTTTTTGATATTTCTGAGTAGCACAAGTAATGCAGATACAGTGTTATGATAACATCACAGAGCCTCACTTCTAAAAATCCAAACAGTCCTTTTCAGGCCTAGAGAAAAATCAACAGACAAAACAATCTGCTCCATTTCCAGTCTGTTTACAAAATTATCTTTGGTTGCTATCCTTAACCTATTCCAAGCTATTCCTCAGTGGTCAGCCACATTAGATAAAAGCATCTGTAAAATGACAGTTATGTAGATGCTGGTCAATAAAATGTATTTTGAAATGTTTTGACTCTAAATCAAACTTTCTATCCATTTCATCACTCACCTTCCCTTTGTGTCCCACTCTGACCATGGCACAGACGGGATTAAAGGCCCCTGTTCCACAGACCAGCAAATGAGTCTGGTTGTATTGTTGCAAAACTTTAATGTAGTTTGCACATTCAGGCTGTTGAGATAGAGACATGAAACATTGAGTAAACACTGTGGTGTGGATTGTGCAAGATAATAAAGTTTGTGTGAAAATAGAATAATAGAAAAAGCCATATTTTATTTGTCAGTACTATCAATAATTAAGCTTGAACATAGGTCATTGGGCTCAGACATAAACTCAAGCTCTCAATACACAGCAGATATTTTTTAATCATGATTCCTGGCTGTAAATGTATAGGCTAAGGTAGGTTAATATATTTTATTAACTTAAAATTTGTCTTTACTAGTCCTGATGGCTAGACCTTGCTGTTTTGCAAGTCCTAAATGAAAACACATTTAGCTATAATATGTTTTGCACAGTTCTTACCTTTTCCCTCCCCTTCATCATACACTCCTCTATCTGAAATTCAGTACTCCCCCAGTTGATCTGAAAGAAAAGCAGTTTCCACATATTCCCAATTGTTGAATAGTAGACAAAGTATGTATTGTTATAAGTATATACCTATGTCTAGGTATATAAGTATACCTAGACATATAACCATTGTTTTTCTGGATGTTTTATAAGCATTATATATATCACTGGCAACACTAGTCCCTCAAAATGGAAAGTCATGCATAGCAAAAATGTTCGTATTTATTAGAAGCCTTATAATTTTCTCTCTCACACAAGTATGTCCATTGTCGGTTCTTCACCTAAACTATTAAAATCTAACAAACAGAAGAGGGCTGAAGCCCAGCCTACCTGTCTATGCTGGGCGTTAACCCTATCCAGGTTAAGGGAGAACAAAGCATTCTTGGCACCAACATAAAGCCTTTGGTGGCTCTCGTCCAGTAGCATGGTCTGGGGCTGAAGAGGCACTCCACGTCCCTGGAAGACCCAGGTCCTGTTCATCTGCCAAAGTTCTGCATGGACATTCATAGACATTCATACAGAGTTATCATGTTACTTTTTTACATTGCATATGAGGGCGAATGTGCAGCATAGATGCTACTCAACTTTGCTTATAAAGATGTTGTTTTGTTGAAATTCTATGGAACATTGAAAGCATGAAACAAGCAACTCTAAAGCCCCATCAACAGAAACCAGATAGAGTCACAGATTGCAAATATATATATGGGACAGGATAAATCCTGGATATGTGAGTCATTTAAAATGCAGCGTCATCTTGGCCGCACCTTATATGAAGATTCAGACATACTTTTTTGTTAAATTTTAAAGTGCAAGAGGTTGGATTAAAATATATAGAGGTTTGAACTAATCAGAGGTAGAGAACAGTTGGTTTGTTAATAGAGAGTCGGTAAGAAGCAACAGATGCAAATGCCACAGGAATGTATAAGCATGACTGGCATAATTCAGTTTTTGGAAAGAATAAATAAAACGCTAACTTTTAAGTAAACTGTATTCTAAATGTTTATGTGTTGCCTGGCAGATATAGAGCAGTATGGTACAGGTGAAAAACACTCCAGCTTTGTGAAAGCAGCCAAAGGGCTTAAAGGTCTGCACCAAGGACCGCGGAAGCGGTAGGGCCGGTAGGGCCGCGGCCCTACCTACTTTTGATGATCAAGCCTCCCCCCCCCCCCCGCGAAAAGCGTGTCTATCCCCCGCCGCAACCAACCCCCCCCCCCCCCGCTCGGCCGCGTTTGTCCGCTCGTCCGCGTTTGTCTGTCCCCCCCCGCTCGGCCGCGTTTGTCTGTCTCCCCCAAACCCCCCCCCCCCCCCCCCCGCGTTTGTCTTTCTCCAACCCCCCCCCCCCCCCCCCCCCCCCGCTGGCGTCTCCATGCGCCCGACCAACTTGAAATGCGTTCCGCGGTCCATGGTCTGCACAGTCAGCAAAGTCTATGTGAACAAACACATTAATGAATATTTTAGTAAAAAGCTAAATGACACATCTGTCATTGCAGCACTACACCCTTTTTATAAAAGGTATGGAAGTTTTATCTCCATATTAATGAAGCACTTTGCATTTTAAGTATGAATCGCTATTCTTTCTTGGGACAATGATTGCAGCTACGCCAGACCTGTGCTGGTATGTCACTCTACAAATATGCTTGTCGGCCAAATGGGAGCGACAACAGATGTCCTTTAATTTTCAGCAACTCCAACAACCAACTGGGTGATTCAGAGTAGAACGATACGTTTACAAAAAGGGGCAAAACATATTTTCCTATGATCAATATATTTTAACGGCAAACAGACAGACGGACGTTTGCTCTTGGTACCCAGCTATACGTGTTTTAACTAAGTGTGACACTATCATCCCTCCATACAATCATTTTCTTTGAGAGTTGCACAAATGTCTCCTATTTCTGGATTCAGCTATGCTTTCATCACTAAATGTTAAAGCACACTAAGTTCAAAGCAAACCTTAAAAGCATCAATAAATTTCTGAAGGATGATAACCAGGTTGTTTCCATGGCTCTGTCAGAAAAGCAGGACGTCGTTCTGGGAAGATGTTGTATATTTGATTTACTCCGGTCTTTTTAACTGCGAGGAAGCCCTTTTTATCAGACAGGAAACTAAACCAGTCTCTTTTCCAGTCATTAGTTTAGATCTACTACCACTCCCACTTTCAAATGGAAGCAGTTGCCCATTGGAGACATGTCATTAAAAATACACACACATACTCATCAGAAAAACAACAGATCAAGTAGACATTTTAATGCATTCCTGCCACAACCGTACACCTACCATTTTTATATGACTGAATTCTGTAAAGTGGCGTCCTTATACCTTCTTTCTTTAAGCTCCTAAAAGGTTGTGGGTGAAGGATATAAAGTAAGCCTTAAACCACCAGAGGTGTGCCCTTCCTCTGAGTTGAACTGCCCTAGAAGATTTTCATTTCCACATGAAGAGGGTGGACTCAGTTTCCTCATAAAAAAGGGGGATCTGGTGTGTGTTAGAAGTTCCTGTGAGACCTCAAGCATATTAAAGCACATAGGCCAGGTTAGGTGCAGTTGGTTCAATTTGGGCTCCTTTCATGAACCTGGGGGATTCATGTAATGTTTCTGAAATAAATTTAAAAGCAAATATTAAGCTTTCAGCTATACATATGTGAATATATGGCGAAAGAAAGACTAATCTACTCCTTTCAAAAAAATGAGGTCGGTGGCCTGCCGTGCAGGGTTGAAAGGGATAATTGCGTCATTTGTTTTTTTTTGGTTCTGTATATTTTTAGTGATACTTGATCTGTGGTATAGAAGGAGAAAATGTTTATTCTAATTCTGCACAGCAACTGCACTTCACTCGGTGGAGACGTTTATTTGTATAAAACATGATTAGGTATCCACAGAGGAGGAGGTGATGGTGTATATTTTGTTGCTAATAAGATTTCTAAGTTGGAGACTAGCGACTGTTTGTTTGAGTTGCATTAGGTCTTGGGTGGTTAGGAGGTATAGACAGAGGGGATGTGGCAGTTGTGTTTTGCCATTGCTCAGACATGCTTCCTGTAATTATCAAACACACACACACACACACACACACACACAAACACACACACACACACACACACACACACACACACACACACAGAACAGTCCTTTGTCTCTCACACACACAGATGTCTCTATTTTGAACTTGTATCAAGGACACTTCTCTTAACTTTGGCTCTCAAACAATCACCTCCTTGTTCATGGAAAATTAAATTTGCTTACTTTAATTCAAATGATGGACTTGGATGACTATTTAAAGTGGTGAAGTAAACAGAACAGGAGTCATATCTGTTTTTTGGATCTGCATGTCGGTGGTCGCTGATTTGTGTTGATACTTTTATATTGCCAGAGAAAGATAGAAACAAAAAAAAGAAAAAGTTTTGCCTTCTGCGAGAAAGTGAAAATGTGCTGCTTATAATAATTACAGGTAATGAATTTTACTAAAGTGCAATAGGTAGATCTCTTGATTACACAGTCAGACTCACAGATGGTTCAGAGCGGTATTTCAATTTGTTCTGCTCTGTTATTATGCCAGGCAGCCACTGATCACAGTGAATAAAAAATTGAGGGGATTTCCAGTTTTTCCTATTCCTTTGTCTATTTCCTGTCATTTGTACCATCTGCTGCTAAGGCTCCTGTGCCATGAGCTGAAGAGCCGAGAAGAGGAGGATGACATTTTTCCCCATCAGCCACTGATCCAGTGAGACACATGGCCTCACTCTTATACCATTTCAAAAGGAAATTACAGAGAAACAGATTGCCTCAAGACAGATACTTTCAGCAGCTGTCTGCAGAGCACTGACAGACGCTGGAGTAGATTTAGCAAATTAGAATTAAAATAAACATTCTGATATCCTCTTTACCCATGTGCTTTGCTGCAATGTATTATATGTGCACAGGTATTGGTTCTTCAGCAACATCTCAAAGTAGACAAAACACATAACAAACCACTGAAACCACCGTACTACCTTTATCATTATCATTCCACAGACTGCTTCAAAACACATTAAGGTTGCTATTTTAATTCCACCTTTTGGGAGTGGTTAGTATTTAATTGATGCCAGAAATAAAATTGGGAGTAGGTGTCCCTAGGACTTCCAGTTAAATGTGCTTTCAAATATGCTTACCTATTGACTGCGTTGACTCATGCAGGACCACAAAGATATTGGGTGGGGTGATGAAGTGTTTGAAGGTGCATACATGGTTAAAACAGAGGTCTGATTGCAACAGTGAAGTTCATGAGGGTGTAGCTGGTGAACTGGGAGTGTTTTGCCTAATTGTTATATGGCCTTTTGTTTCTGCATTCTCTTGAGCAAAGGGGAAATGATGTCACATTGCAAAATGAAAGGCATATGGAGGATCATAGAAATGGAAAAGTCATTTCTTTCTGTATAATAGTGCAACACATGTTAAAAATCTAATATTTCAAGTATGCACACACAAGGGTTGTGCTTTGAAAAAGCTCTCAAACTTACATAGCGTGCCTCATTTTCAGTCATCATTTTATATTGTAGGAGTATCACACTGATACAGGCGTTAAAGAGGACATCAACTTTTTTAGCCCTTCAATACATTTTGTGGTGTCCTTGGACCCTCTAGGAGAACAGAAAAGTTTAATGTATGTCTGTCCAGGAGCTGCGTGGAGATCTTTTTTTTTCTTTTGGTGGGGGGGGGGGGTGTCATATTTTTCAAGCTGTCCAGTCTTCTGTTTTCTCTTAAATTGTTTGAACAATAACATCACAGTATTTGGGGCGAAACTGCTAAACAACACCATGGACTTCCAGCTTACCAATCTCGCAAATCTGCCATTTGTATGTCTCTGAGCGATATCTGTGGTCCAAGCTGAATGATGGCAAAGCTACAGGCGGATAAGTCATTGGTTGTTCATTACACCGGCCCCAGGCCAGCATACTACAAAAATTGGCAAACAGGGAGGACGTGGTGTGAAGTGCCTCCTTTAGATGTAAAGAGACAGCACCAAAACGAGTTGCTCTCAGACGCACCTCAGAACATGGGTAAACCTAGGGGTAAATGAATGAGGAATTCAGACCAAAGCATTGCAGTTCCACTTTATATACACCACAACTGAACAATTTCAGTGTGAAAAGATGAAGAACTGAAATGCATGTCACCTTTAATAGTGTTGGAGTTCCTAACTAAACTCCCCTCTTGATTACAGGCTTTATGTTTACTGTCTATTTCAGCTACAGTATATATTCAATATACAAAATCAAAAAATGATTCATACCACCGGTAGATTTAGGTTGAAATAAACAATTTTATTGACATTTTTACTCTGAAAGGAAGTAGTGTGAATGTTTAGCAGTGGCCAAGCCAGTTTCGCTCAAAACCTGAATGTCATGGTTTAGTTTTTTGTTTGTTTATTTTGGACTTTTATTGGATCAGCCTGTCACCTCTCATCCACCAGCCACTATCCTGTCAGCTCTGCCCCAGTCAATTAGCCCACATCAACTCCACCTGCTGCCAGTAATTAGATTCAACTCTGGTCACATGTTCACCAGCCCACATATACCTGCCTCAGCCATCTCATCCCTGCCAAAACGTCACCTCTATTCTCGTGTCGGCTCGCCCAGTTTGATGTGCCCTTCCTCTACCAGATCCTGTGTGCTCATCTGAACTCTTCAGTTAAAGTTGACTGTGTCTGCGTGCTGCAGTTCTGCCTGTTTCTCCATGAGTTCCCGCCGCTTGCTCCGCCCGCTCTGGTGGTTCCCCAGTCCACATCGCCTGTCCTGCTCTGTCACTACCTGCATCCTCTGGTCTCCTACTCATCCCTGCCTGCACCTTCTGCCAAGATTCATCTTCCCAGTCTGGTTCTGTTTGTCTGCCTCACCCGCCACTGCTCATCTTCACAATAAACCTATTAAACGTAACCCTGTGTGCGGCTAAATATCGGGTTCACCAGCAGTAATCATTACACTGATTAGAGATTAAAGAGATTAAACATCAAAGACCTGGGCCTCATTACCAAAGGTAAATTGTCAAAATATAAGTGTAAACGTGAAAGGCTGGTTGTTATGTATAAGAAAGGTTTCATTGCTGAAATGTCAAAGACTCTTCAATTTGTTATTGAGAAAAGTATACATAGTTTTTGACATGAATTTTGTAATAAAATATAACATAATTTTTAATTTTCAAAATTGTTACTCCTTTTCTCATTATTTTATTTCTACTTAGTTTAATAAAAACTATTTTACATTTAAATATGCCAGGGGTATGCTCTGCATTTAAACTGTAGAAAAATGGGATCCTACAGTGGCTATTTAGTTCTTCAATAATACATTTTCAAGTGTTGCTGTTTAAATAGTTGCATTCGTTTTTCAGAAATCTTTTTTTTTTTTAAATTGAGAAAGCTTCCTGGAGAGGAAGCGAAACGTCTTCTACTACGGATAACAAGTCCAGTGGCCATGTTTTTTACTTTTTTTGGAATGACCATGACCTGGATGACTGAGAATCTTCACCAATAAAAAATAAGATTAAACAACCAAACATTTTCTTACTTTTCTCATTAAATAACAGATATAAATGAAAATGCCTTTTCTAGCTGAGGAAAAGGTTAATAGCTATTCTTACACCCTTTGGTTCAACTAACCTCAGTGAGATGCTTCTTGTCACAGTTTACCAGTCTAACTTGTTCTACAGAAAGATGGCTCCCCTCCTCACTTTCAGCTGTTACATGTTTAAGAAGTTTCTTGCATATACAGCCTATATCAAGATTTGGACTTTGGCTTGACCCAGGACTCTCAAAGTCTTTTGTTTGTAGCAATTCCTTGGTGGATTTAATTTTTGGCTCAATGTCATATTGCAGGGTCCAGTTCTGCTTCAGCTTTAATTTTTTACAGATGGTCTTCTATTTTCCATAAGTGTCTTCTGAAACACAGTAGGAATCCCAATAGATCCTAAGGTGGAGAGTTGGCCAGGTCCTGCTATAACAAACCATAACCCTTCCACCTCCATGCTTTACTTTCTGTATGATGTTGTTTGGTTTACGCCACACAGTCCCTCGATTCTGGCCTAACAATTCAGTTTTACACTCATCTCTGCAAAGAGCCTTACTCCAGCAGTATCCAGGTGTATCTGTGGCAAACTCCAGTCCAGTCCACCATTGCTTGTTGAGTTTTACTTAACGAGCAATGGTGTTCGTCCATATGCTTCCTATGAAAGTTAATCATTTGCGGTTTCCTTCTGATTGTATTAGCACACCCTTTCCATGTAATGCAACTATCTGTAATTTTTAGCCATTTTAAGGGGCAATAAATTTGAAGACAATGTAGATATAAGGTTTAATGTTTGCCATCCATTCATCCATCCAACAACTCCTGGCAGATGCTCATTTATCTTTCCTCATGCTCTCGGAAAGGAGGATAATTCAACGTTCTTTCAACCCCACCCCCCACCCCACAAGAAAAAAAAAACAAATAAATAAAACTTTTTAGAAATATGTAACTCCTTTTCCTTCTCCCTACACAGAGAAAAAGGTCAGGAAACATATTACACATTCACCAGCTGCCTTGCAGCTCTGGACATCTCATTAACAAACTGTGGAGCACACACATAACACAGGGGGGAGAAGGTGACGCCGAGGCATACCAGTACACACACAAAACGAGTAAGACAGAAAGATGAGCTGGGAAGATAGGGGAGGAGGTAAAAAAAATATTATTTCCTTTATCCAGCTCAAAAATTGGTATTCATCTAAATATCATATGCCGTCCATTTCCACTTGTGTGGTTTAAATGTCAGCACATACACTTTGTTTTGGCCATAATCCAGTATGATACAACTTAAACATAGGCCTCTTCACATGAATGAAAGAAAGTTAATGGGACTCCTCAACTGCCACATTAGAAAAAAATGAGTAATAGAAATCCCCACCCTCATTTTGTTTCAAGCAAACTGGTTTTCCCAAATTACCTACAGTTCCATCGTCGTAAAAAAATATATAGGGACAGCTTTTTCTTCTCAGGAGAGGGAGGTCTAAAATTACAGTTCAAAGGGAGACTTCATACATCCATAATTGCCACCTGAGTAATCCCTGTGTTTATGTACCTTAGAGTCTTTTTGTCTAACTCAGTTTTACCAAAAGTGCTGAGAACAAGAAACTCTCAATTACTGCTGTAGTATTTTTTTCTACCGTCATATTCAGACTATTTCTTGTATCTGTGGAATCTTTTTATATTGTTTTAGAAGGACATGTATTAGTTACAAAGACAAATGTGTACAGTTCATATAATAGTAGATTCAGCCAATTTAACTCGCATTCTAAAATTCCCAAGATGTTAATGTAAGTCTAAACAGATACATAAATACAAATGAATCTAGATATTATATAACTCTGTATATTCATTATTTATATTACCTAATGTTTATAACTGTTGATACCACATAGATACAGATTCTCCAATGACTCATGCTTCAGTCTTATTCTTATTTTATTGTTGTGTAAACTATGACGTATTTTACTTACTTTATTATTATTTTGTCTTTGTTTGTGTTATTTCTCAGTCCAGGAACAAACACAATTTCATTGCAATGCTGAAACAGCAGGCAATGAGAAATAAACGTCTTATCTTATGTAAAACCATGGAGAAAAACTGTCCTTGGCAGACAGCGGAGGGAGAAAATGTTTTTAAAACGATGACCTTTATTGAAAAACGCAGTCATAAAACAGTTAACTGTGATGAAATTCCAATATATGAACTGAGGTTTCTGAATTTCAGAATATTTTTTTTTTCCTTTGGGATTTATTTTTGTTGTTAAAGTATCACTATTATTTATAAAGAACAATTTCTGAACATTCAAAAAAAACTTTTTGGCCAAATAAATAAACAACCTACTTAAATGGGTCTGGGTCTATTCGCCCCTTTGCCGCTTCTCCCCCCCCCCCCCCACTACACATTGCCACTTTGTCCCTAGCTATGCGTATTTTGTACCAGTAAACAACCAATTTCAAAGCTATGCACTTAACCCATTGCATATCAGTTTAGTTGTCTTTAGTTGTCCGACATCATAGTGAATTATGAAGAAAAAAATTCAGGCAAACAAAACTAATAAGCTGCAAAATGGTCAAGTAGCAATATGACCAGAAACCTAAGTAAAAAAACAACAAACTACCCATATTAAACTGTAAATATATTTTTTTTATTTAAAGTCTAACTCTTTGCAATTATCAAAAGTGCTGTATCACATTTAGTACCTTTAGCTAAGAATAATGACAGGACTGTGGAGGCAGCAAATTAAATCCAAGCCTGAACACCGACCTGCAGCCTGCTGACACTCAGACACATGCTTAGCTGTGCAACAGCTTCATTAGGAGCAAAATTGATGGCTGTTCTAAAACCAGACCTCATTTTGCTCCTGTCGCCTGGTGATGTCAAATAAGCTGCCAAAAGACCTGAATGATGCAAATTCAAATCATATGAAGCTGTGTCCAAAGGCACGAAAATAATACAAAGCAAACTGTGTCTCTTTATCTCTGCTGGACTGTGAACGAATCTCCCTGCAGGCGCATTTCAAAGTACAATAACCCATTATTTAAGACGTCTGATTGGCTAAATGTCCTAGCAGTTGAGCTGTATTAAA
Organism: Fundulus diaphanus; assembly: GCA_037039145.1. Classification (NCBI taxonomy): domain Eukaryota; kingdom Metazoa; phylum Chordata; class Actinopteri; order Cyprinodontiformes; family Fundulidae; genus Fundulus; species Fundulus diaphanus. The sequence continues at coordinate 22,961,971 of CM073134.1, forward strand.
ATCTTTAGGCATGTGTTTAAAGTCTTGGATGTTGTGCAGCCCAAGCTTAAGGTTAATTATTGCTGAAGATGGCATGGTTTCAGAGTTTGTAACTCAATACTCTGTGTGATTAAGGTAACAGCCCTGAGTTAACTGGGAGTGTAAAAAAAAAAAGAAATGGTAGCCGTGATTAAGGTGTTTTAAAATGAACATAAAATAATATTGACTCGTCCAGCTGTCTGCACAGAACATGGGAAATAGATGGGAAAAAAATGCTGCTACATGTGCAAAGTGGGGATCACATCAAAAACTGACAAAGCTGCATAGTGAGGTCATTTTAAAACTATGAGCAGGCTGACCTCGTACTTTATTGACATCACTATTGATCCCAGTCTATAGCTGGCCCTCCTGACAAGAAGCAGGTTAAAAATATTTCAGCAGTGACAAAATTAGCAGTACTCTCACTCATAGATGAGATTTTTTCCCACATTGCTTTCGGCACCAGATTTTGGTAATAGTCTCACAAGCCTGTGGATGAATGCGTAGAACCACATCCTTCTACATGTGGAATGAGCTGCATCCAAGTCTAACGTGTGCAAAGAATTCACATGATTCCGTCTGAGCCGGTGTCTGTCTGTGTGTGTGTGTATATATATATATGAGTTTGTTTGAATCGACGGGTGTGTACCAACATAACTGGCGGAGCCCATAAGGCATGTATTAGGACTTAGATGCTTATCATTCCATAATGATAGGATTCAACTGCTGCCTTTTTCCCTGGTACGCTGTGCTAGCCAGGACATGTATCAGAGAGGCATGACACAGGCTGGGCAGGGATGTCAATCATCCTGGCAGCTTTGCCCTTAGGTAGGTAAAGAAATGCATGATATATGAATGTCACAATGAATGACTAAGCTTGAGAACAGGGTATCTCATTAGCTTTGTTGATTTGTGAACTGTGAATTTCAAAAGAATAAAAAAGTTTATATTTTAATATTTGAGTTGCAATACATTTTGACCATGTAATGTAACATAGTACATGATCAAAATGACTCCCCACTGATGGACAAGACTTGTCAACTCTCATAAAATTCTTCGTGTGCATATGTATGAGTTACAGACCATCCAAATTCCACACCTATTTCCAACCATGACTAACAGGCTTATGTGGAATTATTGCCTCCTGTTGCTATAGAGATCAAAGGAAACCGAAGAAAAATATAGTGTTTACTCAAGAGTTCTCATCTACAAAGATAAAAAAACTCATTATTGTCAAAGAGATACACAGCAATCAGTCTGCATACCAACACATGCACATTTAAATCACCCACTCCCATACACAAATAAACACCCTCAAGCACATAGACACTTGTCTCCTACTTTCAGACATGTTCCAATATTAAAAAAAAAAACAGCCAGAATTGCATGTGAGAAACCACGTTATGCATTGTCACCCACCACAGCCGAGAAACAACAAGAAGGCTCCTAAGGACTCAGTTGTGGGTCGAAAAAGCAGAAGTCATCTATATATATATATATATATATATATATATATATATATATATATATATATATATATATATATATATATATATATGTATGTGTGTTGTGTGTGCATGTATATAAGTATTTAAATTTGAATGTTCCAAAACAACCAAGTTAGAAATACTTCTATAATTTTGCACAGTAGAAATATATGCCTGTGCAAATTCTCAGTTATCTGGGTCATCTTAACAGCAAACATGCTTAAATCAGAGGCAGCCGGACCTTTGCTCGGTTTTTCTGAACCAGCTTTTGCTTCTGAAAATGCTGGTGAAATGCTGGTTAAGCCTGCTTGCAATAGCAATATGATTAGATATCAACTTTAGAGTCCATGCAGAAACCATGCAATGATGTGCAGCAACATTAGGTCGCAAATGACAAATAAATAGATGTATTTTCCCCAAAATGTTTGTGCTACCCCTGTCTGAAGGGCACCCTAGGTGGAGAGCCATGTCACCCAGGGGAAAGTTTTCTACTGAGTTATCGGAACTAGAAAACAGCAATGTGCAACCATATTTTCTCTTATTGCTTACACTGCTCAACACAGGTGGCTCAACGAATCTACATTAAGTTGTCATGATAATAACAAATAGAAACCGTTTCTGGGGTGCATCTATTTTATTATTATTATTTTTTTTCCCAAGTGCCTGTTTCACCCCTGATTGAAGGGCAACCTGGGCACACATTGCCCATATCAAACCTTATCTTAAGAATTCTAACCCAAACATTATTCAATATTTTGTGTAGTTAGAAGTAACTTTCTTTTTCAAAAGGTTATTATAAAAGGTGAATACAGAATTTGTCAGTAATAGAGGTATTTTTAAAAGGATGCTCTGTTGCACCCGCCAAATTATCAGTTTGTATTCTTAGAGGACTGCCATAAAAATCCTTGATTTCAAATGAGGAATTCTCTTATTCTCAATTTCTCAGCATCATAAATATTGAATTTTTACCATACATTTACCTGGGGCTTAAGATGAATTAAGAAAAACATAAACACACAAAGTATGTGTATTTTTACCTTTGTGGGAGAGCCGTATCCGCGGGTATATGCTGTGTGCAGTGTTAGCCATTCCCAGCAGAATAAGACATAGCAGCGTCAGTGATAGATTTAAAGACTGTATCCATCCTGCCATGATCTCTAAGATAAATATTCTCTAGTCATTAGGTGAAAAAGCTTTAAGGCCACTCAGCATGAGCAGCAAAGTCTGAAAATGTTGAAACTCCACTGAAATGTATATATATTTCCACTAAACACAGGAGATAGTCCTCACTATTCCTGGGGAATTTACTTTAAGCTAGCAGAGAATTTTCCTTCCCAGAATGAACACAATGACGATCAGCTATACATGCAGCCTCTTTGCAGTGACTGCTTTCCCCTATAGCAGTCTGCTGAAAGCTGCATCCACCCACTACCTTTGGTGAAAAGGATAGTGCTTTGGCTGTTACCCTTGTTTGGTCTTAGCAACCAGAGAGAAGAGAAGTCCAGTTGCTATATTCACGCCGCAGTGCTCACTGCTCTCTGTCCATATGTCAGTCCGTCTGTTTTTGTTAGCTGTCAGCAAGTGCAGCGTTTGCTCCACTGTTTCTGATCTGATGAGGAAGAAGAAAAGTGAGGAAATCACAAGCCAGTCTTTGGATCCATTAAAGGTATTCGAGCTGCTAATTTGTAAAATTCCAGTCTTCAGAGTCAGAGCTGCTGTTCTGTGTCTTCAGTGTGTGATCCTCTTCTCAGGTCCGCTGGGGCCAGTCATTCTCTGGACAAGAGCCCAGTAAAAGACAGAGTGGTAGAGGGGAGGAGTAGGGAGCCTCGTGCCTGGCGTGCAGTCTCTCAGCAAAGTGAAGCTTGAGCTCTTAACTCTGTTGACGCTCAAATAATCGGGGAGGATCAAACCTCTGTCAGTCAGGTAAGATGGTTTCTACCACATCTACTGATCTGAGGCAACCTGCCACAGTGTGGTGTGAGTGGGGAAAAGCCTGCGGGAGTAAAGTAACTGATAACGTGGGTAGTTTATATCAGTCAGAAGGGCTAGAATATTCCTTCGTCTTCCTCGAGACTGTCTTGAGATCCCCTTATCCCTCTAGGGCAGCTGTGTGCTGAGAGTTCCTCTCTCATTCTGAGAGACTTTTCCCTCCTCCAAGAGACGCTGCCTCCCATTTCAGTCGACAGACCACCCCCTGCTTTTCCTCCACGGCTCTCTTCCGTCACTACCTTTTCTTCCTCTGCCAAGTCTGACTGGTGCTTCTTTCACTTTCAATTATTGCTCTCTGTACTTGTCTGAATGTGGCTGGTTATTACCGCTGTTTCCACAGATTCAAAGTTTTTATCTACCTGCTCATTTATTGTCCCCCTTTCTGTTTATTTTCTTACCCATCATTCACACTTGTCAGTTGTTTAAGAGCTGATGCTTTGTCCTGGTGTATCCCACATACTCTGCTTTGATCCATCGCAATATAAGTCTTCCCATTCCAATCTGCCTGCCATCACAAGCTGTCTAACAGAGGTTTCATTATTTCCTTTCTTAATGAATGTTTACTGGTGTGTGTGATAGTTTTAAACTTTGGTTTGCAATTTCACATAAGGCACACAAAACACTTACAAGGTGCAGCTCTTGGCAAAAAAAGGTTTAAGATAAAGTCACAAAGGTTTTGATGGGGGCGATATGGTTGTCTGCCCAGGGCACCATCCTGTCGGGGAGTGAAACAAGTACTCTAGGGGTTGGAGGGGGGGGGGGGGGGGGGGTGGTTGTAAGTCAAAAGGGAAAGGGGTTGTAAGATAGTATGACCATACCTTGTGGCTTGCTAGCAATACTGAAGTTAGTAACACCTTTGGGGATTTCCCCTTGGCATTACATTAATCGGCTGCGTTACTGGAGTTGTTTTAAGGAATCTTGCATAAGATCATCTCGATCACACTGAATAGATACTCTTTAAAACACTCTACGGTTTCTGCCACATTTTATTTATTTCCGACAAAAAAATAAAAGAAAATTAGAATTGGAAGCCCCCAATTTCGAAACTGATCAAGCCTGGGCTAAATTAGTCTACAGGAATAACAGATCTTAAACATGTTTGTTAAAACAATCAAAACATGGTGATGCTTTGTTTCTCTCATTTTAATCATAATCTCTGCACACGAAATACATTGTGGGTGCTGAAGGAAGGGTTCAACCAGGGAGGTAGTCAAGGAAAACCACCAAAACCGTGCAAAACAAAGCTCTAAAGAGGAATATTTTAATAATAGAGCTTAATCTGTTTTTTACTGTATTTTTCACTGTGTTTTCACATCGACTGATCAAGATCCAAACAAAGCAGGTGATCAATGTACAGAAAACAACCTTATAGTTTATTTCGTTTTCTTTGTTCTCCAAGTTGCATCTTTGATGAGAATATTTCCCAAGTCATCATCTTTATTTAAAAAAAAAATATTTTCAATTATTAAAATTTTAAAAAACGTAAAAAGTAAATTAAAGCATGGTTAGCCATAAAGATGGCATGCAGCTAAAATATGAAAAGTTAGGAAATTAGTGGGAATCAGTTTTTTCCAACAAACACCCAGTTTATAGTTTAAGACACATGAGGTATATGGAGTTGTAAATGATTGTGTTTGGCTGTGGCAGCTGCATTCATTCCCCCAACCCCCCAAAAGCCCCTGTCCCACCCTGAGATCTGATGACTGACTGCAACTCCCACATTGCACCTGTTCCCCACCAGAACAGAAGGACTTTGTGTGCGCGAAGATCTTGTAGCGTACACAATATGTGTTATTCTATTGCTTGTTGTAATAATAGACTCATCTGTCTCAGAGATGGAGACAACTGTTCGATGTCAGCTTCCCCGGGGTTGATAAAATCAGAGTGATTGTGACACCCAGATCATCAGTCTTAACCAAGCCACTAATGCAAAAGCACATTTCAAGCTTGCATCATGACAAAAAGCTTTGCAGGCAGATTCTCGTTTCCGATAGCTTAAGCTCCATCCCCAGATTAATAGCCATTTAAAGCAGCTAATGCACATCGACCAGCGGGTACAGCATTTCCTTCTCTAATTCCTTCATCCCATTTTACTGGCAGCAATCAGTCAGAACAATGCCTCAGATAAGAAACAGTTACAGCTGAATTGTTTATGCCCCCTGTTATTTCTTTCATTTCTATTTTCCTTGCAGCTTGTGCCAAGGGCCCTCCAGTGCAGCACTCCCACACATAAAAACAGCAGCAGACATGCATTTTTTTACGACATCTATTTAAATTCTGTTCTTTCAGTCGTGTCCTTGGGATTCCACTAATGCCTTGAATTCCTATTCTGGGTGAAATGTGCTGCAGATATACTGAGTTTGCAATACTCTGTGCTCTCTGAATGCATTCAATTCATCAGACAAAACCTTCATGGCCACATTTTAAGGCTCTCTTCGTTTAGTTGCATTTTTTTGGAAGCCTTGGTTTGTGAATGTGAGTTTGATTGAGTGCTGGAGACTAGTGTTTGTTTGAACAAGCCATGTCCAAATGTCTAGCAGCCTTCCTTTCATGCTCGGTGAACACAGAAAATATTTTTGCTCACGGTAATGCTGTGTCAATATCCAGTCTGTTCAACAGTGGCCTTTCTCACCTCCTGTTTGACCCGCAGAGGAAGAAATGCAAACTCTTCCTGCCTGCAATACCCTTTCATGTCCATGAAAACACAAGTTTGCTAAATGCACTAAACTGCATTATGCATGAGCGAATCAAGGAAATTCAAAAAGTCGAAGCGGGCTATAGGAAAATGACTGAGCGTGCATAAATGTATTATTGCTCGGAAGCAAGTGTGCGATAGTATATTTTGTGTCTGTTGCTGACCACCTGCTGTGCTCTCCCCTGCTAAAGCGAGGTCACGTCTCAGGTCTCCCACAGCAACAAGAGCAGCACTCTGAGGATCCAGTGTTTCAGAGCCATGATATACTCCAAGCGTTTACACAGGTGGCAGTCATATGGCCAGTTTGGACGCGTGCAATCTTACACACTCTTCTCAGACACCAGCCAGCATGAAAAAAAGCAGGTATAGCTGTTTCCTTGTGATCTTTGATTGCATTAGAAGATGTAGATAAGAAAATCTCACAGCTTATAAATGTTCCCCCTGTTTCCACAAACTGCGGCTTGGCAATTAGAGCACTCATGTTTCTCTGTGTGCGACACCACGCAGAGAGTGGGAGAAGTTGCTGATGAGCCACAGATGAGTGAACAGGGGGAATGAAGGGCAGTAAGCTATTTTGACTGGAAAGCCAGGTGTGTTGCGGTCGACTTTTGAGTTTTCACACTATAAAACCCAAAGCGCATACTTTTCCTGATAGAAGTTTAAAATTGAAAGCACATTTTACCTGACTGCAATAAAGTAAGAAAACATCTGCATAACTTCTGTTGCAATCCAATATTTCCAGCCATCTCACTGTGTGCTATAAGACCACAGGTGAGGTGGCAAGTACATGTGTGTTTCAGTTAAGTGTCAGCAGCAGCTAAATACATTCTCTCTTTGCCGCTTATATAACCAGAGACTACAGTGTTATCCAAGCTCATTAATACTCAGAAAAGTAGTCAATGGCCACAAGTTTGGCTTTATTTTCTTGCAGTCATTCAGCCATCAGATCATATTTTTAAATCATGAGCTTAGTAACTAGAAACCCAGCCCAGATCAATTCTGTGCTGTCACAGATGGTGAAGAGGAGGAATGGATTACACGTCTGGAGTCATATGTAAAGGTGACCATCTGGTCACATTCATCATCATCATCATGGTAACCATCAAATAATCTACAGGTTAAGTGGATGAGTTTGTGTATTTGTCGAGGCAGACGTACTGTGTGTACAGGCAGTCATGTTTTAGATATACATTATTGGACTCATTTATCTTACTTTATATTATCATCCCCCATCTCTTGCACAGCATCACTACTGTTAAAGTTCAAAAGTTTAAGATGGAAAAAACAGGCCTGTTAATCAGTTTTTCTCCACAGTCTTGTCTCTCTGCCTTTAACCATTTGTCTTGAGCACACTGTGATTACTGCTGGCAGACAAAATAGACACAAATGTTACAATCATGGAAAAGAGGTACAGTATAAAGTAGACTAAACATAAGCCTCCAAGATGTACTTCACTGCAGTTTGTTTCCTAACAATTTATAATCCCTCTGAAATGTCACATGTGCAAACATTGCCTTCAAGAGCAAAAGTAAAACACATTGATGGTGACGTGGAAAACAAGAGGAGGAGGGAACTGTCATGATAAACACTTCAAACTAAATGCTGGGTTTTTCAAAATGAAAACTTTCATTAAACACATGTAATTAGTAAGTACAAAAGTGTGTGTGTGTGTGTGTGTGTGTGCGTGTGTTACTTATACACTTGTTACTGTAAATTAGAGAGTGGTATAACACATCACCAGGCAAAGATTTAAATATTAACCCATTTACCTAAGACATCTCAAAACATCCTTTAGATACAGACCTATAGTACTATCAACAAAATATAAGTTTCTGCACTCAACTTCAGAGCTGGTTTTGCCAAAAAGGTATTACAAAAATGCACACTTAATCAACACAAAGTTGTTTAAATTGAGTGACCCTTTTCACTTAAGAGAAAAAAAGACTAAGGAACCAAATTTGTTTATTTTCCAGTGAGTTTTCATTGAGCTGTTATCACTGTAATGCAAATGAATTGACAAATAAAAACATGTATCCATCAATAAGGTGTTCATATTTGAATCTTTTGAATCTTTGTCTGGTGATTTATTATACAACTTTGTAATTTATTGCGGCGGGGGGGGGGGGGGGTCATTTGTCCTGCACATGTCCTTGATCACCACTATAAGTAATTCTGTATCACACATGAATATGCTATCTTGATATTATAGGGCCTGTGGTTTTACAAAGGTGCCTCTAGTGGCAGAACAAATTATTACAAGAACAAACCGGAAAGGTCTTCCCTTTGAAATATTTTTCACTTGGGTTTTAGAGCAGAACAAGAAAATAAAAATAAATAAATGCTGGTTTCAGAAATGAAAAGCCGTAAAAGGGTAGAGTGTCTCGAGGAGGATGTCCTGTTCCAAGTGGAGGAGTTTAAGTATCTCGGGGTCTTGTTCACGAATGAGGGAAAGATGGAACAGGAGATCGATAGGCAGATTGGTGCTGCGTCTGCAGTGAAGCAGGCACTATACCGGTCTGTTGTGGTAAGGAGGGAGCTGAGTCAAAAGGCAAAGCTCTCGATTTACCGGTTGATCATGCTCCTATACCTCATCTATGGTCATGAGATTTGGGTCATGACTGAAAGAATGAGATTGCGGATACCAGTGGCCAAAATAATTTTTTTCTGTAGGGTGTCTGGGCTCTCCCTTAGAGATAGGGTTAGAAGCTCGGTCATCCGGAGGGGACTCAGAGTAGAGCCGCTGCTTTTCCACGTTGAGAGGAGCCAGTTGAGGTGGCTCAGGCATCTGGTCAGGATGCCTCCTGGACACCTCCCTGGTGAGGTGTTCCGGGCACGTCCCACCGGGAGGAGGCCCAGGGGAAGACCCAGGACACGCTGGAGGGACTATGTCTCTCGGCTGGCCTGGGAACGCCTTGGGATTCCCCCGGAGGAGCTGGCCCAAGTGGCTGGGGAGAGGGACGTCTGTGCCTCCCTACTGAAGCTGCTACCCCCGCGACCCGACCCCTGATAAGCAGAAGAAGATGGATGGATATATTTATATATGATTCTCTGACTTATTGGAAAAGCAGAGTTGGTCAGATAGCTCTCTTGACATCTTTATTTAGAATAAATCTGGATTTTTATTAGATTGATCCCAGAAACTAAACTTCTCAGCTATTCTGAAATGGGCCAAGACCAAAGCAAACTTCAGATGTCTTAAAGCAAGCTCAATCTCAGAAACACAATAATAGTTTATGCAAACACTATCTGTTGAACCTTTAAAACACTGTCATGTTTGGTTGGAAAATTATTAAAAGAAACTGAGAGAAATGGAGGTTGGAGGCAGTGCACCATCTCAGTGCACCACCACTGATCCTGTTTGAAACATGCAATGGAAATGGAACATGTAAAGTAGTAAAAAATGAAAATCAATAAAATAGAATTTACTTGGGCCACTATATTTTTTCACTTGTTTCACTGTTTTACTTATGTAATGATCATGGGATGGTCACTGTTGGTGCATCATGTCCTACCTTAATTTTCTATGTGAAAAGTTACCAGCTTTTGTTCAAATAAACATTCAATGCAAACATTACATAATTAAAAAAAAAATACCTGAAATTGAGTAGCCATAAGGTTTTTGAGATCAGATGTATTTGTAGATAAAAGTCTACTTTGGTCATTGACCCTCGCACATCACATGTTAACTTCAACCTTTAGGATCTAATTGCTACGAGTTTGTTTCTGTTTTTTTTCTTTCCTTTTTTTCAATTTCAGTTTTTATTTAAGTCTACTCTGTCCTTGGTCCCTCTCAGAATAGCAGTTAGCTTCAGTCTCCAGTTCCAACTGATCTGGATTTATATGTAATAAACATGCCAGGAGAGTTAACTACCTCAGGTGAGTTACTCACTGCTTACAACCTTTTTAACAGAACGTTTTTAACCAATCGGCCTGTATGATTCCATTGAATTGACTTTGTATAGTGCCTTGAAATGACATGTGTTGTGAATTGATGCTATATAAATTGAATTGAACTTAAATGAATTAACAGCATTTAATTTAAATGGATTTCAAAGGTTTTCCCTTAAATGAGAAAACGGATGTTGTAGTATTGCTTCCATTATTATATGGGATCAAGATTTGTGTTATTAATTGCTTGTTCAATTTGCTAAATTAGTTTAATTGAAACAAATTTCATGAAAACATCTCAGATTATTTTCTGGAAATAAGGACACCATGAATTAGTTACACTATGGGTGTTGTTTTTGAGTGTATCCTTGTTTTTCTCGGTTGATCACATTTGAGCGATAAGCTTTCATTTTTCCTCCCATACAAATGCATGCACTCCTAAAAACCCTTATGTTATCAAAGTAGCAGAGAGTTTGTACTGACCCTTAAATCCTGACAAGTTTTGCTACTTTAATTTAACTCACCCTGACAGGTAGAATGTGACTATCATTAGCAAAAGTCACTAAGAATGAAGGAGGGAAGTCAAGAATTTGCTGGCAGATATTGGCCTTCTACTTATCCCAAAGCAGCTGCTCCTTCTGGCGGAGCTCAAGCTAATCAGTTAACCTGTGGACCTACACTACATCACTCTTACTGCTTTAACAGACACTATCATGTGCTTGTGTCAGGACCTCCTGTTCATCTATTTGTTGATGTCGCTAAGTTTACATTTCTCGCCAATTCTGATTTACAACTTCTAGTGGTTATTAAGATAGGAATGAGACGTTCTACAGATGCTCCTAAAGGACAAGCAAATATGTGTCAAAATTTACAACACTTGCATATTTGCAAGAATGTGGAAGAAAGAACAACATGCCTGGAAAAAAAATGAATAGGATTAACATGTTTCCCCACCTGGGACAAAGATATGATACTTTAAAGTGATGCATGTAGCTGCAGGAGTTTCAAAGCTGATTAAATGTTGCTTAAAAAGAGAGAAAACTGTTAAATAACATGTACATTAATGGACACAAATGTGTAATATACTTACTCATTAAATGGAATTTGCCATGGATCTTTATGAATGTAGAACTGCATATGCATTTTATAGTGCTGGAAAGGCAATGGTGCATTAATATAAAAACATCCTCAGTCAGTTCTGTATATTATATTTCCAAGGAGCCAGACTTTTTGGTGATCTTTTTATTTAGACATTGGCTGCTTTTCATCTCAAATATACTCTATTTAATTTCTGAAAAGTACCTGAACATTTACAGAGGAATCTTCTGTTTTCTTTTAACCCTGGCCAATGGATCATTTAGGCACCAACAGGCTCAGTGGATAAACCTGTGTTGTGTCTACAGATAACAGGTACTTAAGCAAAATTCTTATTTTGAATGGAATCTTTAACTTGGCAGTCTGTCACAAAGATGCAACATGCTTACACAGCTTGAGAGACATAAAATAGTATTTTAGGACTAACTAGGTAATTTCCAAAGCATTGTTAGCTCAAAATGTGGCACACTTTGCCTAGCAGAAGTATTCACACCCCTTGAACATCTGAGATTTTGTCACATTGAAACTACAACATTGCATTGTTTTTTTGGATTGCTTTGGCTTATTGATTGATGTGAAAGTGTGGCAAAAATGGAGCCTAACCCTGAAAGAGACCTTGGAGAACAAGTGGAAATAGCACATCTGTTTTGTCTTGTTGCCACATTATCCAATTAGTGGTCAAGGGTATATAAAAATGTTCAGCCTACCACAGTCTTTTTTCCCCCCTGTGCAATCAGGCCTTGTGAGACCGTCCTGATGAGTATTTACTGGTATATCAAAGTATGTGACTCAAAACCACCGTGTTTTGTTCCAGGAAAAGTGTTTGTCAGTTCACACTGAGTGTTGATTTTTATTGACAGTGAAAAAAACCACTGTTTACCTCCTGTTCTCCTTACAGAGTCAAAATGAATCTTTGCTGGTTTTTGTGGAATTGTAAGTCCGGTAATTATGGAGGCTTGAATGACTAACTAGAAAAGCTGCCAGTGGTTGCAGATGCATGAAAAAGAAAGCAACAGATGTGTGACCTTCTTGTTACGCTAGTGTCAGTCTGACACTTGTTAATGCTTTCATGTAGAACATTTTTTGATTGGTAACACACTCTTCTTCATGATGATTTTTAAATCATAAAATAGTCTTGCGCACCCTGAGAGATGTATCATATTGATCATCAGTTGCACAAGACCATGCAAACTTGACCATGGCTATGAACCGTTTCCCACTTTTTAAGGTTACTACTACAAAGTACAAGGTATTCAGATTTTATGAAACATGCCGTTTTCATTCATGTCGCTCTAATGTTACATAAAGTCATCATAAGTCAATTCTGTTTGCTATTTTCTAAAGCTAAATAGCAGTGGTCCCCAACCACTGGGCTGTAGACCAGAACTGGTCTATGGATCATTTGGTACCAGGCCACACAGAAAGAAAAAAGTATTTATATAATTTACATTGTATTTAATATCTTAGTCTGAATGATGTTTTGTTTTGAATCTCTTGGTTATGTCCATATATGACTCACTCTTGACGCATGTCAAGACTCGCGTCTCAGTCACATGTGGGCCACCATATAGACTACTGCGAGTACACTGAGAGCATCATACTTGGTGGCTAACGATAAGGCTAAGGCTAGGAAACCAGTCTCTATTAACAAAGAATTGATCCTACCCACCTCTAAAGACATACAGTATCCAGTGACCCTCAAGAAGAGGCTGTACATTGATGGCTGCCTTAAAAGTATGTTCAAGACAACTGGAACATACTTTTATGTTCAGTGTCAGTGATCTGGATTAGTCACTGCAGAAACAGAGGGTGCAAGTGTATGGGTTTGAATCGCATAGATTGACACGTCAGGACCCTGAGAAAGACCCTTTGCCCCAGAATATATATATATATATTTTTTTATTTATTTATTAATTTTTGCTTTTTCCTTTTTCCTTCACTCCATCACTTCTTTACGAGGTGCAATTTCACAATGGTCTGCCCCATAGAATCAAATTAAAATACATTGAGGTTTGTGATTGCAGTTAAAGGAGTATGAAATGGTGCTGCAGGTTTAAAGTAAAATAACTACTTGGACGGTTTTAAATAAGAAACCAAGCTTTAGTTTAACACAAAGACAATCAATTGTGCTGCATAAAGATGCAGAAAGAAGACGGTGTGTTCACAAAACGAAAGTCCTGTTGCTTTGTAATTTTTTAGGAAATCTTTGTTAGTCTAGTAGTGTTGATTTAGTCATCTTCTTGCGATATTATAATGTAACTGGGCATTTTAAGGCTGAGGAAAGGCACATCATAGAAAATGCAACAACAACAACAACAACAGAAAACAACAACAATACAACAACACAATGAGTAAAACAATATAATAAATAATAAATGTGATGGCATGTTGGAAACCAGTACTGGTTATATGAACCATCAGTAATTAAGAAGACACAGTATATTATATATAGATATGAATTATGAAAGACATAAAACACTTAATTGAAAATATTTTTGTTGCAATCTACATAGTGATCATACAGATCAAGTTCTCTGTAGTCGTCTTACTTTTCTACATTGTAGCATTCTCACTAAAAGTGTTCTTATTTTAACATTCAATTTAGATGAATTCATGTATGTGAAGTTCAGTCTAGTATTTTGTATTACCAATGTTGAAGAAGCAGACAAAAACTCAGTAAAGAGCATTTGAAATCGCCATGTTACATGCGTAACAAAACTGTTCATGCACTGACAATGTTACTGACAAAAGAGAAAAGATGTGACATCACTATACAAATGCATCAAAGTATAAAGAGAATGTGTCTTACATTTGTTACCATTATTCTCTAAAAGCATATGGTGTTTTGTAAACAAAGTGAGGGTCTTTTTAGTAATTTGGAAACACTCGCCTTGCTGTATGAGATGTAAACAATTTAATAGCTGGTTTTAGGCTGACAGAGTGCCAAGCCTTGGATTGGATGATGACTTCCAGGGGTTGCAGTAAAACCTTGCTTTAGCAGATCTCAATCAGTTACAGATTAGAAGTGTGGAAGGGATCAGCCGGTCAGCAGTCAGGAAAATGTCAGGATACCCAAACACATTTCTCTTGATAAATTGACCTCTGCTCTTTGCTGCACCTCTGACCCATCTCTGGATCAGCAGAGGTCAAGCCAGAGGACTTATTCACCCATTGTCTGATCCCTATCTCATCAGTTCCTTTCAACAACTTTGCTGCTTGGATTTTCATTCTCTCTTCTCTTGCTTTTTCCCTGGTTTTTGCCAGAAGCATTTTATGTTGATGACTATTCAGATAATCAGTCACCGTCTTTTCCTCTGAACCCTTTCTTGTTTATGGACAAGGACATAGCTCTCTAAAACTAAAACTTGTTTGTGAACAGCAGAATGGTCAATTAGTGAATCTTGAATCTTTTCTTTTTGAACTTGCATAAATGATAGATGTCGCCTCACCCCAAAAACATTTTGACTTTCAGACTGACTTTCCTTGGCAGTAAAAAGGGACTATTCTGAAAAAAGAACATCCAATTTACTGAAATTAAATATTTTTGCCTCTGAATGAATTATTTAACTCTATGAAATTTACAGACATTTCATACATTTCTGTGTATAGTAATGTTCATTCAAATGCAGTGCTAAGAAAATCAGGTAAGAATTGAATGGGAATAAAAAGAGTATGTAATTTCTACTGTATTTTTTACTGTTTAAAGTACTGTTTGGTGAAGTTCGGTATTTGTCCTCTTATTGTTTTTCTTTTTTTTTTTTTTTTTTGTAAATATTGTCCATGCTGAAAGACCAAGGGTCCGTTCTTCGTACGTCGCTAACTCAGTTAGCTGGATTTGATTGTTGACGATTTGGCATGATCTTGGATCGTTTGGTTCTTCGAAACTCATCCTGGACTTGCTGTCATAGCAACATGGGCGCAAGCTTAAGCCTGCTGCTTATTTCATGTAAACAGGATTAGATCGCAGCTTTATAAGGGGAGGAGATAGGGAAGTCGGTCCAGTCAGTGCACTTGGACCACCTAGTGGCAGAGGACGGGACAGAATTGTGGAACACCATTTTTTAATCTTTAATAAAAGACGAAACAAATAATGCTTAGTTCCTGTCGTTTTATTTAAAAAAAAAATTATAAAGAAAAGCCAGCAAATTTTTCTCTTTTTCAAGTTGTGGAGTTCAATTTCTCCTCTTAATTTGTGTTTTTTCAGGTCAAAATACTACATTTTTTTGTTGAAGATGCCGTTTATATAGGGAACGGATAGCACCCTGTATCATTTTGTGAAAGAAAAAGAAAGGGTTAAACATGCCTCATGCAACAAAAGTAAAAAGAACCTGTTTTTTTCAGCCTTCTTCTTGGTGGCTGTTATAAACAGACAAACACATCATTTAACAGTAGCCTTTAAAAAGAGGAAAAAGTGGCTTTTTAAAATATAGTATAATAAATAAAGGCTACCATTTTGTAGAATATTCTTGTACTTCACTTTTTTCCCCATGTTAGTGGGTCCCGTGGACGCTCTGACATAGAAGAACAAAGTAAATATGAAATTATTAAAATGCAAAAATACATACTGTAGAAAGTGATAGAAACATCTAACATGGACAGCACTTATGCATTTAATTTGTCTGCGGCTTTAGCAGACTTTGAGGTGTTCTCTGTCGTTTTAATTATTGACTCAAATTCAGCATAGCCTTCCATTAAAAGCTCGTGTTCTGCTTGGGAGAAAAACTTTGGGCGTTCTTTGGCCATGCTGAACAGCCAATAGCAGCGTTGCTGATCATTGTTTCTACTATCGACACATTTCCCCTTTTAAAGCGATGCATGAACGCGCAGTTATCTCAGATAACTCAATCCAGCCATACTAATCATAAACAGGAGGTGTGTTCGAAGAACCCAATTAGCCGGATCATGATTATCCGGATGAAATCATCTTGGATGTCTCATTTGATCTCGGATGTTTTAAGCAACGTATGAAGAACGGACCCCAAGTCTGTCCCAGAAAACCATTTCTGTCTTACCATTTCTGATATTTTGTCGTTGGTGTTATTGTTTCTTACTAGCATTGATTTATGAACAAATTATGCAACATCTGGCCCAATGTCACACATTAGGTCTCTTTTATGGTTCTTTCCTTCAAATGTATCTCGTATGCAAATGACTCACATGTATTTCTGTCCATTTTGCATTTCTGCAAGAATGTTTTCCATTTAATGTAATTATTTTGCATCTGATTTGGTATTAAACTTTGTTGTTATTCCAAAGCCCTTATCCTTTTAGACTGAAGTGCAGGGATTTACTCTAACCTGGCATGACTTTTTTCAAATGTTGTTTTACCTGTTGTATGTTGTTATTATTTATATAATTTTGTTTTGATTTTAACCAAACACTGTTGGCAATTCGCGACCTAGATGGATTTTCTTTGGTTGTAACAGAAAGGTTTAATCAAAACATTTTGCATTTGATGAATGGCTAAATGTAGGACTATCATTCTGAACACAGTGTTTAAGTATATATGTCCTCATGGTGCAGTGAATGTAAGGCTTTAGGATGTCAAGTTGGGTAAGATAATGACAACATTACATTTCCTAAAGCTGCACAATGTAAACTTGAATGAATCATTACTATAGGTTTAGCTCATGAGAAATTTACATTCAAGATGCAGTTTAACGGCATTATTGGAAGATGGCTAGTGTGTTTTTTCAACAAATAATAAAGGAGAACATTTCAGTTGGATAGGATGTCTCTCAAGCAAACCAGGAGAAAGCTATTCTTAAAGCAAACTCTCTCCTTGTATACAGGCAACCTTTCAACCTCAGGCATTTTAGTTGATTACTTCATAACCTGCTCCACCCACTTAGATTTAAATGCAGGGTCATTCCGTGGTGTTGGTTTGATGATCAAAACAAGGATAAAATAAGAAATCTGCTCAATTTAATAGGCAACTTGTTACAGGAAAACAGAATATGATCTCAATCGCAGTGGTATCAATCACAGAGGAATTTATTATGCAATGCATATTCTAAAGCAGTAATGTGAATTTTGAGGACTGTGCAAGGGAGGAATGTTGTACTTCTGGGAATTGTCCTGTCAGAGTCTTTGCTTGTGTGTCTTTCTTTCCACCTCAAGTTTTCCTGCTGCAAAAAAATATTCTGTCTTTCCAAACAGCCTGAAAATTGTACGTTTGTATGGAGAAGTTTGATTTGCGAGTTAACAAACAAACATATAAAACCTAAAAAAACATAAACTTTATAAAAGCTTTTATAGCACACATTATAAATAAGTGGCTCCCTGAGCCTTCTGCTTTTCAAAATTTGCCTAATATTTCTAATAAACCTAAGTGAAAAGAGCAGAACAGAGCAGCTGGAATGCACCTGTGATCCATGCATGTTTCTACGTGTATTCTGGGTCACAGAAACGTCAACCTACTGGTGTATTGTCGCTAAAGTAAAATAAATACATCCCTGCCCTATTTCCACAGGCCCCTGATGGGGAATACACACTCATCCTTCTTTCTCATAGTTTCAGTAAACAAAGTTTTAGAAAAACATTACTTTAGTCAAAGAAGAAGAGACTCGTGTGTATCTGTCCGCTAACATGTGCTTTTACATATTTTCAGTCAGCTGCACGCCAGATGACTTCTCCACCTATCTATGGGACAGATCATAAGATGTTGAGATGGAGAAGCAAACAAAGAGCAATGATGCTTTCTAAAGTTTCTATGTCTACATTGTTTGAATTCTGTCCAATATTTATTCTTATAATCAATTCAGATTGGGAACTCAGGGTAACTCTAGCTTCTAGCAGAGTAAAAAGAAAAACAAACTTGTAGTGCTATACCAGAAGGAATGTTTTTGATTTGTCTCTATGTCTCCTCTCTCTGTTGCGTCATATCAGTCCACACCCTGGGTTAGGGTTAGAGGGAGCTGCTATTTTCCACCAGCTTTATCATTATGTTGGAGTTGAACCTTTGCAGAACTCGCCCTGCTCAGCCACAGGAGGGCAGTGATGCTCTATGGACAAATTGTCAGTGCAATACTTGCGATAATTGACTCCAGTTTGCACATTTCTTTGTGAAAAATATCATAATTTTACTAGAATATTCTGATAGAATTGCCAAACTATAGAATAGTGTTTACTAAGAACACGATTTGTAAAAGTTTGTATCAATCCTCATATCATTTGGAGAGCTGCTGCTCTTGTATCGACCTTTTCTCTGATTTTGTAATGCTGTGTAGTTTTACATTTTACTTCCTTGCTATGGTTTGCCAGAATGTGTGTTCATTTTTTTATACTTTGAGAAAAGCCATTCATGTCAATTTGTTAATGGTTTGTGGGTACATTTATTATGCAGAAGAAGGTATATGGCATTTGCAGCACAAGAACCTCTCAGTATTATTCCTTTTGAAGAAAATTCTGCATCTGCTTGGATTTAAACCACAGGGATCCTGCAGCAGCATTTGAAAAGCACTAAGAGGTCATGATCAAATCCCTGGTGACTCATTCACTGACTGACCTTTGACCTTAGTCCTGAGGTGTCAATGGAGGTTACCCTGACATAAAACTAAACCTACGAGTTGGTTTAACCATATAAAGAAACATATAACTATATAACCTGTGTGAAACTTCAATCAGAACTAGATGATAAATAGAAAACCATTTGTTGAATCATGAAGCTATGTGTGCTACTTCACATAACCACCAGGGTGCAGTGCAGCACAGTATTTTGTTAGGATATAGTGAGATTAAATTCTACCATGCTCTTGAAAATTTTAAAATATTTTTTTTAATCCTTATTGTAATTATATATATATATATATATATATATATATATATATATAAACTGACTCATGATTTTAAATGCATTCTACGAATAAAAGTGTGGAAAGTGTGGTGCGTATTTGTACCTTGAAAAGAAAGCGAAAATGTAGATACTGGCCGACATCTCTCCTTGTCATTACTAGAAAGCTGTTGAGCAATGAGAGCTGACAATATTAAGACCACATCATAACAAGACAAAATAAGGTAAGAAGAAAGCAGCACAGTTATTAACAATGGTCTTTTATGGAGCACTAATTGCTACTACTGTATGTGGTTGTGTAGTGAGATACAGGAGAGTGACATGGAAGACGGATAAAATGCGACATGACTGTTCAGACTGCGGACCCTATGAAAAAAATCTGATATGTATCCGAATTAGTACCACATATGTAAGTGTCACGTAAGTCAAGTTTTTTCTCCTTTCAAACCTGGAGAAATGGAACTACTTTGGTGCAGTGTGTAGTCCGTGCTTAATGCCTGGTTCCTGAGGTAATCATATGAGAGTTCCCAGGGTTCCCAAAACAGAGCGCAGCATTTGGTCTTTTATCTTGGTAAATGAGCAGCAGCCTGCAAACATGATAGCCAGTGAAGCGGACCAGAAATAGAACAGAATACAACATCATATACGTATCCTGTGTAAGGAAAAATTCAGTTGGGATTCACTCCAGCAACGGACAATTGAGAAATGGCTCTTCTCTGTGAAGGTGTTGTGTTTGTGTTGGAACAACACATACACAACACAGAAGTATTGAATATTGCAACGTATTTGGAGTTGTACATAGGGGATGAACTTTGAGCAGGCCATTCTCACAGAAGGATATGGTTAGATTTAATTCATTGCATTGTATCCTTTTTCTGTATATTTAGAGCTATTGTCCTGCCAGAAGGTGAGCATTTGTTGTAGTTCTAAGTCTTTTGCAGGCTCTAACATGATTTTTTCCCAAGTTGCACTATTAAGGTCCATCTATATTCTCATTAACTCTGAGCAGCTTCCTTGTCCCTCCTAAAGAATCCCTGAAGCATGATGCTGCCACCACCATGATACCCTGTGTAGATGGTGCATTCAAGAGGATGTGTTATTATTATTATTATTTATTTTTTTTACTACACATACTGTTTTGCATGTAGTTGCAGGAAATTAAAACTTTGGTCTCATCTGACCTAAGCAGGTTCTTTCACATGTTTGGTGTTTCCTCTAGATGACATGTGATGAACTGCAAACAGTGCCTTTTATGGCTTTCTTTCAACAGTGGCTTTCTTCTTGTCACTTTTTCATGAAGGCCAGATTGTGGTCCTATCAACAAATTCTCTACCCTGGGCTCTGCAGCTCATGCAGAGTTACCATTGGCAATTAGTTACTTCTCTGATTAGTGCTGTCCTTGCCTGGCTTAACTGTGTAGGTAGTCAACAATGGCTTGGTAGGTTTGCAGTTGAGCCATACTCTATTTTGGGTTATCTATGGGATATAATTTTATAATCCAGACCCTCTTTAAACGTCTTCACAATGTTAACCAACGTTTTAGGTGTGCACCTGGGTCTTGCGTCGTTCTTTCGTTACTAATGTTCTATGACAAACATTTGAATCCTTCGCCAAAGGTGTTTTTAATATTAGATTAAATACTACACCGGTGGCCTCTATTTATATATCAGGCATCTGAAATGCATTGTTTTGCACTGTTTTTTATTTAGGGGCATCACTGCATAGACGGCTGAAGACGAATGCTAGTCGGTCTTTGAAGATTTTTATTTGTAAAATTTCACCTCCCAATTATACAGTACTTTGTTTTGGGCTATCACATAAAATCCACTGACAAATTTTGTCATGACATTACAAAATATGGAAGGAGTTAGAGAACTATGAATTCTTTTGCAAGAGACATATTATAAATTATTTCACTGAATATCCCATTTTCTGTGTTGTATCACAGTACTTTCATTGACAAAGAAAGGACAATGATTTAGAGGTACTACAGCTATCAAAACCCAATTTAATGAATTCAGCACTTCGTGAAGAGACATTTATTACATCAGTAGAATTCATCATGCCAAAACTGAGCAACAGCAGCACTTAATTTTCTCACTCCCACTGTTCATCTGACAGGCCCCATATATTTCCTCCTCGTAATGATAATCTTATCATACGCACATCCGCAACGTTGTTGTTCAGCCTGTCTCATTAGACTTAAAATCTCTCAAGGGCGCCTCCAGCTGCTTCTCATCTTCCTCCAGCATAGCTTCCGATAGCGTACAAAGCTTGCAAACAGTTGCAGTCATCTAACAGGCCAATGTTTTTGCAAAGCTAAAATGATCATTGTCCATTGTTAGATAGACTGCTATGTGGAGACTGGGATCCATGGGGAAATCTTGTTGAGTTCCTGTTTATAACATGTACACTGTTGGGAATATTAACAGAAGAAGGAAGTCCATTTTTCAAATTGCTCCTATTGTGTACCACAGCGTAAGCAATAAACAGCTTAAAGGTGACAACATTAGTCGAGTTTATCTTTACTATAGCAGAACAAGAACACTACACCAGCATTCACATGCACTAGTACATAGTGTCATAGTTGTCAAACATAGACCATAGTATTTATTTTACATGGAGTTCACAGTTACATTCAAGGTTTGTGTTTGTGCATTGATGGTTTTAGTCAATTTTACTCTCATGTTACATGCAGTGGAATGGCTGTGTTACACTGCACTGTCTGAATAAAATATTGATGTGTTAAAATAACATTACAGTATACTGGCTTATTGCCCAGTGCATTTGATATGTGATGCATGTGATAAATGATCGATTTCTTAAAATCTTCTGCTTGTGATTACAGTCTTTTTTTCACCTAATTGGTCCAGTAAATTAAAAACAGTAAGACACAATGTCTGGCTCTAATATATCACAATGTATAGCAATGTTTATCAATAAATATTCAATGATGTAAAAAGAAAGCTCACAGACAGAATAATTAAATAAACATGGAAGAACTCTGCTCGGCATTTTGGACACTGAGACAACATGGCTTTCAAAATGCTAAAACTGGAAAGATTCGGATGAAAAAAATATAAAATCACTTTGTCTAGAAAGCTTATCTAGGGCACGGACCACAAACACACACATACAAGTACAGAATTTCTCATTTCCAAATGTTCTGCTATTTTTGTTTTGTAAGTAGATTTCTACTTTGGGCAAGTAACACAAACTAGATAATTGCAAGCCATTCCCTTTCTTGAGATAAGATTATTATTGAACACAGTATTTACACATCCTAATTACATGAGTGGTGGAGAACAAACAACTGTACTTTTCAGTATGTTGTATTTGCAAGGCATTTTCACACTAATACAAAACTAATAGTTCATTGAATTGCTTACTAAAGTCCCTTGAAAAGTATTTATACTCACTGAACCTTTCTACATTGACATACAATGTTACAACCATTAACTTCAATGTATCAAATCAGGATTTTATGTAAGTAGTGCAGAATTGTAAACTTGAAAGAAATTTTATACTATTAAAAATCTGAAAAGTGTTTCCTGCATTTGATTTAATAATGTAATGATTTAATTTAATCTAAGCATACATTAATTCAACTGTTCTCTAAAGGCCCCAAAGGTTTGTTAGAGAACGTTTGTGAACAAACAGCATCATATAGACCAGGGAACTCAAGTCAGGAAAAGCAAAAGTTGTACAGTTTTAAAGCAGGGTTAACTTATGCAACATCCAACTATCAATTTAGAGAGCACATCACAACTGCAAATGTAGTGGCCATCCTCCAAAACTAAGAATTCAGGCAAGGAGAGTGTTTAATTCATAAAGCAGCAAAGAGGCCTATAATAAGTCTGGAGGGGCTGCAGAGATACGGGGGAGTATATTTCAATAGGACATGCTTTAGGTTGTTTTCACACCTGATATTCTGGTAGACTCGGCCCGATTGGTAACCAAATTACAAATTTTCAGCTGGTGCAGTTTGCTTTCATGCTGCACTTTTGTCAATCCAACCAAACATTTTGACCAACCTGTTCATCCCCTTGCCTATGGTGACGCTATACTAAGAAACAAAGAAGGAAAATGGTTGGTCAGCAACACAGCGCAACTTCCTTTTCCGCAAAAATGTAAACAAAATGGAAGGGCAACAAATTTTAAACGTGTTATTGCCATGCTGTCTTTGTGGAGTGTGCCAGACAAGAACAATTCAACAGTGGGCTCAGCATGAGCGGAGGATGAGGCAGAGGAGATTGTTATATTTTACACAAGGCAGGAGAGACAGCTCCTAATGAGGTGGCGGCGCACGAACAGGGTCACCTACAGCTTCATTGAACCGTTGTCACTGTTACAAAGACGTCGAGTAAGGTATTTACAATATATTAGTAATTTTATTAGTATTTTTGCTCAATTGCAATTGTATTTACCCATACCGCGATGCGCTGTAGTCCGCTTCCTGCCTTTGAAGCGGCCTCTGGTCCGCTTGGCATTCCCATATACAATCGAACCGTTCTAGAGTTCACTTCAACCAAGCTGAGACCTGGGTTTTGAGGGGGAACTGAGTTCACTTTTTTGGTCTGCATCAGAGCTCGATTGCGCATTCACACCTCCACAACCGAACTAAACTTTCTGAGCAAACACACCTAAAGAGGGCTGGTGTGAAAATACCCTTAGTCACACAACCTACAAATCTAGCATTTATGGATAAGTGGTAAAAAATCTTTTGAAAGAAACTCAGACTTGTGATTTGCAAAAAGTCATGTAGGACGCTGCAGGTATGTGCTCTGTTAAGATTTAGCCAAAATAAATGATGTCTTGGTAAGTTTGCAGAAACCTAACACCACATATCACCCTGAACATATAATCCCCAGACTGAAATGTGGCAGCAGCACATTGTGGATTTTCCTGGAAGAAAACCTGTCAGAGCTTCCGAAAAACTTGGGATTGAGCCAGATGACAATAGTCCCAAGCATACAGCCAGAGCTACCACGGAACTGTTCAGATCAAAACATATTCATGTGTTAGAATGCCTTACTAAAATCTGGGTTCAAATATAACTGACAATCTGTTACGAAATATGCAAGAAGACTTGCAGTTGTAATTGCACTGAAAAGTGGCAATACAAGATACTCAGGGGGGCTGAATACAAATGCATGTCTCACTTTTCAGATTTTCATTTGGAAATAATATAAAAAAATAAATAAAAAAAAAGTATCCTTTTCCCTACACTTCAGATTATGCAGTTCTATGCACTGATTAAAGAAAAATCTACTGACATTTGTGACTTTAAAGGCATACTATGCAACATTTTTCAGTTAATTAATATGTTCCATACCGTTTTGGATGATTAAATGAGTCATTTCAGGTCGAACAAAGGTTTTCTCGGCCGCCCTGGGGGTCTGTGGGGGAAATACCGCACTTGCAATGCAAGAGCCCTCGGCTCGCACACACAGAAGTCTCGCTTTACGGCGAGAACTCCATGTGTTTTTGCCCTGCCATTCACTATATGCACGCGCGAAAGCAACAACAAAGAACCGCGTGTTAACGTCAAATAAACACGCAAGCATATCGAGTTTTATTATTATTATTTTTTTTTTTTTTTTTTATTTTGGCGAGACGCTACCGCGGCGAGGCGGCGGGGGGGGGGGGTGGGGGGGCGGCTGCGGCTTGGCGAGGCGGCGGCTGCGGCTTGGCTAGGCGGCGGCGGTAGCGTCTCGCCAACATAAAAAAAAAAACAAATAATAATAATAATAATAAAACTGGCGAGTCGGCGGCGGCGGCTTGGCGAGGCGGCGGCGGCTTGGCGAGGCGGCGGCGGCTTGGCCTCGCCAAGATAGCGCTGCGGGAAGCTTGATGTACATACCTTCACTGTGTTAGTCATTGTTTGTACTGCCGTTTTTTCCACTTTTCGTTGCGTTCGCCTGTCTGCTAAGCTCAAAACAACCGCACCTGTCTTGACGGAGAAACCAGAACAGCTGAGCATCTTTACGACAGTGCACTTTTACTTTCGCCCTCTGGGGGAGCCTCGCTGGAAAATCAACCCCGGTTGCATAGTATACCTTTAAGATAAATAAATGTGAGGAAGTTCAAGGAGTATATATACCTTCGCAATGCACTTTAATCGTTAATATCTTTCTGGTATGCCATCTATATTCTGAATGTAATTCAACTGCAAGTCCATTTAAATTGTGTATATATATATATATATATATATATATATATATATATATATATATATATATATATATATATATATATATATATATATATATATACATAATAAGAGCTGGTTCTAGCCCAATGTCACCCAGTTGTATTGTTGTGTGAAGTAACAAAACTTTATCAGCTATTTCAGAAATATGCAACCTAAGAAGCACCACCTAACTACAATACAATGACCAAGTCCCATTGCCAGAATTATCATTCATGTCTACAGCATGGATACATTTGTCCATTGTTTTGTGCAGTGTGGCCCTGCCCCTCTGCATTGTTCGTGTCACAGAGGCCAGCAGAAATGATATGCTCCAATGGCTCCAATGATACAACAGCATCCTTTTTTCCTGTGGACTGTAAACAAAACTGTCCACGCTTAGATCTCACCAGTTAGCAGATCAGAGCAGCATTTATTTATATATCTGTTCACTCTTTGTGGCATATATGTGTTTCAAAGAGGAACAGTTTCAGATATACAAAATGTGATCTGGGAGTGGTCTGAAGCTTCTTGGTCAAACTCAAGCCGTACAGGTCAGACACTGCGAGGGGCTCTCTCCAGTTCGTGGGTCCTGCGATTGCGACCCTTCTGACGCTCTTGCAGGTGCTTCCACTTGGATGCCAGGCCTTGTGTATGCACGTTGCTCTGAGGGCTTGGTGCACCATTCTGCTGCAGATGCGTTTGACCTTTTTGGACATGGTGAGCTTTCTGCCGCTTGTGCTTTCTCTCTCTTTTCCAAATCTGATCACAGAATTCATCCACACTATTCAGAGTTGGGTGATTTACTAAAGACAGAAAGTCTCTGTACCAAAGCTTTTGACTGGGAGTTTCTCTAGACAAGGAAAAGTCTTGAGCTGGGACACTGGTAGCCGGGTCTTCACCACGATGTAGAAGATCCTCCAGTCGTTCTGCGTCAATCACTTCTAGGTGAACCTTTAAAACTGTCTGCATAAAGCCGTGTTCCACTGCGTGACAAAGATAGATGCCTGAATCCTTCTTGTCGAGAGTCCGGATAAGAAGCCCTTGGTCAGTCCGAATGAAGCGCTCCTCTGATTTGATCTAGGCAATTAATTGGAGGTGATAAGACACAGAGAGAATGTGACAAAAGATAAAGCAGGACAGCAATGAAATCCAGAACATTAAAATGAGCTGTTCATATTTAGTGTGGCACAAGAATCTAATCAGCTATGCTGCTCATTGCTCTTTTTAAAATGTATAAAATGGATTTTAGTGGAGTCAGCATTAGAAATAAACGATGATATATGATCCTCAATTATCTAAAACATTGTAATAATATAGAGTAATTTATCACTACTGATCTGCTTTGAGTGCAAATTTTCTCTGGGAAAGTTAAAACAAGAAAAACAGTTTAAGTAGAAGACAAACGAAGGGTGCTGAGGTGGTGCTTACCTCTTGCTTGCGGTCATCAGTGGAGCTCTGATATTGCCAGTAAGTCATGGCTCTTTGGGACTTGGGAGCACATTCAAGGAAAGTGCTGCTGTTTTCCACACCATAGACTGTTTTATCGAGAATGGCTGCCTGCTCAGTCAGTTCATCTGGCAAGAAAGAAAGATCTGTTGTGATCTAGCTTTTACAAACTTAGCAATTGTTTGTTTTTTTTTCTTTGTTTTTCTAGTAAGTATCTTTGGATACATCCATTGGTGAAAGTGGGTTGGTGATTAAAAAAATGGTGTCCACTTCAGCTTTTTAGGGAGGGGTTTGGGTGAATCTTTAGAAAACAACATCCAATTCAATAAATGTTTTCTATTTTAAAACGTAAAATGAGTGTTTTTAAACATTTAAAATTATCTAATCCCATTTCAGTTATTTGTGTTAGCAAATTACATCACTGATTATCTCAACAATTAATGAAAATACCTAGGCACAAAGAAAAGAAACTCAAATGCAGTGATTTCATATCATCAAATTTATTTGATGGTATGAAATTAGGGTAGGATGGGGCAAAATGGGGTTCGCTGTTGGCTTCGGGGTGGATTAAAATGGCAAATTGTATTTCCCTATAAAACTTTCTTGTTCAAAAAACCTTTCTCTGTCACTGTAAAAACATTTGACACGTTTGGATGTGTTAATTCACCACTTCACCAGTTCATAGCACCTATTTCATGCGTGCACATTGCCATTTCCTCCCTTCCTACTTCCTTTGTACACTCAAATAAACAAACCATTTCACAGATACCTCAACCCTTGGATTAACATTTGAATTTCATATATTATAGAGGGTTGTAACAGACATCTTTATATCTCTGGTAAAATTTAATTTTTTGTATATCTATTTTTAAAACGTTTGTATTATACTTTATTTCCACTTATTTTGGTTCTGATTATTGAGTCAGTCTTAGAAAGATTGTTTCATATCAGTAGCACCTTCTGTAATCGGGGAATGTTTTATACCCACTTTGGCAACTGATGAAACCTTTTAGAACCTGGAACATTCAGGTATAAACTAGTTAAAACTTTAAAGGTATAAAATGGTGCATGGCAAATGGTGCAGGGCAAATATGTTTATTTATTTTGTTGCAATTTTTACACAGGTGCTGCTGGTTTTACCCCTTCACAATTTGGTACCTCTGTACTTTTTCTGATGCAAATCGGAGCTGCAAAAAGAAAATTAAGCCCTGATCATGTGTCAATTCATGTCTACAAGGTTGGGTTTTATACAGGCTTACACAACCGGTCTCTTCAGAGGTTATTTTCTACTATCTCCCAGCCTGCTCTACTGTCTGCTCAACCACATGGCCTGTGTTACATAAATTTCCTTATCACTGGCCTCTTACTCAAGTCCACTCAGATTCTCGCCAGTTGTGCCACCCAGATTGGTGTAGCCATGCTCAATGTGCATAACAACAGCAACAGTTTGACTCCCATTTAAAGTGCGGCACCAAACACATGGCAGATACAGATGTTGTTGGGTTATATCACCAGCAAAAGAACAAAAACAACCATTCTTGCTTTTAAATAAATAGTGTGGAGAGCTTTGCTGTTAACACTATTGGGATATTTTTTCTCTCAGGGACTAGGCTGTAGAACTGCACTGGTAACCTGATATCTTTAAAATAAAACATTTATTCTTTCATTTCCCAACTTATTATACTTTGTGAGGCTGTTGTGAAAACTAACTTGTCTGAGTAAAACATTGTGGTCCAACTGAGCTGAAAATATAATAAATATGGGCACGATCCTGTCGCTGTAGTCCAAGCAGCTCAGGTTCACAGATGATGGTGAGGTATATTCACCATTTTCCTGGAAAAATGTGTATGATCTAAAAATCTGTGTCTGTCATTATAAACTATTTGCCATATTTCAATTAGTTGATTTCACTGTATTTTTACATAAAATTATAAATTTAAAGCTATTTTCCAAATACTGACTTATTTAGATTTAGATAATTGCTATTGCATTGTTAGAATTTAATGACCATCTCCAACTGGCATCTTAAATAAACTAAAAAAATGTATATATACATTTTCATAAGTAAAAGGAGAAAAATGTATAATTGAGGCAATGAATACTTCAAAACACAGAATGAGTCTTGATTCTGGCGGCATACTGGAGGCCTTTGCGACAAAGTGGAGGCTTGAGGGAATCTTGACAATGCTAATTACATGTCTCACAAGAATCAATGCTAAGTTTCACACTACCAGAAAAAAATAGAAACTATAGAAATATAACACAAACCTGAAATTTCAGTTTAGGTTGCAACAGTAGATCAAATATATGCACTTTAAAATTGATAATAAATATCACAACTATTCTTTTTATTGTTTAAGGACCTTGTTGCTGCAGATCTGAGCACTGAGTGAGCGGGTCTCCGTTCCTTATATCCTGCCTTCTTGTTCTCCTGCAGAAACACAAGTATGAACAACTTCGTTAACCAGCAGAAAAAAACCCACTTTGAAACTGTGGTAGAAAGTGTATGTCTATAGGGAGTGTGAGTGGTTGTGTGTAGTGTGTTTGAATAAAATTTGGGTGAGCAATGAAACTGCAGGCCAACATAAACAGAAAAACAGCAGGCAGCCCATGGCTTAGTTGAAAAACTTTAATTATGGGGTGTGAATGATGGAATTTAACATTAATCAATCACACCATGCTGTCATTTTTATCAAGTACAGATGCTAAAGAAGCTCCTGGTTAGCATAAGACAGTACCTCCAGGATTTTTTCTAAAACTGGTGATTTATGTCCATCAACTTTCTGTTGTTCTGAGCCAAAGATTGCATCTTTATGTTGAAGCCACCATGTTTACCAGAATGGCATTAAGTTTTGAATGTTGGAGTCCAATTAGCTGTGAGAAAGGGAAACTGTGGAATTCAGTAAGTGGAGTAAAGTTATGGGAGGCTGAACACAAAACAAACTAACAAACACTCACACACAGACGCTGAACCTGTAATGACAATCTCAGTACTCTCAAAGCCCGTGACTAACATTTTTTCATTTCATTTACAGCAAAAATATAAGATCCTGTCAAAGATCTACCTTGCAGTCAAAAGAGTTTTTGACTTTTTTAAAGTATATTATGATAGCATGAATTTGACACTATACCATATTCGCTATTGTGCGTTTATTTGTTTGTTATTCATGAAAAGTTCCCTCATTTGTTACAGTTCTTAAATTTCTCTATGGTTCACTTTTCTCACCAACAGCTTGTTTATGACTGTCGATACTACATAGATGCATACTCTTCATTGACTCTTCAACATTTTTTATCTTATTCTTATTTTATTGTTGTTTAATCTATGACATATTTGACTTACTTTGTTATAATTTTGCCTTTGTTAATTTTATTTTGTAGTCTGGGAACCAATATAATTTCACTGTCATGATGAAATCAGCGTTCAATGATGAATGAAGTTCTTTATCTGATCCTAAACAAAAGATTACAGACACATTTTTTTACTAATTTTTGACATTTCTGAAAGGAAGGTGAACTAAAAAGCCATGAAAGTCATAAAGAAAATGCTCTGGAAAATAATTTCTCAATGACGCAACACAATCCAGATTATTTTAAGCAAATTATAGGATACAGCTGCATTACTCTGAGAAGGGCTTGAAAATATACGATTTTCTCTGTTTCTGAAGAAGTTTGCATTTAGACAGAGGGTTATACAAATCATACTGTCTATATTAACTACACCAAATTCAATTCTTGTACTAATCATTCAAATAACACTTAGTTTTACAATGTTTACATTTTTATCCTAAATATAATCATTTGCGCTGTTTTTGTTCATTCCAAATGCCGACCAATGACTTAACTTGGCACAATTTTCTTAACTGAACATGTGCAGAATAAGGTCATTCATCTCAAGAAACACTATGATTGTAAGAAGCAACTACTGGTACATTTGTGTCAATGATATCTGTATACAAGTATGTACCATGTTGTTTTTATTCTATCTTTACCAGTTTGAAGTTCTAACTAGCTTTACTGATGAAGAAGTCAATAAGCTGGTAAAAAAATCTGAATCTAATAGGTAAAATTCCAAATATAAAGTTTGTGTTTCCTACCTCTTTGCCATTGGGAAGTATCTGGAGCATTCTGTGCCATCCCATGCACAGTAAGGATCCCTTGCCAAGCAGCATTCAGCACAGGCCTTTCCGTAAACCTCACAGCGGTGTAGAGGCATCTGAGACACACCAATGTCTGAACCAAGATAAAGTTGTTGCTATAAAGACAAAGAAACTAGATCATCAATACTCGACTACTCATTATTTAGCAAACAAAGTTTAGGATTAACTGTACATTTTAAATTGTGAAATAATGTAATCAATATTGTCTTTTGTATCTTATTGTTTTTTTATAGTCATGTTAAATAGTAAGGGTTACAGTTACAGCTTGGATAGTGCTACACAAATAGTCAGGTTCGCATGAGCAGTGTAACGTTCTTTATGTAACTAAATGTTTGACTCAGGTCTTAAAAATGTTGGTGGACTGCTTCAGGAGAATTGTTCAGCCCCTCCTACATGTCAATTAGCTGGCTTGTTTTCATCTCCCTGTCATTTCAGCTTACAAGCTAACTGTCACTGGAAAGCCAGTGATTAAGATTTGCTTATGTGATGACACAGCAGCTTATCTCAAAATCTTTAAATACTGGAAACAAAGATCTCTTTGTTTCGTCTCTTTGCTCCTAAGGCGTATCACCCCCGAGGAAAAAAAAAAAAAAAACTTCTGCGGGCAGGTTTTTTTAAACATGCACTATGCATAAACAGTTGTCAGACTTCATTGTCACATTGTCATACAGGATTTTCCCATGTTTCTATGTCTGTTGACATATGGAGGTTTATTTATATATATATATATATATATATATATATATATATATATATATATATATATATATATATTCATACATACATACACACACACACACATACCCCCACTTTAACAGTCAGTACCTGTTTTGTTGAAAGTACCATGGCTGTGATTGCAACTGGTTCCTGACAAAAAATAAGAAAAAACAACAATTATGCAGAGATTGTTGATTCTAATGTTACCAAAGAATTATCACCAGGTGACATGTAGGGTAACATACTCTGAATACAGTCATTTCCTCCAATAGCACTTCCTCTAAGTCATGCCAGGAACTTCTGGGGATGGCTACAACTTTCAGAACTGTTCCCATGTCTTGGAAAACACAGAAAAAGCACACATGTTTAGTACTGCTATATTGACAGTGGTTCAGTTAACTGTCCAGAATTATTGTAAACTAATGTATATTTCTATACCTGTGCCTATGAACATAACATCATACAGGCCATCTTCAGCTTCCACTTTATCCACTACCATTTGAGTAAACTGGTAGTCAACATCTGTTTTGACTATTATTGGTTTATTATTAATTGGATAGACAGGATTGAACATGGCTGGGTGGCTTCTGGCAAAAGTGACCACTTCATCCGGAAGGTCTTTGGTTGTGTCAAACCCACCAAATGTCTTGCTAGGGCACTGCATAAAAAACACATTACCAACAATTAAGCGAAGGAACACAAACAAAAATCAAAGAGACTGATGGAGAGCTCTTAGTTCTGTAAACAGAGCAATGGACTCACTGTGCCAGGCCGAGGGTAGGGTACACGTCCCTGGAAGGGGACCCACTGATAGCTGGGTCCATCTCTATGAGCATATGGACCCAAGAATGCTCTTCTTATGTCTGCCATGCTGTACATGCACACTGCTGAACCTTTGAAGACGTTGCTGAATAAAAATAGGAATTAGTGGGATAACTATAAGTAACAAATTAAATGCATGCTCATAAACTACAACTTATGACATCAAATATTTTGGAAAAGACTTCATGATATAAATTACTCCACCATACCTGGAGGTGGTAAATACGCCATAGATTGCTGGGCTCTTAGGATCCTTAGTGCTTATGAGAAAGACATCCTCTAAAAGAAAAAACAATTGGAAAAGTAAGTTACAGACATTCGGCAACAGATAAATATTCAATTCATCCATTCATGAGATATTAAGTGAAGAAATCACTCACGAAGTTCATCAAAATGTGTGTCTATGCCATTACTGCCCGGCACCGAGCAAATCAGCCGAGCTTTCAAGAAAGTAGTCCACTTATTGACCAGGCTCCTGTGGCCTCCCAGGTCATTCTAAAAAACAGATTACATGTGACTATTCAACTGAGTCTTTGAGTCATGCATTCGGTTTAACATAATTTTTAAAGTAGAAATTTCTTAAACAAAATAACAACTGTCTTTATCTGTCTGAAAGATTAAATCTCGTATGCAAAATGTAGCTGACCAAATGCAATACTTGTGTTATATAATTTCTGCACAAAACACTGAAACAAGGTTATAATGCAGGATATATTTCTTCAATTAAGCTTCATGACTGTCATGAACAGATGATACTGTTAAGCTATTCTTCATACGATGTAAAGTTTTGCTTATTTAACACTTATATGGAAAAAGGTGAAAAAGTCTTGGCAGTGTACCTTGGAGGAAAACTGTTCAGAAATACACGGTTCATTTCTTGTTTTATAGCTTTTTTCAAGCTTACCAGTTGCATCAATTGCTAATGTAAAATGAAAAAGCGAGTTTAAAATCTCAAACTGCTCAGTCACTTGGTCTTTGTTTAAAGAAAAAGCAAACCAAATTTTACAAGCAACTGCTCTCATAGGAAATCATAGCCATTCAAGATGAGAATGCTACCAAACGAATTGGGAATATTGTCCTTATATGTTCTTTTATTATAAATTCTGAGGAGAAATCAAATCAGCAAAAATATATTTACAAAAACTTATGTGCATGAACTGGCCACAAAACACTGGTCGATGCAATGGAGAGTTAACCCCATCACCATTCATATAAGCTAAATAAGAACAAAAACTCTGTGTAAAACTCCAGTAGCTTCTTAAAATGGTCCACTAAGCATAGACTCATTCATTTTGGTGAATATGAAGCCTTTACTTTAATTCTCAAATTGTCTTTTAGTTACAAATAGCTTTTTAGATGTTTTGTAGTTGGAAGATTACTGTTCTCCACAACCTCAGCGTGTGGTGTTCATTTCCAGAAAGCAGCAGGCAAACATAAATTCACAAAGTGCTCCCTCATTACATTCCATGCAAGCTGATTTATAGCAGAAATTAAAATGTGTGCAAATATATGG
Organism: Fundulus diaphanus; assembly: GCA_037039145.1. Lineage (NCBI taxonomy): Eukaryota > Metazoa > Chordata > Actinopteri > Cyprinodontiformes > Fundulidae > Fundulus > Fundulus diaphanus. The sequence goes on from CM073134.1 coordinate 22,995,786, forward strand.
GTTCAAATTAACTCCACAACTTGCATAATGAAAGCATTGTTCCGTGCTGAGGACAGCAAATTCCGGACATTCTTGGTGATAAGGCTGTTATACTGAAAGGCTGGTCTGCAGTTAAGGCTGGACATCAGATCTGAAATGAACTGATTTGTACAACGTGAAGCATGAAATTTGACACTTGTGCTCAGAGGTAGCAGAGTCAGAATTGGGACAAGATTGCTTCCATCTCAGCCTATTACGTTCCGGTGACATTTAGACTCTCTCGGGTTTCTGTTCCTCTCCTTAGAGGTGATTGTACCCTATACAACACAACCCACCCTTTTTATGCTGAAAATAATCCTAACTTTTGAAAGTTGCCAGCATGGAAAGATACATATTGAACATAAAAGTGTTTTTTAGATGATAAAGCTAGTTATGCATCTTTGTCTGCTGCATGTAGCAAAGTTTGTTTGTATCTATCCTCTTTGAGGGCCTGCCTTGGTGTCGTTGTGTCTGTGTGCATCCTTACTTTGCAGAGCTGTCCAATGCGAGCGTATGTGGCTTTCCCAGCATGTTCTCCATCCATAGCGTTCTCTCTGAAGAACAGGTAGATTTTGTCATCCTCTGGATTATCATTCTCTGGGATCAGATGAACGCCCACAAATCTAGGCTCTATAAGAGACAACTTAGTGTCAAAGATTGATGCACTTAATATTCTCACGTAAACAACATACATGGTCAAAGGCACCTACAACAATGGAGCAAGGGGAACATCTGTTCCCACAGTTCTGAAAGTGGGGGATCAATGCTCACTCATTTTTAAACAAAAATAAGTAATAACTTGCTGAGGTCTGTTCAGTTACATATTTTCTTTTAGTTCTCATTTTACTCTTTTGAAATACCAGCAAAAACTAAATATTTGATAAATGATTTGTCCCACCAAAGATCAACTGACAGTTGGCATTACCTAACTGACCTATACAAGTTGCTTGTCTAAATATGATCTCTATGGTATGACTGTTAACAGACATGGAGAGGAAAAATAAAATGAACATAATTTCTATGATCATTAAAGGTGTTATATGCTCAATCTCATTCTCTTGTAAATCTGATCAAATACAATAGAAAAACCTTTCACGGCATTGCAGGTGTAGTCTGTAGGTTGCTCAAACTGGTGACCAAGAGAACTGCCTGCCAGCAACGTATAAACCTCACCACTCATCGACAAAGCATCCAATAGACTGTTTTGGAAATAATTCTAGCTTTAAAATGTTTAAAGGGCGTATTAATCAGCAGCACATTAAAACATTTACCTCCTAATGTTCAAACTACAAATCTCCAGCACAACTGGATGTGCTGCACCACACTCCTCTCAGCCAGCTTACGTTTGCCAAGACTGATGCTCCGCATTTCTCAAAATTTGCCTCCCCATTTTACAACACATTCACGCGCCCGCACTTAAGTTATGAAATATGAGCTAAGAGGTGTGGTAAAGACGAAGCAGAAAGCAAATATAAAAAGCTAGACAAAGGGAAAAAATAAGCATATATCCTTCACTGCTCAGATTAGCCTTGGGACTTAAATTTATAATGACAACCACAGAACTCAGACATTTGCCTACGGGCTGTCTGGTATAATAAAAGGATTTTATATTAAATTTGAAACTTGGATAGGCTAAAACAATAAATTATATTTTTTTATGATTTCTGTGTGAAAGGCAGTATTTTGAGTCATATGCAGACAGGCTAGTGCTCCTGAGCCAGAACAAGTTTGATAAACTTGAAAAAAAAATTTACTCCTATGGAAAAATTAGCACGATACATAGATTCGAAACCTTTTCTCAAAAACTGACATATATCCTTTTGACTTTAAAACAATCCAGTCCACTGGGGGAACTGCATATAAAAAGGGTTCAAATTACATGGTCGCCTAAGTGTGCTAACAATTAAACTAATAATTTATTGGAGCACCTTTTAAATTGGTTTCAGCATTCTGTATTGTTTTGCAGGAGTCTTTCGGCATCACACAATTTGACTTGGTAATATCTGCCCCTTCTCTCAGATTGTGTCGACAACCCACAATGTTATGCTTGTCCACAGCAATCTTCAGGCGACCCCACAAATTTTGTATCAAATTTAGGTCTGGGGTCTGGTTAAACAAGTATACGGTAAAACATTTCTTACTCACAAAGAATTATGTTGTTAAATTATATATTTGCTTGGACATATCCTGATGCTGACAAATAAAGTATATCTCTAAATGTAGCTACCTAACCTACCAAAGGTTTTTGGTGAAAACGAATAACATTTCTGGAACTCGAAACTGGTCATAACTTCATCTACCGAAACCCATCCATCCATCCATGCCTTGAAGGACATGAGCAAATGTCAATAAACTCATTCTAGCTGAACTTCATTTTAGGTGAATCAGATCCACTATAATTGATGTTGGAGGTGAACGCAGAAAGTGTTAATGCTGTATTTGGATCAAAAACTGTTTCAGTGAAGTACTAGCTTCAGGGTGTGCTGACTTCTGCAACAACAAGCCACATCTTTCTGCATTTATTTGATAAATGATCATTTAGTCTACTAGTTCCTAGTCCACTGTAAGGAAAGGTGATTTATCCATCAATCCATCAATTGTCTAGGCCTGCTTGTCCTTGCAGGGTCATGGGGAGGGTGGTGTATGACTTTCATAAAGAGAATCTGTCAGCAGGAGAATGCTTATAGTTCTATTGTTTTTTTCTCAAGAGTAGGGCTGGGGAATATGTGTTATCAAAAAAAAAATAAGTGTATGTCAAATTAATATTTAATACTATTGTTTGGTAGGCTGTAATTCTTAATAGATTCAAAGTATCATGAAGTTCACTTTTTGTAAGTCGATAAGATATTCAGCCTAAACACATATTTCAGGGACCAAGACTCTAAAGCTTATAGACATTTGTGGAAGCACAGCTGAAAAATGAGAGGATTGAGGAAAACCTGTTTTTATTCCAACTGGTATCGTCATCGCAGGATTGTTTATGTTGTGCAGCCCTATTCAGGCCCTATTAGTTTTATAAGGCAATATAAAAATGAAGATTGAAAACTTGAGCAGTTTGATTTCCTAATAATTGTATGACAATTTGTCTCCATAAACCTAAAACAAGTTTACCTACAAGGAAGAATAACGGTTTAAGGGCACAGACATGAAATGGTTTGTTCACGCATAATAAATTGACACGAAAACATATTATGGCAATGTGTAGTATGAAATGGATCTACAAATTGGAGAAGAGACAAGTCAACCCTCGGTCAAAAATGTTCTAGTTAATCTTTAAGGTAGTTTATCAACAAAGAAGCTAAGAGACAAATCAAGCAGAGAGGCCGCCAAACCTACCATTCAGCCACCTGGAGTCATGTTGCTCTGTTCTGATTGGGTGATGTTTGCCAAGAGTACGAAAGATGGCAAAGTCCCGCCCCATGAAGTCGGCTGATGTTCCAGCATACAACTCCCCATCTGAGAGGGACAGGATTGATTATTGTTCGCACAGTAACGCGAGATGAGAAACCGCCTGCTTTCCCCCGTGGGCTTCGTTCAGAAATCTGAGGAATTGAGCAGGGGCTTAGTAGCATAGGTAGATTTCACATCCCTTGAGAACAAAGACGTAACACACATCAGAAGTGTGAAATCGACATTAAAAACCGAAGGCAGGGCAGAGAAGAGAGGTGAGGACAGGATGAACGGATGGTGGGTCAGATGCTGAGGGAGAGAACAGAAGTGTGAGACAAGGGGAGTACATAATAATGCTGGTGAGAAAGGAGAGAGAAAAGGGAGAGGAGATAAGGGTTGATGGGCTGGAAAATAGCCATCTGCTTGGGTAAATGAGGTGGTATAACACAATATGATCACACATAATTGGGGGTAAAGAGAAATACCATGCTCATACACCCCTGCTTTAATTGCCAAAAAAGGGAGGAGGGAGAATTAGAGCAAATAGACTCAATAAAGTGCCATTGACCACACATCTGCACCATTTAAATGTAATAGATTCAGACTGAAATAAAATTTACAATCCTGCCAATGAGGGGTTCTCAGGGTATAAATACAAAGCAGCAAAAGATGCAATGCTCCTGTTCTGTTATTTACATTGACGTCACATGCTGCGTACCAGCTGAAATGAAAGAGCAAGGCACAGGGATTTACTGCACACATGCAGGCCGCACACCATTTTTTTCCATAAACTCACCAATTAGGATTGAAGCGGTGAGCAGTTTGGGATCATAGGGACTCTTCCCTCTACCGTTTTCTACATGGGGCGCCAGTCTGAAAACACCGTCCTGTGTGTGCAGAAAGAAACAGGAAACCAGGCATTTTAGTCTACTATTAAACACAGGGAACAAGCATAACTTTACGTAAAATTCACACGTGAAACAAGAGCTCCAGTGCAAACAGAATCATCTAGCCAGACATCTATGGCTGCCATTGACACTTTAGTGTAGTATTTTGTGAAAGTTACATTGAAGGCTTTGACCTTGATGTTGTTTTATTTAAAGATGGGCCTAAATGTAGCGTTATCTAATGTTTTACATTTCTCTTTGACAAACGTTTCTTTGCCTAAAAACACAAAACATGTTAGCTAAATGTGCTGTCTATATACAGAGGGTTGCAAACGTATTCAGATCCCTTCAACATTGTTGTGTTATAACCACAAACATCAATGAATTTAATTGGGAGTATTGGTAGATCAGCACAAAGTAGTGCATGCTTATGAACTGAAAGGAAATAGCATGAAAAGTGTGCTGTGCATTTGTATTCGAGCTCCTTTTGCCGTACTTTGTAGAACAAACTTTCACTCGAATTATAGCAGCAATGTTTTAGCATTTTTCTCTACATTTGCAGAACTAGAGACCCAATTGTTTTGTTCATTCTTCTTCGCTCTGTCAGATTGGACAGCATCTGTGAATTTAAACTTCTGATTTTCTACTGGATTTAGGTCTGACCTCTGTCTAGGCCCTTCTAACTCATGAATATGCTATGATCTTGCCCATTCCTTCATAAAATAAAAGTTGAGCCTCCATCCCAGTCCATTAGCAGGTCCAGATCTGGTGTGGTCCTGTTTTTAGTTACACCCGTCTTCCAGCTCTGATAAGATTACCCTCCCTCTGCTGAAGAAAGTCATCCCCATGGTGATGCTTCCACCACTGTGTTTGATAGTGTTGATGGTATTTCCACCACACACACCTATTATTTGCAGGCAAATGGTAATGGTAAATGGCTTGTATTTGTATAGCGCTTTAACTAGTCTGACGACCCCAAAGTGCTTCACACTACAGTCAGCCAGTCACCCATTCACACCCTGACTGTGGTGAGCTATGTTAGTAGCCACAGCTGCCCTGGGGCAGACTGACAGCAGCGAGGCTGCCATACATCAGTGTCACCGGGCCCTCAGGCAACTCGGGTGAAGTGTCTTGCCCAAGGACACAACGACTGAGATCGTCGCAGGGGGGGGAATCGAACCGGCAATCCGCCAATTGCAGGACGAACTCTGCACCGCTGTCAAAATTGTCAGTAATTGTCTCATCTGACCAGAGCACTCTCTTCCAAATAATTGCAGTCTTCTTCAATCTTCTGGACAGCTTGTGGCAAACTTTACATAGTTCATCTTATTATTATTTTTTCTTTTCAACAATCCCTTTTTAGTGACACTTTTCAATAAAACCCATTTATCTTTTCAGTTCCGCCTAATAATTATACACTACTTAATGTTATGTGATATAAAATCGAAATACAACAAAGTACATTGAAATCTGTAGTTGTAAACAGCAGAAATTGGGGGGGAAAGGGTTCAGTACACAGCATATATATAGGGCACAGCACTATAGATGATAAAAAGTGTTAGCAAATATGTATCAAATTGTACATACCATTTAAAATGAAACCACTAGCAGCATACTGCTATTGAAGAGAATACAAGAGTACATTTCTCACCACTGTGACTCTGTGACCTCAGCACTAATGAGTTACATTTCTACTTTATGATCCACACAGAGTTGATGGGTTTTCACAGGGACATTTCCTTCCCCTAATGGTTTGTAAATAGCCACCTAATTAGTGGGAGACTCACATTTATAAGTCTGGCATTTAGAGGAGACGAGAGCAATTCTCTTTTCTCAGATTCAAAAGAGCAGCATGCACACACTTTCATGTACACATACACACGCTAGCACAGCAGTACATTACCCGAGAAACGAACTGAAACTTTGTGTTTAATCACTATGTTCTTTTAAACACATCTCTTATTTTTTGAATCAGACCTGTTTATAGTTGTGTATTACAGCACCTCCATGTAAATATGGCCAATAAGAATATGAAATGCTAACAGTTCGTGTGTTGTGACATGAAGTACATCTTGTCTTTCCCTGAGTGCATTGTGTTTCTGTGTCTGGCAACAGATGAGGATAGAAACAGAAATGCAAGCGGTACCTCTGGTTTCTTGCCCACCTCCAGATAGGAACATACAGGGTGGAAGGCTCCTGTCCCACAGACATAGAAATGGCTCTGGTTGAATGGCTGCAGTACTTTGATGAAATGAGCACACTCTCTCTTATGAAGGAAAGACAGAGAACACACAAAACAGATTCACAATAATCATTTGTTGAAATTGCTGGACATACTTTTAGCGTGCTGGTTAGTGTCCATTATTCACAGCATGTTTAGATTTATTCAGACAAAGAGTGTATTTACCTTTTAAGTAGCAAGTTTTAAGTTTAACTGTCAAGACAAACTTGGTTTGAAAATGTCTGCCCAACCCACTGAAATGTCTAGTTAATTGTTAGTTGATTGATTATTCCATCTTCTCTTGCAATTCTTGCAGTGCCTTTAATATCCACCAATCCTATTTGGTTCCTCTCTGCTTTGTAGAAGTGTTTGTTTTTAGACTATCATTGGGTATTTATGGATGCCCTCTCCTTTTCTCCACACCTCCCTCTAATCTAGTTCTATAACAGATAACCATCCCTTAGGGTGGCTCTTTATACATTTCACAATGTTTACAGAAAACACACAGAGGAATTCACTACGCTTCAGATCTGCAGTGCAGGCGAATTGACCGCCAGGGGCACTTGCCCTGATCTGGTGGGAAAAAAAACTGAGCCACAAACAGCATCAGCATGGTCTTATATTCAAGCCCTTTGCCTGGGGGCTTTGGAAGACTGATAAAAAAACAATACTTGAAGGAAACAGATACAAAATTTCAAGTGTGTTTACCTTGGGTTTGTGCAAATCGTAAAACCTCATTTACCAAGAGCCATGGGATTGGGGTGCATCCTACTCATTGCATCTTATATTCATTCTTCCTCTAAAATTAAACAAGTACATTTTATTATTTTCCATAGTATTTCATTTTTTATGTTATGTTATTTCATCCACAAAAATTACAGCCTTGTTGAAAATACTATTTGGTCAGGTTTGCTGTGTGTTTAACATACTTAACGCTATCAATTAAACTGACAGTAATTATAGCAACAGTGATGCTAAAGAGATGCTAAAGTTAAATTCTATTAAATAGTCATTCTTAGTCAATTTTAACTAAAACTGCTCAATTAAGAAAATAGGAGGAAGCGTATTCAGAAACTAAATACCAGTGTTTTCCCTCTCCCTCTAATTCTAGAACCAGACATAAAGAAAGATCTGTTCCTAAAATAACTTTACCATGTAAATTGCATTTAGTTGCACAGACACAGTTTGCCTTCATTCAAAAGGTGAATTAATTATACATTTAGGGGAAATAATAACTAAAGCTATGTAAGTTGATAGGCAGCATAAAACATTAGAAAGATTAAAAGGTTGCAATGTCCTCTAATACATTTTTTTAGCTTCCCCATGATTAAATAGTAAAGTATATTTGTCTAGACTACATGTCATAATTTAACTAAAACTGACAGAATTTAAACTTGTATTGCTTGTTTTTAAAGAGACAATTAAAGTTATAGTTAATTATAGTTAAATTTGGTAATTCATTAAAAAATATATATTTATACTTTCACAAGGCATTTTGCTGGAGGAAAATATTAGATAAAGGAACATGAACCGGACCGTCAAGACTTAAGAAGTGCAGAAATGGAGCGAATTGTGGCTGCAAAACAGCTGCGGATCAATGGAAAAGACTGAACTGCTGTGTGATCTACTCCCTCAGTACAGTAAATTCAGAGAAATGTTTGTGATCCCAACATACTAATACATCACAAAAAAATGTTATATTGTTTAAAAGCACAATATTTTTACCAGTCATCTCAGAAAGTGACACAATGACATAGAATCATTACACATAGAGTGATATATTCCAAACCTTTGTTTCTTGCAATTTTGATGATTATGGCTTACAGATAATGAAAACCTGACATTCTATGTCTCCGAAAATATGAAGGTGAAAAGGTTAATATTTTGAAACTCATGGTGTCACACACCAATTGTGAATTAACTCAAAACACATGTAAAGGTTTCCTGAGCCTTTAAACAGTCTCTCACTCTGGATGAGTAGGCTGCACAATCATGGGGAAGACTCCTGACTTGACACATGTCCAGAAGTTATAAAAACCCTCCACAGGGAGGGTAGGCCACACAAGGTCTAAAGAAGCTGGTTGTTCACACAGTTCTGTATGTAAGCATAATTTCTTAACAGAAAATTCAGTAGAAGGAAGAAGTATGGTAGGAAACAGTTCACCAGCAACAGTGAGAACCGCAGCTGTGAGAGGATTGTCAAGCTAAATCCTATAATAAATTTGGGGAAGCTTCACGAGGAGTGGACTGAGGCTGGAGTCGGTGCCTCAAGAGCCACCACACACAGACCAATACACGACATGGGCTATAAATGCTGTATTCCTCATGTCAAGCCACTCCTGAACCAGAGACAATGTCAGAAGTGTCTTGTCTGGGCTAGGTAAAAAAAAGGAACTGGACTGTTGCTCAATGGTCCAAAGTCCTGTTTTCAGATGAAAGTAAATTCTGCATTTCATTTGGAAGTCAAGGTCCCATGGTCTAGGGGAAGAGTGGAGATGCACATAATCCATATTGCTTCTGGTGTTGGTCCACTGATTTTTTCTGAAGGCTACAGTCTATAAGCAATCTACCAGGAAATTCTATAGCACTTCATCTTTTCCTCTGCTAAAAAGCTTCATTGATATGCTGATTTTATTTTACAGACTTCAGACTTTACATTGTTCCAAAGGTACCAAAAGCTGCTTCAATGACTTTGGTGTTCCTGTTCTTTATTGCTCAATAAACTCTCCTGACCTATGAACCCCATAGAAAATCTAGGGGCTGTTGTCAAGAGAAAGATGAAAGATACCAGACCCAACAAGTCAAATGACTGAAGGCTGCAATCAAAGCAGCATGGGCTTCTGTTACACTGCATTTGATCGCCTCTATGCCACGGCAAATTGATGGAGTAACTCATGCAAGAGGAGGCCCAACCAAGTACACAGAAATTTACATACTTTTCAGAAGACTAAAATGTGTACTTAAAACATAAATTTTATTTCTCTAATTTGATATTCAAATTCTTTACCTGTAAGACATAATCATCAAAAGTACAAGAAATAAAATCTTGAAATAAATAAACGATCCCCTTTATGAAAAGATTGGCAGAAAATATTGCACTTGTTTATTAGTACAGCTTCTTTACACTAGAATAATCTAATAAAAAAGCAAATAAGAAAAAAAATAAACAAAATTTGAGGTTTAGCTTTAAATGAGCTTCCAGGTTCTTCAATACATTATTACCATTGATCTGTGATCTCAGTGTTGTCTACACTATACTACAAGTCTAAATTATAAGTAGACTTGTAGTAACTTTGCTGTGTGTAAGACATATTTTCAACAGACAAACAGTTAGAACCTAAAGTTGAAAAAAAAAAAGAATTTATTGTGTAAGGGGGTGCTGTTAAAATCTTAATCTAAAACATTTGTATTGCTTGTTGTGTAAAACAATAAAATTTAATACATTCACTTGATTCACTTCCATTGAGGAAGCAGAGCCTGAGGACTCTGGGTCGGGTTCTCCCATCTCTGGGGCTGAGGTTGCCGAGGTTGTTAAAAAGCTCCTCGGTGGCAGGGCCCCGGGGGTGGATGAGATTCGCCCTGAGTACCTTAAGGCTCTGGATGTTGTGGGGCTGTGTTGGTTAACGCGGCTCTGCAACATTGCGTGGACATCGGGGGCAGTTCCTCTGGATTGGCAGACTGGGGTGGTGGTCCCCCTATTTAAAAAGGGGGACCGGAGGGTGTGTTCCAACTACAGGGGAATCACACTCTTAAGCCTCCCTGGTAAGGTCTATTCAGGGGTTCTGGAAAGGAGGGTCCGTCGGATAGTCGAATCTCGAATTCAGGAAGAGCAGTGTGGTTTTCGTCCTGGCCGTGGAACACTGGACCAGCTCTATACCCTCAGCAGGGTTCTTGTGGGGGCATGGGAGTTTGCCCAACCAGTCTACATGTGTTTTGTGGATCTGGAGAAGGCATTCGACCGTGTCCCCCGAGGGATCCTTTGGGGGGTACTCCGGGAGTATGGAGTACCGGACCCTTTAATAAGGGCTGTCAGGTCTCTGTACGACCGGTGTCAGAGTCTGGTCCGCATTGCCGGCAGTAAGTCGGACTCGTTTCCGGTGAGAGTTGGACTCCGCCAAGGTTGCCCTTTGTCACCGATTCTGTTCATAACTTTTATGGACAGAATTTCTAGGCGCAGCCAAGGTGTTGAGGGGATCCGTTTTGGTGGCCTTAGGATTGCGTCTCTGCTATTCGCGGATGACGTGGTCCTATTGGCTTCATCAGGGCGTGATCTACAGCACTCACTGGAGCGGTTCGCAGCCGAGTGCGAAGCGGCCAGGATTAAAATCAGTGCCTCCAAATCCGAGACCATGGTCTTGAACCGGAAAAGGGTAGAGTGCCTTCTCCGGGTTGGGGAGGATGTCCTGCCCCTAGTGGAGGAGTTCAAGTATCTTGGGGTCTTGTTCACGAATGAGGGGAGGATGGAGCGGGAGGTCGACAGGCGGATTGGTGCAGCGTCTGCTGTGAAGCGGGCGCTGTACCGATCCGTTGTGGTGAAGAGAGAGCTGAGCCAAAAGGCGAAGCTCTCGATTTACCGGTCGATCTACGTTCCTACCCTCATCTATGGTCACGAGCTTTGGGTCGTGACCGAAAGAACGAGATCCCGGATACAAGCGGCTGAAATGAGTTTTCTCCGTAGTGTGTCTGGGCTCTCCCTTAGAGATAGGGTGAGGAGCTCAGTCATCCGGGGAGGACTCAGAGTAGAGCCGCTGCTCCTCCACGTCAAGAGGAGCCAGTTGAGGTGGCTCGGGCATCTGGTCAGGATGCCTCCTGGACGCCTCCCTGGTGAGGTGTTCCGGGCACGTCCCACCGGGAGGAGGCCCAGGGGAAGACCCAGGACACGCTGGAGGGACTATGTCTCCCGGCTGGCCTGGGAACGCCTTGGGATTCCTCCTGAGGAGCTGGCCCAAGTGGCTGGAGAGAGGGACGTCTGGGCCTCCCTACTGAAGCTGCTACCCCCGCGACCCGACCCCGGATAAGCGGAAGAAGACGGACGGACGGACGGACATTCACTTGATACCAAGATGGCTTAAACTCTTACTGAGAGATCCTTCCCTGCCCACTTGCATTCATCTCTTCTGGTGGGAGAAGCAGTCCAGGGGATCTGCAACACAAACAGAGTTTCTGCTTAAGACAGAAAACTATCTCCTGGCACCTAAAATAATTTCAGTGTCAGTGATAGAGCTACGCCTTGTGTGCATGAAGTGCTTTTATGAGAGTTGAAGGGGTCACAAAGCAGTTTGTTACTGCCACTTTGTTTCAGTTTACCGCACGAATCACCCAGGTGTGCAGAGTGCAGCTAACATGTCTGGAACAGTGCTTGACTGCGTGAGACAGCCCTCATTTGAAATATACATGAAGCACTTTTTCTTAAAATTCAGAAAAAAAATCCCAAGATACCTGCAGCCAGCACTCTGGTTAAAGACAAATGGACGCGTAAGTCGGTCAGAAACAGATTTAAAGTCATAAATTAATAAAACTGTGAAACACAGAGGCTGTGCTTTACCTGTGCTTTGTCTTTGCTTATATTGAGAAGGTTGAAAGAGAGGATGTGATCCTTGGCCCCCACCAGGAGCCTTCCTTTCTCCTCATCCAACAAGAGAGTGTGGTAAGCCGAACTGTTAGCCAGGCCTTCAAATGTCACAAGATTGTTGGTCTCTAACATCTCTGTGGAAAGAAAAATGAGATCAGAATACTACAATTACTAACACATCGGCATCGTGTTCAGAGCAAGAAAGACAAAAACCCGCTGAGTGGAAATAATTTCTAAGAACATCTTTGCATACAAGAAAGTTTTCCTTATAAAATGCCAGACAAAAAGGTGCCCCAAGAGTACAATACATATTTGCTGAAGCTTTTTTTCACTAAAAGATTTTGGCAGGCATGCTGTTGCTCTTTTCCCAACACGCTGTTTGAATTAAAAGAGACAAACAAACAAAACCAAATCTGCTTACTTGCTAAGTTGACAGATAGGGAGCCTCTCCCAAATAAATGTGGAATTGACTGGTAAAGTCAGGGCTGAAAGCCAAAAGCCAGACTGTCTACATGGAGATGTGACCATAATCTGACCTGCTAGGCAGAATTACAAATACAGTAAAAGTGGGGTATCATATTATTCTGCTAATCTTTTACAGATCAAACGGCAACCTTTTACTTAAGTGCATCAGTTGTTAGGAAACTTTGTAACACTCTTGAGCTCACTTTTTGGAACTTCATTTTACACTCTGGCAAATGTAGCAAAGTACTGGCTTATTTTCCCAACAGACAGCAAGACTTGTCTAACAGATCACACCTCTAATTCAATTACTGACCCCTAAGTGACATTCTGAGAATGGAGATTGCAATACTGTTCCATGTAACATCTAACAGCACACAAAGATATGCACAGTAATGTGCTTTCCTTTTTGCAATTTGTTTTTGCCAACAAAGTCTTAGAAGACTAAGACCCCCACTTCAACTGGCCACCATCCGAACACAGCAGTTCTAATAACACTGTAAAAAAATCCTTCAAATGCAATACAAAAAGAAGCAAACAGAACCACACATAAATGATTTAGTAGAAAATGCCCTCTTCTCTGAAGTGTGTCACAGCCCGAGAGAGAGAGACAGAGAGACAGAGAAGCTGAAGAAAACCTGAACTAAGAGATAAAGAACATCCCAGAAGAGAGAGCGTCACACAGACTGCTTTACTTATTTAGAACCTTGTTCTTTTTGATAAGCATTTTAAAGATAAAAAGTCAGCAATTAAAGTTTTATACACTTAAACAAAGAAATGTTAAATGTATTCAATGTAGTTTATCCTTGAGAAGCTGAAATCGAGGACAGAATAAGATTATGAATGTACAAAAAGAACATTGATAAATAAATAAAAGTATCCAAATGCTTTAGCTTAACTTGTTGCAAATATGTTACATTTTCACAGAAGCACTGAAAATGTGTAAGAATATTCACTTAAGAGAAACACCCCATTGTTATTATTGCCTGTAATAACAGCAACTAGTAGTATATGTTATGCGATTAACATATTCCTGCATGCTAGAAAGTTGCCTGACAGGATCTGTCTTCTACAATTTATTGCAAAAAAATATTTCTGTTGGACTGTATTCAGGACTTTTACCTGCCTATTCCAGGTAACACAATTTCTGTTTGCATTTCATCAACATAAATACCTGGGGATATTATCTTTGAATTTATTGTCTGATTTACACAAGCACACCCTCTTTTGAAAGCATCCAAGTCAGCTGAAAAACTTTACAACTCTATGTAGTACAAAAAAATTGCAAGTATGAGTAGACTGCAAAATTTTTTATAATTATTATTACAAAAGAAATCATTATTTTTGCAAAAAAAAATATCATCATTCTCAAAAAGAACTGATAATAGAATTAGTCAGTAAAATAAAATAAAAACTAAACAAACAACCACCCATCTATTCAATCAAATGAAAAACAACCACCAACTAAAACAATCAAACCAAACAACCAACCAACCAATTATTAAACCAACCAACTAACTGAACAAAAAATCCAAAGTAAATATAAATAAATAAATGAGCCGACCAAGTAACAAACCAAAAATATTAAACAAAAAATAAATAATCAACCACCTAACTACAGACCAAACCCAAAAAATAGCAGATTAAAACAAAAAAAATTCAATCATAAACCAAACTATGAAACAAAATAAAGCCAACAAACAAAAAGAAATAAAACTGAAAATACAGCAAACTGAACATGTTATCACAGAAACAAATTAAAGGGTAACTCAACCCAAATCAACTGTTTTTGCCAATAAACTGTTAACGTGGTTGTATTATAGTACGGTCTACATATCCTGGTCATTATATTGAAAAAAAAAAGTGCATATTTGTTGAAATCCTGTTGTTGTGTCTAAACTTGTCAGGGTGCTGCCCTCCCAGGATAAACAATGGTCTTGCATTGAATTTCAAATTAACATTGCTTTTGGTTGATGTGACGTAATTCTGATGTAGTCAAATAGCTCTGGCGCTGTGGGGTATAAAAGCAGCTCCATCTTTAAAAAAAAAAAGAACACAGCTCCATCTTTTGCCTCCATAGCGAGCGCTGTTGCACTTTTCAAACCTCTGGTAACTTGTTTTCTTAAAAAGAAAAGCGACTAGAAACAAATCTACCAACTTTTTATGTGTTATCGGCGAATTTACGTGAAAGCAACCAATTGTCCTGCCGTTATTGTCTTGAGGGAGCCAGGTAGTAGGGGCTGGTGTGAGACCGCTGTGAAGTTGTTTTTGGGTTGGACATTGGATATTTGTGCTCCACAGCTTCAACAGCCAGCCAACCGAGGGCGGCAGTCCCAGATCAGGCTCCCTTTATCAGCTCGAACAGGAGGCAGATGCCGCTGAAGCTGCGGAGCGCAAATGTCCACTGTCTAACCTAGAACTAACTTCACTCCTGTTGCTGTGAACTTCCCTCTCTGCCGTCCCTCATTCTGAAACCTGCCTGCTGCAGTCAGAGCAAAGAGAAAGATCCTCCACCTCAAAAGACCGAACTGTGGCGTAACTATCAGCATAACTCTGCTCACTTTCCATGATTCAATATGGCAAATCAAGCTTGCAGCAGCTACCCCCCATCCTGAACACACACACCTCCCATTTCCACATATCCCCGCCCACTTTGATGGAATTTTTCAAATTTGTCTGGGGACGGAAATATATTTTTACATGGGGGTGAGTTACTCTTTAAATAAAAACTGGATGAACCAGCCCAGTTCTCAGTCAAAGAAAAAAAAACAGAACTAACCAACCAACCTTCGACCAAAGAAAGAAGCAAATAAAAAAACCTTAAATAAAAGAACACCAACCAAACAATAAGAAGTAGCAAACTATAAAAAAAAATTATACAGAATTAACTTATCAACCAACAAACACGCTAAGAAAAGAAAAAAAAAACAACAAGAAGAACACATAAAAAACAACAAATCATCTGAGTAATAAATGACCTGGAAAAAACCCAAACATCTAACTGAGTAGTCAACCCAAGAAATAACCAACCAAAGAAACAACAAGCAATAAAATCCAAACACCCATCCGTCCATCTGTCCATCCGTCTGCTTGCCTGCCCATCAGTCCATCCATCCATCCATATATCCATCTATTCAACCATCCATTTTCTAACTGTGTAAATCTGAGCGATATATCGCTCAGATAGCTAAGTTACAAAGTAAACTACACAAAAGTTAAATGCATAATGGCATACATTTTGTGTTAACTATCCTATCATTGAAGATATTTTGTAATATTTGTTGTAATATTTAAAGCAGTGGCTACTATTGAGTTTTAAGGGGGAGTCCATGAAAGATGGTGTGTTCTTATCACTTTCTGTTTCTGTGCACCTCCACATTGTTTACAGTTCGTTTTGTGACCAGTTTACAGTTTGATTTTTGATAACTGTGTTAACCTAACTGTTGACCTCTTCAAAACATTAATTTAAAGTTTGTATGTAAAACCGTTTCACATAGCTCTGACGACGAAAATAAAACTGTTGCTTTAGTTATCTTGGTTTAAAATTATTGAATCTCTCTGCTTTAAAAATGGCTGCTCCTATTTTATGATACTCTCAATGAAGGTGTCATAGTGTTTTCAAAGTAGCCTATTGACAACTTTAGATTAAGAAAAGAGAGGTAGCATTTTAAAATAGAGATTCAAATTAAACAACAGATGGGATCATTTATGTTCTAAAATGAAACTAATTAAAAAAAATATTAATTTAAACACGGTCTTACAAAAAAAGAAGGGTGTAAAGCAGTTGTAAAGAAAATGTTCGCACACAATGACTGCACTTACTTATTATTAATATTCTATTTAGAAGAGCAGGGTACAACATCACCATTTCCACCTTCTATACAAATACACACACTTCACTGGTTTTTGTCAAATTAACCATGGGAGAAGTGTCCATGGCAACACACCATTCAACAGAGACTACAGCTAAGTTATTAGAACCCAATCAGCCAGAGACAGATACCTTTTGGGAATTATGTGTGGAGCTGTGTAACGTGTGTTTATCAACCTGACTGCTTGTGTGTTATTAGAAAAACAAAGAAAATCATCAGAAAATAAAAAAATATCTAAAACATATAAAAAATTAAATAAAACAGATGTTTGCATGTTGCTCCAGAGGTACTGGACTATACATGTCTCAACCAGTGTCCCCTCTGGATAAATGTCACAGGTGGGCATGCATGCATGCATATAGAAGCACTTGTTTTGCTGCTGTTTAAGGTGCACTTTTAACCAAAAGGCTGATTTTATGTTTCTACACAAACCCTGTTTGGTTGAGTTTCTTTTCCAACAAACGGTTTAACAACCGCAGACAGGAAGGGATGACTAGACAAGCAGGTGGACATGGAAATAATTGGCTTTTAAAATGTGTCTAAAGCAGTCCTCCTATAATTTGCACACGGGTCTGTTATACCCTATAATTGCAATAATAGGTAAAACTATCTGCAGCTATTTAGGTAATTTGAAATAACTGCAAATATCACATCTCTTACCCTTTTAGCTAAAGAAGAAAAATAAAACAATTGGTAAATAGTATTAACAATATTTAGTCAACAATCCCTGTTTACTCAGAGGGAGACAAAGAGGAGTCAAGAATAGAAAGCAAGAGACAAAGAGAATGCACAATAAGGGGGCAGATGGAATGGATGCAAAAATCCAACAGTCCCCTGAGAGACTGGTATAAATAAAATCTTTTACCCTACATTCTTCCTGTCTTTCTCTATTGTGCTTCCTCAACTGGAGGGCACAGGAAGTGTTATCTAAGTGCTTTGTAGATGCAGACAATATTCTTTTTTAATAAAAATCCACAGCTACTGCTGTATATGAAATACTGCTTTTTGACTTTATTTACAGACCTTATAAATATTGTAGCGGTGGTAAGCTAAGACCGATCAGATTTCTAATCTAACAACAGTAAATCTGAACTGTATGTAATCTTTTTTATATATGTGAAAAAGAAAGATTTCAACTATCGAGAAAATCATGTATTAAATTTTAAACTAAATCATCATTGATAAATAAAGTAGAATAAGCCCACGAATCTGACAAATTTAAAAGGAGAAATATATTAGACTAATTTTGCTCTACACAAAAATCAAATATAGAAACAGAAATTTAGGATTAAACTTTGAACATATTACTCAAAACTGATAAAATATCAAATATTGATCTAAATCTGGTCTCTATAAGGCACTTAAAAATAGATTTTATGGCTCAATTATGAATCACATTTTTTCTTTGAAATCAGAAAGAAAAACAAAAGGGAGATGAATTTAATACACCTCAAGAAACCCAACTGCACTGTGATATTTTCAATGCATGTATGGATTCAGATTCACACTACAGTGAAAACAACGAACAAAACACGTCTTACTGTTTCAGAGGAATGTGGTTTCCATTTTCAATTCGTTGCTCTTTTTGCCCTCAGGTATTTAAAAGCAAGACTATGTGCTTTTCGGTGCGAGCTGTGGGCTCTAAACGGTTGAAGAGGTGAAAAGGATGGAGGGAAAAGAAAAAAAAGAGCACTTTTGGCAGAACAACCGCAACCTACAAACTCAATTGTCAACCTTCACAGTTAAAAACATGTGTCTTGCTTCTTGTGACCCATAAACCTGAAAACCATAAATCCCTGTTCACTCGCCCCAAGGGCCAATTCACGCAAAGGGTGTGAGTACACCTCACAAGCAATTTATGCCCGGCATAGCATACAACACATTCAAATATTTTTGATTCTGCAGTGCACTTTTAGTCCCCAGGTTCCTACTTATACATCCTCGTCATCACCCAAACACCAGTTGTTGATACAGTTGGATTTTATGTTTACGTAGCCATGGGGTGCCACTATTTTTCCTCCTATTTTGGCCTCCTGCTCCTTACCTCCAAAGACCAGTAGGAATCCAAAGGTTCAACACTATGGTTGTATCCTGTTATGTGGTAGGGGTGGTATCTTAGTCTCAGTTTATGCAGTTTTCCATTTGGGGGTTGGTAATTTGGTCTCACATATATTTACACTTTTCAGGTGCCCTCCCCTGTGTACAGATGAGTGAACTCTCTCAAGATGTGAGAAACGTGCAAGTTTCCTCTCACACATAGTTTCAACTCCAAATATGTTCCCAGTATTCCCTTTGACCTGTAGGGGTCAGAGTTCCTGCACTTCACTTTCCCATGTGTGACTGATCAGATGTTGCTGCCTCACGACTGGACTTGCGCTCAGACTGTTTAGGTACCGTAAATGCACTGTTTTGTAAATCATCCACGGGAATAATCCCATTTTCTTCATGTAATGTTTATGTCATTTTGGTTCTCACTGGTAGAATAAACATTTTATAAGTATAAAATAAATGACTTGTGATCAACTAATCACATGTTTTTTTAAATGTGATCACCAGAACCTAAGAGATGGTATAACCAGATTTAAACAAGATTTGAACCCAAATGAACACATGAACATTATAAAGTGACATGAATAAGCATTTTCCTCTTTGTTTGTTTTTGCTGTTTTGTGATTATTTGAAAGTTTCAGATCATCAAAGACATCTTAGTATCTGACAAAGATAACGTTGGTAAATATGAGATGCAGTTTGCCTCTGATGACTTCATAGCTCAAGTACCCCTCCGCTGAAGGTCACAAACGGATGGCTTGACATCGTTCTTAAAGATTTTCAGGTAGAGTCGGGAAACAGTGGTTCAAAGATTATGGACCTAAAGCAGCAAAGCTTCCAAGACAATAACATTACCAGTTGTCAGTTACGTATCAGTACTACAAGCAATTACTTGTCAGGCCAGAGCATATTTTCCCAGAAGTCTTAAGGATCATCAACATGTGTTTTGGCGAAATATGAGACGGTTCTTTGTGTTCTTTTTGGCAATGTTTTTTTAACATTGGACCTCTCCCAATGAAATCATTCTCTTTGTTGCTGTGGAATGAACAGTAACCTTAATTAAGGCAGGTGAGGCATGCAGTGCTCTAGATGTTGTTCTGGGTTCTTTTGTGACCTCCTGGATGTGTCGTTGATGCACTCTTGGAGTAATTTGGGGATGCCATTCTTTGCTGGGAGGGTCACCAACATTCCGTGTTTTCTCTATTCATGTAAAATGCCTTTTGATATGGTTTGCTAGAGTCCCAAAGCCTGATAAACGTGTAACAAATTATATGTTTCTCCTTTGTTCTTATTTTTCTGGGCATGTTTTTCTTTTTGAGGTCTTTATCTGAACTTCATTTGCCCAGGCAAGTGGTATTTGAGTAAATGCTTGGTTCTGCACCTAATGTGAGGCAATAGCTTTTTCCCATAAATCAAAGTTGGTTTGGAAAGCTTTTTTCCCTAAACAAATGTAGCAGGACAATTATCTGTAGCACACCACAAACTCCACCTCTGGAGGTCTCAAAAAGTTTAGGGTTTGGAGTTGTCTAGTTAAAGTTTGGACTTTAATCCAGTTAAGATGCACTGGCATGACTGTAAACAGGCTGTTTATACTTTAAAAAACATTCTGCAGCTGAATTAAATCAGTTCTACAAAATAAGACTGAGACTGGGCCAAAATTCCTCCAAACTGATGTAAAAGACTCCTACAACCAGTGATTTGGTTTAAAGGGTAACTACTTTTTCTCATAGGACCAAGATAGTTTAGATATATTTTTCCATTAATAACTAAAATCCTGGGCTGCACAGTGGGGCAGTGGGTTGCGCTGTTGCCCTGCACCAAAAAGCTCAGAGTGAGAGTCCCTGGGTCTTTCTGCATGGAGTTTGCATGTTCTCCCTGTGCATGCTGGGTTCTCTCCGGGTACTCCGGCTTCCTCCCACAGTTCCACATTGAATGCTGGAGATAGGCACCAATGGAACGAGGGGAATGGACCTAAAATCCTTTGAAAATATTTTTTAAATTTCCTTATGTCTGATATTAACAGTTGTTTGGTATCTTTAAGCATTTAAGTGAGTAAAAAAAGCAAAAATGGAAGAAATCTATAAGGGGGCAAATACTTTTTCACAGCACTGTAGCAAACCGCTGATTGCGCTTGGATTAAAATTCCCCTGTCAGCACAGGGAAGCAAAGTGCTGCCCCCCGCAGCCAAAATTCTAATGAAGGCAGATTCAAATATTAAAACTAGGGACTACAGCCCAAATAAGAAAGCTGGCCAAATTGCTACCTGAAGGGCTTCCAATAGAGATTTCAGTGTATGGGTGTGTTTCACCACACTGACAGCATGTGGTTTCGAATGACTGATACCCTTGCAGGTATTATTTGCTATCTGCAGATGGCAACGTATTTATGCATGCAAGTGTGCCTGCGTACGGGCACACTTGTGTCTATAATTATGGATCCCCCAGTGCTAAGAGAGAAACATTTCACTTTGGTACAGCCATCTGCTGAAACAGACCGTTCACCATTCATCTGAGTATAATTACAATGCAGGAGAGAATGGAGCAGAAAGAATGACATTCAGTAAAATTAAATAAAAATAAAACTCTGAAAGAGGGATGAATGATGCTTGGCAGGCCAGGAATCCATATCAGCCAGTTTTTTCCATTGCAAAAACAGACAGTAGCAGTTGATCAAAACAAACAAATTTACAGAAACAAGGCATTGGTCTTCTATGTATATATATTTAAAAAAAGCTATTCAGCAGCTTAGAGATACATTGAGCTTGCAGGTCTGGCATGTTGAGGGATTTCATTCACCTAGATAAACATCGTCTTGTGGTGATGTAAATAATCAATTATCAATATGTGATGTTTATTAGTTCTTGATAATTGCTGTGTAATTACATAAACATTTTACACACGGCAGTCATTGCAACACGGTGAGCTGAATGTAATTGTTGTGAATGAAAAAGGGTTTGTGCAGAAAACATTTATACAATGTATCAACATATTAGAGCCTAAAAGTCTTATAAAGACATGTTTTTTGCTTCTTTTAACACAATATCTGTAATATTTTTTTATTTTTCAGAATCGTTAAACAATCTCAATCCCTTTTGAGCATATCTTGAAACACACCATGTGAACCTAGGGGATTTATACATGAATTTGGGAAAGGCAGAGTTTAAAATTTAAATATGTTTTAAAGTTTAACAAAAAGAAAACCACTGAAACAGTGAAAGCATAGTTAAAAATCTAAGACGTACCTTTATAGGAGAGTTTTAGACGGGGCACGTTATTCTTGCTTTGCGAGGGTCCGCTGCCCTTCGTTCGAAGCACAGCAACCCCACACAGAAGTATAATGGTACCCCAGAGAATCCCCATGGTCCTGGGGCAAAGAACTCCGGATAGACCCTTTAAATAAACAACCACTGGCCAGATAATCTTAGATCTGGTTTGGCAGGAAACGGTGGTGGAGCAAGAAACAGTCCTGTTATCCAGTAATTATGAAAAAATGCTGGTGAGTCAGTCCAGGTTGCCTTATAACAGGTCTTGCATCCTGCCAAAGCAAAAAAAGCAAAAAAAAAACTTTTCCTGTTCCACAGGTCAGAGCCAAAATTAGAGTCCAGCTAAAGAGAAGTAGGATCCTGCAAAGCAGAGTTAGAGTTATTGACCACTGTCTCTGGAACAGTGCTTTCTAGATTCCTTACTGTAAACATTGAACTGTAATGACTCAGAAAAAGAGAATGAATTAGAGTTCATCACACAATAAATGCTTAGAAAATCCAAATATGTCTGCATTTTCTTTCAGTTCTGGTATCAAAGCAGAATGTAGCTTTAAAACTGATCCGTGATCTTACTCAGTCGCACCTTTAGCCACGAAAGTAAAACTGGTCCAAATTGTTTCAGCTGTTCATCCCATCTGCCTGGTAAATCCTCGATGGGTATACGTCTTTTTGTCTCTCTCTCTCTCTCTCTCTCTCTCTCTCTCTCTCTCTCTCTCTCTCTCTCTACTTAGCACTCATTTGAGCTAGTTTAGTCTCACCCAGTGCAGCTCAGCTCTGTCACAACACCACAAGGCACTCGGTGCAACTGAGAACAGCTGAGGCAAACAGCACAGTCAGAGTGAAGGGATGGTGAGAGAGAGAGAGAGAGAGAGAGAGAGAGAGAGAGAGAGAGACGGGTGGTGGTGGGGGATTGAGAAATACGGCAAGTGTAGTGTAGGCGGGAGAGAGTAAGAGCGAGCAAAGATAGCAAGGGTGTCAGGGAAACTGTGAGTTGTATTGGAAAGAAAGACTGAGGGCAGGAAAAAAGGTTAGAAAGAGTGGAAAAAAGGAAACCAATTCAAAGAAATACTGAGATTATTCAGTTTACACTAGTTTGACAGATTTTTTGCATTATATTTTGTTACCATTTTTGTACAGTTGTATTTAGAACTTTGTGGTATTGTGTTTTGATTATGTTCTTATAAACATGTAAAAACAGCATTTCACAAGTTCACAGAGATTACGCTTGCTTCACAAGATGTATATTTATTTTAGCTCTATACAATATGAAAGACAGAGGCTGTCATAGTGCATGAGACTGCTGTGTTTTTAGTTTTGACTGGTTCCATATGTTTAATAACTCAAAAACAAACTAGTTATACCAACAAGAGTTGGCAGCTAACTGCCTTCATCTAGACAACAAATGGCAAGTCTGTTGCAAAACTTAAACATTTTAATGCTGTGGTCCATGTCTGAATTGAAATTGCGGGCATTTATTGAACTGGTGGGGACTATCAGTTTTTATTATATAGAGACTACAAGCCAGCTGGTGGAGAGATATTGCTAATGAAGGCAAATCTGCCTGCTGCGTGATATTCTGTAAACGAGAAACTGTTTTTAATTATATATACTGCTAAAAAAAATAAAGGGAACACTTAAACAACACAATATAACTCCAAGTGTTCCCTTTAGTTTTTTGAGCAGTATACTTTTAATAGAAGCTAAATAGCAAATAATTTACTTGTTTACATTTTTACATTGTGGCTTGTGTACAGTACTTAAAAACCTAACAAAAATGAACAAAGAACATTATCACACCCACACACGCACACACAAGAATTACAGCTAAATCCCTAAATTTCATGTTTTCATGAAAATATGTAAGCTGGCAAGCCAGACTGATAATGTGTAGCACTCTCAGTTTAGTTTTACACATTTTTAATCAGTGCCCGCTCCCACCGAATCCATTCAGGGAACGGAGTGACGTTCAGCAGAACTTTCAGAGCTGATTGGCTGAAGCGGCACCTAGTGTCCGCCTACCAACGTTTGCTTTTAGCCAATCATGGTATCAAATGAAAATGTCATAAGCAGCAGGCACCATGAGAAACTACAACACATCTGACACGTTGACAAGTTACGTTGGTCAGATGTGATAGCAGCAGATAAGCATGCATTCTACTCCACTGCCATGTTTATTTTGGTTTGGCTGTGGGCTCAGCTCCTCTTGCTTTCATCACAGCTGTATGTCCTGCCTTAAATCATAATACTACATCGTGACTGGCTGACCTGTGCTGAGTCGCTTCTCAAACAGTCGAGGTGGGAGAAGGATAGAATGAATTCTTCTGTGTTTGTGACACACAAATACCACAATAACTCAGCTTTCAGGCAAGGTTAGAAAATATGGTCACATATCTAAAAGTTATAAAGGTTTGCTTTTAATGTGACCATTAAATAAGTATCATGATATGAAAGTTTTAATTATGATTTAAGATTTTAACATTAATTAATGATAGATATTTAAAAAACATCTTAGAAATAATGTTTGTGATTGAAAAAGGAAACTCATCAGTCAGATAAAAGGCTACGTATATAATAAACCTTTAAAATTTCTTGGTCAATAATCTCAGTGTTGTTGCTTTAAATGATTGTCCTACCCAATTCCTATAGTTATTGGATGTTAAACATATTTACAGATTTTGCTGCGTTTGTTCATTAGATACTGAGCAGTTTTATGTTGCTGATTTAAAAATAAAATGAATGTCCTGATTATTTGACACATCTGAGTCAAATAATCAGGACATTAGCAGGACTCCTGGAGAAGTTGACTGCATACTGAGGAACTAATCCAGCCATTTGATTCAGGTGTGTTAGATCAGAGTTCCATCTAAAAGTTGCAGGACACCAGCCCTCGAGGACTAGAGTTTGACACCCCTGATAATAGCTTGTTTACATTCCTGGATTCCTTCTAAATTTAGAAAATGTGGAAGAGAAATATAAATTAAAGTTTTAGTTTTTGCTGTGTAGTGTAACGTAGCATGGCTCTCAAATTGGGTCCGTTGGTGAAAAGCAGCCTGACTTCAGACCAAATAAAGTAAGTTGCCCCATACCAGTTCTCTTATTATGGTTCTGGTATGAGAAGCTGCCAGACCAAAAGATAAATAATCCTTTAAATTTCTCTCCTTTTTTTTCCTTTTTTTGTCCCAAACTTTCTGTCAAATTTAATGTTTGAATTTCAAACTAGACTGCAAGCCTATTTTCTTAAACTGTGGAGAGGCGCCCGTGAACGTTCAACCTTTAAGCAGTTTAACTATTTTTATGAATGTTAGTTTCTTTAAAAAAACTGTCCCGTTTCTCTCATAGACGCAAATTGTACGATCAGTGTCAGCCTCTTTGTTCTTTTTCACTTAAATCATTAGGAAAAAACATCTTAATAAGATAATAAAACAGATATAATCAGTTTCTGATTATATCTAAATAATTTGTTGATGAATATGTCTTAATTTTAATAAGGATCCAGAAGTTACTCATTTCTTGAATTAAACATGTAATTTTACTCATTCTCTTGAAAAGCTAGAAGGTTCATCCTATAGAAGCAATTTGTGATAGCTTATATTGAACTATGAAGGTGAAAGAGTAATACATGCCTTAATCCAAATTCATTTAAAATTCCATCCACTACAAGCAAATTCATAGTAAGATATCCGTATTTATGAACTTGTTTTTGGCAGTTTTTGTAAGCTCAGGAAAGAACATCAATGATCCTATTGAGAACAAAGTGTACCTGAAATGCTACAAGCTGAAACATAGAGATTTGACTTAAATAGAAATCTGAGAACTGAATATGACTGGTGATGACCTACTTCAGTTTCATAAATCAGGTTACTAGAAATAATTCTTTAGCTTTTAACACCAATAAAGTTTTGAGATATGAATTGTTTAAAATTGTATTTTAGAGTTAGACAAGCAATAAGAAAAATTCAAGTGAATGATAAGATAAGAAATTATTTTATAGTCCCACAATGGGGAAATTCGGGTGTGACAGTGGCAACGACACAGACAGTTACACACAATTAATATTAATGAAAAAAGAAGAAAAAAGAACAAGCGAGTCTAATCAAAAGTTAATTCTAAAGTAACGCCAATAGTAAAAACTAAATACCAATATAAATAGTGCACAATTATTGAGAATATAGCATACTCAGGTAAACATAAGATGAAATTTTCAAGATTAACAGTAGAAAAAAAAACAGCCTATTAACCAAACTAAGATAATACAATATTTAATATGCATGATAGTACAGCAGTATCTCTAAGTAGCTCAGGCATGTGCAAGTTTGCCTTATGTGACTGATACATGAATGTAGGTGTGCACAAAATCTTTAGAAAAGGAGACAAAGACGTTTTCTCACAATAATAATTGTAGAAAAGTGTGTAAATTATACTCTTCTATAAAATTTTCCAAAAATATCCTAAAGCCGGGTTGTCAATCAGTCTTTACCACAAAGATGGATCAGCATGGAATTTACCAGCTACTCTCTCGTTATCTGAAGGGGAGCCCCTTTTTAAACCGTTACAAATGAGATGTCAGTCTCATGCTAAACAGGCGAGTCTCCATGAGCTGATTCCTTCTCGTGGTGAATGATAATGACTCTAGTAGTAATGGTATGGCGAGGACCTCTAACAGGCTGTGTCGATCTAGATAAAGAGCCATCAGAAAGTGGGAGGAGAGCTGAACTAATCCTGTAGAAATGGGATGGGCCTGGTAGTTATGCTAATGTATGCTATGTGGAGCTCAGGGGCTTCAGTAAAACCAAAGAGTTGACATGTCATACAGAAAAAAAAATTAGTTAGTCAGTCAATTAGTTAGTTGGTGAATAATTTTTCTAAGAACAAACTTCTTGCACAACATCTAAACATGAGACAGTTACATTTATCAATAAAAGTTACATTTCTACTGATCATACTTTTTTGCATGTCAGGCACGCTTTGCTAATTTTTGTGCACTTTGTGTTTTTTTGTTTGTTTTTGCTTTTTTGTTTTTGCAATTTTCATTCTCATGTCATTCAAATGAACCTTTTAATTTAAATATTTGCAAAACTTGAATTTCCTTGTGACATTTTGTGTTGATCGTTTTCATGATCTTTTCTAATTTTGCTGCCTAACAACCACTCTCCCCCCCTTCTGAACCCTACCTTGAAGATTAAAAGTGTCTTGTGCAGTTGTATATGGTTGTGAAAATGTAGGTACCTTCAACCCACAGTTCATACCAGTACAGCATCAACCCAAATGAAAAGAGGCCCAGATCCTTGACTATGCGTGGGTTTTCAAAGAGGCCAAAGAAGCTGTGTACTTAAAGGAGAATGCCCCTTTCTGAAGGACCAATTCAGCAGTGTCTAAACTCTTCTATTCACTAGGCAGAGAGCCTAGAGTATGCTGACCATCTCAGAGTTCATAAGCTTATGTGTGTGAGTACACTATGAAAAGGGGGACTTCTTCAGTTTGTGGAGAGGTGTGGTATGTTTGCAAGAGGGGTTGATGAGGGCTGTGAAGTAGGGACAACACCAGATCTATCGATACTCCTTTGAAAGCTGCCTCCCCCACCACCAGAGTTCACTTAGCTCTCCACATAATCCCTCCTTACCACCTCACTTCAGTTCTGCCTGTGAAGTAAATCACTAAAGCCCTCCCATCCCTTCACACAATCTGCTTTCCTTTTCTGCTTCTTTTTTAGCCTGACCTTGTCTAAAACACAGTGGTAACATACATGCCCATTTGTACTTCTCTTCATCCGTATGCTCCCCATGTAGAAAAACTGGTTCCTCACTTGTTTTATTCCCTAGTCCCACCCCACAATCACCTCTCCTTTTCTCTTTTTCATCCTCCATGACCTCCACCTACTCTCTTTAAACCTGTGAATACAATCCCCCAAATGAGACGATTTGGCTCAGCGAAATGAACCACAAGCTAAAGACAAGGAAAATACAATTTTTTGCCGCCCACCTGCTCTTTACAAAACCGGCCTCATCTCACGACTTACCCATCGAGAAAAGTGATTTTAATTTCACAACTAGATGAAAATTAAAGGCAGCGACTCAAGCAAGTGCCACAGCAGTTAGAAACAAAACTCATGTATAGAACAATTTTGAAGGAATAGTTAATGGCTGGTCAATTTTAATTTTTTTTTTTTTGGGGGGGGGGGGGGTGGGCATCATATAAATTATTGGTCTTTTTTTTTGTTTTTTTGTTTTGTTTTGTAAAAACTGCATCACGAACACAAGGGAACACACCAGACAGGTAGGGGATAAAGTTAAAGAGTTTTGATCCCCTACTCTGATCATTTCAGTCGTTGTGTCCTTGGGCAAGACACTTCACCCTGCTGACAGTGGTCAGAGTGCCCAGTGGCACTGATGCATGGCAGCCTCGCTTCTCAGTCTGCCCCAGGGCAGCTGTGGCTACAAATGTAGCTCACCACTGTCAAGGTGTGATTGACTGAATGAAGCATGAAGCACTTTGGAGTCCTCTGGACTTGATGAAGTGTTATACACTACAGGCAGTGTCCGAAATTAACTTTCTGATTCACCGGCCAAGTTGGCCAGTAGATGTAAATATCAACCGGCTAAGCATATTTTTTACCGGACAAAATATTAATTCTGACTGACTCCTGCTAAATACCTAAAAACCTACTCACACCCATCACCCACACCAAACACCGGACCTTAAAGGACCGAGCCTTCGCTGCTGCTGCTGAACTCAGATTCATTACAGAAATGACATCTCAAAACCCACTTATTTAAACTTGCTTTTTCGCAGTATGATTATTCGTATATTTCTGTGTTTTAAAAAATTGTTTTGTAAAGCGTCTTTGAGTGTCCAAAAAAGCGCTATATAAGTTTGACGTATTATTATTATTATTATCTCCACATAATCCCGCTACGTAATTAGCATGAGCTAAATGCTAGTTGTTAGTAAACGGACATGACGTAGTTGCTACATTTTTCTACGTTTACTCGCCATTTGGCAGCTAGCCTTCAGAAATTTACTCGCCAAACGGAAAATGTACTCGCATTTTGTGTCTGGTGAGTGTTAATTTCGGACCCTGACTACAGGGCATTTACCATAAGAGGTCCTGTTTTCAGTCTGACACAGGCCATATAACGAATCACAGCAAATGTAGGAAAGTGCTCTGGCAAGATGGAACAGTATTGAGGATTTTTTTAAACCTGTCTGAAAAACACGAGGTGAGTCAGAAAATAATTCTGCAAATCATCCTAAACGCTCCATCCATAGACATGGTGATGGTAGCATTATGCTGTGTGGATGTTTTACATCATAAGGGACAGGTGTTGATCTAATGCATCTAATTCCAATTAAATACAAAAAGGTTAATTATCGTAATTGACAAAAATTTGACAAAGTTTAGAGTACAATACTTTTACAAGGAATTGTATATAGTTTAGTTTTAAAGTTTTAACATCATTACATTTTACTATAGGTATAACCATTCACGATCTTTGATGGTCACCATGTACTGCAGCCTGAGATCAGTAATCCTGTAATTAACCCTTTAATTCTATTTTTTCCCAGTAAAACCTTGGGAGATATGGAAGAGGAAATACACAAGTAATCCAGACTCTGTTGAGCATTTTTATATATTTTTAATAAAAGTAATCATATTTGAGAATATATGTAACCACATACAGTGCACACTATTATTCTTATACTTAAAGAAGAAGGTTCTTAAAGAAGAACCTTCATTGTAGGGCACACATAGAAAAAAACAAAACACACACTGCAGTATTTATGACTGAGTAAACCACATATAGCTGGTGAATTACCCCTGCTTGAGGAAAATTTGATGAATAATAGAGCAGGAAATTTAAACTATGAATAAATTAGTGGGAACAGTGTAGCATCAACACTGAAACAGCCACACCCTTGTCATACTAACCAGACAGTTTTCTGTAAAATAAAAATATCATACAGAAAATACCGACTTGTTTGCGTTTACCATTATCTGAAGCCCTGGAATCTATTTCAGAATCAGTGCATACGCGAGCACCATTGTGTATTCATGTTTTTTTGTCTTCCTAATGGCTAAGTGGTTTTGTTCTAGAGTCACTTCACAACAGTCTGTCATCATACTGAAGCAGTCTGATTGGTAAGTTGTGTGTGTGCTAATCATGTGTTTAGCTCCAATACAAAACCTATAAGCAGCAATAGAAAAATGTTTATTCAAAAATCCTGACCTTATAATCCAGTATTGAATAATGTGTTATTTTAAACTTCCCTATGTATATAACGTGTAAAATCTAAAAAGATATATAATGTGTACTAGCCTACTGATTGTCATCAGCTCTATATGATACACAATATTAATTATGTTTTTATTAAATAATATGCAGCTTTTGCAGCTTTACAAGTTTGACAAAATATACTGGCAAAGTAATTTTAACCAAAGAAAAACTGATGTTCGTATCGATTTATGGAGCCATTAAAAACAACAACAACAAAAAAACAACTAAAACATTTGGAGCAAAAAAAGAGAAAGAAGGAAAGCATGCTGTTTAATGTGAAGCACACTACCAATACTGATTAGAGTATTTAACTCCATTAAAACATCTGGCTCATAAATGGTATATTTTGTGAGGCTTGAGAAATTAAAAAGAAGAAAAAAAAGAAATGCAGATCATGTGAATAGTTGTGTTAAAGAGAAGTTGAAAAAGCTGAACCTATACATAAGAACACCCCATAAAACACAAAGCTCATTCCTTAAACTATGAATTATTAATTTTCACTTCAAGGTTTTAGTCCTTCTATTTAGCAAAATAAGGTAATCTGAGTAGCTTGCCTTATGAGAAAGAAAACTTAGCGAGAGAGAGAGAGAGAGAGAGACAAAGAACTATAACCAACAATGAAATCTTATACCTTCTGGCAGGAGACATAACAACTACATCTTCAAGGCAAAAATTATTGTGACAGACTAAAAGCACTTTTTTTACAACATTGCTGGTTGTGCCAAATGCAGAGTAGTTTATGAAACAAACAAACTTTTTCTGCCAGTTTCAACTTGCTGGTACAGAATTATTACGACAGGCTCTTGACCCACTTACTCTGCTCTTCCAACTCACTCTATAAAAAGGGATTCTGAGTTTTTCTTCTGGTTTTGCTCCATTGTGAAGAAAATTAGGAATTTCAAAAGTGGCACTTAACTTTTACAACGATATTCTTTATGATTTCACTAAAGAGTTTAAAGATCACCCAAATGTAGATGTATTTTTATCTGCCATTGTCAGAGTGTGCTAAAGCTTGCTAGAGGTTAGAGGTCAGAATTCATTAAAACTAATACTGAACTCAGAGGATTAAACTCCTGACAAAGCTTTGATCTGAAAAGAAGGAGGTCAACTTTGAGCTTTAACACTCCAGTCTGAGATTTCCAGGAGTGTAGAAATATCTGGTGCAACCAAAGTAGGTAAGTTGAGAGCTTTATAAACTTTTGGTGGAACCACAATAATCAAACTGCATCTTTTTTGATACTTCCTAGATCTCTTTTTGAATAGAATGATTGATCTATTCTTATAAGACACTTTTTCTGCTTGCATCCTTGGTTTGTCGGGGTGATTCTGAACATGTTGGTATTTAGATAATAACGGATCACAATAACTGATCTTTTTAATTGCGGTTCAGTCTGAGGAAGAACCCTGATGGAAACATCTAGGCCAGTGATGTCAAAACATTTTGCCTCATTGGCCAATATTACAATGGGCCAAAAAAAGGTATGCTGTTAGGTATATATATGTAAAAATAAATTTAGTTTGAAGTTTTGTTCAGGCTTATCTACATTTTAATGATGTAAAGTTGCATTTTTGTAGAGAACGGAGGTGTAAATCATCTTATACTCCAAATATGAAGTTTATATAAGGTTCTCTGTTTTATTTACATTTTCTGTTTTGCTTGTATCAAAGCTATGATCGTTACTCATCAAAAAGAATAGGATATGGGTCAAATATAAAAAAATATTTCTGTACTTTAGTTTATCCAAGTCAGCTTTTGAGTAAAATTAACGAGATGCTTCCTGTTCTATTTAATATAAAAAGTAAACTGAAGCAAAGATGTGATCAATAAAAGAAAAATATTTACTGTTGTACCTAAACGTTTTCATTTTGGGACGATTGTAACTTTTCAGTGAAAATCTTGCTACAAAACTTTCCTTTAAAGTGTGTACCTACAATCCAAAATTTCATGCAAGACAACTTTGTGCCAATCTTGAATTGTGGTGAGAGGCTGTACAAAATAATTTCAAGGGCTGAACTTTGAACACCCCTGATCTGCAATGCCTTTTCCTTATGGGCTTTTCAAGTCAAACAGAATGGATAATCTATCCTTTATTATTTTGTCTAGACTTATGACTTCCATCAGTTGCTGACAAGATGGTCCTTAACTAGCCTTAGACTCTTCTGGTCAACTTGAATAAAATATAGCAATGGTAATTTGCTGCATGAGACAAAACCGATAGGAAGAGTCACTTTAAGAGGAGAGGCCAGGCCCATGAACAGTCAGACACTGAGGATGTATAGAAACAACATGACAAAAATTGTTGAAACCATAGATGTACTGATAAGATTTGTTTTCCTTCAGGAGAGACATTTTTATGGAACCGTTCTGATCGGTTAATTTGTATAATGTGTAACCACCACATTTTTTTAAATTTGTTTGGCACTGACCCATAAAAGAACAGACATGACCTCAACCCATGTCAAAACATTCTCATCAGTTTAATTTCCACACCTGTCTGTGTGTCTCTCATCTGTCATCCTTCGTTCTCCAACTCCTTCTAGAATCTGAGTTTCTTGATGTCTCATGGGTTAATTCAATTCAATTCAATTCAATTCAATTTTATTTATATAGCGCCAAATCATGAAACATGTCATCTCAAGGCACTTTACAAAATCAAGTTCAATCATATTATACAGATTGGGTCAGATTATACAGATTGGTCAAAATGTCCTATATAAGGAAACCAGTTGATTGCATCAAAGTCTTGACAAGCAGCATTCACTCCTGGGGAACCGTAGAGCCACAGGGAGAGTCGTCTGCATTGTACATGGTTTTGCTGCAATCCCTCATACTGAGCAAGCATGAAGCGACAGTGGGAAGAAAAACCACCCATTAACGGGAAAAAAAAACCTCCGGCAGAACCGGGCTCAGTATGAACGGTCATCTGCCTCGACCGACTGGGGTTACAGAAGACAGAGCAGAGATTTCAAATTACTCAAGAGGAAATTACCCCTCAAGTTAAGGCGTCGATCCTGACTGTCATGGTGAAATCCATATACACTTAATATCTTGGATAATATAGACAAAAAAAACTGCATCACAAAAATCTATGAAAGATTAAAACGCTTGACATTAAAGGGATAGTTTAACCCTATAAGGTCCTCACCAAGAAAACTGCACCACACCAAAAAAAAAAAAATAGCATTTTGTATTCCTTTAGAACATTAATAAGGAAGTACATAACTTTTTTTTCAAACACCTCCATAGTTTTTAAAGCCAGGCCTCTACCAAACGGTTGAGAATTCAATTTATGGTAAAACGTCACATAAAATTACTCATAACAAAATATTATTAAAACTCTTATACTTTTCTTTATTCTAGTAACAGATTAGGAAGAACAGTCAAGAAAGAGTTGTAATGCATTAGAACCAACTGTAACTACAGTTTTGAGGTATTGGATTACCCTTATTTCTAGTGATACTTCTTGTTGAAGTCTGTAATTAATTAACTTTCCAAAGATAAACTATGAAAAAAAACAACACCCGATACAAAGGGCCCTTATTTAAAAATGTACTTTACTCAAGCCCGAGGAGACCAGACATAGGTACTGATACCACCAGCAATACCATTAAATTTAACCTTGCATTGTAACAAGGATATTGTTTGGCAAATTTATGTCAAAGTAAACTTTGCTAATTTAGTATTAATTTGCACTGATGTTAGAATAGTTGTAGGTGCCCAATAGCAATTTCATTACGGCATTACATTACCTCAGATAAGAGGTGTTGAGAACAGCTAGATAATTTTTACCAACATTTTAACGTCTTGCATATAAAAAGTTGTCATTCTGTGATAAGTGAGCATCATTTGGAACTGATCCTTTTGGATACAATCTCACCAGAATCATTCTTGATCTTACAAACATTATTGGGTTACACCAAAAGTCTTTGTACGATCAAATTTCTTAGCACACAGTGTAATTTATAAAAATAAAAGGCCTGCAGGCTAACGCATGTATGTCATTAAAGAATAATGTGCTTAGTTTCACTTTTAAGAAACAAGCCTGCATGTAAGTTTATATAGGACACTCAGTGACTACAGGCTCTGCTGCCCTTTGTGTAAGGACATCCCCTTACCCATACATCATGCAGAAAGAGAAGGGGGTATTATTGTATGACCCCCTTTGGTAAAGTATCACTACTACTGAGCTTGTCACAGTTGAGTGAGAAAGGCTATTTCCTGAGGGGAACAGAGAAGCAACACATATCTATCTTTCAATCTCTGATTACAGCAGTGATAGTAAGTACTCTCTTAGCGTGAATGCCAAGTCAGTGCTGTGAGAGAATCAAAAAAGCATTCAGTACTGCTAAAAGAGAGCAGACTAGGAGAAAAGAGAAGCTTAGAGCATCCCTTTTCGTGAAAATATGCAAGGAAATGGGTCCAGCTGTCCAATTAAGCTCCAACCCAGATACACATGCCAAGGAAGGAACCCTTGGCCCTGCTTTCAGTAGCCAATGTATCACGCCACATTAGTCGGGCACCAGCCTTTGCCAAGGCATCAAAGACAACAACACAGTGGCTGCTCTCCAAGTCTACATTCTGGTTTATTCACCCTTCCCTTTCTTTCCATAATCCCTGTTTCTCTTCCAAGTTTTGTGCTATTCTGGTTGGGTGCATCTTTATGGTTCACACATATATAGAACCTCAAGTAACTGCTAAAAAAATAAAAAATGAACTGCAAATTGAAAACCATCTTCATACACAGAGGACTCAAATTTAGCTTTTGGCCCATACTATCAGTAATCCAAATTAGAGTATCCAACCTGCCATTCTTCAATCAGAACTAAGTGTTTGTTTCTTTTATGTCTTCATCCAACTGGGGAACATGGTTTTACTAATAGTCTTTTGGCACACTGAGTCAATCAGAATTTTATTTTTCAAATGATCATCTAATTGATAATTGGGATTTTTTTTTTAGCTACGCAGCTGCGTCAACTTTCTTGTTTACTGAGCTCCAGCACCAAATGTTTTGGCAGAGTTTTCATAGCAGATGCCCTTTCTGATTCAACCGGGATTGAAACCTGGGTCTCCCAGTTTTAAAGACGCAGACTTGGCCTTCTAGACCACAAAGGGACCATCCATACACACACACACACACACACACACACACACACACACACACACACACACACACACACACACACATATATATATATATATATATATATATATATATATATATATATATATATATATATATATATATATATATATATATATATATTTGTGTGTGGAAAAAATGGAAGTCTTAATCGTTTATTGTCATCAGTCAACAAAATGCAGTGAATAAACCAAAGAGAAATCTAAATTGGATCAATATTTGGTGTGACCACCCTTTGCCCTCAAAACACCATCAATTCTTCTAGGTACACTTGAACAGAGTTTTTGAAGGACCTCAGCTGATAGGTTGTTCCAAACATCTTGGAGAACTAACCATAGATATTCTGTTGAGGTAGACTTTCTCACATCCTCCTGTCTCTTCATGTAATCCCTGACACACTCCATGATGTTGGGATCATTTTTCTCACTCTACTGATTTCTACTGTTCTCCAGTCTACTGTTCTCCAGTTTTGCATTGTATTACATTGAAATGACTGTCGTCATTTCAGCTTTTAACTTTTTGTTCTCTCTTTTTCTTCATAGTAGGGACACCTGGTCTGACATTCTGTTAACTGTGACATCATCCAAGGAAGACCGATCACCCGCTATTACCATCTAATGTAGAACAGATTACTAGATTAATGTGTGCTTCTGTGCTTTTTTGTCTGTCTTGTTGTGTCTCTGCTCTGTCTTCTGTAACCCCCAGTCGGTCGAGGCAGATGACCGTTCATACTGCGCCCGGTTCTGCTGGAGGTTTTTCCTTCCCGCTAATGGGTGGTTTTTCTTTCCGCTGTCGCTTTATGCTTGCTCAGTATGAGGGATTGCTGCAAAGCCATGGACAGTGCAGATGACTCTCCCTGTAGCTCTACGCTTCTCCAGGAGTGAATGCTGCTTGTCGGGACTTTGAAGCAATCAACTGGTTCCCTTATATAGGAAATTTTGACCAATCTGTATAATCTGACCCAATCTGTATAATATGACTGATTTTGACTTTGTAAAGTGCCTCGAGATGACATGTTTCATGAATTGGCGCTATATAAATAAAATTAAATTGAATTGAATTGAATCAGGGCTATGTGGGGGCCATACCATCACTTCCAGTACTTATTGTTCTTATTTACACTGAAGATAGTTATTAATGACTTTGACTTAATTTCTGGGGTCCTTGTCCTGCTGCCGAATAAATTTGGGGCCAATCATATGCCCCCCTGAAAACCAAAGAGACATTGACCCACTGGATTGCTGTGAGATGGATGGGTGGATTGTGGATATCGATGGTAAACCTTTTAGACATTTATAATTGTTTATATGTCCTTTTATGAAGAAACAATCTGTTACAAATCATGATGAACATAAGCATAGCAAGATGAGCAACAAATCTGATCTTCAGAAGTACTATCAAATCCTAAAACTCAGTCTTGAATAAAAGATGGTTCTTAAATATCTGAACATTCTGGTGTAAAAGCAGACGAGTTTAAGGCAGTTGATTATGTGTTAATAGGTGTTAACAGACATGTCAGTTCATCATTTCTTAATTAGTTGTACCTTCATTAACGTTATCTTAATTACTATGCGCTGACATTAATGAGATATTTTCATAATTTTCATACCTGCCTGACTAAAACTGACAGCATTATCATTTTATGCTATGAAGAAATTTGCTAAATAAGCACTTGGTTTAATTTAATCAGGATTTATCCTTCAAAGTCATGAGGACTTTTATTCAAAATAATAGTCAAAAAACATAATTCTTCTGCCCTAAGTTTCTTTGTGTCAGAACATGATTTAGCCTGTCCGAATGTGTGATTTGAAGTGTCCACTGTAAGCTGAGCTGTGATATGTAATATGCTCCTGCACCTGCCAGATCCCATGTTGCTTCACGCTGTCTGCTCCCTCAGAAAAAAGCAAGGCTACTACCATGGCAAAGTTTGCAAACAGAAGCCTCCGGTGTAGCAGTAGAGCTCGTCTTATAGGTCAGCATGGGTGATCTAGCAGATCACCCATCTGTGTCAGCAACAGGCAGTTTTAGAGTTTGAAGTTGCCTGAGGTTGAGAAGAAATGAGGACAGGAAATTGAGAGGACAATAGAGTTTAAAACAAAGCTATGTGTATCTCAAACAGGTAAAACGTATTTTACATATGTGGATGTAACAGCTAAATAAAAAATGGGGAAGAAACATATGTAAACCTTCTGTTTTTAAACTGCAAGCAAATCAGTATACAATGCTGCAAAAACTATGTGTACCCTAACAGATTTCTTCTGTTTTGATACTTTGTCATAGATAAATGTTTAAAATCATCCACGGTATCTTAATATAAGACAAAGATAAGCCAAAATACAAAATCCAGTTTTCCAAACATGATTCCATATAGTATACTTGAAAAATAGTAGTCAAAACCAACCTGACACAAAATGAAAAGTAATTGTTCACACCACCCAACACCAAAGGAATTGTAACCCTTTCCAAACTCATAGATGTCAATAATTGTTATTATACTTATTTAATTAATTAATTTCGCGTTAATTCATTATACTATTAACGGCGATATTTACTTTAACGCGCATTAACGCATGTTGCTCACATGCTTTTATTTTGTGAAAGTCTGTTGCTGCGGTGTAGGGGTTTGAATCAGAACAGTAGGTGGCGATAATGCGCCAATAACCTCGCTGTCAGCCCAGCCTCGGATTCAAAGAGGAAGAAAGGTGCTGGCTGGAAAAAAACAAAGCTGACATGGGGAAGGCGGTGTTTCCCACAGGAATTTGCTTAGGCGAGGCGGTGAGTTGGCGAACGGAACAAGTTTTGTGCGGAGCGGGGTCTGCATCGACGCTGTCGGTGAAGTCGCTTCTCGCTTCAAAGTATCCATGTGTTTTTGCCTGTTTTTCCCCTGCCATTCACTATATGCACGCGAGAAAGCAACAACAAAAAAACGCGTGTTAACGTCAAATAAACATGCAAGCATATCGAGTTAGCAAGCATTTCAGTTTGACAGAAACAAGTTAGTTGTAACCACTGCCAAGTTAAACTTTGGTATTGAACAAGTGGTAATGCTGCTCCCTGCGGTTACCTCAGAAATTGCCTGTTTTTGGTAGATTTTTTTCCCATAAAGAGAATTCCCTGTCAGTGGCAATAAGCTTTAATTTATTATTATTGCTATTTTTTGTTTTACATGTTTAAGTTGAGCTTTACACTAAATATGTGTTACTGATAAGTGCTACAAATGTTACAACACTTTTGTTCATATGGCAGCAGAACATTAAAATAAAAGTGCTCTTTACACTACTTTTGAATTCATTCTTGGAGTTTGTAAATACAATGCGATTAATCATGATTAATCAGGCAAATTATGCGATTAATCGCGATTAAATATTTTAATCGTTGCCCAGCCCTAATATATATATATATATACAGATTCTTTTTCCCATCAAGATCTGACGTGTTTTTAAAGAGTGCCTTCCTTAAAACCACTGATCACAGGAACAATCAAGTTTCACTTTAAATGCACCAGCTAAAGCCACAGGTAAGATTTTGTTTGACTGAAAGTGCACCTGCAAATGGTATAATAAGTAGTAAACTCCAGAGATGTCAAAGACATCTTATTAGGTTTATCATTTAAGCAGGCAAAAATAGACATTTTGTTAAACTGCAAACCAGCTCCTTTACAAATACAGCTCAGTAAATAACCAAGTGAAAATAGTTTACCCACGGCAGCGTCACCAGGAATGAGGCCATTATATTGAATAAAATGTAGTTTACAAAACATCTCAGATCAAATTTATTTACAACATTTATAGAAATGCTTTTCTCGCAGTTACTTCAACATTACCTTACCAGATCTTAGATCTTGACAAAACAACCTTTTAGCCCACCCAACCGAAGTCCCTGAATCTGAAGATGTCAATGTTTCAAGACCTCGACAAGCGTCATGCTAAAAGGGGTCTTATCTGAATGCCTAGCAATGCATTTCAAAGTTCTTTTATATTAATGATTTTATTTTGCAATTGTAGAAATTCACACATTTTATCAATCTGTTTATCTGTGTATGAACTCGGTTTTCTTTCAGAGAGCAGCTGGCTGGTAATGTGCAAGTTCTCAGTATGAATAAAGTGCTAAGTTCAACCCATTAGCTAGCTGTCATTTTCAACAGAAAAAACCAAAAACAAGCCTTGAATTTAAAAACAACCCTGGTCATAATATGAAACTTTTTTTCTCTACAAAATCGTTTGTTGACATTTTTATTCTCTATAGTATGTGGGAAAAGTCTTAGAAAATAAAATAGAAGCTGTTTTTCCTTGGATGTATTCAGTGTCCCCCAGTAACATTTGCTAAGTACCATCACCAAGTTCCTCCAGACATCAAAAAGCAAATGCTAAGAGAACAAAAAGCTAATTGGTTCCCAGGAAGTAAACAGCCGTGTCTGACCAGAGAGGGACTCATTTTCAGGTCTATCACTGTAAATTCTGGTATTCTAAGGAGATGTATTAAAGTTTGTTCTGAAACTTGGTTTTGTCCCCCTTTAATTGCTCCAAACTTTCCATTCTCAGATTAAACCGGAATTAATATACTCCTTTAAACCTTTGTTACAATATTAGATGTTTATTCAGTAAACATTATTTAATCTGCTAGCCATAAACTTCCCCTTTAAGTTTATAACAACTACTTTTTAGCAGTATTTAAGATTAGTATAATTGCTTTTATCTTTGCAGTTTTTTTTACCTAATTAAATCAAAAGAAAACAAATGAGTTTAATCAAACAAATATTCTGGTTACATTGATAATAAATTACAATGTTTTTTTCTTTTAGTTTTTGAATTTTAATTGAAGAGTAATCATTTCAGTGTTCAGGGTTTCGGTAACCCTTTCTGAATTAATCCTAGGTTTGGAATACAAAAATATCCTTGCTTTTTTAATTCGTAATGAGATTTTTTAATGAAACGGAATTAATACATCCTGCAGAATATGTTTGCGACATTATCAGATTTATTCATGAACAAATGCCACACTTTAGCTACATTTGAGCAATCAACTTTTCTATTTGTCTGAAAATGTTTGCCCATGCTTATAGACCTGCTGATGGCAAATGGTATGAACTAATCAAGTCATCAATAAAATGAATAATTTGCAATGATTGCAATAATTCATCTCAATCATCAACCATCGTATAATTATAGACAGAGGCAGTATTGGTAAATTATGTTCCTAAGATTTTCCTAGAAGCTCATACCCAATTATAACAGTTTATTTTCTCTAACCCTTCATAACTTCAGAAACCAATGCACAAAACAATAACTTTCTTGTTAACTATGCATGTGTTGTACACAGAAACAATCAAGGTTGTGTACCTGTGTGATTCTTAATTTAAGCCTGTTTGCTTCAAGGTTGTGTTTTGAGCTTATATGGCAAACATGGTAACCTATGTCCTGAAGCCTCAGTCCTTGACATGGCAGCCAAGGGTTTGAGTCCCGTCACATAGACCTTTGTCACATGTCTACCCCGTCTCTCAACCCTATTCCCTGTCAGTTAACTGTCAAAGGCCACTAGTGGCAAGAAAAAAAAAAAAAATTTGGGGGGGGAATGTAGGTATTTGTGTTATCACACCTTGTTTCCAGGCCAGAGTTCTGACAATGACTGGTTGAGTCCATTGCCCTGACAACAACCCTCCTCTCACTCACCAGTTTCCTCCTGCTGTTGTATGTGTGCAAATGTGATTTAGAGCAAGTTCGTGTTGAAATCTTCCACAGGTGAAATCTTAACTAATAAGCTTAAATTGATTTTTGCATGTGTGTGAGTTTGAGGTATAAGTAAATATTTAGCTGTAAAAATTCAGATTTTTTGCTGTGCAAGTTTTCACATCATAATGCACAAATGTTGACATTCAACATACTGACTTGAATGATTAGAAACAAATCTCCCATAGCTTACAATTGCAAATGGCTTTATTTAGGGGCACTTACCTCAATACTTCTGACCTGCAGAATGAAAAGTAATGCTGAATTATAGATTTTCACCCAAAGGAAAAAATTATATACTTTTG
Source organism: Fundulus diaphanus (assembly GCA_037039145.1). Classification (NCBI taxonomy): domain Eukaryota; kingdom Metazoa; phylum Chordata; class Actinopteri; order Cyprinodontiformes; family Fundulidae; genus Fundulus; species Fundulus diaphanus. The sequence continues at coordinate 23,036,964 of CM073134.1, forward strand.
CATTGTATGACAAAACTAGTTAATAAAGCCAGATTCATCCACCATTCTTTCATGAAATCTATGGGTCATTCTGTGTGTTCCAGACACCACAGGATGCATAAATGGTGGCAGAGTGTGCACCATGTGGTTCCCTGATGACAAAGATTTACAGCCTTTTCAAAGGCTACAGCCATACAGTAGAAAAGGCCGCCTGGTAACTATTCAGAATATTACAGCAAAGAAGCAAATGCTTCCTTCTCCGTTCTCCAACATATGACTTTATATGAGCCATTCCTGTACAAGCTCTTCTGAAAAAACATTAGTACATGCATGCTTGGTGTTGTAATTTGAAAATGTCTCAGTGAGTTCACAATCAGACAGCATTTATAACAATAATATAACAATAATTTCATTTTTATTTAATTTAATTTTTTTACATGTCCTGTCTGGCTGTTTAGCACAATGAATTACTGTCTTAATGCCAAAGAGAGCCCAAAAGATTTGCTTTCACAAGTGGAGCATTGCTGCTTTTGCCATAGTGCTCTGATTGGTATATGCAAAAAACTTTACTGGATTTTATTTTGGGATTATTTTGAGTTCATTAAACACAGAAATGTAAAGGTAAAAGAGAAAGACAGGAAGATAAAAAGATGAGGCAAAGAGGGTACAAGATAACATCCTCTGAGTTTGCTTCTACACGTGCAGAGAGAGAGAGAGAGAGAGAGAGAGAGAGAGAGAGAGAGAGAAAGAGAAGAAAAACGTATCATAGGTATCCAACGCCTTAGACATCACTGAAAAAATATGCAGGTTCTTTTAATACAAGATGTATTTAGTGAGAGGCCCCAGACCCGGGAGGTGATACTGTCATTGCAGACTCTGCACCACCATTCACTTTCTAAGGATCATATTACACTTGTGACATTGCATGTGGTTTTCATTAACACAAACTGTGGCTACTACCAAAGGAAAATGTATGATACATACCAATCCCCTGAGAGATTACATTGATGATAATGCATTTTCTAGCATGGCTACCTGGGAAGAACAATTGGTATTTTTTTCTACCTGTGTCTTAAAAACCAGAAACACAAAAATCTCACTGACAGGTGTTTTTCTTAATGTCAATTAAGAATCAGAATCAGAATCAAGTTTAATCGCCAAGTAGGTTTGCACTTACAAGGAATTTCACTTGTGTTGATGGTGCAGACAAAAAATAAAAATACAACACAATAAAATGGATATATATATACAGAAGCTATATACACTCAGTCAACTGTGCGTTAATGTAACGCAGAAGCTTGTAAGTCCTGAACGGGTGAGAGAGGCAGTGTCCAGTTTCACGGGCAGCTCTTGGCCTTGTTCATAAGGCCGGTAGCAGATGGGGAAAAAACTGTTCTTGTGGCGTGAGGTTTTGGTCCTGATGGACCGCAGCCTCCTGCCAGAGGGAAGTGACTGAAATAGTTTGTGACTGGGGTTAACAGTACATATTTGTGATATCAGTATGTACTATTCAATAGTAAGAAATAAATCTAATTGTGTCCTTTTTAAAATTCAAAAGTCTTTGCAGACATGTCTATGTTTGGGCATTGGAGATAATTATGAATTAGAAAAAAAATATTTTAACCTATATGTCCGGATGTCTTTGTTATCATAATGTCTCAAGGTTTAGAGAGTTCAGTGTAACCAGATGACAATGCAAACCTTTGTCAGTGCTGTTGGTAAGGAAAAGGTTTTGCCAATATTAATAATGACGAAATAACGATACTAGCTTCCATTAAGTAAAGGCACACAAATTACACCTGTCTTCATAATTCAACAGCTTGTAATGGAAGATAGAAGATACTGAATTGCATAGTGTAATTAAACCTAATTCTTCAGATCCTGATTTTACGAATATTTGGAAAAAACCTACAAGTTAATAATGAGACAAAGACATACTTTTCCATTTAAGTTTTATCCAGTCATCCAATCCACAAACTTCAATATATTTGATGTGATTGAGAAAAACAAAGTAGCACACAGTTGTGCAGTGAAAGGATATGATACATAGTTTTCAAATCTGTTCACAAATTAAAATCTCAAGAATGTGAAAAGGATTTATATAAACTCTCCTAAACAAAATATTATACTTGGTACTTGGTAAATAGTCTATTAGTGTGTAATTTAATGTCACTATAAGCCTTTTGTGAAGGATTCAGAGGTTTTCTGAGAACATTAATGAACGAGCACCAGTCTGGTCAGGGATAAAGTTATGGAGATGTTTAAAGCAGGGTCATTTATAAAACCTACATTCCATGCTTTGAACATGTCAGAACACTGTTAAATCCATCATCTACTTACAGACATGACCGGGGCAACAGTTAAGCTTCACTTAGAACAACAATAGTAAATGTAGAGTGAGACCTACTATGTATTGATATAAACCGTAGGTTTATATCAATACATATTTTTATGTTAGAACCGTTCAGTATCCAAACCTAAATCAGACTGAGCTGCAGTAAGGCTTGAGAATTTATGTTCATGGAGAATTTCCATCCAGTCTGACAAAGGCTGAGCTTATTCAGAAGATGAAATGACAAAATTTTAAATTTCTAGATTGGCAAAGGTACACACTTACAGCAAAAGGTGGTTCTACAGAGTATTAACTCGGTGGCCCTGAATGCAAATTCTGGCTGAATGTTTCAGTTTCCTATTTGTAAATGTGTTTGGGAGCCTTATATCCTTTTCCTTCAAGTTCATATACTACATGTACTGTAGGTCTGTAATTAACTGTCTGTATGAGTGGATTTAACAGACCTAATGTTTTTGCAAAGGACCTTAAGACAGTTTTTTTTTTCTTTTTGTTGTAGTTTTTTTGTGAATCAGCGTTGCGTAAATAAACAGTTCTGAATTACATCTCAATTGTGCAGAAAAATCCCAGTACAACGCATTGATTTTTGCAGCTCTGACATGACAAAATGTAGAGAATTTAAAAATAAAATGGGGGGGAGGGCTGTATGCACATTGAGTCATTTTAAGTGGCACGGTAAGTTAAGCAAAATAAGAATATTCTACCAAAAGCTAAGAGCAATTTACAAAATGCGGTCTATGATTTGTGTTAATGTTGACTATGAAATTTTAGATTTGCATTTAAAAACTACTACTAAGGCCAATAGTACGTGCTGTTCCCTTTTTCCTTATTTTATTCCTCTAAAGTTTATATGTATTTTATGTTCTCTGTGTGCTGTGAGCTCTTGAAATCAAAGTAAAATGCTTTGTTTGAGTACACAATCAAGGCCAATTATTTTACAACATAATTATTTTACTATCGCAATTAAAACTTCTATGTGCCCCAACTGTGATTAAAATAGATTGTCTTATAATTTGAATTGTAATTTCTTCCATCCAAATTTGTCAATGTAGAGTTTGTGAAAAGTAGGTAGATGCTGAGATGGGCGTCTGAAATTGGTTTCTGTTCTAGGCTGTGCTCAACAGTCATAAAGTTATCCAGTGTCACCACAGGAACATTAGATAGCTGTCAACGCATTAAATAAATTAAAAAAAAAAGCAAGCATTGTTAAATGTTAATGTTTTCTAACAGAGTATGGGAGAGGCTGCTTTTAGTTTGATGTCTGAGTACACAAATATGCAAGTGTCAGTTTCTAGTTGGCTTAACAAAGCCCTTTTGTTCTAAGTACTAACCCGTGTCCTTCCCTGCTGTCTTGCTCTCATAAAGCCAAAGTCAAAAAGACTGTTGCAGTTTACCAACATTCCAACAAAAATACAGATGAATAAGGTTTTTATTAATTTCTCATTATAGTAATTTAAATGTACAAAAATAAAAACGTAAAAACAAGAAGAAGATACCCTTTCGATCAGCAAAATGCCATTTATGAAAAGACACTTTAGCATATAACAAACTTTATGGAACAGGAAGCCAAGAGACCGCACAACGCCTTTGAGGATAATTGCATCTCTCATAGATTAGCAAACTGTTGGTGAACTTAGTAAACAACAGTCATTTCAAGCTTCATTATGATTAGTGTCTTAACAACAGCAGAACAGCAGACCAAGTTCTTTTTTTTTTTTTTTTTTTTTTTTTTTTTTTTTTTCCCAGTGTCCTGTCTAGCAATGTGGCAATAAAAATTGATATCTTAATGCCAAATAGAGCTCGACAGATTTTACTTTCACAAGTGGAGCAAACAGCTTTCGCCATAATGCTCCGCTTGATTTGTGCGTGTAAATAGCTTTATTGTGATTCCTGCAGGGAGAATTTCAAATTATTTGGACACTACAATGGGAAAGTAGGAGAGTAAAAGAAAAACCAGAAGAGAAAAAAAAAAAAAAAAAGAAAAAGAAAGAGAAAGAAGAGGTGAAAGAAAGAAGAGATAAAAGGAAGAGAATGATAAAACTTCCTCTGTCTGCTCCATCACCTGGAAAGAGACACAAAAAGAACAGCACAACCAACAGACATAAAGCAACAGATACAATCGTGTAACACCTTGATACCATTGCTAAATCATATGTATTATTATTTAAGCTGACATGTGTAATGTGATACCTAAAAAAAAAAAAAAAGGTAAAAGAAAGTAAATAAATTATAGCCTTTCTGTATATAAGTGAACATTTAATACCTGGGACCCAGCACCTGTGGGAGATTGTGAGAGTGCACTAGTTTAGGTGAAAATTATCCAGAAGGAAATGGCTTGATAGTGATTGTGGAGAACCGAAGACCCACCTTCCCCGAGCACAGAGGCAGGGGTCAGGGGACCCATAACCCCGGACTCCCAAAGGGGCCCCCAAAGCAGTGCGCCCGAGAGGGGCCTTCACAGGAAATGTACAACCCCCCCCGAGGAAAGAGGAGAGACGACCCCGAGGAAATCCCCCAGCCACCGCAATGCCGACGCCCCCAAGAGCCGCGGGGACGAGCCCGTGGGCTCCGCCGGCAGCCGGCCCCGCTGAAGTGGTCCCGGCCATGAGCCCTGGGGGCCAGAGGCCCCAGGGGCGCCCCGCCCCCGCGGCAGGGGCCCCGGCCGCCCCCCGGGGGGCCAGGCCCCGCGAAGCCACTGCCGGGAATGGGCCGGCACCCACCCGGGAACCCGCCCCAAACCCGAGGACCGTCAACGCGCCAGAGGGTCAAGGCGCCCGCCAACGCAGCGGAGGAGGGCAGGACGTGGGGGGATGGGCTCCGCACCTAGCGGAGACTTGAGATGATCTTGGGAGAGGGAGCTGACCGAACCCAAACCTGGGAAAAAAAAAAAAAAAAAAAAAAACTCATTCACACCATCCCTCCCTTGTGCCCCACTCGCCACACACAGACACCAAAAAAATAAATAAATAAATAAATAAATAAAATAAATAATAAATAAAAAAAAGGACGCTTTACACACATTCCCACATAGCATTCACATCCAAAAAACCCAAGTGGGGGGGGGGGTCACCACAATTCAACAACACGACTGCCTGTGCCCGACCCCCGGCCCCGCCCCCGGACCAGGCGCCCCCCGGACCAGGCCCCCCAAAGAGGGGGGGCCGACACGACCCGCTCGGGCCATCCGACCAGAGCCCCCCATCACCCACTATATACCTAATAAACCCCCTCCCACCCCGACCTTACCCTAGCCACCCCTGCCCCCCATCCCTTCCTGGGGAGAGCAGAGGCGCCAGTCCCAGATCCGGTAAGCCGCCGGCCAGCCGCAACAGCCCCCCGCCAAGACCCCGTACCCAGTGGCCCGCACCTCCTCCAGGCCCCAGACTCCGTGCCGCGATCGGAGATCGGGGGTGTGCAAAAGACCCCCGATCCTCCCTACGCCCGCTCAGATGTTGTGTTGTTGCATGTTGTTCTCAGGTGTGTTTAAAACTGGGAGCACCGAAGGGGGTGCACGGCACAGCCCACCCCCCCTCCGGAAGGGAGCTGGTGCCAGCGCCCCCCCTCCAAGCAACTACCCAGAAGAACCCTCAATGTCTAAATGCGAGAGGGGGTGAAGGGAGCCGCCCGGGGCGAGGCTGACACAACATAAGCCCCCCCCCCCAGACGTCTTCCCCCCCACCCACCCCATATCGTGGCCTACATGGATGTGCGTTGTGAAAATGTTTGGAGTGAAAGTGTCTAAAATGCATGATAAAATTGGGGAGAGGGACGTCACCAAAAGGTGGCAACCTCCAGTAACGCCCTCTCCCCAAGGACCTACATGTGTGGCGGCGTGATGGAGCAGGCAGAGGGAGGAGTCCGGGGATGGGGAGCAAAGGACTGGGGAACCAACCCAGGGAGCCAGCTCCCCTACTGACTCCAATAGGCACCCCCGCTCCCCGAAAGCCCCACCCGGAGAAAGGGGCCCCTCCAGCGGCACCACCATAGCCCCGGGGCCGGGGAGAGGCCGCAGGGCCCGCCAGCCAACCACCCACCAGGACCAACACCTCTACCTCCCCCAGCCCACCCCCCATGCCTACTGTATTTAACCCCCCCCCCAAAAAAAGATTATTAATAATAATAATAATAATAATAATAATAATATATAATTAAATAAATAAATTAATAAGATGGGGGACCCTGGCCAGCCAGCCCGCACGAGCCATCCCAAACCCCACCCCCCAGGTGAGACCCGCACCGGGAGACTACACGGACCAGGACCGGGACAGGGGGCCGGACACAAGCCCACCAGAACGTCCACCAAACCCCCCCCCCCCACACACCACCCGTAGATTTAAACCCTCCCCAACACTAACATTCAAACATCTCACCATACATTCGACACTAGACATCCAGGCTGGGTAAGTCACTACTCCCCCTCCCTCCCCTCCCCCCACTAGCAGAATGCCAACCCAAAGAAGGGGAAGAGCATCTGCCCTGAGATGTTAATGACCATGCCCCCCTACCAGCTCAACAGGCCCTGAGGACCCCCAGCGCTCCAGAGGCCCCGTGCAGGGGCGGACACCCGGGCGCACGCCGGCCCAGACCCCAAGCGGCACACCCCCCGGAACCGGAACCCCCGAGGCCCCGCCGGGGCCCCCGCCCGAGGGCGGCGCGCCCCAGGGACCCCAGGCCCCCAGACCCACCCAGGACCCACCCAGCGACAGCACAGCTACCAGGTCAGTAACCCACGTCCGTCCCCGCGTAGCTCCCCAAGAGCGCCGCAAGCGGTGCTGTGGGCCACCCATAGGCCTCCCAAGCTCCTCCCATATGGGGGCAACAGACCCTGGAGTCAGACCCACCAAGCGCCCCACTCCAAGTCCCCCCAGAGTCCCAGGAACCCCTCCACCCAGCCACTGCGCCCTGCAGGAAGCAACCCACCGCCCCCCATTCCACTAAGTGATAGTGCTAATCAAAGGAGCCCAAAGAGATCGAACAGATGTTGATGCAGATGCTGTCTCAAGATTAATATGATCCAACAAAAGATCTCTATATTGATTGATACTGAGATTCTCCTTACTTTTCCAATTCATGAGGATAGTTTTCTTTGCGATACAAAGAAACTATTTTATTCCCCAGAGGACTTTCCTCAAAATTACCAAGCAAGCAAACTGATGGGGAAGGTGTAATTTTACAGCTCAAGCACTTTGATAAGTCCTTACATATCTGTGTCCAGAACCTCTGGACTGGTGTGCATAACCATAACGCATGAATATAATTATCAGGATGATTGCCTATGCAGTGTGGACAGATATTAGATTGTGCCAGACCCATCTTGAATAATCTTTGTCCTGTGTAGTGTACTCTGTGAAGGATTTTGTATTGTATTAGTTGTAAGTTGGTATTACTAGTCAAATTGAAAGTTCTTAGACATATCTGAGCCCAGAAGTCTTGTTCAAAGTTGACTGATAGATCCTCTTCCCATTTCGTAATAGGAAGAGATATTGAATCATCTATTTTAGTCAGTGTCCTGTATGATTTAGACAGTAGTTTGGGGGGGTTTAAATCTAGGAACTCTAATATATTACTTGGAATTCAGCAGACCAAGTTCTAATGTTTGAGACTTGAAACAAAGTTAATAGCCTGAATTGAGCTCTGTCAAAGATATTAATTGCATCTTCTTCTCTCCTTTAAACCAGAGAGACTTTGACAAAGACTAAAACAAAGTTTTTAGCAATTATAAGGGAAAAACAGACTTCTATTAAATCAGTGATTTTACATGTAAATCTCCTAAAATTTAAAAATTGCATAAAAGTGCAAATGTTTTCAGTAATTTCATAATGGGAAACTCATGTATTAAATATAATCATGACTAGTGATGTTACGTTATGTGCCGAGGCTTCGAGGCGTGTGTCGAGTAATGGAGGGGGCGTTTCCGTAAAGCGCGTATTGAGGCTTGCTTCATTTAGGGGAGGAGCCGAAAACGATGACATCCGAAGCCTCACTGCCCGGGTGTACCATGTGACTGCTTCGGGAAGTGGTTCAGATTTCGGTGCGGGGTTTGACAGCTTTAGAAACCCCACAGCAGTGTTTCCCACAGTACTATGTTGGCGAGGCTGACGCCTCGCCAAACTCACGCTACCGCCTCGCCAACATTCCAAAAAAAAAAAAAACTAACTCGATATGCTTGCATGTTTATTTGACGTTAACACGCGTTTTTTTGTTGTTGCTTTCACGCGTACATATAGGGAATGGCAGGGAAAAAACAGGCAAAAATACATGGATACATTGAAGCGAGAAGCAACTTCACCGACGCTTCCCCCCCCCCCCCCCCCGCCAGTAACCGCGCGGATGACTGGCGCATTACTATATTACAAACACACTATCACGATTTTTGCATGCTGATGTTTGCTTGTTGTGCAAATAAAGACAGGTAACAGACACTGTATTTATTCCCTTTTAACCAGCCACCAGAAAACAAGAGCTGGATTAAGCTCTAGTCTCCATGATAGTGAAGGATATAGGGGTGTCAACAATAATCGATTCAGCAATGCATCGCAATGCGGGGCATGCACGATTCAGCATCGATGCGGCAACGTGCCATAATCGATTATGTCACTGTTTATTTCCGCGCACGTGACGTCACCATCTCATGAGCAACGCCCCTTGCCGGTAAGGTAGGACAAACAGTGTGAGAGCGCACGTAGCAACCAGCCATTAAACGTGCAACAGATACAACGATATGACCGACTTTTCAGCTGTTAAACTATCACAAGAGGATGTCCCAGGCGCCCAGTTTACTGGTAGAACTGTGGAACAACATACCAACGTTCAGCTCAAACGATGGCTTGAGTGTCGAGGTCTTAGAAAGCCTGGAAAACGGGCCGAGTTGATAGAACAGTAAGTGTTTTTCTCCTGCTTGGCGTTCATGGCGTCATCGGCCGTTTTATTTCTTTTTGTAATCACCTTCCAGGAATCGGTATAAATTGTCCGGCCCGCCGAACAATTTAGTCCGGTCCAGTAGCCAAATGCATTATCATTATCTGTGGTGGCGGGCGGCCAGAGCCGTGGCGGTGCGCGAACCCCGCCGGCCGGCCAGCACCGTCAGGATGTTCTTCGGTTGGGCCCTTTCCTCCAACAAAATGCTTGCTACACATGACCGTGCATTTGGTAACCTTTTCCGAGTTGAACTGTTGTGTAGGCCGACCGCACCGGTGTACCCAGCGCACATATTTCTCCTTGGCAGTCTTGAATTTCGGGAAATTAATGAAGAAAACATCCTTCATATGCGGCCGATCAGCGTACCTCGAGTCGCTGTTGCACGTTCCATAGCTACAATGTTTAGCAGTCGTTTTACCGAGTAAAACCTAGGGTAACACACAGCTCTTTTACAGCGAAACAGCGGCGGACACAGCAAGCTTGCCCTACCGCGTACCACGTGGTATGACGTCTCGTGACGTCACGTTCTAAAAATAGCTCGCTCGCGGTACTTCCGGGGGCATAACAACAACAATCAAGATTGCTAGGTGCCTGTATGGTTGTTGTTATAATAGTGTGATTACTGATTAATGTTTGCACAGGAGTTCAGGAAGTGCCCTGTCTTAGAGCTGCTATTTTATTGTGTGTAAAAAAAACACTTATGGTCACTGCTGGAAAAAGTTGGCTGTTATTGCTCTATTTAATTTTAATTTAGGTTCTAAAGCAGAGAGAATGCCATATCCAGTATCCCTGTACCAATTTTATTTTATTTAACATTGACATTTATGTCAAAGATACAGACATAGCAGCCAATAAAATATGTTGTTATCTGATTGCTTTTGTTGCCTCATGACTGATGAAAAATTTAAAAAATTTGCCTTGTGTGCAGTAGAATTTTGATGCATCGCAATGCATCGCAATGCATCGTAGAATCGAATTGAATCGAATCGTTACCTGGTGAATCGTAATCGAATCGAATCGTGAGGGCAGTGCCAATGCACACCCCTAGAAGGATACCCAGCCTTTCACTATTGTGGATGACGTTGGATTAAGGACAGGCTGGAGAACCCCCTGGAGTACTGGGCTAATCATCGGTCACTGTACCCCAATCTGTACAAACTTGCACTTATTTATTCATGCACCCCGGCATCATCTGTGCTTTGTGAGCGTGTCTTTTCAAAGGCTGGAGAAGTAGTGTCAAAAAAGAGAAATCGTTTGAAACCAAAAACTGTGGAGAAATTGTTGTTTCTTATTAAAAATGCATGAAATCATCCAAGTTACACAAGCATTAGCCTATTCATTACCCCCTCCCTAGTTCCATAAGCACTTTCACTGTCCTCTGCCTGATTAAGCCCATGCCATTTTTCTAGAGTCACGGAAAAACATTATTACACAACATGCCATATCACATGACACTACTATTTTGGGAATAATTACACACAGAGAATACATTAAAACAATATTTTATTATACACATATGTGTATACAAAATTTATGTAGACAAATGATTTCGTCCTACACCTTTTGTGAAGTCATTCCCAAGAGCCATAATAGACAAAAAAATCAATGCATCACACGTGTTAAGATACAGCTGGCTGTGATTATACACCTCGCCAGTAGGTGGTGTCGTGTGCACATGAAGCGTCAAGAAATGAACCCTTTCTCGAACCAGTTGGCTCAAGTGGTTCAATGCCTCATGAGGCTTCATCTCACCATCACTAATCATTACACATAGAGTGGTATATTCCAAGCCTTTGTTTCTGGCATACAGAAAATGAAAACTCAAAATTTGGTGTCACAGAAAATTTTAAAATTGTGGAAAAGTTTGTTAACTCACGGTGTCACACCCTAAATCAGCTAATTAACTCAAAACACCTGCAAAGATTTCCTGAGCCTTTAAACAGTCTTCCACTCAGGTCCAGTAGGCTAAACAATCATGGGTAAGACTGACATGCTGACTTGACATATGGCCAGATGACAACGACAAGGAACTGGACTGTTGCTCAATCCAAAATCCTGCTTTCAGATGAAAGTAAAATCTGCATTTAATTTCCAAATCAAGGTCCCAGAGTATTGAGGAAGAGTGGAGATGCACAGAATCCATATTGTTTTAAGTCCAGTGTGAAGTTTCCACAGTCATTGATGGTTTGGGGTGCCAAATCATCTGCTGGTGTTGGTCCACTGTATTTTCTGTTCAGTGTGAACGCACCCTTATACTCACACAAGTTGTCGTGCAGGTGTTTGGGGATTGCATTCGAGCCCATAGCAGCGCTGTAGACGTTTATACTTGACACGGACGTAGGTGTAGTATACTCCAAAAACACAGGGGGCAGTACTCAACATAACCAATGGAAATGCAGTAAACATAACACATCACAGTGTGTTAGAACTGAATGAGGAAGAGTTGCTGTGTTTGACAGCTTAACAGAAAACGAACGTTGTAGAAGAAGATGGTATGTTTGTCCGTTGCATACTGGAAGACCTAAAGATGGTGAATACAGCATGCTGGTAAAGCCAATGTGTGCACTGGATGAAGAGCAATACTTCAGCTACTTTTGGATGTCCCTACACCTACATGACCTGTTGCATTGCATAACACCTTTCATAAAAAACATAAGGAACCATATCAGCTCTGTTACTTTACGAAAAACATTGTCTGTTTCTTTTGCTGATGGGGCAGCGGCATCGAGGGACCTACTGTACAGTGATTGGAGAAGGCAGGTGGCTGGTGACAACGACTAACTGGAGCCAAGATAGCTATGAAATGCAAGAGCATTCAGAGCAGCTATAAAAGTCTGAAATGAACTAAAATCATATTTTTTCACAATACAAGGACTTGTACCTTGGCAGGCCATGGTAATACAACGAGGATGGTAAAATGTTTAAACTGAAAACATGCAAAGATTGAAATAGCTTAATTTGAGCCACTGTGGCCTACATACTGTATGTATATGACCTCTGTTTTCTTAGACAAAAACCATGTGTGTTATAATCTGGGCTGTTTTGTTTGTGTTTTTAAGACTAATTGACCCTTCCCCATTCCATGTCCATCTCAACCCCTACTCCCTCTCCATAATCAGCGTCACCTGCTGCCAATAATTATCATCAAGTCATTGCACCTAGTATTCTGCCTACATATATCTGCCACTCTCAGGCAGTCAGCGCTAGAACGTCTCTCATTCACTGCCTGCATGTCTGCTCTTCAGTGTTGCGCATTGATATGCTTCCTGGAACTACTCCCCCCAGAGGTCGCCTTTATTCCCTGTCCGCCCATGAGTCCAAGGCCATGCAGAAGTACATTGAGGACTCTCTTAGGGCCAGCATTATCCGTCCTTCTTCCTCACTCCGCCCCTGCATTGATTACAGGGGGCTGAATGACATTTCGGTGAAGAACCGTTACCCTATTCCCCTAATGAATACTGCGTTTGACCAGGTCAGGGGGTTACTAAGTTGGACCTTAGGAACGCTTACCACCTGGTTCGAATTAGGGAGGGGGATGAGTGGAAGACGGCTTTTAACACCCCTACGGGTCATTATGATTATGCCGTGGTTATGCCGTTCGGGCTCACAAATGCCCCAGCCATCTTCCAGAACCTCGTGAATGAAGTCCTTAGGGACATGATAGGGAGATTCGTCTTTGTCTATCTTGACAACATCCTGATCTATTCAGAAGACCCCACGACCCATAGACAGCACGTACGTTCAGTCCTACTTCGCCTGTTACAGAATCAGTTATATGTTAAGGCGGAGAAGTGTTACCTCCACTACCTTTCTTGGGTTTATCCTGGCTCCTGGTCAGATGGCCATGGATCCCCCCATGGTCCGTTCGGTTATAGAGTGGCCCACACCTGCCGACCGGAGGCAACTTCAGAGGTTTCTGGGGTTCGCCGACTTTTACCAACGTTTTATTAGTAATTATAGCCAAGTGGCATCCCCGCTCCACGCTCCGCCTCATCTGTGGATCCGACTCCACCAAGTGGGCCCGTAATCTGCCCTGGGTGGAACACGCCATCAATTCTACACCTCCAGTTCCACCGGGCTCTCTCCTTTCTACATTGTGTACGGGTCCCAGCCGCCGGTGTTTACCATTGAGGAGAGGGAGTCCAGGGTTCCGTCGGCCCATTTGTCCGCCCTGAGGTGTCAGCGCGCCTGGAGGACGGCTAGAAGGGCCATTCTCGCCTCCTCCCAGTCCCAGGCCCGGGCTGCCAACCGCCGGCGGGTTCCAGCCCCGCAATATCAGCCCGGGGATAGAGTTTGGCTTTCGTTACAGATACTCGTTGCTTTTGTAAGTTTTGCTGCAACAATATTTTGGAACGACCTCGACCAATTAAAACTGCATCATCTGCATACATAATACATTCATCTTTAGGAGGCAAAACAGAGGGCAAATCATTAATATAAAGATTAAATAAAAGGGGGCCTAAAATGGATCCCTGAGGAACTCCTGATGCCAGTTTCAGTGCTTTAGATTTATAATTATTAATTGAAACACTGAGAACGACTGTCTAAATAGGATTCAATCCATTTTATTGCAGTAATGGAGAAATTAAAATATGACCGCTTAGCAAAAATAACTGAATGATGCTTTCCTAAGGTCCAGAAATACTGTTCCTACAACACCACCCAAATCTAGAGATGCTTTTATTTTCTCTACAAACAGGCACATGGCCATCTCAGCGGAATGTTTGGCCCGAAAGCAAGGAGCTGTTATCTAACTGATGGACACTTTGTTTAGCGACCACATTTTCTGGAACTTTTGAAACATTGGAAATAATACTTATTCATTGACAATTGTTTAAAGATCTTAAATCACCAGATTTGAATACTGGAGTAACTAAAGCAGATTTTCAAGCATCTGGGAAACAACCAGTTGAAACAGAGAGGTTTATAACAAAGGAAATAGAATTAGCAAGAACTGAACCCAAGTCTTTGAGCATGCTTGTATCCATTCCAAAGACATCTTTAGCCTTAGAGGGTTTAAGTGAGTTTATGATATTCAGAATTTTTGTCCCAGTGATGTTTTTATTGAAAAAGACTGTGCAGTTGCCACTGCTGGGTATACAATGTATTTTTTGTGAAATCTTTTGAAATGCCAATCACAGAATTAATAAAGAACTGAATAAAAGTCTATGCCTTTAATCAGATTAAAAGCCTACATTTGTTTCCCTTAGGATTTCACCATTTGAGTGGATTTCTATTTTTTTTGTAATATTTCCCAATACATTTTTTAATGTAGTTCCAAATAATTTTGGCATTTCCCCTTGTGCTTTTCAGAGCAGTAATAAAAAATCAGCCATTGCTAAATCCTTTAAAGGAGAAGTCCAGTCAAAATCTGAATTCAAACTGCTGAAAGTACTTTAAATATAAAATTATTACATACTTTTCAATAAATGATAAGTTTTTTAATTAACAGTAATTTTCATTTGAATGTTCTTTACTGTAGGCATCCATGTTGGTCAAGAACAGTACTGCCACCTCCCAGTTTGTGACGTCAGGTGGCGGGATCGGCTGTTGAGCAAGTCCCAATGCCCTATCTGTCCCCTTGTAAATAAATATCCGTTTTTATGCCGAAATATTGTTTTTTGCCTCCTAAACAAAGATAGACATGGTATTAAGTATTTAAATTTAAAGTAATACTAATTTTTTTACATTTTAGAGACATAAAAAGACAACAAATAAGCATTAAAGTACGGTTTATGGGTTGGGTTCTGCAATGTTATCAGGGAGTAAAAACTCATGTTTAGAATCAATCTCTGCTCAAAATGGTGATCTGCCTAATCTACTTTCAGCAGTTATCATCAATTATTGCAGCCTTAAACTGCAGAAAATACGGGCAGAGCGGGTCCCTCTGCCTTTACTCTGCTCCTATGTCAGGATGAGCTCCAGTGCGTTATGAGGCGGAGGGATATTTCAGCGTCACTTAGTTTAGAGCCCAAACAATCGACTTCACTTTCAGAAACAAGCCCAAAAACTGCAACCTGCAACTCATAAAATTTACAAGCGACTTTAGAAAAAAGAAGACCAAAGTCGCATAAAATAAGTTGGCCCCTCTGGTCGGGTAACCAAATGTCCCCGCAAATTCTAAATTATAAAAAAGAAAAACAACCGAAAATCCTCGCTCTCATGTCATCTTGAAAACATTCTTCTTGGAAAGGTGGCTACAGATTACATGTTTTTTCTCTGGCCAGAAGTTTGATGGCAAATCCTCCCTCTTCAAGTTGGCAATCCAAGACAAACCCATGGTGGATCATGAATCGGAAAGGTGAAAAAACCTTTCACTTTTACTCGATGTATTGGAACATACAACCGCCATGCACGTGGGCATTGTCACCTTAACAATACCTCTCGCGAATTTCAATGGTGAAGTCCTCTCGAAATCCGAAATAATTGTTGTTGATCGCAGCTGTGTACAACAGTTCCTATTGAATTAGCTTGTAAAGCGCAGTGCCTCACCGCAACATAACGTGACAGGATGTGATGTCAGGCGGCCATCATTGCCCAAATATGGGCAATGATGGCCGCCCCCAGACACAGTGATCGACACGACAATTTATGCTTTTATTTTTTTACTGATTAATGCTAAATTAATTAAATCACAACGAACGTATTAGTTTTAGGTATAGCTAATGATCCACTGATTTTTCCTTGTTGAGGGGACTTCTCCTTTAACTACCTTATTTCTCAGAGAGACATAATGATTCTCGCTACATCCCATCTTTAGGGCCAATTTTAAAGTATGGTCTTGTTCTTTAATTAATCTCAGAATAAATTCAAGGAAGATTGTTATTCTTAGCTCTTTGCTTAATTTTCCGTGTAAATTATGAAATCATTTCCTCTAATTTATTTGTAAGCTAAGAACAATCCTTATCTACACTGACCTCAGAGTAGTCCATTCCAGTTCACCTGCTCAATTGAATTTAGGAATTCATTTTGTTCATGTTTTGGGATCCTGTTTGATTCTATACCAGCCAATGGCTTAAATTGCTCATTTAATTTTCTGGTGACCATGATCAGATTGTGATCTGACAATCCAGTAAAAAATGTTAAATGATTTTAGTATTATCTCTGGTCTATTAGTAAAAGTTATATCTATCTGTGTACTAGTGGAGTTTGTTATACGTGTGGGGCCATTAATAACCTGGGCCATGTCAAAGGTATCCATAACCTTTTTCAGATGTTTACAATTTTGTTTGTCCCCCCAGTGTGTGGCACACTCTGGGCCAAGCATTCCGGACAGAGGCAGAGAAATCCGGGTTCAGGCTTGAGTCAGTAACAAGAGTCAGCAGAATCTGTAATATTCTGAGTTCTGTTCTGGTTCATGTTTGTTATTTGATTAGTTGTTTCAGTTTCTGGTTATGGGTTCTTTCGGTTTGGTTTTGATAGTAGCTTATGTACTGTTTAGGTTACCTGTTTTACCTTGTCACATTATCAGTCTAAGTTTTGTTATCAGCTCAGTTTTGCTCACCTTCAGCTTTCTGTCAGCTCACTTGCTCTGATCGTTTCCACCTGCCTGTATTGTAATTAGCTTCACTTGGTTTCACCTTCTCTCTCCACTATATAGTCCTAGCTTCACTTGGTTTCACCTGCTCTCTCCACTATATAGTCCTCCCTCAGCGTTCAGTTCCCTGCCAGATCATTATTGAGCTCTTGGTGAGTTCTGTCCAGCATCTTGTTTGTAAGCCTGTAGACTTAACCCAATTGCCTTTTTGTGTTTTCTGAGCCAGCCTGTGTTCCTGTCTGATTTTTCCTGTCCCGGTTTTTTGACTGCTTTCCTTTGTTGACAAACCTTAGTCTGTGTTGAGAGCCTTTGGATCCACCTAAGGTTTGTCCAAGTCCGCATCACCCCTGTCTGTGATTCCTGCCTGTTTTTTGGATTGCCTTCTCGTATACCGACTTTTGGATTCCCTGTATGACCTTTGAGACTTCCTGTTCTAATAAGTTCTGCTTATTAAAACCTGGTTTCTTTACGTACCTCGCTTGTCTTGGCTGAATTCTGGGTCCACCTTCATCTAATTCATTACAGAATCAGGGCGGAGCGCAGGCAGACAAGATCGAGAGTTAGTTCAGGGTTTGGTGTCCAGAACAGAAGCCAACTGGATAGTCTGACAAGGGCAAGGCAAACAGGCTTGGATGTTTCATCTTCAATGGGGGCTCTGATGTTCACTGGGCCTCCCCCTCCTTCTTTGCACTTAGTGCCCCTTATTTCTATTAGCTATCATGATTTATTACTTACATCTAATGCAAACAGGACATTTAAAATCATAATATTACATTAGACCAATAGAAATATATTATGTAAAGGTTTGGGTCTTTGTGATGCTTATAAACCATCCATCATCTGATGATTTGTGTTAATATGTGTGATGAAGTCCGTACCCAAATCATCAACTTACCCTTTTTAAACCTTACTGGTTTGAATGATCATGATACTAGAATGTTTTTCTAACTTTAATTCAGTTTTGTGCAAACTCATTAAAAGTACCATTTTCAAAAAATGTACAAAGACAAAATAACTCCCATTTTTAAGCATCTAGCATAGTAATTTACCCAAGATAAGAGACAATACTGCTTTTTCAAAGAATAAAATATAATTCTAACTTAAGATTTCATTGTATACCTTGGTGTGCCTTTTTGCACAAAAACTACATCAGTACACTGTAAAAGCTATTGCCACACATGGTAAAATCCCCACAAGCTCTGCTACAATGTCTACAGAAGCAGCAGATGTCTGGTCAAGCTTCAATATATCATATAGCAAGACTTGAGTAAAGGTGCACCGTGTGGCTGGGTAATGAGTGGAACCATATGTATGGCATGAGATGTTCAGTCTGCAGTTTTTCCTCTTTAGCTGCGTGAAAATACATACCAGACTTTCAGATATGACCTGCCCAGTGCCACTATTTATTGTTTCAACCTGAAGCGGAAATGTTTGGTAACTTAATATGTACTGCATGGGCAACTGTGTAAACTGTAGGTGACTGCAGAAGATGGGTAGCAATAGATAGGTTTCTTTAGGATCTCTGCAAGTAATTATGGGTGCATCGAGCTGTCAGTTCTGACCTTGATGAAAACAGCACCTTGCAAAATGATTGTGATCCCTTAAACTTTATCACTGTGTCAAATTAAAACCACAAACTTTATTATTTTTGTCTTACCCTATGGGAGAGAGAAATACAAGTTTGTGCATAATTATGAAACCAAATGAAAATTAAACATTTTCTTTTTTTTCAAATTAAAGACAAAAGTTGGCAAGCATTAGTATTCAACACATGTGAATAGACAATTTATAAGAAACATCTTTAGTTACATTTTACAGCTGCAAGATTTGTGTGTTTTGACAGCTTTGCACATTTGAAGACCTAACCTTTCTGCGTAGAAAAACTTTCATGATCCTGGGGTGTTTGATTATTTTTACCTTGAGGATTTAGTTGGTGGTTTCTGTTCCATTTTTGCCCTGTCTTTGTTCTCCCTTTTCTCTGCACCTTCATTGCTTTAATTTGTAATTGATTAATTGCCTTCATCTGCTCTCCTGCTTTTCCTCTCTGCTTCCCTTCTATTTAAACAGTCTATCGCTTCCCTTAGTTGTCTGATCCTCCTTTATGCAAACCTTCTAGTCCATGTTTAAAGGTAAGGCAAGTTTATTTGTATAGCACATTTCAGTAAGACAATTCAAAGTGCTGTACATGAACAGAGCATAAGAAAAGAAAAAGGAATGTACATTGCAGTGAAATAGTAACAGTAGGTCAAGATAAATTGGACTACGAAGTCTAAAGGCCGGTTCACATGGCAGGATTTTTAGCCCGATTTTCGCCATGATCGTCAGAAGACTTGATACAATCAACTGGGTTCCCTTAGATAGGAAATTTTTGGACCAATCTGTATAATCTGACCCAATCTGTATAATCTGATTGAATTTGACTTTGGAAAGTGCCTTGAGATGACATGTTTCATGAATTGGCGCTATATAAATAAAATTGAATTGAATTGAATTGAATCTCCCCCTTCCGAGAGGCGGCAATTATCGGCGTGTCTCTTAGAATAATCTTAAGAGAATATCCTTCCATGTGTGGTGTGTTAAGAATGATTGGGTCTGCTCAGGGGAACGTCAGGACCGCTCCGACCTCAAATTGGGGACATTCAACATGTTGAATGTGGCGTGTAGCCAATCACAAAGTGCGGTGAGGGATTCCTGAGAGAACCCCATTCATCCCCCTAACTCGCCTCCACATCATAGTGCAGCAAGCGTAGAGCCCCAACCCCCCCGGTCGCCACTTCGTTAACCAACAGCTTTTTTTTTTAATGCTTTTTCTCCATTAAAATCAGTCCACAAACTATCGCCATTATTCTATCCCAGTCGTTCATTTTTATTTATTCAGAACTCATATTTGATCTTGAGAGGATTTGCAAGTTTGAATGAGTTCAAAGTCACCCGGTGACTTCGTAAAGCCTGTCTACTCTGTAAGTTTTTGTTTCTTTCATTCATTAAAATAAACATCGTTCATTATCATATGTCTGCCCAGCTCTTCTGTTTCATTCCAGCTACAACTACCTCAATGATGAAAAAAATATTTTCAAAATAGGCCTGTTTCGAAAGAGAACCATAAGCCTCACAAATTGGTTGCAAAAAACATTTTACATCTTAATTGTCCTTGCAGTAGTGGTAAAGACCACCCCTTCCCCCACATCACCACAAACAAAACTTTTAATTCATCAAGCTGCTCTAGTGAAATATGAATTGCTAAGTTTACTACAGGTAGAGACAGGGAAAAACAGCCTGAATCTGTCCCTCCTCTGGGTCAGTCTGCCGCTCTGTCATTTTGATATGAACAACGACTTAGACCTGAGGCACACACCTCAAGCTGCAGATACAGCCTACATTCAGTTTGCTCTACAATTCTCCATCACCTACAGCTGGACCTCTCTCATCTCTATATTCTTTGCTGTTATGGTTCTAACAAATTCAACAGTTTCTCCCGGAGACATGTCTTTTTACTAGTGCAAGTTATACCTGGAACCAGTCTAGACCATGTTTGGAGGCCCGTAAAAACATCAATGGCCGAGCTGTTTTGCAACTTCCTTTAGATTGTTTATACTCTCAGGTAAAGCCTCATTGGGTTTGTATTTTATTGGGGTTTTGCAGGCCCTGCTCAAGAGTAGGGCCAATCAGAGCAGAAGGCAGACTTGCTCCAGACTGCTGCCACAGCAGCAGTTGAAGGATCTGCCCACTTCTCTGCCAAAGAACACTCAGTTCAGTGCAGCACGAATATCCAATATACAATCTATAAAAAACATTGAACTGTGGGCAAGGGTAAGCGGTTTTGCCTTGCCATGGCTAAGGTAACAACTTCCTCATAAAGGCCTAAATTTTAAGAATGTGAGGCAAAATTTGGAGCAGATTAGACAGTCTCGTCTCCCCTCTCTGCTTCTGTCACCTGGCTTAACTAGCTAAACTAACAAAAAGGTTTTACCAGATTTGAGCTTTTTATATTTATATATATATAAATATATATATATTTAACCCTCTAATATATTTTTTTAAAGTTTTAAATGGAAGGGAGGGACCAAATTGCAAGCGGCTGAACGCCTCGTGGCATACGAGGGAGCAGTGACTGAGAGGAGAGAAAAGAGAGCCATTCAAGTCATTTCATTTTATTTTTATTTTTTCATTTTATTTTTTATTTCATGCGTTTGAAAAAATTAAACAACAAAACTATCATCCTTGGAAAAAGGTAAAAAGTAATAAAATTATAATGAAAAAGAGCAAAAGGTAGAATAAACTTATAAAGTAACAGCAGATAGAGAAAGGAAGAGAGCAAAAAAAAAAAAAAGCTAAATCGCACAAAGGTTTTGTGTGATTTTGCTGGGATTTTGCATCAATAACTCAAAGTTTCTGTATTCTGAAATATTTGTACATCTTTTATCATAGTATTTGTGCCTGAAGGTTACTCCTACTTTGCTAGAAACTTTGTTTTACTGCAAAAACTAACATCTGTCCAAACAAATGTTTGTCATAAGGATTTTGAGTGAGAAGCATCTTTTTTTTACATGGTCAACAGTAAAAACAAGAAAAAACTTATTTTTGTTTTGCTTTGTGTTCATAATTTTACTGCACTTGCTTCTTATACAGACAATCTATACGCAAGCACAGTACCTCGCACGATCTAATAATAACAAAAAACTCAAAACGCTGAAAGTTAATGCAGACAACACAAGACGAAAAAAAATGTTTGCCGAAGTGAATGAAAAACTGAACGTCATAGCTGTTGTGAAAGCTATGACAGCCAATAGAAAAATAATGTAAGATCAGACTCTAAGACTGATCTAGGGCCACATAAAATGTAAGCGACTGTTGTAGTCACCCCCTCCCAACTCACAGCAGGGGGTCACTGTGTAAAACCCCCTGGCCATGCTACACTCGCTCTCTTTTTCCCACTTCTTGGGCAGCATCGAGAGCATGGAGAGAACCCTCTCAGCTCTCTTTGCCTGTGGTCCATCGAGGAGAGAGTTCTACACTGGGGAGACAAGCCAGCCATGCTGGCCGCATGGGGTTTGCAGACTCACAAACGTGCTCAACTGGGAATAGAGCTAAGTCTGCAGCCTATCTTCTGCGTAACCAGACACCGAAGTAAAGAATCTGTCTATACCGAAACAAGCCTTATGATTTTTCTCAGCTGTTGCAGGAAAGCTGAGTACGCTGCAGCCTCCAGAGAATGAAGACAGTGATGCCAGGAAGGCCGTGTAGAGGTCCCTGACGCTTGACCCCCCTTTCACAGGCCGAGTGCAAACCACTGGAGCCGTGTAAGTGCATCCCAGACCAGGTTTTGAGCAAGCCGCCTGCTCACTGCTCAGGTACTCAGCCCTTACCCTGGCCTATCTTCTTCCAACTGGATGCCCAAAGTCAACCGAACTGACACAGAAGCACAGACAGGTTTGGCAGAGTTAGAAAGGAAAACTAAAGTGGTTTACTTAATGTGTTTTCACAGTGTTTTTAAAGCTTGACTGAGCTAACATGCTAGCACCACTAGCATTAGCACTATTAGCTTCCTGGGTAACATTACTGCTATGGCCCTAGTAAATGCAACTACAGTTCGTTTTAATCATAATGTTCGTTAGTTTAGCTTCACTATCATTTCGATAATGCCATGAGCATTATTAGAGCATTAATAGGAAAGATTAATGTTGATTTAATGGTGTTTTGTATGACTTCAGGATTAACCCATCAAGTGACCAATCACTACAGCTCCCCCTAACTTCCCGGAGGAATAATTGCATGAATAAAATCAAGGGTCCTAAAGATATTGATTTTTACTGAGCAAATCATTCTTTAAAATGTTATTTTCTCAAATAATGATTTGTTTAACTCAGGATTTGCATGAATGGGTTGAAACACATATCAAATGTTGTTCTAGTCAAGCTAATTTAACCTCTTTTCCATATTCTTTAAGGTGAACTTTCTCTAACTTGGAACTGCAGTGAACCAGAATTCACTGAATCATTCTGACAATGGTTTTCAACCATCTTATTTGTCTTTTTCTTTTATGTGTACATAGTTCCTTAGCTTCTTTTTATCTCAATTTTGCTTAGTAGTTTTAGTTAAGTTTCACTAGCCTAGTAGAAAGGATTTGTTGATTTAAATAAAGTGTTAATTCAGATAAACAGTATTCTGTAGTAGTGTTCCCTGGATGTTCATTTGTTTCTGTTAATACATTCTTGAACTTGAAGAGAAGTTGTCACTCCTTTAGTCCATATGTGTGAAGAGTTTGCTGTTATAAGAATGCCAGTGCTCAAAGCACCTTTTTCAACTATTGTCCTAATATCAGCTGTTTGGGCTGATATTCACCGGACAATACCTAACAGACCAAATGTTATTTATTAAACATTAAATAACTTGAAACATAGCATAAATATTCTCTTAGTATCTGCTGGTGGTGTTGCATTCAGAGGGAATGTGCAATACTCTAGTAAATCTACGTATATGGCCCTTTCAACTTTGTATGTTTAGCGTATTTAAAGGAGACTTATTATGCTTCCTTTTAAACAACTTAGGATAAGTCTATGGGCTATAGATCAATAAAGAGTGTATCATGTTTTCTTTTGGCTGTACTTTCGAAGTTAGCAGACTTTAAGACTTCCAGTAGCAGCTCATTATTTGGGTCAGGTGAGCAGCTGTAACCTGGAAAGCCAGATTGATAGTTTGTAGCACTCTATGTTCTGCATATTATCAATCTGGGTCTGCTCCTATCAAATCCGTCCTGGGATAGAAGGGACATTTAGAGAACTTTCCGAACTGATTGTGTGGAAAGTTGATTGAATGAAAATGTTGTCAGAAGCAGGCACCATGAGAAACCACAAGTTATGCTGGTCAAGGCACTTCTTGCTGTTCTCCTTTCAAAGAAGAAATTGTGGATTCTGACAAAGCAGATGTGATAGCAGCAGCTATGCATGGGTCCTTCTGTGCTGACATGTTTATTTTGGTTCAGCTGTGGGCTTGGCAGCTCTTGCTTTCGTCACAACTGGTATGTCCCGCTTTAAATCATAATACTGCAATGACTGAGATGTGAGCGATACAAGATGGATACTTGTTTTTGTAAATGCACAAATACCACAAGAATTCAGCTTGCAGGCAAGGTTAGAGCAGCTGCAGGAAGGTATATAATAATGTACAGAAACCCCTGCATGTTCATGCCGAACAGCCATTGTACAGCGCATACAGTTGAAAAACCAGCTGATGAAGTGGGCAGAACTCCACTTGGGTTGCCAGGTAAGGGGTTGGGCTAGGCTGGGGTTGCTAGGTGAGGGGCACTATGTCTCTGCATTGTGATGTAATAGTCGTGAGGTTTTTGAAACGGCTTGTTTTCAAGATACAAACAAAACTTTCGTTTATTGGCAAGAAATGAGTGGATGGTGGGTTTTTTAGTTACATGCAGACACAAACTCGTTATTGGCCATGCAGAGCTCCCAGCAAGTCGTCTGTGTGTGATAAGACTAAATATATTGTCAGGCTTTTCAGGACAATAACTGTAGTGTCCGGTACTGCTGTGACCTTTCACACACTCCCTGCCAGCATGGTGAAAACATTCACAGCTTCATGGGGGGCCCAGCCAATTGTACTGTGACCTTGTTCATGCATCCTGTTGAAGCTCAGGTCAGTATTTTCTGAGCTTTTCTCATGCTTTCCTAATTATTAAATTGTTGAATTTACCCATTTGTGTGGAAAAAATACTACACCCCATCAATTATTCAGTTTTTTTTTAAACAGATGTCTAATCTGTTTTCATATCTTAAAAAAGGTATTTATTTTTCCGGTAAGCAACAAACATTAACCTTCTTTTACTCATTTAACAAAAGATAAAGCAATGCACATTCTAACAGAGAAAAAAGTTAGGACACCCTACCTCCAACGTAACCCGTTTTTGTTTTGAAAATAATTTCAGTAAGACTGGTTTTTATAGCCATTTACCAGTCTCTAACAACAGTTTAAGGGACATTTGTCCCACTCCTCATTTTTAGCTGTGAGGTGGTTCAGGGGTTTCTGGTATGTGCACCTCATTTCTAATCACCCCACAGCATTTCAATGAGTGCATTGGCTGTTTTTCTGTTTTTATCTCAGCCCCAGTTCTTCTAAATCTTAAGCCTTCTTAATGCACTCCCTGTAATAGTTTGGGTCATTATCATGGTGCAACACCAGTTCTGCTTCAGATTTTTTTTTTTTTTTTTACAGGCCTCAAATTTTCCTCAAACACCCTCCTATTGTAGAATTAAGGTAAAATTCATTGTGAATTCTATGATGGAGATGCTGGGGATCAAGCCCAGCTACACGGAGAACATGAAAGGCTGAAATGCACACACGAGACGAAGAACTAGTAAATAACTAGGAAGTAGTCCCCCAAAGCTGGAATCCTCATGACGTCATAGAAGTATAAAACCACAAGTGGAGCAGTGTTCCTCTTTGCCCACAGCTTTCTATAGGCTACATTGGCGAGGTCGCACACAAGAACATCTTGATCTCACTGACTGAGTAAAAAGACCAAAGTAAAGCATGGGCTTCTGTCTGTATTTGGTGACAATAATAACAATTACTGAACCACACTGCCTGAGCTCCTGCAGAAAGAATCTAAAAATATGTTCTTCAAGAAGACACTAGTGGTCTCTAGCTATGTTGATGAAGTGGATTTCCTAACTGTCTGAAGATGATACCATTGAAACCACAACTCCATATGCTCAATGAGCGTACTAGTGCTGGGCAGCCGCTGCCAAGCGACTCACTGGCCCGACGGACATTCCAAGCCCAACATGCTTCTCTTTTCATCAGAACGGTACACTGTATGAGGTTGTGTCTGGACAGACCTAATTAAAAAATCTAAGTATTGTTTATTTCATTGTTTTTCTTTTGTTGTGCCTTAAATTGTTCAGGCCAGTGTAGGCCTCATCCGAAGCCATCAGTGCTGTGGGCTGTGTTTTGGGAAGCTGATGATGGTAACTCTACTTGAATGTGAGCTTATTCCATTTTGTCTGTGTTTTGTCTTCCTCTTCTCAGACTAACTCACATAAAGATATGACTGCATAGTCATTAGAAACAGGCAATATGGTAGTTGCTTATCCCAGCTGTTATCACAATAACCCTGCTAATGTGAAAACTGAAGCTAATATACCATAGCTAGTTTACTATTGTTTGTTCTGTTCAGCTGTAGCATGGCACCAACATTTATACACATATTCAGTATCTATGGTACAACATGAACGACTTAAAAGAGTTGGTAAACAGTGCCACAGCAGCTATTTTCTTTGTTGTTAGTTGTGCAGGAAATTCCTGATGTGACATCCCCATGCTATGAGTTCATACACATTTTTTGCTGTCATCTTGGTAGTTCAAAACTTTATTCAATCTGTCAGTGGGATGGGTAGTTAACATAGCTTTAAGAATTAGTTGTCCAAGTTATTGATTTCTAAATCAGCAAAGGATTTTTTAAAACATTATTTAATTAAAAATGGTTGATTTTCTTTTCTTCTGCTTTGTACTATGAACTGGCAACTATTGTATTTAAGTAATTTAACGTAGTGAATTGTATTTTAGAAATATGTTGTTTCTGTTTATTCTTGATTTATTTTGTGCTTGCCCTTTCGACCTAAAATGGTTAATTTTGATTAAAATGACCAACTTTATTAATAACTGCCCTTGGAGCGTATTAATAGTTTTTTATAGCCAAACCAAGCAATTGTTGCACAACAGTATGTTAGACAGGTCCTGTTACAGTAAAGAACATTATTCCAAAAGTATTGGTCTTTGCTGTTCTCCTTGGCAAACCACAGTCTTTTGCTACTACATAAGCAGTAGCAAAAGCTCACAGTAGGTCCCTTGATTACTTCAAGGTATTTGAGACTTATTTTGACATCTGCTTCCAGTTTGAACTTTCTTGGAGGGCCAAACCTGGGCAGTTGTTCAGAATGTCCCTCACTTGTTCTATAAAACAGGTTGGCTGACATCACATTTTTTGAGTACTCTTTAAATCCCTGGGCAGGGGTTGTGTGCACAACCTATCTCAGCCCGTGGATCTTTGCCCCATGTCTTCCCCCTCTTTCTCAATCCTATTTCCTGTCTGTCCACTGAAATAAAGGCCACTAGTGCCACAAAAATAAGATAGAAAATCCCTTACTAGACTCAAACTTTTATAATCCTTTTTTCTTAAAGCGTGAGCTAAATATTTCGTTCTTACCATAGAGTTAACTCTCCAAGAGTCAAAAATGCTGAGATGCTTCCCTATTAACAGACCCTGGATCACCAGTGAGCCAAAAGAACTGCTAAACAAGAAAAAAGGACCTTCAGAGAGGAAACCAATTGTAAACTATTCTGACATCATCTATTTGGATATCAGTATCAGGGCCAAAAACTTAAAAAGCTAAGATAGAGATGATCGTTCAAAGAAGGATTCTCCATAACGTGAAGAACATTATGGATAACCCTGAGCATCCTCTTCATCAGACTGTGATACAACAATGTCTTCAGTCAGAGCTTCTTTAGATCTGTTTAAAGACAGAACATCATTCCTGCCTACAGAAATCAGCATATACCACAAGCTGCATAGTGAGTTACAACAAGATCTAATTGTCATACTCCGTGGTCTAGGTGCGGGCCTGTTTTCCTTGCTCTCTCTTCTCTGCAGGGTTGGACGGGCAGGTGTGATTCATCAGAGCTAATTGCCACCCTTTATAAGGAGCTGGAACCAGGAGGAGGGCGTCAGTTCGTTTGTGCTCTTGCGTGGTACAGACTGTTAAAGATTGGGTTTAACCGGCTTGCTGTTACATGTCTATTGAAAACCCAGCTTTCCCAGTTCCGGATTTGGTTGCAAATGAGGAAACATTGATCAAGAGGTAGAACAGTTTAAATGCATATTTAATTCATAGAAATTAAATATGGAGACAGAGTACATTACCATTACAAGATGTTTTCCCGCGCGGTGGATAAGTCTGTCTGTCTGTCTTAAGTTTTGCCGAGACATTCCTTTTATCAACTTTAAACTCCTCCTGCATGGCTCAGAGGGAGGATGACTGATCTCCTCTCCTTCTGACCACCCCCCTCAGGGCAATAAAACCGCCCTGTTATTCTACCCAGTACCCGAGAGGGGAGACACCCCTACTAAGATATATTTTTTAATTCTTAACAAGACCAACCCTATGATCTCTTGTTATTTCCTGAAGTCCGTTACTAACCTTGTTCTTGTTGCCTCCTTGCTCCAGAAACCTGTTCATCTGACCTCAGCCTGGAAACCTCGTCACATTATCAGAAGCCAACCTGGATCAGTCCTCAAGAACCGAGCTGAACCTACAGAACCCTGTTTGCCCTCCTGCCTGCGCTGACCTGCCTGTCCACCCTCCAGCCAGTCACAACACCGAGAAGGAACCAGGACTTGCACCGACAACCCGGACGTATGCTCAGTACCTCTCCTCTGCACCAAACCCAAGCTGCCGCCTAAGTGAGTTCCCGACCAAGTCTCATCTTCACAATAACCAAGCTCAAGTTGTTCACCACCTTCTCCATCTTTCTGGCAGAACCCGTGAGACCTTCAAACCACAGAAAGAACCATCCATTTCCAACCATACAATAAACCTTTTAAAATCTACCTTTTTCGTCAGTCATTGCGTTCTTCAGTCACATTTACATAAATATGACACTAATTTCCCTTTGGAATTAACAAAGTATCTCTTAATAGAACTGAATGGATTGACCCTCTGTCACACTAAGACACGGTGAGAAGATTGTATACTCTTCTTGAGACTGAAGCAGACCACCAATGTACTTTAGTCTGAAAGTCAATGCTCTTGTTATGGGGTGCTAAGTACCAATACACCTTTGTCATTACTTGAGATGGGGATCTCACAAGAACACAAGAAGCACACACAAACTCTCAATTAGACATGTTACTAAATCTTAGTCACAAATCAAGTAATCAGCAAGGGGGCAAAGGGGTTTAGTTTGTTGTCTACACAGAGGCAGCACTATGGCTTTTGTCTTCAAAATCACAGGCTATGGAAAATGGAAAGAAAAACAAACTACTACTGAATAATCCTTTTTTTAAATAAATTGGGCTTAGCCTTACTCCTAAAGTACTCACACATTAATTGTATCATCAATCATTGAGTTAGGGATGTTGTCCTGTAACTGGTGGGTTGCTGGTTTGTGCCCCGCTCCGACCTTCTCAGTTGTTGTGGCCTTGGGCAAGACACTTTACATGCGTTGTCTGCTGACGGTGGTCAGAGGGTCTGGTGGCACCGATGTATGGGAGCCCCTTCTGTCAGTCTGCTACAAACATAGCTCACCAACGTTAGGGTGTGAATGTGTGTGTGGGAATGGGTGAATAAAGCGCTTCGGGGTCGTC
The DNA here is from genome assembly GCA_037039145.1 of Fundulus diaphanus. Taxonomy (NCBI): domain Eukaryota; kingdom Metazoa; phylum Chordata; class Actinopteri; order Cyprinodontiformes; family Fundulidae; genus Fundulus; species Fundulus diaphanus. Next base: position 23,066,124 of record CM073134.1, read on the forward strand.
TGACTCCCAAACAATGGTGAATGGTTTGTACTTGTATAGTGCTTCATCAAGTCCAAGACCAGAAACACCTTTCTGTTACTCATATGAGAGGGAAAGTCAGAGAAAAAAAACACTGGTTTTCCCAGCATTGCAAAAAGATGTTTTTTTTACTTCTGGCAAATGTAATGTCATTGTATATCATTAGCATTGTGGGCAAATTTCTTACATAATTTATATGCCTTTTAAATATTTTATGTGTTCTGTTACTGCAGTTATTGACATGCAAAGGATGGTTCAGACTGTAGTACAACAGGGGACAGGTCATTGCTGTGCAGTACATGACATACAATGATACAAAAAAATACATAGAAATGTAAAAAACACAGTGACAGACCATGCATCTGCAGATCTAATAAATGGGAAAAACAAAACTTCTCAAAGCATCACACCTTTGATAAACATCCTTTGTCTTGAAGCTGTGAGGAATAGTTATTACTTAATAAAATTATATTTACATCAAACTAGTTTGAATTATTTCATAACAAGTAATGTAAAACTTTTACATATTATTTTATTCAATATTTATGTTCAAATGTGTGTTAAAAGAAAAATAAATCATTTACATACACGCATTTCATTGCATATGTTTATGGAGTACCAGAGTGTTAAAGGATTTAGAGTCTTTGTTTAAAGTAGTCATTCTAAATCTGTAACAGGTAAACATAATACATTTCAAATGTTGCTTGTTGAGAGGGAATCAAAGTATACATCACAAAGTAGTACACACAGAGAGAACCAAACATAATCCAAATGGCTGAAAGTCATACAAGTCACAGCTTACCATTACATTAATGTGGCCTGCCTACTTTGAGGTAGGATCCAGTTTGACAGGACATATGGAAAAAATATTATAAATTTGGAATTTAGGTAAAAGTCACAAAACATCAACATTCGGAACATTTAATACCCTGTATGACCAGAAAGCAACAGGGGATTTTGGTTAATTTGCATATTTGCTACATCATACTCCCATTTTTCCTCGGTCAATGCCATTTCAGTCTCGCCTCCTCCTGTTTCAAAAAAATGTGGCTCTTCCCCAGGAGCTCCACACTGGGGTCTGCTCGAAACAGCTGGAAGCCTGGCTTCAGAAGTGGGCTGTGATCCCTGAGTTTATTAGAGTTGAGAAGCAGCACTTCATTTTGTTAGCCATGAAGTAGACATTAGCAGGTGGAGTGAAGGCAAGGGTGTGCAGAGTCTCCATAGCTGAAGCTTCACAAGCATGCAGGGGTAAAATAAAAGCTGCCAAGTGTACGTTAAAGAAAGAAGAGAAAAAAAGTAAAAAAAAAAAAAAAAAAAAAAATATATATATATATATATATATATATATATATATATATATATATAGTGCACCTTGAAATTTTTTTATATATATATAAATAATGTTTTCAAGGTGGCACCTAAGTGCGCTCAAGAAACTTGAGCAGCTTTGTTGCTTGATTCAACTCGCTGCCTAAAAGTCACATCATCCCAAAATGATCTCTTCAGCTGTATGGTTCACAGCCAGGCTGGTAAAATGCTCAGAATCTCAATCAGCTTTTTAAGTTTCCAATGCATACCGGCCCACTTAAAGAACCAAATATAGCAGTAAACTCTAAATGTTCTTACTAAACATCTTGTAAAGTTTCCCCAATTTCACAAGATAACCAGGCACCCATGTATGTAATCATAGGTGTGGCCGTTGTGCTTTGGTTGACCTTTACTTCATGTATTTTGGATGCTATCTTTTTGAAAATAATATAATAAGGTAAGATGGGTTATATTATTACAATGTACACTAGACCAAGAAATAGCTAGCATCCACCAGGACCCTAAAAGGTTGTGCAACGCTTTTGCTTAGGTCATTCTAATCTTTATTTATAGTAAACTTGACGGTTTCTTGAAAGAGACATCAAATATTTAAAAATTGCTCACTCCTGAGATTGAATCATGGATGAGTCTGTAAACAATCCACGTCTAATTCCGAGCGGCAAAAACTCTAGAGCTTCCCAGACAGTTATAGTTTTCAAGTACTTGCATTTGTTTTTTAGGAGCATGCCTATGACTGCTCCCCAGAAACAAGCTTATCACTGAAGCTAAGAATAGTCCTATCTGTCTTACCACCGGTTGGGGGGAGATGGGAGGTAATCAGCAAGGAGGCAAAGGGGCAAGTGACGCTATGTCTTGTGGGAAATTATGAGTAGACGCAGGAGCTTTAGTACTTCAGTGGACATTATCTTTTACTTGACATGGATATATACCCATGACCTAAGCACTGACCTCGACAAGCTCTCAAAGACAAGAATGCACTTGCTCTTCATTACAAGCTGCTCCTGCAACTTACATTTCAAATATGCACAATTTGACGGTTTTGGATCCAACCTTTTATTTTGAGATGCCATAAATAAAGATCTGTGCTTAAGATATCCGTCATCACATGGTGCAATATAATAATCTGCCGGAGATGGATGACAAAGATGAAGAGCAGGAGGTGGAGAAGAAGTGTAAGAGTAGACACCCAAGAGGAGGGTACAGGAGGAGGAGGAGACGGGATAATTATCAGGATGTAGAATTCCTGAAGTGCCGAGGGGGTTTTCTTGACTTCAGATTCATGAAGACCTTGGGCTGTTATTGCTGATTAGAAGCCAGACAGGGCCACTTAAACAGTAGTTTTGTAACTTAGACACAGTCCTTCAAAATCTGAGTAAACAGGGCCACCGTAGTATGTCAAAGGACAGATCAATGGATACCTAATAGTGTGATTTATGCTTCTCTCTTGTCAACAACACACATGCAGTCTTCTCGCATTTCAGGTAATAGGTTGTGACCCTGCACTAGAAGCTCTACTGCTTTTGCCTCAGAAAATGAAAGCGTCTTCCAGATCCATGGCTCAAAAAGGGTAAACAACCCTTCATGACCAGTCATAATAAGCATATGACAACAAGCAATGGACTAAATGTAAGTGTGCACAGGTTTGAATGTGGCTCTTTAATGGAGACATGAACACCTATATTGAGCAGCTATTCCAGTGGTAGTGCAGCAGTAGTACTAGTGATGATACCTCATATTCACACATTGTTTGAAATAATTGGGTTAATTTGGGTAATTGGTTTTGTTCAGGTCATTTAAGCTTATCACTACACATAGGGAAGAGCTCTTGTTTTTAATAACAGTCTACAGAGGCTGTGGAAAAGGAACAACCAGAAAGCATTCTGCATGTTTTAGGTTTAGGTCTGAGATATAAAATAAATCAATCAAGCTGTCTATAAAATTGATGTAAGAATAATTAGCATGCACATTAAGTAGTCTGCTATGAACTGTAGTTGGATTACACCAGCCTGTTTAAGGAAATCCAACCTAATTTGAAATGACTATTAATCGATTTGGTCAAATCTACGTTTATTTGTAAAGTTATTATTACTAGGGGAGTCCTGGTCCTTACTCCTTCAAATCCCCGTATGAAGAAAATAAACTGTACTTTAGAACTAATATTTATCTCTGGATATAGGGTGGCAAAGTTGTCTGTCATGAACATCCCAATTTTATGAAACTTTGGAAAGTTCAACATACACTTCACTGTTGCACAAGTTATTCAAATAAAACAGAACTTAATGTACTTTTTTTAGCTTATTTTTAAATGTTGCTGTTTTAGCATGCAATTTTAAACAGCATCTCATTAATCTAAATAAACAGTTTCCCTAAACCCTTGTATGTTGTTTTTTTTACAGAGTATAAGAGATATCTATTTAAGACAAAGAAAAACATTGCTTTGAAATAAGGAAATAAATTGAATGGAGAATTAGGTTAGATTGGACTATATATCATCATGTAAGATGCAGTGCCAGGTGGTTAATAGGTGCTAAAAGTGAGGCATGCAGCAAGACAAAGCACATTACCACATAAGCCATAACATTAACATCCTACCGCCATTATAGAAATAATGGCATGCTGTTTGGTGCCCAACTACATTTAACCCACTCATCTGCATAATAGTACAAATCATACAGCAGAGTAAATCCTCTCTGTGATCCATCTCCCCTCATTTCCTCTCATCTCAACACTCACACAGTTACAGTGATGAGGGGATGACCATTACCATACACTTTGCATAAACAAAGCCGGTTTAAAGTGCACTAAGGACATTTTTTCCCTTGGATCCCTTGTGCATTATATACATTGTTTGTCGCTCATCTTGGGGATTTATATTATTTGCATTTATCCAACAATATTCCCTGTTTAATATTAATAATAAATGGCATGTGAGGTATTTGCAGGCAGCTTGCTAATGTTTTTTACAGTATTAGGGTTGCACATTGTGTCAAACGAAATACCAAATTGTGACAAAATTGAAAGAGTAGGAGAAAGATAACAAGAGGTATTAAGCTTTATGCGCTATTAATGCAAAAATGCAAGTAAATTAGACGTCGATACAACCAGCAGGAGAGTCTTAAATTTGATCTAAGTACCTGAATAAGGTTAGGGTATGAAAATGATAAATTCTAAGAAATGGAATTCAGCATTGAAAATATTGTACTATATATCAGTATGATCACGACTTTTATGTTTTTCTCTTTTCTTTTTTTTTCCAGTAACACACACCAACACACAGACACACGTGCATTCAATATTAGCTGGGAATCTAAACCCCCATAAAATTCTTTGCAGGTTGAATGTGACCTCCATGAAATATATGTCCTGCTCATTCATTCACATATTTCAACATTAAACATTACTGGAGGAGCCATAAAGGAGAGCTGAGTGTATTCATCTGTCACGCGCAGAAGGCGACGTGGGCTGAATAGCCTTTGCTCTGATGATAGCTGTGCCCTTCATGCTTGCCAAAGGTGGTGGCTGGTGTACCAGTTACCATACACACTTCAATCTGAAAAACTCACAGAGAAAGAAATGGCAATTAGAAGGATTTTATTGATACAATATTTTAAGTCTTTGGCGCTCAGACCTCGGCAGGAACATTAATGCTGAATTATACTTTAATATGCATAAGTAGATGTATGAGAACAGGGACGTTCCCCCCCAGGTCTGAAACTGGTGGTGGAGTGGAGATAGAAGAAGTTTGTTCAGTCCATATGATCTGTTTAAGATAGATGTCCAACTTGATAAACACAGGTTTGCATGAACTGTCCATGATGAGCAAGCTTGAAGCGACTGTGGAGAGGAAAAACTCCCCTTTGGGAAGAAACCTCTGGCAGAACCGGGCCCAACATGGTGGTCTTCTGCCGGACCAATAACGAGGTGATAGGGAGTGCTGAAGACTGAAGGGAGAAAACACTCTGATGGGTTGAGGATGGAGGAACGTCTTGGAAGCTAGATGAACTCAGCTACGATGGTGGAGAAGGGGTTGGGGGTGGGTTGAATCGGACATCTGATTCGAAATCCGACATGCAATCCGTTTGCGCTTGCTGGTTAGCAGGCTGAGACGTGGATTTGAAGTTGCTTTTAAGATGAGCGCGGGATGCTGATTGGCTTCATGGAGGTGCGGTTCGTAGCTGATTGGCTCACATCAGAGGCGTATCGGACTCTGATTGAATGGAGGCAGGCGATGAGTTTCTTCGATTGAACTTGCGCTTCAGCTTCATTTTAAAAAATATAAATTTTACTTTGCATAGTAGCATTGGGAGTTGGCAGGCCTCCATACTGAATAACAGGAATGTTGCATGAAGCAACATGATAGCCCACATGCACACGTGAGTTTCGGAAATGCATCAAAGATCACACCGTTTGGGTTGAATATTCCACAAACCCCTAGAAAGGAAAAGGCAAGCAAAAAGATTAAGACACAGCATAAATTATAGGTTAATAAATTTTACAACCTAACTTAAACAATATAATAGGCGTCCATGTGTCTGGAGATGATTAAGGAAAGTAATTAGCTTGCAATGAATGTGGAATGAGCTCATCAAGACAAATGCTTGGAGATGTGGCTTATCACCATGAGAGAGGCATTGGCAGCTTGTCCTTCATGAAAGCACCGTCCATCAGACAAGTCTGTTTTGAAAAAGAAAGGAAACTATACAACGACCTTCTGTGATCACCAGGCTGTGGTCTCTGCCATTATGAATGATGAAGTAATTTCGGGGTTGAAGTGGCCTGGAAAGTTATTTTTCAGTTACAGCTGTAAACAATAGACATTTCAGGCTGGTCCTTTTTGTTCATTGGCATTCATTTTTCAACTATAAATGGTCCTGGATCTGAAAAGGAATTTCCCTCCTATTTATCTTTACAAGATACAACTGAAGCTGATTAATGCTGAAAAGTGTGAATTCTCGTAGCCTTTACAATTTAATGGTGCCAAGGTAGTACTAAATACAACTTGCATTTTTTGTTAATTACTAGACGTGTTGTAATTATTTTAATGTCTTTAGATGATAGTTTGTTGGTCTGTTTATTTCTTTTCTCCAGGTTGCTATTTTTCATATTGTTTTAAGTAAACACCACTGCCCAGCTTTTGTCTTATGTAATTTGTTTATGAACTTAGCCTGGCACCTGGGGACCTAAACATCCCTCACTTTCAATAAAACAGTTTGGTTTGGAACTCGTCTATTGCAAAACACAGTGAAGTGTGCGTGTGTGTGTGTGTGTGTGTGTGTGTGTGTGTGTGTGTGTATGTGTGTGTTACATAACAGCTAATTTTCTTTCGAAAACCACCAGTGTGGACCTCATTAGAGTGACAAACAGATATAAATATGCTGGCATGTCTAAAAAAAAAGTCTTAAAATATCTTAAGACGTCTTAAAAAGTTCTAGTGGAACTAAATACTGCTAAATAACACTCACTTAACAGAGACATCTTGTTGTGCCTGTGCCTTTTCACTGCTCTTAGCAGCATCAAGTAAAAACCCATGTTGCTGCAGCTGTTAGAGTGCCAAACATTTTAGCTAAGCTTTTGGTCTCCCAACACTGGTAACTCTTCCCCATTCACATTTAAAATAAATGCTTAGAACATCCCAAGCATGAGCATACAGACTTAATAGAAATGGTACACAGGCCTAGAAAACTTTCCCTGGAGGTAAAACGTATTTTTGCACAAAGATTATTTTGAACTTTACTATGAGGGTACTTTCAAACTGGTAAAAGAACATAGTTCCTATTATTTTTAAGTGCTAACTGTAAAACATGCATGTGAGAGGAAATAACGTTGAGAAAATGTTACGGTTTTTAATTAAGGCAAAGATATTCTTAATTACGCTCCACATAAAGTTTTAGGGGATTACCAAACTTTACAACCTTTTTTAAACAACAAATGTAACAATATTTAGAGTTATATGATATTACACATTTTATATAGCTTAAAGTTATTTTTCTCTAAGTATCTTCTTTTTTTACAAGATCAGTTAAAAGTCACTGCACTCTGAAATGACAATTTCTATCCACCAGTCTTGGAGCCACACATAATGATGGGAAGTGTTGGTCTTCAAGTCATGAACAAACAAACATTTTGGTAAAGAACTGAATGGACTGCACCCTGCCTCTTACCCAATGACTGCTAGAGATAGGTACCAGGACCACCCCCACCCCCGTAACCTGCATGGATAAGCGGGTATGAACAATAGATGGATGGATGAATGAATGGACTGTCTAAAAAGTAGGTAGAATAAACTCAATTAATATTTACCTCAATGTCTCTAAATAAGTACTTAAATTACTGAATCCACCAAGAAAGAGTGGAACAATAACAAGAAAAATGCCACTTTCAAGCCAAGTAGTCTTGGTTATTCTGAAAAGTGTCACGATTTGGGTTTTGTCTTGGTTTATGTTATCAGATTTATTAGTTAAGTTTCTGCTTTTGGGGTCTTGTTTGGTTTTGTTTTAGACATGTTGTTCTGTTTAGGTTACCTGTTTTCCACCTGTCACTTTATCAGCTCTGTTTGGTCTCCCCTCAGCAATCTGTCAGCTTTCTTGCCTTGATTAGATCCACCTGCTCACTTATAATTAGTCTTCACTCCTGTTCACCTGTTCACTCCCCTATATAGTCCTGCCACAAACCTCTGCAATCTGCCAGATCATTAACGAGCCCACGGTGAGTTTTGTTTCCAGCGTTCCTTTATTGATTGACCTGTTGATGCTAACCCGAGAGCCTTTTTGATTCTGAGCCAGCCTGTTCCCTGATCTGTTTTTCCTGCCCTGTCTGACTGATTTACCGGTTTACCGACTAGTTTCTGTCCCATGGTTATCCGAGCTTGCTTTGCCCTGTTTGTACCTCTGCCTATTTTGGACTGCCTTTTGTGTACCGGATTTTGGACCGCCATTTTGACCATTGAGCCTTGCCTGTCCCTGTTTTATTATTAAATACTGTTTTTTGCCTTCACCTCACTTGTTTGGCTTGAATACTGGGTTTACCTGATTCACGTTCGTAACAGAATGATCTGGCCTCCCTAAAACCTATCGCCAAACAAGTTCTTAGAGGTTTTTTTTTTTTCCCTCCACACGCTATGGCTTGGGAGGGTTCCAGATTGGCGTTCTGTCCCCCTGGTATCGGTCCCAGACGCCATCTCTCCAGCAGCCGCAGCAGCAGTAACCCGCTGCCTGCTCCGAGTTTACGATTGGGAGGGCTCTTTGTCACAAATTCAGATTCTGCTCAGAACAGAAGGGATCACTCACCCAGCGACACCGCTGTCGGCTCTGCCCATGGGTTTTGTCCGGACCCGGCTTTGTTTGTGGAGGTCGAAGCGGAGGTGGTGCGGGATCTTCGCCCAGATCTTTTTCTCTCTCTCCCTCCAGAGGAGGAGATGCAGGGAACGCTGTGGGCTCCGCCGATCCCGGCTCTACCGACAGAATCAAACCTCCAGCAAGTCCTGCCGTCCCGCCGTCGGAGGAGGGGACGGAAACCTGTGGGTCGCTCCCTCACCCGTTCTGTTCGGCCGACAGGCGAGTCAGTACCGCGCCCGTCCGTTGCCACTTCCTGCCCAGTGGATCGGAGTCCGGTGCTCCCCAGAGCTGAGCAGCCCACAGCGCCTCCTGGTGGCGTCCGTGATGCTGAGGATCTGGCTCTGGAGGACCAGTTAAGAGCTTTTGCCCCTATTATTAAAGACCTTAGGGAGGCTCTTTTCAGCCAGTATTCAGAGGAGCTGGAGGCTAAATTAAAAGAGGTCGAGGGGCACTATAGAGCGGCTCTCCAGGGTTTCTATAGTGGACTCAATCCTGTCCCCAAGGGTCCAGCCGACGCCTCGGCACCTGCACCTGTCCCAGAGGACCCGCCCCCTACCTCAGCTCCAGTGCCGACCTCCGGCAGCTATAAAGCAGCACTGTCTGCGCAGCCGGTCCAAGAAGCTGCAACCCCGGAGGGTCCGCAGCCGGCCCAAGACGCTGCAACCCAGGAGGGTCCGCAGCCGGCCCAAGACGCTGCAACCCCGGAGGGTCTGCAGCCGGCCCAAGACGCTGCAACCCCGGAGGGTCTGCAGCCGGCCCAAGACGCTGCAACCCCGGAGGCTTCGCAGCCGGTCCAAGACGCTGCAACCCCGGAGGGTCCGCAGCCGGCCCAAGACGCTGCAACCCAGGTGGGTCCGCAGCCGGCCCGAGACGCTGCAACCCAGGAGGGTCCGCAGCCGGCCCGAGACGCTGCAACCCAGGAGGGTCCACAGCCGGCCCGAGACGCTGCAACCCAGGAGGGTCCGCAGTCGGCCCGCGACGTGGGAACCCAGGAGGGTCCGCCGCCAGTCTGCGACGTGGGAACCCAGGAGGGTCCGCCGCCAGTCTGCGACGTGGGAACCCAGGAGGGTCCGCCGCCAGTCTGCGACGTGGGAACCCAGGAGGGTCCGCCGCCAGTCTGCGACGTGGGAACCCAGGAGGGTCCGCCGCCAGTCTGCGACGTGGGAACCCAGGAGGGTCCGCCGCCAGTCTGCGACGTGGGAACCCAGGAGGGTCTACCACTGGTCCACGATGAGGGGGTTCAGACGAGCCCTTTTTCAGGCCGCAACTCGGGGGCTCATCAGAACACTGGGCGCCGTGGCCCTCGCCCAGACAACAAGCGGCGCCGTGGCCCTCGCCCAGACGACAAGCGGCGCCGTGGCCCTCGCCCAGACGACAAGCGGCGCCGTGGCCCTCGCCCAGACGACAAGCGGCGCCGTGGCCCTCGCCCAGACGACAAGCGGCGCCGTGGCCCTCGCCCAGACGACAAGCGGCGTCGTGGCCCTCGCCCAGACGACAAGCGGCGTCACGGCCCTCATCCAAACGACAAGCTCCGTCGGGGGTCTCGCCGAGAAGACAAGCACCCAGAGCCCCATGGAGGCTTAGAGGTCCCTGGACCTTTTCTGAAGCTCTTACCCCCTCATCTTTGGCTTGACAGCCAATTTCCCAAGTGGCTGACCAAGCTCTCTTTGTCGGAGGTTCTGGAAGGGTTACTGCTGAGGTTCTGGGTGTTAAAGGGTCTGGGAGCATCTGAAGTCTGTAGCCCGGAGCCTCCTGAACCTGAAGTCTGTAGTCCGGGGCCTCCTGAACCTGAAGCCTGTAGCCCGGGGCCTCCTGAACCTGAAGCCTGTAGCCCGGGGCCTCCTGAACCGGAAGCCTGTAGCCCGGGGCCTCCTGAACCTGAAGCCTGTAGCCCAGGGCCTCCTGAACCGGAAGCCTGTAGCAAGGCCCCGTCTGAACCTGAAGCCTGTAGCAAGGCCCCGTCTGAACCTGAAGTCTGTAGCCAGGCCCCGTCTGAACCTGAAGCTGAAGCCTGTAGCCAGGTCCCGTCTGAACCTGTAGCCTGTAGCCAGGTCCCGTCTGAACCTGTAGCCTGTAGCCAGGCCCCGTCTGAACCTGTAGCCTGTAGCCAGGTCCCGTCTGAACCTGTAGCCTGTAGCCAGGGGCCGTCTGAACCTGAAGCCTGTAGCCAGGGGCCGTCTGAACCTGAAGCCTGTAGCCAGGGGCCGTCTGAACCTGAAGCCTGTAGCCAGGGGCCGTCTGAACCTGAAGCCTGTAGCCAGGGGCCGTCTGAACCTGAAGCCTGTAGCCAGGGGCCGTCTGAACCTGAAGCCAGTAGCCAGGGGCCGTCTGAACCTGAAGCCAGTAGCCAGGGGCCGTCTGAACCTGAAGCCAGTAGCCAGGGGCCGTCTGAACCTGAAGCCTGTAGCCAGGCTCCTCCTGAACTCTGTAGCCAGGCTCCTCCTGAACTCTATAGCCAGGCTCCTCCTGAACTCTATAGCCAGGCTCCTCCTGAACTCTGTAGCCAGGCTCCTACTGAACTCTGTAGCCAGGCTCCTCCTGAACTCTGTAGCCAGGCTCCTCCTGAACTCTGTAGCCAGGCTCCTCCTGAACTCTGTAGCCAGGCTCCTCCTGAACTCGGTAGCCAGACGCCTCCTGAACTCTTTAGCCAGGCGTCTCTTCTAGCTCTTAGTCCGGCGCTGTCTCCAGCCTTTAGTCCGGCGCCAGGTTCTGTTCTCTCTCTCTCCAGGCGTCGGTCCCCGAGGTTGCTGCTCTGACGCCGGCCTATGAGAGACCTGCTCCGCCGCCGGCCTATGAGAGACCTGCTCCGCCGCCGGCCTATGAGAGACCTGCTCCGCTGCCGGCCTATGAGAGACCTGCTCCGCTGCCGGCCTATGAGAGACCTGCTCCGCCGCCGGCCTATGAGAGACCTGCTCCGCCACCGGCCGCCGGACATCTTTGCTAACCGGGGCCGTCCTACAGGACACCCGCCGGATTACCTGTCTCACAGGGGTCGTCCGCCGGGACGTCCGCCGGAGAACCTGACACGCCTAGGACGTCCGCCGGAGAACCTGACATGCCTAGGACGTCCGCCGGAGAACCTGACACGCCTAGGACGTCCGCCGGAGAACCTGACACGCCTAGGACGTCCGCCGGAGAACCTGACACGCCGAGGACGTCCGCCGGAGAACCTGACACGCCGAGGACGTCCGCCGGAGAACCTGACACGCCGAGGACGTCCGCCGGAGAACCTGACACGCCGAGGACGTCCGCCGGAGAACCTGACACGCCGAGGACGTCCGCCGGAGAACCTGACACGCCGAGGACGTCCACCGGAGAACCTGACACGCCGAGGACGTCCGCCGGAGAACCTGACACGCCGAGGACGTCCGCCGGAGAACCTGACACGCCGAGGCCGTCCTCCTGGACGCCCGCCGGAGAACCCGACTCGTCGAGGCCGTCCTCCTGGACGCCCGCCGGAGAACCCGACTCGTCGAGGCCGTCCTCCTGGACGCCCGCCGGAGAACCCGACTCGTCGAGGCCGTCCTCCTGGACGCCCGCCGGAGAACCCGACTCGTCGAGGCCGTCCTTCTGGACGCCCGCCGGAGATCTTGACTTGTCAGGATCATCCTCCGGGATACCCGTCAGACTTTATTTATGTTATTTTAGTTCGCCCTGTTGGGTTGTTTTTGGTTTGGATTGTGTTTCTTTTTCCTGTTTCTGGCCCTCCATCCTGTACCTCCCTCCACCCACCCGGGCTAGTCTGTTTTGTTTCTGAGGCCGTCTGGAATCCGGCCTTGAGGAGGGGGTTCTGTCACGATTTGGGTTTTGTCTTGGTTTATGTTATCAGATTTATTAGTTAAGTTTCTGCTTTTGGGGTCTTGTTTGGTTTTGTTTTAGACATGTTGTTCTGTTTAGGTTACCTGTTTTCCACCTGTCACTTTATCAGCTCTGTTTGGTCTCCCCTCAGCAATCTGTCAGCTTTCTTGCCTTGATTAGATCCACCTGCTCACTTATAATTAGTCTTCACTCCTGTTCACCTGTTCACTCCCCTATATAGTCCTGCCACAAACCTCTGCAATCTGCCAGATCATTAACGAGCCCACGGTGAGTTTTGTTTCCAGCGTTCCTTTATTGATTGACCTGTTGATGCTAACCCGAGAGCCTTTTTGATTCTGAGCCAGCCTGTTCCCTGATCTGTTTTTCCTGCCCTGTCTGACTGATTTACCGGTTTACCGACTAGTTTCTGTCCCATGGTTATCCGAGCTTGCTTTGCCCTGTTTGTACCTCTGCCTATTTTGGACTGCCTTTTGTGTACCGGATTTTGGACTGCCATTTTGACCATTGAGCCTTGCCTGTCCCTGTTTTATTATTAAATACTGTTTTTTGCCTTCACCTCACTTGTTTGGCTTGAATACTGGGTTTACCTGATTCACGTTCGTAACAAAAAGAAAAAAAAACAGGAGCAACTTAAGCAGCGTTATAGCCTATCTATTTTATATTTTTCCCTCCTCTCTGCTCTATTACCCCCTCTGCAGATATTGTCAACTCATCCATGCTATGAGGTGTTTGGACGTACTCAGTTCCCAAGATCAGTATGAGCAAACCTCTTCTGCCTTTGCTCCAGTTTGAATCTAAATCCTAAAACATTGAGCTAATGATAAGAGTTTATAATTTTACAAGTAAACTACAAGCATGGTTGTTCAGTGGTGAGCAGGGTTAGATTTAAACCTCTTCTTCAAATTTAATCTGTGCAGGCCTTTCTCTGTAGTGTTTTTCTTGTTTTTGATTTTTTCCATAGTCCAGAAAGATAAACCTTAGGCTAATTACTGTGTCTAAAATAAGAGTGGGAGTGTGTATTTACGTGTATGATTTAGTGTATATTTGTTACCTTGTGATTGACTGGCGATCTGTCCAACTCTAGACAGTTGGAACCTGGAATTTGCTAATGCATAACGTTAATGATTTAAAAAACACATGAAAATAAGTTGACTGATACTGGACTGGGAATGTAAGTGTCAGCCTGTGGAAAGTGTCCTCAGAGTTGATATCTGTTACATAATTTGGTGGAAATGTTTTCTATATCAGATTAGGGGGTCTATACAGCAGAAGAGCAAAATAAGGACACGTTAGAGATATGCATCCAATTGGAAAACCAGATTAAAAGGCGAAAGGTCAACAAGGTGCGGCATGAAACTGTACTGAAAGGCCTATCCATTTCATGGATATGCTCGCTCTGTTTCCAACTGAGACCTGCAGATGCCAGCAGCAACATGAGACACACACTCAGGGAGATATTCAAACTGAAATACTCTTAAATATACTGTTAGACTTTATGGTAAAGGTCTGTCCTCATCTGGCATGCACACAGCTATGCTATTAACTGTCATTCCATCTTGATATGTCAGTACATTAAAATTAACTGTATAATTTGTGTGTTGACTGCGTATTAAGTGTTGACTGCAGATCACATGAATTATGAGTCACACTGTGACTCTCCATTAGTTTCCCCAGCTAGAATTTCAAATGTGGGACAACAGAAGAATCTTTCATCGGCATTTAGTCAGTAAGTCCACCCCCCCCCCCCCCACATGTGTCTCATAGGTTTACATATGATATGTTTACAGTTTATAAAAGATAGATTATTAGTATTATTATTATTATGTTTTAATGACTCACAAAAGGTTGTCTACAATACAAAAACAAACATAGAAATCCCAAATTTGAAGAAAGTCATAATGTTAACATTGACAAACTACTGGGGAACAAAATTGACGAAAGCAAGGCAGAATATCCTAAAATGAAAAGTGTCAGCTGTTTTTTTGTGTGATACCAAAAACACACATAAGTTTGGTATGTCATGTCAGCGCTCAGCCAGTGGCTCTGCTGATGTGTTGAGGTAGCCCAGGCTGCCTGGCTGCATTGTTGGGCCTAGTGTCTCATCTCCCTCTTGTGAGTTTGCTGGTCAATAAATCACAGTGATACCATGGTCATGAAAACAGGCACTGGTAGTCTTGTCATTTTTTGCAGGTACACAGTAATACTAAAAAATGTGGAATTTGGACCACTAAGATACATTACAGTCCTTTTCCTCTTAAATCCAGGTAATATGCTTCTGATGTTATGTCAGGCTCTGGATTGGCTTAAAACAAATAAAACCAAGAATGTTAGTCCTTTTGCCTTTATATGCATGTGGGGGGTTACTCTTTAAACTCTATCCCCCCTCTGAGTTTCAAGGATTAAGAGTTTTAGTGGTGTCAACATGATCTTGTCCAACCTTTTCTGACCCTGAGCTTGATGATGATGATGATTGTATATTTTTTGGAAATCAATAGAAACCTTTGGTTTCCATATTTCATAAGTTTACTTTTTGATATTTCTAAATAAATAGAGTGATCAAATGTTTTAAAACTCAGTTTCAGTCTAAAAGAGGGTTTTAGACTGAAACTAATACAATGCTAAATCAAACGCAGCCCCTTGGATCATTTTTCCTAAATAAAAAGGCCTCTTTTTTGTTGCTTTTTTTCATTTATTTTCACAGCGAGGGCTGAATCAAGTTTGTTAATATCAAAATGTGTCACAGCTAAGTGCAGAATAAGATTGCTTGGTAATTTGTATCAATTAAACCTAACAGGAGTCAAACAAACATACAGTCTATATAGTTTTACACTGGTAAAAATGTTACACTCCCAGACAACCATAGAGGCTGTTAGGGCTTAATATGTTTACAAAAAACCTGGGGAAAATCTATGTAGCAAAAATTCCAAATTGAAATTTGAGTACTTTCTTTACACCCAGGCATAGAGGTTGGCTGAAAATCCTCCCCAGACCGCATGGCTCTGGAAGATATCAATGTTTACTCAGTTCATTACCTTTCATGGCACTAGACGCTCCTTAGTGGTTTTGGGTTTCCACAATACAGGGCAAACACAGGACAGCCACATGGGTTATTGTTTATGATGTACAACAACACTTACTCTGTCCAGTCTTATTGCTGCCATCATTTACTTTGTGAATTTCTCTAATCTCTCATTGGGTCTTGCATCTTCTCTGGAACAAAGCAGTGCTTGTTATTTTGTTATTTTTATCAGATTTTAATGCACAGGCACATAGAAAACAACAATGTCAGTATGAGAACAGGAAAACACAGAAATCAGAAGGAAAATGCAAAAGGTTTGCTTAGAAAAGGTGAAAGGTCACTTGCAGAAAGTTGGTTGCCAGCATATTTAGAATAAATCAGACTAACTCTGAACACATATTCTTGAGTAATGCTAGTGCCTCCATTTATGGCAGTAGCACTGCAACAAATCTTTTTCTTGGAAGTGAAACATATCCATTCAACTCCTTTCCCAGTGCTGTTTAAAGTGCAACCCACTGGCGAGGCCCAATATTTTCAGAAGCAACACTTTTTGTTATGATTGAACAAAATACTGCATTTTTCAACACCATTGGCATAAGTATTAGTTGGTGGGGAAGCCTGATGGTTTCTGATACTATTCCACTCCCTTCCCCAATTACTTGTTTTTGCGTTGAGTGTGCTGGTTACATTTGCACACCAAAAGAATTATAGTCACTGTGGAACATCTATGAGCTGCAACTTGCCACATCTTGTTTTAACAAAAGCACAATCATATTTATTGTTGTTCCAAACAGCCATTGCAGTTCAATGTTACAGAAAAAAATGTATTGTATAGAGAAAAGGTTGACTACTGACATCTTTTTCCTATACCAGGCTATTACATTTCCGACGCCCTTTATGGTAAGCAGTGATTACCCCATCTGATTCCAGAAATGAGATCTGGAGTTGAATGTGTTCAGGGACTGATCGTTTTAAAAGGCATTGTCCCTGAAGTTTCATTACTGATACCTGTTTCTGGTGTGCTGTCTATAATATTATCTCAGCTTCTCCTCAGTAAGCCATGCAGCAACAATTTGTTCAGTTTTTTCTCACATTGTATTTACGTTATTATATTTTTGAGATATTACTATTGAATGGGATTGTGATTATACTAAAATATCAAGCTAACTATTAAATAACATTCTTGATACTGTGGACAATGTTTTTGAAGGCAGAGGATTCCTTTTAATACACATCAAATATATATGATCATATAAATTATGATAGATCAGTTTGTTTACATGGTGCCAATCCCCAACACATGTCATCTCAGGGCAGTTTACAAAAATGTTAATTTCATCCAGTCATCCAATTCAATATTTACATTCCAAGGTAATCTTAGCTAACAAACAATGCTGTAACTTCAATTTAATATTGAAATTGGTTAAAACGTTTTCTATTTAATGGGAACATATCATGCTTTTTGGTTCTTTCATTTCACATTGATATCATTCAGTTGTGGTCTATATAAAGTGGAACTGCAATGTTTTGGTCTGACGTCCTTGTTAGTTTACACCCACATTCCCCCTTTTTACCCCTGTTCTGAGGTGCGTCTGCGGTCGTAGTTATGCCAAACATATTTACTTTACCAATGGAGGCTCTATACCTACCTATAAATCCTCCACCCAACCAATGATGATTTATTTTACTGTTGTGATGATGTTAGGTACGATCTGAAGCCAAACATGACAGAGAAAGAGGGGAAGACAAATAACAAGTCCAGAGTAAGAGAAAGAGAAAGAGAGAAAGGACAGAAAAACACACAAAACATCTAGACAAAAATTCCAAAGCCAGCAACCTAAAAAAATCCTCTTATGGGCACGATGGGGAAACCGGGGAAAGACAACCACAAACACCTACAAAGAGACAAAACTAACAGAAAAAACAGACACACAGACAGCAACAACACCAGCAGCAAGGATATAGAACAAAATTGTTGATACTGAAGGAGAGAACTACAGGACAACAGAGCTACTGTATTGTGAGTGAATATTGTCTGTGTGTGTGAACATGCAAACTATGTGGCTGGATCTGCATTGTGAATGGGTTGAACACATACCAATTTTTTCCTAAATTAGATAAACTAATTTAACCTCATTTCATATTCTTTAAGGTGAACTTTGGTTCTCCTAGATCTGCAGTGAACCCAAGATTCACTGAATCATTTATATGATGATGATTTTCAACTCTTGCTTTTGATCTTTTGTGTGTAATTAGTTCCTTACTTTCTTTAATCTTAATTTTGCTTAGTAGTTTTAGTTAACTTTCACTAGCCTAGAGGATTTGTTGATTGAAATATAGTGATAATTTAGATAATCAACATTCTATAATGGTTTTCACTGGATGTGCAATTTAGTTGTACTTGAAGAGAAATTGTCACTCCTTTATTTCCATATGTGTGCAATACATAACAGACCGAAAGTCATTTAATACACACTAAATAACTTAAAACATGTGTAATGGCACAACACCAGAGAGGCCAGATTAAGATGATTTGGACATGTATACAGGAAGAATTGGGTGAAGGATGCTAAGGGTGAAACTGCCAGACAGGAGGCCGAGAGAAAGACCAAAGAGGAGATTTATGGATGGAGTGAAAGATGTCATGAAGGTAACCGGTGAGAATGAGATGCAAAAGATAATGTTCGATGGAGACTAATGACTGGCTGTGGTGACCCTTGAGAGGGAAAACCCGAAAGAGGAGGACTGGAACTCAGCATGTTCTTAAATTACTTGGACAAAAGTCCTGACTGGGAAATCCCAAATGATACCCCATCATCTTCATTTTGATTATTACTGAGTACAGTGGGAGTTTATTGTTTGTTCTTTGCAGAAAACATTTTTGTGTGAAGCATGAAAAAGAAGGAAAGCAAGTTGAGGGCTAACACATATTTTGAATGCAACAACACAATTTCCCCTTTTTCTTCAATTCATATTTATTTCATTGTTCTGTAGCTGTCATCAGGTAAGATATGTAACACAAAAAAGTTGTTGACTTAAATTTGAGAATCTCTCCCAAGGTTTGGGTGTCTGACATTTCTACAGTATGTTACATAAAATAAGGAATTTTATTATGTCCCAGCAGAGACAGACTAAACTGAGGGTAGAACCACAAGCCAAGCAGACAACATTAAACTGTCAGAAGTTAGCCATGTATTTAGACATTAATATACTCAAGACGCTGACCAGAACAAACAGTATGCAATATTTTAACTTTTCTCTACTTCTGATAGAACCTGAAGGAGTTTTCTGAAGACTATTTATCAGAAACTTTATCTGAAATGCATGGCAGCCTTTTCAGAATCAGAATCAGACATACTTTTTGATGAATTTGTGACTTCTGACCCCTTCAAGGATTTTTTTGTAATTTCACATATGTAACAACAAAAATGTTACTCTGGTCTCGGTACAGCCTAATAATAGAATCAAGAAAAAAAGGTTTAATTAATCAAATATAATTTAAAAAGCTATAAATAGCATTTTTCCTAACCAAAACAATTCAAACTAATGATATGTAAAGATGTACAAACCAATACTCAAGAGAACAGTAGGTCAGCAACGTATTTTACAAATGTATATGGAATCATAACGTCATGCGCCAACTGAAGTGGCAGCAAGCCCGATTTATCTATGCTATCGGCCCGATGAATTTCCCCTATCGGGGATCAATAAAGTAATTATCTATCTATCTATCTATCTATCTATCTATCTATCTATCTATCTATCTATCTATCTATCTATCTATCTATCTATCTATCTATCTATCTATCTATCTATCTATCTATCTATCTATCTATCTAGCTATCTAGCTATCTATCTATCTATCTTTGAAAGCTGCTCTCCACATACAGTATATAACACCTAATATATGGTGCAGGTTATTCACTGTATCCCAACTGCCTCACCACAAATCCTGGAGTGATGAAAAGTTTACTTATGTCCATAAATTAGGCAGAAGGGAGTGCAGGTAGTTATTACAGTGAGGGAACAACTGTTTCTAGCTCAAGCACACATACCTCCTTTTCTAAAACCCCTCAGGCAGCCATTAATACTCTTCAAACCATCAGACCTCTCCAAAACTTGTCTGCTTACGCATTGGCCCAGACATTCACTGCCAACACCTGAAAAAACACACATCTGCACAGCTGCAAAGACCCTTTAATAAAAACATCGAAACAACTCTGTCGTCTAACATCTCAGTTCCGCTCTTTTTCCACTCCCTTTGGCTCAGATCTTCCTGGCATGGATTTTGATATCTTAATTTGGACATTGACAAGCCAGACTAAAAACTAAGCACTAAACAATAGCAGATCCTACAAAAAGATGTCCATCCAAGTCAGAACCAAGCCTTCTCAATTGGCCAGATTACAGTATGATAAATATTTTGTTATCTTTCCAATGTTCCTGTAAGCTCGCTGCCAAGTTTTTTTTCTGTCTCAGTAGTTTGTAGATTTATAATTCTATGCTTCTTTATTCTCTCTGAAACGGGTCTGCTCTAATTAGCTTTAGGTATTAGAATTCAGCATACAAGGCCATGAAATCCTTTTATTAAACTACTATGAAGGACAAGTAAAATGTTGACACATGATAAACCTCTAATTATCTTAGATAGGAATTTGGAACATCCTTTTCTAAATCTGAAAATGTTTTTTTTCTCTAGAAGACATGTGTTTTTGTTTTATCTGGTTTGTTTTGTGTTTATTTTGCTTAAAAATAGATGTTAGTGTGATTATTAATCCATGTTATCCTATAATACCAGTCATGTATCTAATTGAGGGATACATAATTGGAAATCTGACAAATTAAATTGTGATAGCACTAGTTTGATGGGATAGATGTGAGTGGAGTAATAAAAGTGCTTAGGATTCACTGTGGATAAACTATGAAAAAATAATAGACAAACACAGAGGCCAGTGAATAAAGTCATACCTTTTAGTTTAAAAAAAATGTTTAATTGTGTCCAGTAAACCAAATGACCAATTTAGCTCAACACTGACATAAAGAAGATCTTAGAAATGGTAATCCTTTAACTGTTTGACAGCTTAATGATATTTTTTGACCTAGGATTCTGCATTCCTTTTACTTTTTATCAGCAATTTAGGTAATTTAGTTCTTCTACATCCCTGATTTTTCATCTCTGTTCCTTCTGCACTGCTCTCACCTCCTCCTTGTTTCCTTATCTAAAGGCTCTCTTCTCCTCCTTGAGTCTCACCTTTATTTCAGGGTTGAAGTAAAGGCTCGCCTTTTGTAAGGGTGTTGGGAGAAACTGTGTACCTTTATCAGGGGCACAGTGCTGTCCACACATACATTAATGTGTCCGTGATGGAGTTTGTCATGCTTTCAATGTCCTACCCATGAAGAGCACAGAGCTCTTCCCACACGATGGATCAAAGCTGGTTCAAGTTGTTTGTACTTATACAAACTGTGCTTGTTTTCAGGATATTGTTTCTCAACTAAAAAAAAATTAGTAACTTGTAATTCCCTATAGAAAAGTTCCTTTAGTGAATGTCATGGTTCTTCCTAATAAGTTTCCTTTTTGTAGTTGTTTTGTGAGACACCTGAACTGGGAGTTAACATAAGCTTTAAATTTGGATCGAAAAGAGTCGGTGAATGAAAATGACTTTATAAGGATAGGTGGCCAGACAGAGCAGTAATTGTTAAATTCAAGTCAAAACACCAGGATCTCTAGAAGGAAGTGGTGAATTTGAAAAAGGAGCATCTACAACAAGAATATTGAGGACCAGCTGCAGAAGGTTTAAATGTCTCTGTACAGTCTCTTATTCAAATTCTTTTGT
Source organism: Fundulus diaphanus (assembly GCA_037039145.1). NCBI lineage: Eukaryota > Metazoa > Chordata > Actinopteri > Cyprinodontiformes > Fundulidae > Fundulus > Fundulus diaphanus. The sequence continues at coordinate 23,087,477 of CM073134.1, forward strand.
TTTACTTTTTTTTTACCTGTGTATCTGCATGCTTCTATTTACCTCTCCCTTTGCTGCTGATCCATTTCAATTTCCCCAATATGGAAAAATAAAGGGTATTTCAATTCTAATCTAATAACACTAACATCTGCATATATATGTCTCACATGCTGTTAATTTACTAAGCATTGGTATCAATTCTCTGTTATTTATTTTGCATTGTTAAACTATTTACTACAAAATTCAAGAACAGCACAACTTCTCTGTCATCATTTTGCTTACATATTAAAACAAATACTTCATATGTCATTGTATTTAACTAGAATTGAGAAAATAATATGTTAGACATGCAATGAGGATATGCTTTTTTGCAGCTTGTTCTTGTGCTATTCTGGTGTCCCTTTTATGGTTTCCTTTTTTGGAGAGGAGAGAGTAGTTTGCTCTCTGTAGCTGACTGATAAATAAACTATAAACAAGGAGGAAGTGCCTAAAATATTTATATCTGTTATAACAAGCATGTAATTTCACTGTGGATAAACACAACATAGACTAATACAAGAACAGTCAGATCTTATATCAACAATAACTAAACAATCACGATTAAACCCTGTTTAATTATGTTGTATCCTACTAACAGTAACGCGTTTTATTAAAAAAAGTGATATGAGCATATTATGTACAAATGCTGTTTGTTTTAAACTTTATTATTATGTAAGCATCCATTTTAAACCAGGTCATGTGCATTTGGTTACATAAAGCTTGTTACTTATTTACTTTTCAAGCTGCTTTCTAAGCTTTTCCTCTAAAATGATTTTTCTTGCATGTATCTTATAACAAGCTGTATTGCTTCAAATAACTATTCCTGAAATTGCCCACTTTCTATTACCCACATTCACATTGAACAACAGATCAGCTGATCCTGAATCATTGTGACATCTGCACAGCATGCAGGGAATTGAGTTGCTATATCAGGAGAGACTCTCTGACTAGTGCTGAACTAACCCTAGCCCATTTTGTGTGCACCAATGATTGTGTTTGTTTTCATGTCTGCCTGGAATGCAAAAGAAATAAAGAAAGAAAGAAAAATGAATGAAGGTAATAAGAAAAAGAAATGTGAGAACCATTTATTTAAATAACTTTCAGGAACAGTAAAAAATGAAAAACATCAATCTCCACCAGGGAAGAGATTGTAGAAAAATATGAAATGTTATCAGCCAAACATGATGCATCATCATTTTTTAGACATACAAAATGGTATTGAAGAAAAATAAGAATGCCGTAATTACTGTACATGTTACATAAATATTTACATTCATTTGACGTTTATGCAATGTCAGTAACATTTTTCAATGTATTTTTTTATTTTTTACCTTGACCACTTCTGTTAAACCTACCTATATTTTCATACTATCGCTTGTGTTGATAAATGAACTGAACTGATATAGCACTTTACCAGTCATACTGACCACACTCAAAACACTTACACTAGAACCATATTCACCCAATCACACCCATAAACATGCACATATTCATAAACTGATTGGTAGACAACTTGAGGTCAAGTGCATTGCCCAGGGCCACTTCAACATGTGTTAGAGGAAGCTATAAATTGAACCTACAACTTTTGGATTGCAAGTTGACTACTCTTCCCACTGAGCACAGTTGCCTAATGCCAGCTGGAGAAAGATCTATGGCTTCAAAGCTTATGGAAAATAAAGTTGCAAAAATGACTTTGTCAGTGGATAAATATAGGAAATTAATTTCACGTATTTCAGATTATCATGTGAAATCTCTTTTGTTTTCACTTTTCAAAGCATAAACATCGAGTTGAATATTGAAAACAGAAAACAGTCTAATGCTTTATAAATGTTTTAGGAAATAATTTTCAGATATCAAAGTGACATAACTTGTGAAAACCTGACTTGGTGCTGCAACTTCACAGTTCTGTGTCCCATCACTTTCATCTTCAAACCTTATGTAAATGTACAAAGTTTATGTTAATGTAAATGTTTATGTGGTTAACCCTCTTCTTCACCTTCATGCTGACCTAATTACCCTCCCTTGGCTCTTTCTCCCTTTTTCTCCCTCTCTGTCCCTGTGGTGCCTCCTGTTTCTACTCTTCTTGAAGTCCTGCATGTGTTTCCATTTGCCAAGTCCTAAACCCTTTGCTCTCATCCGAGATGCCCTCTTATCCAGCCAAAGGGAATCGCAATACTCTTCCAGGGAGTGGAAGGGAGAGCTCATTACTCTCACGTAGTCTTTGTAACGCTGACGTGCCTCTGCACTGTGGTGCTGCTCTATGATGACATCTTCACCAGGTTTAGGTTTTCTGTCAAGTTGTCCATGTGAGAGAAGCTGCAGAGTGAGACGTAGGAGAGTGTATGTAAAGTGTGTGTGCTCCTGAGCCACACAGAAGTACATGCCAACATCAGAGGCATGGAGGGAGCGAATCAGGAGTCCTCGGTCTGTGTGAACAACACGATCGTCCAGTTTGACCTGGGAGGAAAAAAGAAACATGATACAGACTCGTCAGAGAGACTGATGAGAAAAAAAAACATCACATCTGCTTTCATTTAAAAAAAAAAAACGAAAAATTTTTTGTCATCAAAAATAAATATACAATATATATTGGCAGATGCCGATAAGCTGTGTAAACGTAAAGGTCCGAAGGAGTATGTTATGTCCAAAAAATAATAATAATCCTGGGATTTAAAATGTATTTATTGTAAAGAAAATTCTCATTGTATTTACGTTGCTGTGAAAAGGTATTTCCCCTTCTACAAATCTCTTCTTTAATCAGTTTTTTTGATACACTAACATCTTTTAGACATATCAATCAATTTTTTATTACAGACAGCAAGAACCTGAAATGCAATATCAAGAAATTACTTAAATCAAACCTATCTCATGATGAAATTAACCACAATAAAAGAAGTTAATTACAACATATATATATATATATTTTTTCCCACTGTCTAGCAATGTGGCAATAGGAATGTTGATGTCTCAATGCCAGATAGAGCTCGACAGATTTTGCTTTCACAAGTGGAGCGAACAGCTTTCGCCATAGTGCTCCGCTTGATTTATGCATGTAAATAGCTTTATTATGATTCCTGCAGGGAGAATTTCAAATTATATGGACACTACAATGGGAGAGTAAAGGAAGAACAAGAAGAGAAAAAAAAGAAAGAGAAGAGGTGAAAGAAAGAAGAGATAAAAGGGAGAGAATGATAAAACGTTCTCTGTCTGCTCCATCACCTAGAAAGAGAGATGCAAAAAGAACAGCACAACCAACAGACATAAAGCAACAGATACAATCGAGTAACACCTAGATGCCATTGCTAAATCATAAGTACTATTATTTAAGCTGACATGTGTAAAGTGAAATCTGAAGAAAGAAAGTGAAAGAACATAAATAAATAAATAAATAAATTACAGGCTATCTGTATATAAGTGAACACTTAATACCTAAAACCCTGCACCTGTGGGAGTTTGTGAGAGTGCACTAGTTTAGGTGAAAATTATCCAGAAGGAAAAAGCTCGATAGTGGTTGTGGAGAACCAAAGGGTCGCCAGACAGGGGTCAGGGGACCCATAACCCCCGGACTCCCAAAGGGGCCCCCAAAGCAGGGCGCCCAGGAGGGGCCGACACAGGATATCTGCAACCCCCCCCCCCCCCCCCCCAAGGAAAGCTCTTGGGGGGGGGGGGGGGGGGGTTGCAGATTTCTCCTAGGAGAGACGACCCCCGAGGAAATCCCCCAGCCACCGCAATGCCGACGCCCCCAAGAGCCGCGGAGACGAGCCTGTGGGCTCCGCCGGCAGCCAGCCCCGCTGAAGTGGTCCCGGTTATGGGCCCTGAGGGCCAGAGGACCCAGGGGTGCCCCGCCCCCGCGGCGGGGGCCCCGGCCGCCCCCCTGGGGGCCAGGCCCCGCGAAGCAGCCACCGGGAATGGGCCGGCACCCACCCGGGAACCCGCCCCAAACCCGAGGCCCACCAGCGCGGCAGAGGGCCAAGGCGCCTGCCAGCGCAGCGGAGGAGGACAGGACATGGGGGGATGGGCTCCGCACCTAGCAGAGACTTGAGATGTTCTTGGGAGAGGGAACGGACCGGACCCATACCTGGAAAAAAAAAAAACTCTTTCACCCCATCCCTCCCTAGTGCCCCACTCACCACACACGGATTTACAAAAAAAAAAAAATTCCCATTCCCACATAAACCTCGCATCCAACACTCACAAGAGGGGGGCCATGGTGCCATGACATCACTGTATAAACCATTTCATGTAGTTGATGTTGGTGCATATGTAAAAATAACGTCAGCTTGTTGTTTCGTCAGGCCAAATGTCCCTCCTCAGTCAAAGGGTTGGGTGCGGTAATGATATGCAGCCCTACCTAGTTGACTTCACTCTGATTGGCTACAACCATATTTGGAAAACCGGTCAAAACGGGCTTGAGGGCATCACACTCATGCCCATGGGCACCATGTTGGTGACCCCTACTTTAGACAATGCCACACTGTGTCACTGTTGGCTATAATTTCAAAACAAAAAACAACAGAAAAAGTGAAGTTAGTCTTCATTGCTTCCCACATAAAAATTGGAAGAGTACCATGGGAAACACCATTGAAAGAACACAATTTCCAGAGGACCCACATTTGTGCTCGCAACACTTCACCAAATTTGTTTGTACAAATGACTCAATGTCTTATGGAGAGAAGGAGCTAACAGGTGGACATTACCCTCGCAAGCTGCCGTGCCGACTATTTTATCCATAAAGTGCCTAAACCCTGCAGCCTTGCGAACCAAGCATGCTGGGAAAAACACTGGAAGCCCTTTCATATAACGAAGGTACTGCCACTGCTGCCAGTACCAAATGTGAAATCACGGACCCGACCGAAGACTGGACCCTAAACAGGTGTTAACGGACCGAAGACTGGACGATCAGATCCAAGGCAAGTATTATTGGACTTGACACCTGACTTATTATGATATTATGATATTATTATGACTATGATTATTATTATTATATTACTATATTGTCATCAATTTCAACGCGCTCCAGTTTAAACAGAAAAGGTTTAACGTTTCTCATTGTTTTTTCGGCTCGATGGCGCTATCACTAAAAGACCTAGCATGCGCCATTTACCCAGAATGCATTGCAGCGTACATGGCGATATCTGTGTGACAAGGTTTTATTTACATTTATAAAAAGTAAACAGCTTACAGTATTTTTACTGTATTGTTTTTACATCTAAAATAGATTTCTCAAATAAAGTCTATTGTTACAACTAATCGTGGATCCCTTTAAATAAGCAAATACAGTTCTAATGCTTTCAATTCTCACTCAGTAAATATACATTCCCCAACTGGGAAAGAAGAAAAGAACAACCTGTGCTTCAATTCCCTAAGATAAGGAATAACTTCAAATTCCAACACATACCCTTGACAATGGTTTGTTAACTTCCATTTTGGTCAAAGACGAACATTTTTTTCTAAAAGGTGTGTCAAACAAGGCAATGAACCCTGAAACAGGAAGCACCTTGAGTTGGGTGTGGTGAGTGTTACTCGTAGTGCTGGGGTTCAGAGGTTATTCTATGGTGTGAAGCTCTTTGAATTCATAATGGGCATTTACTCCTGTGGGAAAATGTGAATGGTTGTCTTCACGGTGTGAAAAAAGTGTGCTAATGTTTATGATCCTCTTTTCTTTAGCCTCCAGAATGATTCATCAGGTGGCATGGCCCCCTGTCTAAAACAACGCAGCTGTCCTACAGCCCTGCTCTGACCCTTTGTAAGTGTAACTGGAATTTTGTCAAGAATTTTATAAAGTTTCTGATAGATTTGTTTTCCTAGCGAACATGGGAGTTTACAATGCCTTGCAAATGTGCTCATTTTTGGATCTTTTGAGCCATTTCACAGCCATCCAAAATAAAGGTATCTGTGACTAAACCACAGGGCCAGTTATTTAAATTCACCCATATGGCCTGTCTTTATTTGTGTTCATGTATGTGCTTATGTGGTTATGTTTGTATCTTGGTGGATGATTGAGAAACCACACTACTCCAAAAGAATGGAAATGCATCATATAAAAGTAACAACAATTCATTTGAAGGCATACCCTGGTGCATATTTGAATTTTCTCAGTTATCCTAACACCATTGGTATCAATTCTCCAGAAATGTTTTAAGCAAGGGCAAGCCTTTATCTAATGCACACATGACTTGAAAATCATCATCATCTATGCTGTTCTATATTTCCTAATGGTAAGCCATTCCAGGCTTGAGGAGGTGAATGCACAACATGCAAGCAGGTAGTGAGAAGGACATCTAGATTTTTTTTCCCCATGTAAAATCTTCAAAAGTGGGCTTTTAGTGGTGGAATTAAAACAAGTGAGCACATGAGGAGAATGAACATTACAGTGCAGGTGCAGTGTGCAGCTGGCTGAGGATGCCTCTCTCAAAACCCCAAAATATAGCAGGAAAACACATTGAGAAGCTGTCTTGATAACAGTGGCATGTCTGCACTTGGGGCCAGTGGGGCAAGGCCCCACCAGATATCACTGTGGAGCTCTATGTTCACAATAATCTGTGGGACAGGATTGTTCTTTATAGAGTAAAAACACTGATGCCCTTACCAATAAAATTCTTTTTTTTTGTGTCTATATAAGTCTAAGTCTCCCAGAAAACTGACAAGCTCAGTACGCTAAATCCTCTTGAGGCACACTGAAATTGGGGCCGGCCCACCAAGGTTTGTTTAAATAATGAACATCTGAAATCGCTGTAGACAGCCGTAGGGCACAAATACTACGGCCCCATGCTCGGATCATCCCAAAAAAATACTGGAATTGCACACATTATGTTTACGTACAGCCAGATAATGTGCAACCATTTAGTGTTGGTGGTCCTTGGTTGAAGGATTGGCGTGAATCTTTTCTATTCAATAAATGAACATTATGAGTGAGGCTTTATTTGTAATTTTATGTATAAAAATTAATTTACATTTAGCTTATATAAAATGGCACTTCTAGTGTGTTGTCTTATGCTAATTTATCTGTTTCATTTAACGTTTATCAAAGTCAATTTGTATCCATCACAGAAAAATTAGTTAGTTGCTAGTAGGTGTTAAGTTTTTGTGCGGCACTTAACGCTGCTGCTTGATAACATGACAGATACAAGAAAAGAACCTATGCAAACTAAGAAGCATTATAGTAAGTGAGAACCAGTTAGGGTGGGAAAGGCATGTAACCAGAAAACTGGTTGACATACAGAAGGAAACTGAGGGACTGAAAATAGTCACACACAGCGGCGGCTGGTGATAAACATTTTTCAGGGGGTTGCACTAGAGGTTGGAGATTCCCACACAACAATAAACTACTTCAACTTAAATCTGTCCATGGTCACATGGCAGCTGCTGGATTTTTAGGTCTATTTGGTCCTAACCCAAATTAATTTAGCTACTTCTTTTTCCCTCCAGCAAAAGCTTTGGGAAATTATTATTTTGTAAATAAATGACTGAAACATTAACTCATGTCTTGTCGTTGTTTGCAGACTGATTTTTCCATTTGCATCCATATGTTTGAGTGACATTCGCGCTTGCTCATCTCTGCTGCCAAGAGTGTGACTTTGATTGACAAGTAGGATTAAAATGGCCTTATTGGAAGCAGAATGACACAAAAACAGTTTGTCCATGGGCATTGAGAGCTGTGCCCCAAGGAGAATCCAATTAGAGACCAGTATGAATTCACATGGAAGCAAAAAGTTTAAAAACGCAGATACACACTCATCTGTCCAGCTCTCTTTACCATTGAAATAAATGGTTACACAAAAAAACATCACAATAATCTCAAAGTGGAATAGGAACACTGAAAAATCCAAAGTTAGATATACTTTGAGTGAGCAGATATGATAATTATTCTTTATTTTTTATTAAGCAACAAAACTTTAAAGGAACATAGCATAAGCTCCAGGATTTTTGCAGAGGTCTGCCCCCTCTGGCGACAAGTTGAAATGACACCAGTGTTGTGCACATGCATGGGAGAAGAGGAAAAGCATCTGTCGCTGCAAATGCACAGGGGTATATCCTACGAGCAATGCATTCTGCTATAACCTACAGGGGACAGTGGCTACAACATCCCAGTTTCTGGGTCCAAACAAAGCGTAGAAAATGTGCACACTTTGCCGAGCGTCCGCATCCCGTCAGCTTCCTAAACAGCTTTTTGCATTTTTTTGTTCTTTTTTCTTTTCTTTTCTTTTTTTTTTTGGGGGGGGGTCCTTATCATCTGGGGGGAGACTTCTCATTCATCATGGTCTCCCTCCCTCCTCGAGTTGTCGATCTGAACACACAGCCTCAGAGGAGTTTCAACATGGAGCACTGTGTGAGGCTGTCATCTGGCACTTAAACTGCAGTTAATTTAACTTTTTAAGAAGTTACTTTAATGTGGGCAACATATGTGCTTTTAATTCTGATTTACACATTTCATACACTCCTCTCTGTGATTTTCATTCACAATTTCTTTGTTTTTTTTTTCCATGGTTACCATGATAAAAAAATTATCAGCTGACCCATTTTTAATACATATTAACATTCATGAGGTGTTCTGCATTAACCATTTATGGTTTAATCTGGGCGTGTAGAGGGCAGAAACTGAGACGGAACCAGGTACGCAAACGTTCAGGTACTGCTGTGATCTATAAATGGAAATTGTGTGCTGGTGTTCATGCGCATGGTTTTATAAATGTCAATATGTTTTTGCTTGCGCCATTTTCTTTTTCTTGTTGTACGTACATTTTTAGTATTGATTCTACACAAAGTTTTATAAATGAGACCCCAGGTCTTTTGTTTAGAGGCATAATGTCTTCTCAGGTAAGAAAGTTATAAATATTAAAGTTAGCCCATGTTGTCTCACTAATCCATCAATTACGGCGGAGACTCAGCAAAGTAGCCTGGTGAATGAGCGCGTAGAGCGCATCACAACCACGCACACGCCCAGAGGATTTGGCCCGAATCACTCTCATAAACTGACCAATCCAGCCTACAGAGCCAACTGTGGTAAATAGAGAATAACTAATTTTATATGTCAGCCAATAGTAAGGGTATTTATGTGAAAGAAAATAAGTAATATTTAACTTCAAAACTTGCACTATGCACCTTTAAGTGACTCTCGGTACCAAGAGTCAAAACAATAACTCACTACCGCCTCATATTTCTTCTACTCCAATTGCAAACAATTACTACATGTTGCCAAAATGTTTTCCCATTTAAGGATATTTCTGACACGTTATTAAAAAATTAAAGGTTTCTTCTTATCATAGGAAATCTATCTGCTTATTATATAATGTGACGCTGCACAATTAGTCATTAAATACATTTCTGTATTTATTTTGATAAAATACTAGACCTATAGAAGAATAAATCCTTCCATTTACATCATCACTTTGTCTAGAGTGCAAAATGGCACATATCATTGCATGCCTAGACACACAAACAAAGTAACTACCCCATTGTGTTCATTACCCCAAAACACATGCTGTCCACAGGGAGTGCTCTGGTATGGTTTCCGCTTTGGGAGGTGCAAAGATAAACACAGAGCCACACAAACACTCCTAAAGACCAAAAAACAAAGTGTTTTCTTAGTCAGAATCTGTACAGCAGCGCATGAGTCTTTGGTGTCCCCTGCACCTGTTTGTACTTAGACTTGCTCCTGGGACAGAGGATAGCAGACAGCTGAGGGGGTAAATTAGAAAAGAGAGAATTCAGGACAGGGATGAAGCGTGTGTAGGTTCACACTGAAGAAGGCCATTTGCAAAGAGTCACAAGAGAGTAAACATTTTTGGATAGGGGAAATGAGGGCTGAATAAGCACAGCTCTGTTGTTTCTTTAAAGAATATTATTAATAAGTATATCTCTATGCTTTAAATCACCTATTTCAGTGTCCACTTTTCTTTGCACCTTTGCATCTTAAATTCATTATGACCAAGAGTTCTAAAACATTGCAATAACTGGAAAAAGGCTTTTGGCTTCACATTTGAAGCCAACAGTCTTTGACACAAACTCAGATGTTGAAATATTTTGTATGTAAAATAATTCCTGACATTTTTCTATGCCTGCAATCCTTAGAATAATTTTTCCATTAATGTACAACAGATTTTATGCTTAGGTCAAGCCAAAAATATTTTAAGATTTAGTTGCAAAAACTTTCAAATAAAGTCCACTTATGAATAAAAGATCCTTAAAGTATGCTACACATTTCCCTTGAATGTATCTATTTATTTATTTATAACGTTTTATCAAGAACATCAGCCATTTTGGTTCTTTAAAAAGATGCTATACTAATATTTCTAAACAGTACAGCTCTGGTGTTGTTTGCGTGGAAAAGATTTCAAGTATGTTTTTATTCACTTCCTTCTGCCAAGTCTTTTTTTGCTCTATTCTAATTGGTTTCCGTCCAACAAAATCCTAAAAGAAATCCAAAAGATTAGTTTCTAATCTGCCAGACACAGACTATTGACAGAATTAGTTATGGCAGTTAAATGTCGATTAAAATTTACTCCCTAAACACCATTTTGCACTCTTCAGTGCTGATCCATTATCCCTATGAGTGGATCTGATTTAATGTAACTAATTCCTTACCTCCCTCAAGGATAGTGAGGTGCAAAGATTTATGGAAACTCATAAACACCCATAAACGTCAGCCACATACGGAGCAACGGAATTTGTAGCCAAGTTTTTAAAAGTCATACTTCAGAACCAGTGAGGTTGAAGTCAAGTATGTTTCTAGATACTGTAACATTCTTTTGTAAGAAATGATTGTCTTTGGCCCGATAACGTCCATGCTTGCTGATCCCCCAGAGAAAGAAAAAAAAACTTAGGCACATCCAAAAAAAGCAAAAACAAAGGCTACCTTCAGAAATCTTAGAGAATGAGGAGTGAGTGGAGAAAACATGAAACTGTTTATGTCGGAGTGTTTGGTTGGGTTGTGTGACTTATCGGTGATTAGGACCACTGACCTCCTCCCTACGTTCAGATCCCAATTTTTGCATGTACCACCGGATTTGGGCCTGTTGGGACTTTGGGATACATTCAAGGAAGGTGGAGTTGTTCTCAACTCCAAAAAGAACTCTCTCCTCCACATTGCCCCCACCATGACCTAGGGAAAAAATAAATCAATAAAAATAAAACTGTTAATTATTCAACTGTGAATTATTTCAGTTATTCTAGCTTTGGTGAAACATGTATCTCACAGAAGTGTATAATAAAATATACAGAGAGAAACTTCCTTAAACTGATCTGTAGAATACACCTCAGCAGTAAAAAGTATACATACTGTCTTCTGTGTCCCAGCATTGAATTGCAGGATCCCCATTTTTAATATCCTGTCTTCTGGAACGTCTGCAAATCAAGCACAAATATGATGAATACACGTTTATAGTCATTAAGCATTTATGCAGTCATGTACAAAAAACTATTTCCACCCTTCTTGTAGTCTGAGACTTGGTGTAATATGAAATAAAAAAATAATCTGCTTCTTATCAGGTCTTACTATTTCAGAAGTACCACTGTACAACGATGCATCATTCAAAATAAAGAAATTGACATTGCTCCTTAAAGCTGGTTCACATAGCAGGATTTTAAAATAGTCGGATGATTTTCAAAGGCTGAGAGACGCCACACGTAATGATAAATAAATCATACCTAGAACAGGTTTGCTCGTACATTGTGTAGTATCTGGTCAGACGGCAAGCACAATGCACCCCACACGAATATCATTCAGATATCAGATAGGAAATCTTGTGAAACCTCTCAAGATCAAATATGACTTCAGAGTAAATAAATATGGGCAACGAGGAAGAATAAAGGCGATCGTTTTTGAACTGATTTTAACAGAGAAAAACATACAAAAAGAAACCTCCCTTTTTGATTGGCTACAATTCACATTCAACAGGTTGCGTGCTCGTTTGTCCTCGGGGAACACCACACATGCTAGCATATCGGGGCAAGACAATCCAACATGTTGAATATCCCCGCTTTGAGGTCGGAGCGGTCCTGACATTCTACCGAGCGGACCAGATTGCTCTTAACACACCACACATGGCAGGAATATCTCCTAGGATTATCTTGAGAGCCACGTTGAGAGCCGGCACCTGTTGGAAGAGGAAGATCGGGGCAAAACTCGGGCTAAAAATCGACTTAAAAAATCATGCCATATGAATCAGTCTTAGTCTGTTCGCTTACTAGCTTCCCTTTTTGTTCATTCCACACATTTTTTGTGTGGAATGAATTTTTTTTAGAATATCTTTGCAAAATAAACAGAAAACTTTGTTTTACAATTTCATCAGGTAGCTTTAGCTCTTACAAAAGGTATGTGGGAGGACACTTTTAATGACTCACTTTTTTCCAAGAAAAATAAAGCATTGCTTCAATGGGCCATAACAGTGCCAACATAGCTGTTCATGTCTGTAACCATATGTGTTGCATATTTTTTTTTTTTTCAAATAATTCTATTATGAAAAAAGTATAAGAAGAATCAGTAGAGGCTGTGTTTGAAAATCTAAATACACATAGCTTGAGCAGCTTTTGGAACCAGCTTTCGAAGAAACTTTCATTTAACTACATACTGATTAGGCATAATTCCATTATGTTACCCTGAACCTTTCGCACCTAGAAACTTAAATACCATGAACACACAATCTTTCCTAGCCTTTTAGGTCCTGTCCACACAAAAACAGGTTTGGCTGTATCTGACAAACGTTTTAGTCGGATCGGGCACATACGACCCAACGTAGACCTCTCCTCTCCCCTAACACGCATGCACTAACTCAAACAACAACAATGGCAGACTGTTCAATTTATTGTGAATTTTACACTTTAACACATTTTGCTCCTCTACTGTGTTTGTGTCTTCTCTCTCTCCTGCATTCATTGCTTTCACCTGCTCTTCCTTCTTTACTTCTGTGGCAACTTTACTGCGCCATTCACTGGCGTGGCATAGATATTACAACGTTTATTGGTGCGATTTCATCGTTATGCTCAAACTTTTCTGTGTGGTCTTCAGCTCTGTGTGGATGTAGCCTTAGCAGCCTTTATTTTGAGTGTTATTTATTTAAATTACATCTTTGGACCGTGAAGAGGTCGTTCGTCTATGTCTCTCCCCTCCCTACTTCTTGCTGAGCAGTCATGTCAAGTGTGAAAGGAAAATGGGAAAAGTCTCCTCTTGCTAACCTGTGATTTTCAGGAATTAATTTAAAACAGATAAGTCTTTCACAGTATCAAATTCAATTAACCTTTTTACAGTTATGAGTTTAAACTAATTTCACGGATGCAGAGATCCACCTTGACTGTGGATTGTGGCACAGAAATTTACATTCAAAAATATTACTTTGACTGAGGATTTACTCCCACTGCCAACACAAAAGGATAAAGGCTTAAGTTTATGATTTACAGTTAAATTTTACAGAAAGTATGAGCAGTAGAGCACTTTACCTTGGACAACTGAAATGTATTATTGAGAAGATCTTTCCGATTCAAAGTACTTAACACCTACCCTCCTCAATCTATTTTGAAGATTAGGAGTCATTTCAAAAGTTAGGGTTATATTTTAACTTATAAAATATGTCAGATTGCTGACATTCACCCCTTGCATTCGGTAAATGTATACAAATGTATACCTTATTTTAAACAAGTTTATTCTTATTCTTTCTAAAAATCTATGTTTTTTTTTTCTGTCAAACTATTTGACAGCGAACAATTCTGAAATACACAACAGACTCAACTTTATTTGCCTGCCTTTTGTAGTGTTGCTCAGTTGGGCTACTTTAAAATGTATTGATGTCTTCCTCCACTTCCTCCTGGGACATCTGTCGCTCATAATCACTGAAGATCTACTTTCAAAGAGCACCGGAGACCAAGAAAGCAGGGCCTCCACTAATTCCAAAACAAAAACAGCTTCCCCACTGTCTAATAATGTGACAGTGTGACCCACAACTGTTGGGTATTTTTCTGTAGATCTTAGACGCATGCATGAAAGGACAAAGAACAAAAACATAGGAAAACAACATACACAGCTTGTTTAATTGTGAAGTGGAGGTGTGGAATAACATGGCAAAAAAAACTATAAAAAAATAAGTCAAACCATAGCATATTTAGTCACTGCATCAAAAAATTATTTCTCTCTGATGTAGTAACACTACATCAGAGAGAAATGAACAATATGATGTGATTTCTATAAAATCCAATGCAAAACTAACATGAGTAAGTATCAAGCAGCTAGTGAGTTTACATCGTGTGTTTATTTCCTAATGCTGTGTTTAGTTTTTTTCACATACACTTTAAACATATTCCTATAAATCTTTTTATTTAGCAGGTATTTAAAATACATAGACGGCAACAAATAGCTCACTATTATCTTTGGTCATGAAAATGTATTGTCTTCCTTTTGATAGTCTTTTCATGAAAATAAATGGGTACATGATTTTGTGAAGCCAAAGATGAAAGAGCTCCACAGCTGCAGCTCATTTCCTCTCCGTCTTACCTCTTAGATGCCGGGACGTATCGTGAACATGTGTGCCCATCCCACGCACAATAAGGGTCTCGTGCCAGGCAGCATTCAGCGCAGGCCTTGCCATACAGGTGACACCTGCTGAGGGAGACTTGGGCGAGCCCCTCTTTGGAACCCACGTAAAGTTGTTGCTGAAATTAAACACAGCATTGTTGAACTATTTGTTCCTGTAAGATGTTTATGTACATTCATTCACCGCTGGCATTACTGTCATATTAATTTGGGGGTTTTAATGATTTTTGTGTATATATATATATATATATATATATATATATATATATAAAATATGAAGAAAAGAGCTGAGTAGTGTTGGCATTAATGTCATAAAATCCATTTTATCTCATTAAAGACAAATGGCAAAGATCATTTTCCCTTTTCTGAAACACAGGGACATTTACATTTAAAAGGAGGGCAACTTTTTTTTTCAATCTGGGGACAGTTTGATTTCTATCTTGGAGGAACTGGTAGAGCTCAGACTGACTGGTTTCCTGCAATGTATTCAGCTTTTATACTGAGTTATACTCCTAAAATTATTAACAGTGTTACAATGATAGTCATTCCCGAAGTATTGGATGACCAATTAAGATGTGTTATTTTGATTGTTGTCCTGTTGCTTGTGATTTGAGGTAAAAATATGAGAATTCAGAGGTAATTTATTTTTTGACCGATCTCATTTGACCATAAAGGATTTCACCAGAATGCATTTGGCTACTCCATATGAGCACCTGCAAAATAATCCTTGAAGGAGTTGATTTAAGAGCAGGGGATGTTTGTCTTTTGTCAGAATCCTCTCAGTCCACTGCAAGGTTAAACTCAGCTTACTCTGAACTATGACCCTGTGTTCAGTATCCTCCAGTTTATGATACACTTGTTACTGGGTTGTTCTTGAACATCCTAACCAGCTTCCTCTTCTCTGAGAGTGATAGTTTAAGTCAGATGAATCTACAACATAATTGCATAGTTACTCAGAACAATTATCTAAAACACATACTCAAACTGGCTTTGGGATGAATAAAACAGGCAAAGAAACAAAGTCAAATTTCAACTATATTATACATTTTACAAAAACGGTGGTCAAGATGAAACTTACTAATCAAAACAACCCATGTAAATCGCCAGGAAAGCACACTTCTTCTTTCATGCAAATGTCTAATGAGTTATTTCTGCCAAAAGCTGCGGACTTTTAACACATTTTTCAAAAATGCTGACTGCAAAGAAACATACCGCAGCTTCCCTACAGTTAGTTACTTCTTTACCTCAGCACAACTAAAAAAGCTAAGCACTTTGTAACAAGTATTAAATTGTTTATCAGCCATCATCAGCCATCCAATTTCTCAGGTTAAAATTTTTTAACAGATGCAAATCTAAGGTGGTCTGACTGGTCTGAAAACACTAACAAGCAGGCACATAGTGCCACGTATGGGTCAAACAGTGCTGAAGATTAATAGAAGTTGTGATTGGGGTTGAAGTGCCTAATGACACTTCTGACCCTAAGGTAATGAGATGGAGGAGTGTAAGACCTGCAAAGAAAGGAGGACCGTCAGCCAGCCTGAACTCGTGTGTAAACAAAGGGCAAATAAAAAAAGCAAGTCTTGTGACACATCAGGCATGCGTCATGAGACATGCTGAATGCATGAGGTGTGAATTAAAGCAGAGAACAGATATGTTTTGTAAACACACTGGTGTCAGACTATGAGAGCAAAATGGAAAAAATACCTTTTTAGAAGAAATCTCTAATGTGAAGATGGGAGAGGAAGCCTGCAGAAACAAGATAGGAAAATAAAGTTTTACACCTCAAAAACATCTGCTGCATTGGCTTAAGGAAACAACAGATGGTGATGTGGTTAGACAGCTCATTACATTTGTCAGCTTTTAAAATCTGAAGTATAAAGCCACAACACACATTTTGTGATTTTATAACTTAGGTGCCCTATTACCCGTCACAGAATTAATAGAATCTATCAGGAAGAAAATGGTGCAGCAATTACTGAATTTGTATATGTGTGTCTGACATTAAGTTGTATATTTTACCTGGAAGACCTGAAGTTCCTCAAGAATTACTTCCTCCGTTGACCAGTTTTCTTGGGTGATGCTCACCACCTTTAAAACTGAACCAGCATCTACATCAGAGACAGAAAAAAGAGGCAAATCAATCAAATCATGTGGGAAAAAGTAAACCAAACATTTTCTTTGTAGGATTGATCTTATATTGGGTAAAGAGAGGTTTTTGTTTAGACATTCTTAGTAGTTTAGTACCAGAAGAATCACAAATTGCAAAAACCTTTAGTTGTTATTAAAGATGTAGCCCATGTGCATTTGTGCTGATCTTCAAAGTTGGTTGCTGGCACAAATATCAAAATCTGTGGTTCTAGAATGACTCTATGGGATCCACTGCCCTCTGGTGTTTAAAGAAAGAAAAAAAGTTTCTTACCTGTTCCCAGGAACATGACCTCGTACTGCCCGTCATCTGCCAAAACTCTGTCCACCACAATGTGAGTCAGGGAGTAATCCACTCGGACACGTGTGAAGACCGGCCGGCCAGTCAGAGGGTAAACTGAGCGGTGCATCAGAGGGTGGAAACGAATGAAACTGATCACCTCATCTGGAAAGTCTTTGGTGGTCTTTATTCTTGGATCATATGTCTTGCTGGGGCACTAAGAAACAAAAGAAGAACTGTTATCGTCCTTTTCATTGTTAGAGGGGATGTTTTGTTGTAAAGGTTTTCAACTACAGTTTGAAGAAGTCCCTTTCTTTACATCTCCTAATGTGTGTCTCCATCTAGTGGTGAAAATGACAACTGCAGGACATAATATAAATGCAAAACATCTGTGCCTCTCCTATCCCCAAACCCCCCCTCCCCCACTTTATTGTTTTTAATATCTCATACTGAGCCCTCACTCAGTTGTGCACCTGAGTTTTATAAAACACCAAATCCCCCATGCGTCCTGTTCACCGCCTTGATTAGAATTCTTAAACAAATTAAACGAGAACCTGATTAACATGTCACGTAACCTCATGAAAGTCAAGGTTAGGTCTTTCATAATGAGACTGAGTGAGCAGATGATAGCATACCCTGCAGGGTCTTCAGTATTTCACGCTTTAATCCTCAATGTTTAAATTAGGTCATGTTTATTATTTTGCGATTTGAAAGGAAGCGGTGGGTATTTTTTACTAACCCATCCAAATAAAATCTGCAGCCAGGAAAGACCCAAGTTTTCTCTCTGTAATCATCCATGTATTGGACAACATACCATTCCAGGACGGGGATATGGTATTCTCCCCTCATATTCCACCCATCTGTGGTCGGGCCCCTCTTTGTGGGAGTATGGTCCATTGAATGCCGCCCTTATGTCTGCCATGTTGTATACACATACTGCTGAGCCACGGAAGATGGAACTTAAAAGGTAAAACACAAAACATTGTAAGCAAAGGGTGGAAGAAGACCTTTATGAACATAATGGTAAAAAGAAAGCCGACTTACCTGGAAGTTGAAAAGACAGCATACACTATGGGGTTTTTGTCATCTCTGGTAGGGAGCAGAAAGATGTCCTCTTCAATAAAGTAGAGAAATACAAAGGTTATTTTAAAAGATAACCCCGGTGCAGCCATCATCAGGAATCTGTAGTTGGCCAGTTCTACCACTCTGCGTATGTTTATTTAGGTATTCCTTCACTAGACTTCTCACAGAAGGCATCTGTTACAGATGAATGCCATTTTATTGTCCTGAATCACTTTTTAATACACGTAGTCGCTTACGGAGCTCATCAAAGTGTGTGTCCACACCATCTGGTCCTGGAATAGAACACACAAGCCTGGCTTTGAGGAAGGTGGTCCACTTATTGGTTAGACTCCTCAGCCCACCAACATCATTCTGAAACAAAAGCACACGCAGTTACAAAACCACGGTCGGAAAAGGAAAGGTCTTCCACATGGCCATGAGAGAACCTTTAGTAGAACCACAGTCTTCAAATAATCCTTATAAAAAAGGTTCACACAGCACCAACGATTGATTACGCTCACAAATAATTTACTAAAGTAGATTACCTGCATGCCTTTTGTGAAGGGTCAAAAATTTTAGAATTCAATAAACAGAATTTCAGAAATATGTATAAAGTCCTAACTTTATAATTTATAATATTTTTTACCTTTGAAAATAAAAAAGATGCCAATAGGGTATTAAGTGTGTCATAAAAAATATATAATCCAGTGTGCTGTAAAATCACAAATATGTATTGATTGATTGATTTAACTCAGAACTTTATGGTGTCGGTGTAGCAGCACATCATGAAATAATTTATGTAAATACTTTTTGCTCATAAGATAGACCAACGTCTGATTTGTTAACCTTCACAGCAAATCAATTAGTGTTAGCCCCACCTATTGACCTTAAGGGGGAGTGCTGGACACTGTAATAAATTCATAATGAGCTGCAGCACAGGATTCTTAAATTGAAATTGAGATGCCCTGAAGTTGACATGCTCTCCAGGTTAATTAATCAAATGTCAGGCACTAATTGAAGAGGTAAACTTTGTTTAATGGTGCAGGGATAAGCAGGAACTATAAATTTATTAATGAAATCATTATAAATGTTATATATATATTTGAATCAAATTTTATGAGATTTCCAAATTAATTATGTAAGTACATATAACGTACGCTGACATATTTATTCATTCATTTGCAATATTAAACAGTTTCTAAAATCTATTAGCTACTTCTTAATCAGAAGTGCCTAAGTCCAGGGCTGCATCCGAAAACATCATTTGAGTATCCTTAGCTCTCATAGCTCCTTTAGCAAAGGAGCCTCTCGATGTCCCATGCCAGCGCTAAGGAGCTATAAGGAATCCCACAATCCTTTGCATGACATGACTTATAAGCACCGCACGCCTCACGGAAATTAACGAAAATGTCCGGAGAGAAGAAAGCGCGCACTTTGTAGTTCATTTTCGGAAGGCTGTAGGCCCCAATGTGACTAGAATCATCCATGTGCTTTTCCGTCGTGTAATGACCTATGAATTAAAGGCTCTCCGAAATCGGCACAGGAGTTAGAAACTCCTTTCCTTCCCATGATAGAGTTCTTACTGTTTACCTCATGAAAGGTCAAGGAACAGGAGCGAGTAGCTCTAAGTAGAACATTTCATATGCAGTCCATTACTTGAGAGGCATTAATTTGATTCAGGTGTGTTGAAGAAGGGAAGCATCTAAAAGTCGCAGGATAGCTCTCGAGGAATGGACGTTAGGCACCCCTGCTATAAATTTATAGCATTCAACGACTCATTTGTGGTTTAGATTGTGGTAGTTTGGGCCTTAGTAGAACCACTGCTTAGTTAACACAAATGAAACCTTGTTTTTATACATGCGAGTAATTAAAGACAAAAATCTAAGTATGTGAAAAACAAATGAAAGTGCAGCTTCTTTGAAGGGAGTCCTAAAATGGAGGGATACTTCTACAAAACAATGCATGTCTCACGTTAGCATATAAATCACTTTCTTCAGATTGCGATCTTTGACCGAGCGTTTTTTAAGGGTGCTCAAGTGTGGCTCCTTGTAATGCATGAAAAGGTTAAGTGAAGGAGGTATACAAAACAGCTAAGGTTTGATACACTCAAAAACAAAACTGTGTTCAAGTGTCTCTCTTCAAAAATGTGAGCTTTTACGACAGATGTTTCACACAGGGAGTATTGTCAAAAAGAATTAATCTTAAGAGCCCTAAACCATGTCCTTTCACATGGAAGGAAATAGTCATCCACCAACAAGGAAAGAAAAAAAAGAAGTAGACCAGGGCAAATAGGGTAGAGAAGAAAAAAACTATAAAATAGGGTTGTAATTCAAAAGAATCTTGCAGCATACTTTACAGATTTCTGCCAAGACATAAACATGCTGAAAGCGTTTCCTCCAACGTCTTAGCAATAGATCTCTGAATGCTAATTGCAAACTGCTGTGTCAGTGAACTCTATTTGTAGGAACAAAGCGCTTCACTAAACATCCCGAGGTGTAAACCGTCCCTGCTTCTGTGCCAATCTAAGCTCATAGTTGAGTGGAGATGACGTCAAATATAATCTAACTGTCCACCATTATCACCAAAAGTAACTTGTGACAATTTTCTTTGCATAATGTTATTTAGATCATCGTCCACAAAAGCTAATGGTTGGCCATCAAATGAGGTTTCCTCAGGTGCCAGCACTATGATGCAAATACAAGGTTTTAAAGTCTGTCAAAAAGAGCCATATGGTAAGTAAGAAGTGTTTACCATCATTGAATAGGGGAATGCATGTAAATCTGTTCCTGTAGAAGAAATCAATCTTTTAAGATGTGGTACAGGAAGTCAACAACATAATTCTAAGTGGCATTCTAGCTGCCTACTTAGTCACATTAAGTAAAA
The DNA here is from genome assembly GCA_037039145.1 of Fundulus diaphanus. Classification (NCBI taxonomy): domain Eukaryota; kingdom Metazoa; phylum Chordata; class Actinopteri; order Cyprinodontiformes; family Fundulidae; genus Fundulus; species Fundulus diaphanus. Next base: position 23,108,386 of record CM073134.1, read on the forward strand.
CAGATAAAGACAAACATGTTCATGAGGGATTTTTTTTTTCAGTGGACACAAAACACTTCTTCAGTGCCATGTACACAATGACCCTCTCTGATAGTATCAGTGAAGGAGTTATGACTTCCTTGTTCAAAAGAGAGATCTTATGCTATTTTAACTGTCATATTTACTTTTAATTTAACACCATGAGTTTCGGCAACCATGTACAGTATCATACAGTTCTACCCCTACTGAGTACGACACACCTTTGCTTTAAAGCTTTTTACACTTTGTCATGTGTTATGGGAAAAAATATTCTGAAGTCACTATGGCCTCACGCCACTCGGACATGTGAGCACGGGCCCACTGATTGCAAGGCCAAATACTGCGTAGCTACTGTGCGAGATGTTTATTGTCTAGGATAGACTGTCTTTGTTTTGTCTTATGCCGAGGCCACTATCAAGTATTGAGGAGAGCCGAAAGCGAGGAGGGGCAGAGACAGACAGACGCAGACTGCAGCGGGACCGTGGGGTGCGATTACTTCCCATCTATGTGATCTCTGCTCTGTTTCTCAATAAAGTGCTGGAACTTCATCACTCCACCGTTTCCTTATTCAATAACTCTAGGAAGTCAGTTATTGTTTAGAATTCCGACCACATCATGTTACAACCACACAATCTAAAGTGTTGTGTTGTGGATGTGGTAGTTTAATATTTATTTATTTTATTTATCTTTTTTTTTTTTTACAAATACAAATCTGAAAACTTTGGTGTATATTTGTATTCATCCCAAAATCGTTGAAAACTATTTTATGACTATACATCAACTTTCATTGGTCTATAAAAAAAAACATATATTGAAGTTTGTGGTTGCAACAGCACAAAATAATAAAAAGTTCAAAAGGTTTAAATACTTTTGCAAGGCACTGTGCCGATTATTCAGAGAACCTCCCACTGTCCACACTTTCCTGGGGTAATATCTCACCTTGCACACACGAGCCACCCGGGAGAGGATGCTCTTGTCGTTACCCTCCCACGACACTTCACGGAAGAAAAAATATATCTTGTCATCATCAGGATTGTACGTGTCAGCGATGGGATGAGCAGAAATAAACCTGGCCTCTGCAGACACAGAGGAAAAAAGAACAGGAAAAGTGTTGGTAAATGGTTTCTCCATCCGATCTCGTGGTGGTTTTAAAAGTGCAGTTGTAACAGTTAATTACTGATTCTCTTCACTTAGCAGAAGCTTTGCTGAGCTATACATCATTCTATAAAATTCCCAGTGGTTTGCTCATGCCAACTAATGAAATAATGGGCTTAATATTTATAATTTTTAAAGGACATTCCATTTCATATCACGTAATTATCTGCCTGCTTAGCATCTTTACACAAACAGTAATGTCTGAGACGGTAAAGTAAGTGAAGCCCAATTTTGATAACATAACAAGGGTTTCCTGACTCTTTTTTTCCTTTATCATTACATAAGGCCCCAATTGCTCAACATGAGCTTTGGCATCTCAGCTAACTATAAATATGCATGACGACATTGAGGGCAATTTGAGTCTATCTAATTGGCCAGTTATTGTAGACACATGCAGACTATGATTGCATTACAACTGAAACATTGTATCCTACCAATTAATGTTTCCAAGCAGTTCTTTGCAATTGCAACTTGATCTATTATTTTTCAGCATATATAATGTTTAATAAGAAACATTTCGTCTGCATTATTTAAACACAACATTTCGTGATCAATATTTTCATATTTCTGTTGGTATTTTTCTGTCACATAGTTTTCTTTTGGCTTTGTTCAAAACATAATTTAATACCTAAAAACCTCACTGTCAGGGTTTGGGTATTGGGAGATGAAGTGAGGTGTAAACAAGAGCTCAGTGTCATGATTTATGTTCTGTTCTGGTTTATGTTTATTATTTGGTTAAGTAGCTCATTTCTGCCTCTTGGTTTATTTCTGTTTTGGATTCTGGTTTAGTCTCTTTATTGGGTTAGTTATCTGGTCCCTGGATTAGTTATGATTTTAGTTATGTGCTTTATTTTGTTCTGTTTCATCTAATTTTCTAGCCCTTTTTTCTGCACCCTTAATCACTTCCACCTGGTTTTAGTTAATTAGTCCCTCCCTACTTACCTGTCTGCCTGCTTATTTAAACCTCCTCCAGTTTTCTGTTTGTTGTCGGGACTTCGCTTATGCTTCGTCATCTGTTATCCCCTATGTGCATCTCCTGTTTTCGGTCCCGCTTTTGGTAAGAGCTCCCAGCACCTTGATCCAGCCTGTTAGTAACCTGATCTGTTTGTTCTTCCCAGTTCGTTTCGCCTGTTTCCCATCAAGAGTGTCTGGATGTCTGCTTGCTTTTTGGACCCTGTTCAGTTTGTCTGCCTTGTCCCCTCTCCTCGCCTGTCTTTCAATAAACACCTTAAAAGCATGAAGATTGTCTTTGGCTGAAAACCGGGTTCATCTCCTCACCAATTCATTACACTCAGGACTCGCATGTTGAATGGTGAAGGAATTTAACAGATGACACGGCTTACTGGATGACAGTAATACAGGAACCAGGAACACGGCATGATGACCAGAACACAGTAGAAGACAGACGAAGCGAGAGGACCTGACAATGGATGTGACTGAGCTGGCTAAACTTTTAGAGGAGGAGACAGAAGGAACAATAGGTGGAGCAATAAGACACAGGTGAGCCGAGTAAGGCAATTAGGCTGTAGGAAATGTGGGACAATGAACTAGTAGGTGCAGGGGAAATAGCAGAATCTAACAGGAAACAAGTAAATGGCCAGACATGAGACATACTACATTAAATAATCAAACCCCTGGGGATCCTGACCATAGCTAAAACTTAAAATAGAAAACTAACTGTCCAGCATACAAACAGTTTTTTTTTTTATTAAATCATTTAGGTTTTGTTTTACTAAATAATTCAGCAACCGCATGCTTTTAATCAGAATTGAGGTTTCATGCTGTTGGAACAGATTATTTCAATGTTTGTATCCTGAAAAAAAGTGATCTTAAACCTATCAAAAAATCCACTAAACTTACATCGAGGTGATTGTAGTTGATATAATACACCTCTGTTGGTTTAGTGACAATAGGTTGTCCTATAACTGTTTTTGTGTGAACATAGTATGTACAAAGAGTATTGAAAAGGTGTTAAAAATATATTCTAAAAATGCACAACATAAGAATTGCCAAGGATTGCTTGGATTGCAATGATTGAGGTGACCTTCCGTCCATAAAGCGTCAGGAAAAGGGTGCTAACATCTCTGCAGACCACACACATCCTGGACACAAATGATTTTACCTTCAGGTTACCCCTACAGACCGCTATTTGTAAAAGCTAGCAGCTACAGAGACAGTTTCTTCCCCCAGGCGGTCACTCTGATCAATACAATGCACACCTTAGAGGACACCTTAGATAAGCATATCTGTACCATCACAACCTTCCATTTTTTTTCTTTTCAATTAAAAAATACCTGCACATACTGAAATATTTACAAACTGCTCCCTTTATCCTTATTCTTATTTCCTTTAAAGTTGACATATTTATGCTTAATATCTGTTTGCTGTAAGTGTTTCAAACTGAAGTCAAATTCCTTGTATTTGCACACAATCTTGGCCAATAAAGCTGATTATGATTCAGAATGGTAGGTTATCATATATGCAAATGTATTTACTTCATGAGCTGTGTTCTAATAAAATTGTATATTGGCCAAAGGAATAAGGCCCTTACTTTGCAGACACTCCATTTAGATGACGGTGCTACGAAATACACAGTGGTGTGAGCATTACAATGACAGAAGGGAAAGAGAGTTATGGAAATGGAGCATATATTTTATAACCAAATTATATTCTTGTATTGAACACATAATTTTTTTTACTTTTTGTTTAACTACTCTCACACAGCTCTATGTGAACTGGGTAACTGAAATAAATTATGGTAAATATTTAAATACGAAACAGCTTGAAAGGTTGTAAACACTGTGTTAGGGGCAAGACATTAAGAGCGAAGAGAAATGAACCATGTTTCCATCAACATCCAGATTCAGAGGGGGACATGACATTTTTTTTCCAAAGTTTCATTGACCAAACATCAACATTAGCTCAACTGATTTCAGCCAAGCCAAACAACAGAGGGTGATTCCCCAACTGGAACAGCTTAATAAACTGCTGCTAACGTGCTCGGCAGAAGTTCATTTTAGTCATGCAGCGCTAGGAAGATGTTGCGCAGCCTCACAGGAAGAGAGACTCTGAACAAGACGGGGTGCTGCCTGTCCGCCCCACCACCAGAACATGCTGTTTACACACACCAAGAGACGTTTAGCCTGAGACAGACAAAAGTAGTCAAAACATCCCTGACCATGTGGTTGTGAAATATTGAGAGCATGTGCAAAGATTTAGATTCTGGAGACAACTGTTGATACACGACAGTCTGTCGGTGGTTGTAAAACACTTAAGACCGAAGATGTGCATGCAGAGAGGCCTCCCCGGCCCACTCTATGAAGACTGTGCATGCTCGTGTGTGTGTGTGTGTGTGTGTGTGTGTGTGTGTGTCTGCGCGTGTGTGTGTGTGTGTTTGTGTGTGTGTGTGTGTGTGTGTGTGTGTGTGTGTGTGTGTGTGTGCACGCATGTTTGACTCAGACTCTGAACTTTGTGGCACACAGTAAATTCCCCTGTAGGTGTGGCCCCTGCTCAGCTATGGCATTCATATAAAAGTTCCAGTGAAATGAATAAGTAGACTGTTTCCTTCAATCTGGAATGCCAATAATCGTCCTGAGGGTACAGGCAGGCTCTTTGTGTCCACGGAGAGGCTGAGAGTATCATGAAAAAGCAAAACAAATTTTGAGTGCTCTCAGCATGTTAATGTAGAGATGTACAAGGGTGTGAGTACCATTGATCCAGTAGTCTTCAGAGATATCTGTGCGTATGTAGTGCTGGTCAGGCGGAGGACCTAAGGAGCGCGTGAATGTAGTGTCTTTTCCCAGGAAGTCTGATGATGTGCCCACATACAGGTACTGATCTGGAGTATATATATATATATATATATATATATATATATATATATTATATATTTTTTTTTTACAAAAACAAGGGATAAACACAATGAATTGTTGTACAATTACATACTTTTGAAAACAAAGTCATACCCATTGAACTTTTTCACATTGTGTCATTAAAACCACCAGTTAATGTATATTTTATTTTATGGGATGAACCAAAACAAAGTGCATAGTGCTTTATAGTAAAGTGGAAGAAAATAGTACATGGTTTTAATTTTTTATATAAAAATTTGAAACCTGTAATATCACAATCTACTCCACTGCTTCAATTCCATTGCCCCAAATTGACTTCAAAGGTAACCATCCATCCATTGTCTATACCTGCTTATCCATGCAGGTCAAAGTTCGACTCCAGCTTCCCCTTAACTGCCCTTGGGAAAGGTACTTAAACCCAAGTTTCCCACCAATCTGCGTATCAGGTATACACAGATTGCTGTGTGGCTCTGGTGACTCTTCAAGGGCATCTAAAGACAATTACAAAGTTGGCTTTGTATCACCTAAAGAAGATTTCTAGGAAATAATGGACTAATTTCTCAGCAGGATCTTGAAAAACTAATCCATGCATTTATTTTTATTAGAATCGATTTGATCTGCCAATAAAGTCGATCAGACAGCTGCTGTTGATCCAGAACACTGCTGCCCACTTTCTCACTAAGCCTAAGAAAGCAGAGCACATAACCCCAGTTTTATAGTCCCTACACTGGCTCCTTGTATCTCAGAGAATCAACTTTAAAATACTTATGTCAGTTTATAAATTAGTGAATGGCTTAGCACCAAAATACATTATAATCTTGCTGTCAGTGTATAAACCATCCAGACCATTCAGGTCTTCTGACACAAATCTACTCGGCATACCCACAACCAGAACCAAACATGGAGAGTTCATTCAGTTCTTATGCTCCACTTACCTGGAGCAAACTCCCAGAAGACTGTAAAAAGTGCTGAAACCCTGAGTTCCTTTAAATTAAGGTTAATAATCTATTTGTTTAGAGTTGCCTTTGAATGTTGATGTTCACTGAAACATCATTAGATTAAGTTTGTAGTCCAACTTATCTTGACCTGCTGCTATTATTCCACTGCGATGTGCTTTTCTCTGTATGTTTTCTTTACTTGTGTTCTATTCATATACAGAACTTTAAATTGTCATTTTACTGAAATGTGCTATATAAATAAACTTGCCTTGCCTTGGTGTAAGGTACTTTAAGTGGTCGATATGACTAGAAAAGCGATATATAAATTCACTCCTTTTTAACCATTCATGAAGAACATAGGCAAGCAAACAGCATCATTAAGAACAATACATGTTTTGGAGGTGTTTAAAGCAATCTCACAGGACAATGTTCAGTCCATTGTCGGAGAGTGGAAAGAGTATAACTCACCTACAAATCTGACCAAGACCTGGCTGACCACCTAAACTGACAGGTCAGACAGAAAGAGCAATAACCAGAGAAGCAGCTCAAAGATAACTCTGGAAGAGAAGCGGAAATCCAAAGCTCAGGTGAAATAATTTGTTCATGGTATCATCATGGCAATGGGCTGTTTTTAATTCAGAAGAGACTGGGAAGCTGGTGAGAGTTGATGGGAAGAACCTGGATGAAAACTGGTCAGAGTCTGAAAAAGACATGAGTCTAGCGCAAAGGTTTATATTCCAGCAGCATAACAACACTAAACATATAGTCAGAGCTACAATGGAATGGTTTATGTTCATGTTTTGGATTGCTCCACTCAAAATCCAGACCTATACCAAATTGAGCTAGCAAGACTAAGACTTAAATATTGCTGTTTACAGGCACTCTTCATCCAGTCATAGTGGGCTTGAAAAAAAATAAAAAATGGGCAACCGTGTTATTCTTCAAATGTGTAAACTTGGTACAGGCATACCACAAAAGGCACTGCAGTGAAAGGTGAGTCTGTGAGCTATTGACCCAGGAGGGCTGAATACAAACACATTTCACACTTTACTGATCTATATTTGCAAAACATTTTGAAAACCATGTAATTTTCCTTCCATTTCACCAATCATGCACTTGCTTGAGTTATACAATTTCAATAAAATACATTTAGTTTGAGACCGTAACTTGAATTATTTTATTTTTTTAAAGTCAAGGAGTAGGATATGTCTGTAAGACACTAGTGATGTCTTCATGTTTTAACTTTTTTCAATTTTTAAATTCAACAAGCACAACTACTATTGGTATCTGAACTTAAGTGAACCCAAAAATGCAAATGAGCAAGCTGGCATAGAGGCTGCCAAACACTAGTTGTTTATGACTGTTGGCAAAATGACTTTCTTATTCCCTGAGAAATGTCAACTTGTCTACTTCTAACACAGAAACATTGTAGGAGGAGAGCTTGGAAAATAAATATAAAAATACAAATTTACATCTCAAAATATATGGATCTGCAACAACAACAACAAAAGATTCATTGTTCAAGTTTTACCAAAAGTGTATTATTTTACCTGAAAGGACTGAAGCAAATGGCTGCAAAGGATCAAAAGGACACTTCAACCTGCCAGAATCTACTGTATTAGTCAACAGCTGGAAAACAACATCCTGTACGTGGAAGGAGAATAACATTCCAAGAGTAGTTAACACTATCCATGAAATTCTGCCAAAGAATTTCCATTTGATATTCACTCATTCACACGTCACCTCTTTGTGCCCCGTGATTTCAATGAAAGCACAGGTGGGGTGGAAGGCTCCTGTCCCACAGGCATAAACATGCGTCCCATTGTAATTGTGGAGGACTCTGACAAAATTGGCACATTCCAACTAGAACAAGCAGAGACAGAAAAAAACAGGACAGATGAGATACATTATAAGAATAAATGGAATGAAAAGCATGTAAAATGTACAACACGGCTTTTGAAGCAACCAAACAATGTAGATTCTGTTGAAAGGGTGTTTTCTTTTTCTTTTGTTTTGTTTAGGTTTTTTCTTTAGTAAAAATACTCACGTTTGCACTCTTGCCAGCGAGATTGCATGCGTCCTCTCTGTCCCTCAGGGCAGGCCAGTAGATCTAATAATGGATAAATGTATTAGTATTTTTCACTGTAGCCAAAACGTGAAACTTTAGCCGCATGTTAATGCATGTTTCATTGTTCTCATCTGCATTGTGCCCTGCATGTCTTTGCCACACAAAGTCAGCAGTGGAATATATACTATACAACCACAGTGAACATGATTTAAAAGTTTTAGTATTTCTTTGTTGGCTAATTATGCTTTGCAAGGCAAGATTTTACAGATCTTGTTAAAACGGAGAAAACTCTTGACCCCTTAACCCAATACCACGTTTAGTGCAAGAGTCTTCTGAAACCTGTTTCTAGGCTTTTTAAGGCTTAAAACAAGAACAGACTGAACTTTAGGACCAGACAGGTTAAGGCCAGACACATGTTTCTTTTTTGTAGGCAGTGTTAAAGCCAGCATGAAAGACAGAAGAGAGGACGCAATATAATTTGCAAGCAAAAGATCTACTAAAAGATTCAACTGTTTTCAAAATTGCCTTTAAATAGTACTGCTCTTGCTAAGTATTACTCATATTATACTTCTGTTGCTTCAAAAATCTAACAACAACTCATGTATCAACATTTTAACTGCTGGCAGGAAAGGGAGCCCTTATCCAGTGGTCTTTAAATGTGCCGCACCTTGTTCATACATGTGTTATAACAGGCTTATCTGCTTAGTGTGTTACCTCCTCTAATCTCATCAAGGAGTGCCATCGCCAACCTATTCATAGCTAAGGAATTCATACAGAAAATACAGTCTAACAATGTAACTGGTGCATGTGTCAAGGCTTAACTGAGGGGTTAAAACACATATAGAACTTTTTGCTGCCCTTGGTTTTGCTTCTGCAGCTTGACAATCATAAAAAATTGTAATAAACTTTACACCACACCAGAGCTCATGTGAACAAGACCGAAACACCTGGAATAAGCATTTAAGAGTGTGTTTCTTTTAGGTGCTTCCTACTCTAGCTATACACCTTGCATGGAACCACACTCACAGTCTGGGCTGCTCATGCAAGTCTCAGAGACTTGAGCTTTTGGTGCATATCTTCCTCAGCATCAGCATCAATGGCCCAAGAGGCAACCAGAAAGGCAACACTTTGAGAGCAAGACTATCAGTTAGAACAACTTGATAAAGATCAAATAAACAGCCCCCCCCCCCCCCATTGATGGATCAACCTCAGCTGCATAAACACATGCTCACATCCACAAACTCTAACATATGGCACCCATCAGAATACATGTGTCTGTGTAAACCCATAATGGCGAGTGTGCATGCTCTGCAAATGTTTATGTATGCAATTGTCGGGGAGTGTGTGCGTGCATGTGCCCTCGAACATGACAACCCTGACCTCAGCAGACAGACGGATGCAGACTGCTGCTGACTGAAAGGTGAGCGCTTCTCTAAAACAAAACACGCCTGAGTGCCTTTCAGCCAAATTGGAATGGAAAAAAAGTGCTTTACGTCAGCCCACTTAATGGTAGGAGAGGTTTAAGTGTCATGGGATGAAGCTAAATGACTAAATGTTCCATTTTGCCGCTCACAGCAAATAACTGAGGTCAGGGAGTTTTAGGTGTCTTGAAGCATAGATCTAAACTAAGTAGTTCAGGTATTGTGCTTGGAGAAATCATGCTTTTAATTGTTTTTTTAGAACTACTGCTCCATCAATGAGTGCTAAATCCCGCTGTAAGTTCTTTGAAGTCTTCTTAAAGACTCTTAAGGGAAGGATATGAGCATCTGTTTATTTCCAGCTCAGAAGTGAGTCATTTGGTCACCTTCAAGGTATATTTGAACCTCTCTTTAGGCCTACCTTTCTAGGGGCCTTGGCCACATTGTCCGGATCAAGCAGGTAGATGTGATCCTTTGCTCCGAGCAAAAGTCTACCCTTCTCCTCGTCCAACAGCAGCGTGTGGGAGTGCAGGCCATCAGCTGGGCCCGAAAACAGATATGTACTTCCAGCCTGAAACAATTCTGATCCAAGACACGAAAAGGACAGACAAACAGTGAGATTAAAATTACCTGCAACACATAGATTACATGTAAAAAAAAACAAAAAAAAAACATCCTGGGTCAAATTACAGTGCATATTTCAGTGAAGGCACATTTAAAACCTATTATTTGCAGACAAGTACAGTGTTGTCTGGTCTGAGGAAAAACACAGTGTGTTTGGATTTCTTTAATCTGCTGTGGTTCAACACCTCAGCTACACTTGTGGATAAAAAGCAGACATATTAGCAATGTGTACGTCTACCATTATTTTCTTATTCATGATTATTTTTTTTACAATAACATTCCAGAATACAGCACCTAACAGTTTAAATACAGCTGAGGAAATTACAAATGCATGTTGCTCAGCCATCACGTCATGGTATGCTTCAATATTTCCACATATTTGTCATTTCCTCATGATGCCATGTATTTTTGGAAAGTGCACTAGTCTCTGCTGCAGCAGAACACCCACACAATCTGCAGCTGCCACCCCTGTACTTCACAGTTGTGGTGGTGTTCTTAGGCTTGCAAGCTGCCCCACTTTTCCCTCCTAAAGTATAAGCGGTAGTTAAGGCTAAACTATTTGATTTTTTTTCATGCTATTAGATATGTCTTCCAAAATCCCAGAAAGCTTTTGCACACTGCAGTCTGACTTTACTTTTTGTTTTCGTTGTTGTTGATTTCATCTGCACCAAGTGGCATTTCAATTCATTTTAATAAAATAATTGTTTTACTGTGGATAATGACACTATCTTGACAGTTTTTGCCACCATCTTCAAAAGGTATTTTGGTTTTGTTCTGGGGCTGATGTGCACAGTTCTCAAAAAAATGCAACAGAAATGCTCAGTATTAACTTATTAGAAGCTTACAAACCCAAGACATCATCGTCTTGGTTTTTCCAGATTGTTTACAGACCTGATAATCTTAGTGTATTTTAAGTATGTTTGAAAAGAGTATTTAAAAAATCTTTGAAAAATTAGCCCAAATATATCTATTACTCAGGTTTTTTTAAAATCCTAATTAACATAAAATGGCAAACATTTTGTATTATTTGGTCTCTGGCAAATAATATCTATATATCTATATTTGTATATATATATATATATATATATATATATATATATATATATATATATATATATATATATATATATATATATATATATATACATAATTTATGTAACTATCATGTTTGCATCGGTCATTGCTTTGACCGGTTGATCTTGGGCTCCCTATGTCTACAGCTCATTTTAGAGAACGGTTTCTATGAAGGGAACACGGCAACTTGTTGGACTCGGCACTGAGTCCTTGATCTGCTTGATCTGAGGAAATCTTTTCCATCACCAGGCTCTTTTCAGTGCACCAGTATAGCAACAGGCCTTGAGTAAACACTGCCTCAGAGCAGGGGAGTCCTGTGGGAGTCACTCTGAAAGGATTGACATTGTGATTACCCTCTTGGTGTGAAGGATTGGAGAGGTTAGCAACCTTCAATATTTGAACTTCTAGGGACCCTCCACACCACCCTGTCCTGCCTAATACCTCTTCCTATATATCGGCTCTCACACACAGAACCCCCCACATGGTTGTATCTCTCACTCCTACACAACTCATGCCCCCAGTAGACTAAACCTCAAAGAGAGATTAGACCCTCTAGCCTCTGGCTAACAGTAATCTGTTCTGTAAATACGCAGGACTATAAGTCCATTGAAACAGTTTGTATGGCAGTTGCCCCTCGGTGTTGTGCTCTACATCTAGCCTTCAGCAACCTGATTAGTTTCCGTTGGGCTCCCCAACTGGTGCTTATGGAAGCTGTGACATAGATATGTATTATAGCTCCAACGGCCAAAGGCTGATATGTAACATTATATGCATGTTGCCGTTGTTTTTTATTTTTATTTCATTTCCATCTGTTCTGTTTTTTAATCTCAAAGATACATATATAATGATAATTAAAACCACTGTTCCATTGCAGCCACACTGACATAACTGATTGCAATGTGGATACCTGCACTTGTTTGGCTGGTTTTTGGTTTTGTGTGATAATCAGATAATTATTGTTTGATTATCACAAATTAGCCCAGGGCTAATTTGCTAACAAGGTAATCAGTGTATCACTTTGAATCTGAAAGTGTGTTGTTGTTTAATCAGCTGCATGCCAGTGCTTCATCCGCAATATCAATACAACTCTCCCCTGTGTGCAAGGTAGGAAGTGAAATTTAAACATGAATTGGATTTATATTGAAATGCTTTCCTTTACCTGGAATTCAGAGCAGTTAAAGTCAATTTGTCATGGTTTCTTATTATAGTTTTTGAATACAGACTACAGATTTCTAATATAAAAATAAATTAAAAAATCCTTAAAAAGTTAGGCAAATATGGCTACATTTCTGGCAACATGTTACAATTAGATCTTAATTCCAACTGCAAACTTCTTAAGACTAACACAAACCAAATTAGGATTGCATGTGTTTATTTCACTACTTTGTTCACACACACAGCAAACACCAAAGGCAACAGATAAAGGTCCAGATTTAAATGTAGACGGCTTTTATTGTCCCTTGAAGGCTAAACTGCTTTTCACAGCGGTAGTTAAAAACAACTGAAGAAATATTAGCAACAAGACAGTAAAACTAGGTACATTAAAATATATAAATACCGACAATATTTGTTTAAAGCATAAATCGTGTTAAAAATACATGACAAAAGATTAGAACTTTGCAAATTGCACACTGAATAAAGGGTCATTTCACATCTCCTTCACAAAAAAAGAACAAGTTTGAAAGTGTTGACAAAGATTTCCATTAAGAAAATTACCAAAAACATTTTTTTTCATGGAATCCTGCTGTAGTTCCGCTACTTCACTTGCATTTTATTTTGGAACATTAACATTTTCCAAAATAAAATAACTAGCTCATGGCTTAGTTCTCCATCCTGTTGCAAACTATTTAATAATCTATTTTCCAGAAATTCCTGTCAGTGTGGAGCTTCTTATATTCACTAATATATAAAATAGATCCATGCACAGCCAGAAACCTTGTGGAGACCCAGTGGATGACAACTTCATCAAAGACAAGACATTATTTGCTTTGACTTACTAGGACTACTTCAGTATGCCAATATATATCATGTCTGATATGAAAATCAGTGCTTGGTTTTTGACATAAAATATGGGGCGGAATTGTCTTAAAAGTTTGAGGAATGTATATTTTAACAGTGTAGCAAGTAAAACGGTTACCTGCAATTGTTCTGCAGGTTCTCACTCAGACAGGGATGGATTCACTTGGATCATATCACCCTTCACTCATTGAGCCTGTGCTTTCACAGGGGGGAGTGGGGGATAATGTGATGTGATGTTTGATGAGTGATCACTGCTGGTTGGTGTCACCTTTGAACAGTGTGCACTGATGATGAGATGATGATGCAGTGTGCATGCTATGAGTGCTGGGTTAAGGATTTGCTTTTGATGGATTTACTTAAGCCTTGTGGTTATGCTGGCTAAGAGAGCCAAACATGGACATTTTATTGCCAGTTTTGCTCACACAACAGGAGCCCCCTGATCAGTTGGATGAATGAACACCAAAGACATATTCACAAGGCTAAGAAGAGAAAAAGATACAAAAAACAAGAGTATATCAATTAAAATGTAATCATACTTTAACTACTCTGGGAGAAACATACAATGAGACAAACAGCAGATTTAAATGGTAGCCCCAAGTACTGAGTAAACACTTTCTATTGCAGTCATTGTTCCTGCAGCTACTTGAATGTATTTATGTTGGACTCTAAAAACACATGTGTATGTCTCTATCCAGCCACACTGGGGCTTGGAAGTCTTAACTTAAAGAGAGCCTTCAGATGTTGAAGTCAGGGTGAGTTTACTTTTAGGTCACAGTGGGGATTCAGTTTTATGGAGCAGGACTGAAGTTCATCTGTGTGGGGTTTTTTGTGACCCGTGCGGTGCATGACAGATGAGGACTTTGAATCAAAGTTTGCACTAGAGTTTAGAGAGGGTTTTAAGAGAGCAATCTTTCTGAGTGGCACAAAGCAAACAGACCTAATTTAAAGTTAAATGTAAGAAAACTGTTCAATGACTGTTTCTTATGCAACAGGACCATCAAAATGAACTGGAGTAGCAAGTGGTAATATAGATAAAAATTCAGCAGCAACAGGATGTGGTTTCAAAAGCAAACATTTACATTCTGTCCTTATAACTATAATTGAGTGTAATAAATTAGGTGAACATGTTTCTCTGGACAAGGCCATTCAGGCTTGAGATCTTTAGTTATGGATTGTTTGGGAGTATGTCACTACCAAAGACAGAGGATCCAGCAAATTACGCAGTCAGGCAGCTGCTTTGAGTGGCTTCATTCAGGTTAAGTATGAGCAGATTTTTACAGGTATATTTTTTTTCCAAATTCTCAGATGTGAGAGCATACTTCATCCATTTCTTCAATCCATTAACGGGCATCTTCCGCAGCCAATTCAAACATGGATAAAACTCAACTATTCCCCTTTATCACAAAATTAGCATCATTATAAAGCTTTTTATGGGAAGAATTCAACAGTCAGCTCATCTTTTAGGCAACCTATGACCATAGTAGTGCCATCAAAAAATGTAAGGTGTTGAAAGGGTCTTCTTTTTCTAACCTTTGAAATTCTTTTAGTTTCCTTGTAAGTTTGAAGCTATTCTATAACGCCATAAGCCCAAAATTGTGTCCCTTGCAGATTTGGGCTACGGTGGAACAGAGGTTAGGGGGTTCGTCTTGCAATTGGCGGGTTGCGATTTGATCCCCCGCTCTGACCGTCTCCGTCGTTGTGTCCTTGAGCAAGACACTTCACCCGCATTGCCTGCTGGCGGGGTTTAGAAGGCCCGGTGGCACCGTTGTATGGCAGCCTCACCTCTGTCAGTCTGCCCCAGGGCAGCTGTAGCTACTAACATAGCTCACCACCGTCAGGGTGTGAATGTGTGTGTGAATGACTAAAACTGTAGTGTAAAGCGCTTTGGAGGTCGTCAAGACTAGTTAAAGCGCTATACAAGTACAAGCCATTTACCATTTGGGTTTAAGGTATTCTTTCTATTTACCAAAATTTTCATTTGACTGAAATAATATTAACATTTTGGAATCGCACAACCAAAGTCCCAATTAGAATCTGATAGCGAATTTATACATGGAGTAAAAGACTTGGGCATATTTATTAACTTGGGAGAGATGCCTGTCTCATTTTTTGTCAGAATCAAACTTCTTGGTTGGATGAAAATTATTTTCATCTAAATAAGAAATTCCTTTATGGTCCCTATCTGTATCTAAGTTTAACAATGAACTGAACTCAAAATACAATAGATGGTTAAAATGCAGACTGATTACATGTAGTTAGTATTAAATCTGACGCTTTGAAACTGTGCTGTCTATACTGTAGCTTATGTTTGCCATTGTTCATAAACATAAAATAAAATCTAACGTTCATAAAAAAAAAAGCTGAAAAGTATTTCAGTTTCATCTTATAAGCAAATTCTGGACAAAACATACATTTTAGTAAAACATAAAGAATTATACAATAACAATAAAATTAGTAGACATATGTATGAACAGCATTTCACTCCTTACCTCTGTGGTTGAGTTTGACTCTGGGGACACTCTGTTTGATGCTCGCTCCAAAAGGGAGCGTTGCCAACAAAATCAGTCCCACGAATGGGATCACTGGATGGAATAAAACAAAAGTCCTTCTTGCTTCTCTGCCATAATTACAGCCAGGCAAGCAGAACAGACCACAAGCTTTATTCTGACTCTGACTGCCAGAGTCTCGTGTCGTCATGGTGCGTGCAGTAGCCTTGTTCTGTTTTCACTCTTCTCAAATCTGAAGGGGAGAGACCAGTGGAAAGAGTTAACAGGGTGGAGCAATCAGAAGCCCATATGCTTGAGGATGTGTGCAGTGTCAACTAAGTTTACAAAGGATGTGTATCTGTTGTGACCATTCATCTATTTCACCATGGAGCCCAGCAGGCATTCCCCTTTTCTTTGCTCATCCTACATCATCTGTTGTATGTCAATAGCTTTTCTTTTGTGCTCTTTTAAATTTGTTTGCTAAAAACAAAGGTCACCACCCAAACAGCTACATTCTATCTTGCCACAGGCCGTTCCTCTTTCAGCTTCTCTCTTCTTCATTTTCTTTTCACACAGATATCTTATTTAATTTATTTGCTTATCCAATTCATGCCAAATAGACCCACAAGTGCACAAGGACCCTGTCACTTCTACTTTTACATCAAGTAAAAGATGAGCTGTGTCTTGAGGACTTTACAGTAAATTAAAGAAGCCTGAGGAAGCTTACTTACATTCTGAGGGGTTAGCAGAAATAAGAAAAAAAGAATTCTACACTTTCTGACCATTTTCTTCCCTTGTTTTTCATTACAATGTCCCCACCACTCTTAGTGAGCTTTAGAATCTCTGTCTCAGTTAATACAATTAAGTTTGGGTGACAAGAACACCGAAAGACAGTCCAAAAGGTTAAAAATAGGACGGGCCATCATGGCACTTGAAATATAACATTTTACCAAAAGTTCCATCTAAGCAATGTTTTGCAATTGCAATACTGCATACAAACTGTAATTGAACATATTGTGCATCTCTTAATTTATAATAACATAAATTAGAGATTACTAATGTAATTCAGAGTGTAATTTATTGGATCTTCCATGTGTATTAATAAAAATACTGTGTTGGTGCATGATATGACTCAAGTATTGCTACTCTTAATTGAGTAAAATTTCTGGCTACTCCACCCACTGTGAGTAACTTCATGAATAAATAACATACTTGTTTTTACCAGGTCAAATGAACCTACAGTAAACAGTGGATATTGTCATTGGAAGTAGCCTACTTTGCACTGTTCTAACATGCTGTATATACATTAACAGCTGTAAATATTGCTTTCACATTTAATGTTGAAAAAAAAAGATTTAGAAAAGTGTTTCTTTTGTCTTTAGTGTTTTTAGTATATTTGCTGTCTTTAAAATACCAGAGTTTGCACGTAACCGTATATTTTTTGTCTGTCTGATCACATATTTTTAAATATTAAATCATCAGCTGTTATGATTAGTTAGTACTTGAGTAGCCTTCTTTCTGAATACTTTTTTACTCTTACTTGACTAATTTGCTATCTAACTACTTTTTACTTTTACGTGAGTAAAAATATGTTGAAGTAGTGCTACGCTTACTTGAGTACATTTTTGGCTACTCTACCCACCTCTGACTGTAAGATGGTCAAGTTCTGCACATACGATTGCGTTTCATACCAGAGAACACATTTGTTTTATCGAAGACAACATTAGTTGTATAACATTTAGACCAAACTGGCAATAATGTCAACATAGACAGGCTTTTCCTGTGCTGTGACTGTAAATTTTGTTAATTAAATGAAATTGTTTGTCAACAAAAGTCATATTAGACATCATAACGGTGTATTATTTATTCCTTTAATCTGATTATACTTTTTTTTAAACTGAACACAAAAGGTTATGGGTAATTCCTTTCAACTCACTTAACTGCCAGAGTGCTCAAAACATTACTGTGCTTTTTTTCTCCAATCTAACCATTTCTTAATTTTTAGTAGAAACATGTACACTTTGTATACTTAATAACAAGAAACATATTTCTGCTTTCCTTTTTTCTATATTTATATTAAAATGCCCTCATTCAGAACAAAGTGGAACTGGAGTCAAATTCCTTTTTGTGTGAATCACCCAGGCGTTTAAAGCTGTTTCTGATTCATTGTTAAGTAGCCTAAGTGTTACACAGATGTTCAAGTATCCCTGTAGGCTTGGTCAGATCTATAAGCCTCTACTAAACTAATCTATATCTGGATGAGTCCAGATTTGATCCAGGACTGGGTCAACAAAATAATTTGTTTGTTTAATTCCTTAGATTTTAGAGGGGGTTAGCCATTAGGTTACAGTGTGTAAGAGTCCCACCTCAGTATTGCAAGCTTTTTTTTAGAACTCAGTCATTAGGCTACCAATTAAGCAGACAATTGATGAAGAAATGAATCAATGTATGACAAGAAAGCCTCGTCCTTTGACCTTCTAGCAGCCCTCATTACTTTTCATCCACACCCACCACAGATTGCACTCATCAACCTCTCAAACAAGGGTGTAAACAATGACAAGTTAAATTAATAGATCACATGTAAATGTTACCAACACATCTGAAAGGAAACATGCTTCCTCCAGATGGATGAGCTGCTCATAGAAATGATAAAAGACACAAATGCTTTCTAAGACAGTGTTTTGTTCTGTGTGGGCCACACCTTTAGAATATTTATGATGAGGTATATGATACAAACATAGATATTCAGTGCAAGATTAAAAGACATAAACTGAGCAACTAGATATTATTTTGGGTTCTTTTATGTTATTCCTCTTTTTTCATCTGGTCTTTAAAGTTTAGGTTTAGTGTGGATACACTGAGCTCACAAGGGCAGAGTGGCATTCGTCCAAGTTTCCTGGTGCTTTGAAACCAAGACTATTAGGCTCTGATAAACACACTGCAGTTTACTTAAGATGACAAATTACAACAACTTCACACCACTAGGGTTAGAAATACAGATACAGAGCTCTCTGTGATGGATGTGCAAAGAGAGGGAGAAAGATGGAAGGGGTTCAATCCAGGCAGTATTTGCACTTTGTAAACAATAGTGATAGTGCAGATGGCAGAGCTAATCCCCTCTTCCGTATTTCCAGGACAACAGTGACATGATTTCATCCAAGTGAGAAGCATTTGAGTAATGCATCTCTTTTGGCAGCTTGAGTACCAACATCCCTCAGCAGTACAGACTTGTCCAGCCAACATCGGCAAGAATGCCCCAACCAAACAAATGGTGACGTATGTTAGGAGCTTGTAAAAACAGTGCATCTTTTGTAAAAATGAATTACACAAGAACACAGATTACCAAAAGCAAACAGAAATCTAATATGTGTGACAAAAATGTGAGGAGGAGGGGAGAAAACGACAAAACAGACAGCTTACACCAGGTGGGTTAAGCTAACACCTCTGTTTCCTGGTGACTTCAGTGCCTGTTGTTTTTGGCAGCATGGCTGGTAGACAGTGCAGGGGGTGATGGGAAATGATCCTGGTAGTGATGGTGACAGATTTGATTCTGCCAGCCAAGTATTGCTGGCTTCAGATCTCACACAAAATTGTACTCTCTTTCACGGATACTAGCTGTTTGTTTTGTTTTTCTTAGTTTGGGGGTTTACATTAAATCAGCAGTCTTAATATACCATAAAACACTGCCTAATTAATGTTAATTAACAGTTGGAAAGAATCTTAATAAATTGGATGCTTTATGAGAAAATTACGATACCTGAGCATCTAATAATAGCTGAGTCAAAAACATAATATTCATGGCAGAACTTGCCGGGAGTCATAGGAAAGCAGCAGATGCTCTCGCCACAGCCATTTTCACACAAAAACCCTACCTAATGAGGCATTTAGCAACACCCAGGTGCCCTGTTTAATACGCTATTATCAAGGCCCTCAATCT
Source organism: Fundulus diaphanus (assembly GCA_037039145.1). Lineage (NCBI taxonomy): Eukaryota > Metazoa > Chordata > Actinopteri > Cyprinodontiformes > Fundulidae > Fundulus > Fundulus diaphanus. Next base: position 23,127,974 of record CM073134.1, read on the forward strand.
CCACAGGACAGAGTGCATTAGCAGAGCTATTTGTCTTTATTCCCTGACCACAGGCACTGACCTGGCAGAACAACATAGGTAATTGTTTCTAACTCTCAAGACATAAGTTATTTTTCTTGGCAACAGTCAATCATCTTTTTTTAACCATGCATTTAAGCAAGCATGTAACTCCCCTGTGAGTCTGTGTGAGTTCATGTCTCACTGAGAAAATGTAGGACCGCCACCGTGCCACAGCCTTTGTTGAAATGTACTACAGGCATTAAGAATAGAAACTGGGTAACACTGCAAAAAACAGCCCATACTTTCCTTAGAGTTACTTTCTGGGTGTTTAAGGTTACATTCTGGACCATACCATACACTTTCTGGAACTTACAAGGTACTTTCCTGGAACCTTTATCCAGGAAACTCCCTACTTTTTCATAACTTAACAAATACATTTAGAGAACCTACCTGCTAGTTTCATAAAACTTGGAGCTTATGTTTCATTACTTATCAGATCCTTTCCTAGAACTAAAATGTATTGGTTACTTTCCCAGAAACATAACATATAAGATACTGTATAACTTGTACTTCCTTGTACATTTGAAGTGACTTTCTGTAATTGAGTACTTTCGGTAGCTTACAAGGTGTGTTCCTGGAGCCTTTATGGAAATGGCTGGATGCTTTCTCAGGACTTACCAAATTAATTTACAGAATATATTACTTACTTTTACCTAAATGTTATTTTCCACAACCTACCAGGAACTTCTAGAACTTTCAAGGTACTTTCCAGAAACTTGCATGTGGCTTACTGGTTACGTTCCCAAAAATAAATATTTTCGGATCTTAGAAGCTACTTTCCCTAAGCTACACATATTTTCCTTGACTTTTAATTGAATGTACTGCTGATCAGAACATATCAGGTATGTTCCCAAAAATAAGGGAATTTTCCACCTTGTAAGTTCTAAGAAATTATTTAATTTCTGTAAATTATTATTTATTTATCTGCAATTATCTGCAAAGTTAATTATCTGCAGTTATCTGCAAAGTAACTTTAAATTCTGTGAAAGTAACCTTTAAGTTTTAAGAAAGTACAGACTGGTAACATGTATTGTCATCAAAAATGAAAATAATGACTATTTCTCCCTTTACCGAATGCAGTAAAAACCTCTGTTCATATAGACATGCCCTTACCCCTTTTTTGTAACACTTTAAATAAACTGTTTATATCAGAGAAATGGTCATTTATTTGACTTTCAATAACAAGTTGAACGACTGGAAATGACTGAAAATAGCAATGTAAGATTTGTTTCCACAGCTTGTTCATAACATTTATCTTTAAGATACAGAGTTGACATTAGTTCTGTCAAATAAGTGCTAAAAACACACACAATATGTGTGAAAATTACAGTGTTTAGGTGTAGCCAGAGAATTAATTGTCTACAGAGAAGAAGGAAATATGAAATTTGATATCTGTTGCTAAGTATGAGCATTCTTAACAGAAAAGCCCCCACTGACACTGATCATAATAGATGTTTCTTTGACATTTGTTGTATTATAATTTGCTAATACTTTTCTCTAAACTGTCTAGTGAGGGCATAGCACAAGAATTTAGGGCACAAACTGTTTTTATAATGTTTTAACTAAACACATTACTCTACCTTATCTGAGAGAAACGCGGTATCTCCCAGTAGTGCATGTGCATCTCTTGGGATATTATGTTTTGGCCCAATAATTGAATGCAAAATAAATTGCCACAATAGGCAGGCTTTTGAAATGTAAAGCACTGCATTAGATTAACCTTAAACACTCTAGTACATGAACTCAAGTACATGAACAAAAACATTTGAGGTAAGGAATTCTCTCCCAGGATGACAACAGGAATTATTTAATGACGTTGCTTCAGGAAAAGGCAGCACTTCCTACAGCAATTTGTCTGATTGCTACACTACACTGTTATCTCAGATCCGTACACTTTCACTACAGTCAATAAGTTTATGGGAGTATTTTTGAAAGGGATGCCAGACTTGCAGCATACAAATACACTAATCAAATTACATGGGAATTATCAACCACATATGATAATTAAACAATTATACTTAAAAATGTGTGAATGCTAATCCAATGCCATAAACCGATTCCAGTTGAAATCTTTATTTCCCCCCCAGAGTGATGCAGATTCCTGAGGGGAAGCAATATGGATAAAATTCCAACCCTCGGGCTTTGTCTGTCCATGTTTTGTTCATCTCTAAATGTGTTATCTCAAAACAGCTGTAATATAATGCCACAGGAAACTGTTAATATGGTAACCAAGTAAGCCAAATTGACATTGATGTATGGGTACCCTTTATTTGAGACTCTCTTTATGCTTAATTATGTGGTTTATTCCTTCACTCTTCATGATATGTAACTGGGCAAGAGCCAGCTCAAGTCCGCTGTTACACAAAGGGGTTAATGAATTTGGGGGGGGGGGGGGGGGGGGGGCTTAGGGAGAGGGAAGGGACATTTGATCTGTGAGTCAATTATTCAATAGGAAAAATGAGAACAACAGAAAAACCCTCAAAAGGGGACTAGGGCTAATCAAAACATAGATGGAACCATGTAACTGAGCTGACGATATATAGATACACATGATGGTAGGCATGTTGATTATTAACAAGAAATCAAGTAAATCCTGTAACGTTCTGTTTTGGTTTAGGTTTATTGTCTGGTTAAGTTACTTTTTTCCTGCCTCTAGGTTTATTTCTATTGTAGGTTCTGTCTTGTTTTAGGTTCCTGTTTAGCCTGTTACTTGTTTTAAGTTATCCGGTCTCTGTATTAGTTCTGTGCTTTGTTTTGTTTCTGTATTATCCTCAGTCTTAGGTTTATTCTCCTGTCAGCGTCATAATTGCTTCCACCTGCCTTTGGTTAATTGTTCACTCCGCTCACCTGTTTGTCCGTTTATTTAAGCCTCACTCCCTCCTCAGTTATTTGTCGGCTCGTCACACTCACATGCTCATGCTTATGCTCCCGTTCTTCCACGTTTGCACGCTCTGTTTTTGGTAAGAGCTCCCAGCACCTTGTTTCTGTTTTGGATTACCTGTTCTGTTTGTTCTGCTCAGTCTGTTCGCCTATTCCCGGCAAGTGTGTCTGGATGTCTGCTTTACCCTTGTTTTTGGATCCTGTTCTTTTCGCCTGCCCTTCAATAAACCCAGTTAAAGGAATTACCGTGTTCGGCTGAATACCGGGTTCTTTACCACACCAGTCATTACAAAATCCCCGCATCCTGAATCGGATATGACCTATAGCATGCTGGTCCAAATGTGTGGAAGTGTCTGTGTGTTTTGACATTTGTGTGCATGTAAGTTAATACTATCCTGAGGCAGGAGAATGGAAGTATTAGAGCAAAACAACAATGACTGACAGAAGTGCCCTCACTTGTCCCCTTATTGCCTGGGGATGCAGGGAAACACCCATGCATGCAATGCACTGACTATCTAAAACATCAGGGTCATTTGGAAACTTCAGATTCAGCTCTGTTGTTATTTCCAAAGCAAAGCAGTTCAGATTATGCTCTCACAAGCACCGGGAAAGCTCATTTACAGAGGATGCTGAGAAACCAAAGAGTTTTGGGGAGGGAAAGTTCAGCCAAGCTGTCTGCCTGCAAGTCATTGGCACCTAACCGTTATTGTAGACTCTTTAAACATGCTAACATCAACACTGCAGCAAAGGTAGTTTTAGTTGCTTTGCTTGTCGGCACTGAGGCATTCTGGAACCAATAATCATATTAGACCAGGCAAGCTCACACTGTGACAATAATGTTTGATTAAACACCTTAAACTGAAAAACCTGTTGAGTTCAGAGAAAGCACTCGTTACTGTTTTCATCGTCGTCCAAACAAAGGTATCAGCATGACAGAAACACTGCATTAGACATAAAAAAACACCACTGAATAAGGATTTTGGATCAGTCCAGACATGAAACCAGAAGTAAACTAGAGGGTTGTGGTTAAGGAAAGAGCAATTTCCTTACACAAATTCCCCTTAATTTATACTATTACAACGGTGTTTCAGCAGTGTTGAAATCTTTGCAGCTGTCTTAAACCTGACTCCCTTCCAGCATTAACAGCAGTGTGTGTAAGGTACACCTGGCACAGACTCGTTGACACAACATTTGGATGAAGTGCAGAATACAAAGGAGCAATAAAACAAGGAGTTGTCTTCCTTCGGTCTGAAGAAGAATCTCTTCACTATCTCTGTCATGCTGACCAAAAACCCTGAAACAAAGCCAGTGAAATCAATGCTGTCACAACAATAGGCTCTTCCTTTTGCTGCCTCCTTTCATCAGTTTTTTTTTTATCCCCTGCAAAACATTCTTGTTAATAATAGGCTCCTTTAAAGGAATTAGATAGAATTCAGTGACTCACTGAACCCATAAAAACCTCTCTGTTTGGTGTGTAAACTAGGTATGTTCATTGGTGTGAGTTAATGCGCTCAAATCTCAAGTGGGTTGACTGTGAGAAGCATATGTGGGTATTAATTCTGTGTGCCAGTAATTACGTCACACAGCAGAGGAGGGTCAAATTAAATACTAATATGTTGACGATTTGTAGATTTAAAAACAGCCTAACTTCAAATTTAGAATAGGTCCACAGGTAACATCATATTAAAAGATTCAACTCATGGCAACGGTGACACATCGCTGCATTTTACCTCATAGTCAGTCAGCAACCAAACCCACAAATACACATTCCCAAAACAAAGCCACAATGAAATTTAGCAAAGCTCTTAAGAACTAAAAGGGAAAAAAAACATGGCTTTGTTTGACATCTCACAAACAGACAGATTAATAATTTCTGTTCCAATATTCCTGCTGAGGTTTGAGCAGTTTAGATGATTTCTGACTTTTTGTGCTGTTAATCAGCATATCCACAGCGAGCTGTGGAGTGCATTCATATTTTCTTACAATCTTTGCAGAACCTGATGTAGAAGTTGTGTGAAACACAACTGACAGCTTTTCTTTTTTTCTTCTATCCGGTGCTTTGGCACACCCTCAGGCCATGTCACACTGGATGGTGAGTCATATAATATCAAAAAACACCACCGGTAACAGTTGAAAGAAAAAATAACAGCTTTGGAGAGAAAGAAAGAAAACACAGAAAATGGGTTTATATATCACATATATCATTTTAAGTATCGATAAGCTTTGTAAAAAGTTTTAGATTGTTTTGTCTGAAAGTTTAAGTCATTATAAAATGTAGACGACTGTAGATTAAAACAGGACAAAATGCTGATTAAGGACTGATATACTTCCTTTTAGGCACTTCCAAAAGAATGTCTTCTAAACTAAATTATCTAAGTTAGTTCATAAGCACAGTGTCAATACACTGAGGAGCACACAAAACAGCTGAAAATACGTGCACACATAGGCTCATTAACTACTACATATTTAGGCTTTAACATGTGAAGTCTTAAAAAATATACATCCCAAAACTTCAGTTGAACTGACTCAGTTTTGTATGAACAATCGATAATATCAGTATGCTGATGCGGGTTTCATCTCACCTGCCAGCGCAACGCACCCAACTCCTCGGGCGCAACAAAAGCCCCCAGAGCGCGTCTCTTCCTTTTCAAGTTGGCCGACGCACAAGAAAATAAAGCACCACCATCGATCTGACACTTGCACAAGCTCGCATAAGAAAGGAGCGCGATACACCGAGCACTTCCCCAAGATATTTCCACTCCCCTCCGTGTTTGTTTAAGCGCTCTTGAACTCCTGGTCCGCTGCGAGGGTTGGTGTGTGTTTTGGATGGATGGGTTATTAGGTTATGTGGCGGCTCGCCCCAGGACAGACTGACGGCAGCCTCCCAGTTATGTTGCCGCTGGAGGGGAGGGGCCCTCTGCATCTGTACCGCTGCCAGCCAGTTCAGTTTGCCGGTGTAACTTTTATATATTGAACTAAAAATGAAAGAAAACATACGAGTCCAAAATCATTCATTTTGTTTTAGAAAACGATAGAATAGTATGAATAACTCTTTACTGGGTGTGTATTTTAATGAGATTAGCATCTTTATTAAAGTCTTGCTTACTTGGCCTAGACAAGCCTTTTAAATTTATTTAACTTTACAATAAAGCCGAAGTCATACCAGAAGAACTTTTAAAAAGCTGTTCTGCAATAATAAACACTTAACAATTTGTTGACATTGAGTTGATTAAATGCTAACAAACTCAAAAATAACCTAACAGACCTAAATCAAATTTTTATTGCTGTGTATTTTTGTATGATACATCGGCTTGATAGAATATAACAAGACAATGTGCAGGAATGGCGATACAGTGAGATTTATGAACTGAATACCTAAAGAGAGCGAGGGGGCAGTATATTATCTTAGCTGTAAAGATGTAGACCCTTGCTTGCCTTCATTTTAGTGAACAGAGATGCAGGTCCAGTCTGAGTTGTGGGTGAAACTGGGTATGATTCCTCGTCCCGCTCTAGGTAGCAGCAACAAGCCACCAAGTTAGCAATGAATAAGCACTCTTTTTTGTGTTGTTATGGAGGAATTTTAAACCAGTCTTTGCAGAATTATTTTGAGTCAAGCATATTGGAGGGGTTTCAAGTATAAACAGCCAATGCAACACCAAAGCCTTTTAATGTGATTTAGGTCTGGACTGGGGCACTTCAAAACCTTAATTTTTTTCAATCTTTTTTGTTTTGTTTGAGTCATTCTGAAGTGAATTTGACTCTTTTTTTTTGGATCACTGCACTGAGACAAGTGAGGCCTGCTGTGCTGTAAATGTTGTTCTTTTGTGACGTTGTGGACGAGTCGTGGATGCACTCTTGGAGTAATTTCAGCTTATCTCTGGGGAGGTTCATAGCTGGTTCACGTTTTCTCCATTTTCAGATATTGCTTCTCGCTGTAGTTTGCTGAAGTCCAAAACGCTGAACGAGGGCTTTCCAGAGTCATAAATTCATGTGACTTTGTTTCTTTTCTATTCTGGAATTTCTTTAGACCAGGGCGTGGTATGCCACCTTTTGGCATCTTTTAGCTTACTTTAAACCAGGTTTAAACCCTGGTTGCTTGTGAACACAACATCTGACCTGGAACCTGGTGTAAATGGTAGGATGGAAAATACATATAAATGTGAGCTCAGTGGTGCTGTGGTGTCTGGCTCATGACTCGTGATGGCCCCAAGATAAAATTCTGCATGGGACCTTATGTAACCTTGAGCCAGCTAGGTCATCGCTGTAGGATAGAGTCATATATCATCAAAACAAACGTAAAGTCCCGTTAAAATGTGGTATTATGCACATCCAATCAAAGATCATGATCATGTAAACCCAAAGTTTTCACAAATGCTGAGACCAGATGAGTTTCAGCTCAGGCAAGAACTTCCTGCAGGATGAGAAACCTTGCCGACAGAATACTTAAAGACAGAAGTGTTGAGGTAATAGAAGAGCTGAATTTTATGTGCACTTGGCTGTTTTATAAATCTCCACACACAGGCGCGCCAGTCCATTCTTTTTTAATCGCAAGCTGTGGAGTGGTCAGATCCAAGTATGCACAGAGATTCTATCACATGAGATCAAAGCTTTGATGTTGAACCAAGAAAAGAGAGTTGTGAGCTCACAACTCACATTAAAATCAGACATACTTCTCACTTACCTTTACTACTCAGTGCTGCTCCAACTTTGGGTGTGTTCTTTGGCAGATGTGACTGCATCCAAGATACTCGAGAGGATTATAGGTTGTAGATTATTAAAACACTGTCCTCCCATTCGATTGGGAGGATACCGTTTAAGTGTCAGGGTGTGCACTTCCTCAGGATAACACACACACAATAGCAAAACTATTAGTGATGAGCAGCACCGATGACATAAGTTGTAACAAACAGCTTAGGTCCATTTCATCCCTGCCCACTCAACAGGGAGTTGCGTTCAAAGCCGGGGGGCTTATGTATGAACTTATATTCCTTTTTTTGCAGAGGGATAAATGCATGCATACAGCAATACTTTGCAGCACCTCCACTCATTATTTAGGACAAACTAGGGCTTTAATGTTCATAGTCTACATATGAAAAATGGACTTGGCCACTGTGACTTCATCTGATGTTGCCTGTTTTAGACCAAAACAAAGTAGCACATAATTATAAAGTTGAAAGAAACGGATACATAGGTTTCAAATTTGCTTTCAACAATAAAATTCTGAATTTTGTGGTTTGCATTCAGCCTCCTGAGTCAATATTTTGTGGAACCACATCCCATTCCAGTAACCGCTGCAAGTCTTTAAGGGTTTTTCCATACCGTGTTTGTACATCTAGAAACTGAAATCTTTCCCTTGTTTGCAAAGTAGCTCAAGCTAAGTCAGATTAAGGAAAGGCTGTAACGTGAAAAAACATGAATGTCTTCAGAGACTATGTGTGTTTTTATCAAACCAATGTAATCTCTATTGTATCTCAAGCATAAGCAATACTTTCCATCATCGTTTTTTAATCATAAATTGCCATATTTTATCATGTTGGAAGCTGTATTCTTCAAACCTGACTTAGAAAAAGTATTATGTTAGAATCAAGACAAACAGATGAAACCATAATTATCTAATTTAATATTTTGTGATTTTTTTTTAATTGAATAAGAGCTCCAAAAGCTAGGGACAGTCAGTTAAAGTATAGTTTATTTCAACTTTTAGCATTGCTTTGACACCAGATGGTCATTTTCATATTTATTATACTTTAATTGATGTCCTCTGTTGATTTTCTTTCCCAAATGTAGTGGCAAAATGTTCCAGTTTTATTATTGGCTGTGAAACAGTGTTTCAAAAGACATGATGTATTCCACAAACCCAACTAAATAGTTTTTCTGGAGATCAGTGCAGGCAGAAGCTGAAATTTCACAGAGACGTTGTATTAAAAAAATCTAATTTCTTTGGTTCCAAGTTCCAACTATTAAACCATTGCTTATTTCCATGTTCTTCTCACAAAGTGTTTGTCTTTTTTACATTATACAAAACAGAGTTTAGCTTAAAATACAACTTTTCACATAGGAGAATCTGTCATGTGGAGATTTACACTTGCAGACACTATTCCCATCGTGTTAAATATTCCTCACGATACTTTAGTGTGAGATAACAGAATTCAGCTAGCACAGAGAACAAAACCAGTCATATTCACTGCTTTTTGTTATTTTGATGTTTCTAAATGGAAGACCAAAGGTCAACTCATGATTTGGTAGGAAGCTGCAGAAGTTTTTGACTAGTTTTACTAGTCTAGAAAGTAACGTCCGACCTGTAAAATTGTTGGAGCTAAATTGTGAGCAGGAGATTACAGATATCCAGGGAGTAAAAAATGTATCTGCCATGATGCTCATTTTAAAATAAATTGGAAATAAATTTCCCATTTTCACTGGGAAATATGTGCTCTTGGATTAGTAAGAGCTAAAATATCACGTCGTAGTGTACGGTTTATATTCCCTATCTCATCTTGTCAGCTGGTAAAACACTCAAATTTAACCTCTAGTCTTGAGAGAGCTAAATGGCTGTCTAAAATGAGGTAAGAGTACAGGAATTTACTTATTATTTGCAATTAATTAGTAACATTGCAATATTTTTTGTTTAAAGGAGGAAACAACTTTTCTTACATGCCTGTGGTATTCTTCAGGGAGATGGCCTTTTGCACAGGCACACATGCAAAGTGTATGTTATGGTGCAGAATGCGAGGCAATCTGCGAGTAATTTCCACACTAATCGCTCATGATCTCTGACAAGAGAGCAGTCTTCCAGTCTTGGTCACCCAGGGAACTCCCACTCAGCTTAACACCCACACACATGCAGCCCTTCAAGCTTTAGTGCTACACTTTAACTGATTGATCTTGATAATAGGAGCTGCCAACTGGCTAGTCATACTCTAAAGCAACTGGAGCAGAGCTAATTGTCATTGATTGCTTCTTATCAGTGATTAGGGATAAGGATAATTTATTAGCTCTCATGTAGATATGTCAACAGGCTATGAGGGGGATCTGAATAATCCCAGACAATTGAAATGTACAAAAATACAGACTGATGTACAAACGATGCAAACACGCACAAATATAAATGGCAACAATTGATGTATAAGACTATTGAAAATGGTTATTATAAATGTAAAGGTGGTTTAGGATGGTGGTGTCTGTAATTATTCAATTATTAGATGATACCTTCTAGGCTGCTTAATCTTTACCGGTCCAGAAACATATTTATTTTGTAGGGTTATACCATTGTTTGATAAAATAGTAGATGAAAACAAGCGAAAATCCCACATTCATATTTTGGAGGCCAATATCCAAATGTGACTGTGTTTGCTAATCTGAGTCCTCACAAGATGATAAATAACAACAGACGCACATAAACTAGCTAAAGAACAACAACAGTTTCTGCATTTTTCTAACTAGGAGGCAAACAATCAAAGCTTCAAACATCACAGTCTTGTACGAACAATAAACCCGGAGTCCAATTAGGTGCTTTCTCACGAAAACCCACAAACACGCTTCAAAAGAAACATTCAAATTCACTAAGCCATATTGCCAAAAGTAAACACTAAACGTACAAGCCCATTATCCTGAAACTGCAACAAAAACATGCGCTCAGAGTGGAAAGGAGAGTGTGATGAGAAAAGGAGCTTGTTTTTTGCACTCCCTACGTTTGTTTGTTTTTTGGGGGGTTCTCAGGATTTTGTTACTGTGCAGTAAGTGTCTGAGCATGGGATTATTTATTTATTTACATGCAGGCAGGTTTGCAGGTTGAGGAGCATTAGTCTCAGTAGTTAGGCTGAAAATATCTGAAGTATGAGCAGGTAAGATATGGAAGCCGGTATAAGAGAACCATGGATATTGTGTAAAACATTAGCTTTTCTAAAAGAAGACGATGTATGTGAGAACACGTCCAAAAACAGGTCACAAGACGAGTCAAAATGTTTCTTACAGTGCTTACAAACCCGTTGTATCTTATTTGTCATAAATGTGATTGTTTTTGTTTTTTACCAAAGAATGCTGCCAGACAATCAATTTAATAGTGATTGGGGGGTTACTTCAGTACTTTTCTAACTGAGTGTTGTTGGGGAACCCAACATCCAGTCTGTGTTATTTGACTCTGTCACACAAAAGGGAAATCTAATTCCTCTCTTACTTCAAATAAAGATACAGAATGTAAGGCATAAAGTCCCTGGCTTCTTTTCTGGGGCTCATAAAACGTATACTTCCTTCACAAGATAAGATGCTAACGGAAATTGGATAGCATATTTGTGAGGCAGACTTCACTTTCATGAGAAATAATGTAGCATTTTAATATCATGGCATTTAGTCTTACTGTACTCCCTATATTTAAAAAAAAATTCAAAGATGCAATAGAGCTGTGGAAAAGTATTAGCTCTCTGACAGATTTATTGTGTTTTTCTTTTATTTTCAGACAAATTTCAAACCATAAGAAATTAATATCAGACAAACCTGAGTACAAACAAAATGTAGTTTTAAATGGTGATTACATTTTTTAAGAATAAAAGGAAATTTTCCCCAAAACTTGATAAGTGGTCATGTCAGCGTTGCCTGGAACAACTATCACCAAGATTTTACAACAATTCACAATGAGTCTTTTACATTAATACAGATAATTTGTAGCCACTTCTTCTTTGCAGACTTGTAATTCAGCCAGAGTGGAGCGTTTTCGAGGATGAACAACTTTTTCAAGGTCACGCCACAGCATCTCAGTTGGATTATTGTCCTGTTGCACAGCCTTAGAGCACAGCAGGACAACGTTCTCCTTCAGGATTTTCAGGTAGACAGCAGAATTTGTGGTTAAATTTTACTATGTTCATCAGGTCCTGAAACAGCAAAGCATCCTGAGATCATCACACTGCCACCACCGTGTTTGATATTGCTTTTTTCTAAAATGCTCTTTTAGCTGAATAGCTTTTTTCCCCTTAGTAAACTAAATTGTTGCTTATAAAGCTACTTTTTGTATTTACTCTGGTTATCTTTGTCTGTTGTTGAAATTTGTTTGATGATGTGAAACATTTAAGTGCAAAATAAAAACAAAACAACTGGGGAAATCTGAAACAAGACACATCCTTTTTTCACGGCATGCCTGTGCAAATTCTCAGTTATCCGGGTCATCGCAACAGCAAAGAGGCTTAAATCAGAGTCGAACAAACTTTCGCTCAGTTCTTTCTGAAACCTTTTGGCGCCTATCCAGGAGCCTATGTTAATCCTGGTGGCTCGCACTTGAGCAACCTGCAGTTGGTGTGCTGCTGTTTTTAAAGGACATGGTTTTTGAAGGACACTTTTCACAGCACTATATAAATAACAACAATTAACATGTGAAAAAAATGCATGTAATGCTAGTATGAATCCCTCTTAATCTCTATAACTATTACAAAACTTGCTCCATTTAAATGATCTAATCCCATATTTTATCTATGTTGTACTTCTGTTTGTATTTTAACTGGTGTGCCGTCTTGGCCAGGTCTCCCTCGAAAAAGAGATCTCAATCTCAAGGGACTTCCTGGTTAAATAAAGGTTAAATAAAAATAAAATAACATCATATGATGAATTCCTTAGAAACAACAAAGTTGGGAAAGAATATGCTATCTGCAATGGCTCTATGTATACTGCTACATATCTTCTTACTAATGATCCAATTTCTTAAAATGTCCACTTTATGAAGGACGGATTTTACTGTGAACAAGGATTAACCTAAAAAAGGAATCATTCTAATAAAACAATCAAACAACTTCCACAGTGTTGTGCTGTCAACATTGGCATGATTTCCCCTAAACTATTTTCCTTACATTGCAAAACAAAGGTGAGAACAACGGACAATTATGAAAAGGTGAATGTAAAGGCCGGGGCCGGTATTACATTATATTTAAGCTTCATAATGGTGAGTGGAGATCAAGGCATAGATACCTTAACCATCTCAGAACAAGTCATACATAAGTTATTACTGTGCCTTAGGTCATGTGTTTCCTTACGTCAGATCCAGACACACTGTATAAAGTGTGCATCCAGATTAAATAGCTCTTCTGACATCTGTCCGAAATCTTGACAGGTCTTCACATTCCACCCATGTGAAATAAACATCTGGGGATCTCATCTGGTTAGCCAACAGTACTTCCAAAGAGGAAAAGAAGACAGAAAGACAAAGAAGGATAGAGTCTGAATTAGACCCTTAGGGGTAGAGGTGGGGGAGAGATATGCAACCTCAGATTGTCAGTAAGTCCTTCAACAAAACACATCTAACAACATTCTCCCCTGTGTAGTTGGTGAGTGAAGCCTGTGTGTGTCTGTGTGATATGGTCCAGCTGTGTTCTGTGTTAAATTATCAGAGACCTCCTCCCTCCATTAGCAGTTTGGGCTGCATTAATCCAGTCTTTAGTAATGGTCCAAAAACATGGCGTTTTTATATTTCATATTATCTCCAGTGTTGATTAAAGGACAACTATTCAGAAAAAAATGAAAGCATTTAAGACATGTTGGTAGAACTCCCATCCCTTTACTTTAGCTTCTCAACCACCCTACTCTCCTTAGGTTGGATTTGAAAACATTTAAAGATAAACAAATGTGTTTTATAACAGAGCTCAGCAATAATTACATTTATTAAATACATTTACAAATTCAAAAACAAACAAGCAAAAAAAAATCTCTCCTATGTGTATATATAGTAACAAGTCTGAAGGACTTGTACAGTTCCAAACCCAGGAATTGGGCAAGAAGCACTGTACCCCAAAACCAACCGACTCAGGAAAAGTTTCCTCCCACAAGTCATCATTCTAACGAATAACTGACTATAACAAAAAAGTGCTGTTAATTTTTATGTTTCATATTGTGATATAGTAAACTGTATACCAAATCCACCTACCTCATGTACATAACACCATATATAAAACTAAGTTAATCCAGCATTCCCATTCTCTGCACTCATCACACTCTGGACGTGTGTGTTTGTGTGTGCATGTGCACCTGTACATCAATTCCACTTCCGAAATACACATAATAATACCAACAATGGAAATAATATTTACTTCTGCATCATTTGCACTCTGCTCATTGTAACATTGCATTATTGCCTCAATTTGCCCGCTTGTTTATAGTGTGTTCATATGTGTTTTCTATAGTGCAGACTGTTTGATTTTTATAACAGCATTATTGTGTTATTGTATAAGTAAACACATCATGAGCATTTTACAACCCAGAGTCAAATTCTTCATATATGTACACATACCTGGCAAATAAAGCTGATTCTGATTCTGAAAAATAGAACTGTAAAACATGTAACCCAATGTAAAATTTCAGACTGGCACCGATACATGAAAATTAACAATAACATATTAAAAGAATGTTGTTTTTTTTATTTTCAACCATAAACAAGTTATTTTATTGCCAAAGCTATATCAGCTGTGTTTTTTTCTAAGAACTGCATTATGCATAACCAGTGTTTTCTAACAGCAAGCAACTCCAAAAGTAATGTATGACCCCATTGTGGTGTCCAAAAATCTCCCAAAACATTTATTAAACATTTTAACAGTTATGTCTATTGGTTTACAATAACCCATAATTCTGGATTTTTGTTAGCTCTTCTTATATACCACCTTGAATTTCTTAGGATTTTTGTGGCTGCATTTGATGAAGTTAGAGACCTTGTGCTGTACCCTCAAAATGTACCAGCCCTGTTGTTAACAACATACAGAAAACCTTGAGGTACGTTCCATCACTTTTATTGCAGTAGCATCATCTCACATTGAAAATATTCTAAAAATCCAAATTTTATTTTAAACACATTTATTCTGTTTGGAAAATTTGCATTCATAATTAAATGTTATCAACAAAAATATCAGTGCCGCAAATATTGACACTTCTATGAAATATACATCATATATCCTATAACGATTTTGCTAGGTTACTCCGCAACCTTTACTTTTTTGAGCAGTCCAGAAGGGGAATGGCTTTGGATTATTATCCCGTTGTAGAACCTAGCTCTGTTTGAACCTAAGGCACAAACCAATGGGCAGACATTCCCCTTCAGGATTTTCAGATCATGCACACAATTCATTATTCAATCAAATACTGCAAATAAACAGACTGTGGAAGAAGAAATCCATCCACAGTCCTTGGCTGGCTGTTAGATTTTTAAATCTGGTCGGTCAAGTCTAATAACTTGCCTTATAAAATTATTATTTTGTAAATAAGTGACCAATTTTTATTTCACTGTTGCCATTCTCTACTGTCTTGTCATTGTCCAACTCTTCCATTGGCATCCATATGTTTGAGTGACTTTTGCACTTGTGCGTCTAAGCTGCCAGTGGTGGGCCTTTCACAGGTATCATGAATTAATGTGATTGGATGAAGAATGGCAAAAAAAAAAAAAAACTCCGACTGGCTACGTGCACAGCTGCGCCTTGAGGAAAATCTTTAAGTAACCAACTGGAAACCATCATGAAGTCAGATGGGATCAGAAGTCAGAAGGTTAATCTCATTTGGTCAGCGTCCCTCACCATAAAAAGATATTAAATTAGAATTAGAAAAAAAATTAAATAAACTAAAAATGGAATGGGAATGCTAAAAAATCAAAAGTCAGACACATTTTATGAGAGAACAGATATGATAATTACTTTTCATTCAAATTATGTTTACTGTATTTGCACTCTTTACTTGCAATTAAAATGGGGATAGCACCTGAACGCTCCCTATTGCCAAGCCATGACAATGACTTTTCAATTTTGCTCCCTATTTTTCTGCCTATCTTCCATGTCCTGTTACCCTTGTGTCATGTTGTAAGTTTTGGCATTTGTCAGGTATGTGGTTATGTATAGTTGAGGTGGAGTGCTGTTCTTACCTTTCTCCAGCAGGGTGCGACAGGTAGACACCAACACAGGTGTTCTCCACCTACACCAATTAGAAAGAGCAATTAAGGCAGCTTGAGATGGACAGAGAGCATCAGAGCATTGGTTCAATCAGAGAGGTACCTGATCAGTTTCTAGCTCCAAGTCTCTCTATGAATCCTTGCTCCCTTGACTAATCCCTTGTTCCTGTCTCAGGTATAACCTCATCCCAGTCTAGCAACTCCTAGAACTCCTCTGAGAAACGTCATCCACTCCACTGGCAGTTTTGAATCCCAAGAGTCCTCCTGGCACTCCGGGTGATCGCAGCATCGGCCAAGCTCTGATCCACTTCCATTCTTCCAAAAATTCTTCTCAAACTCCAATAAATAATTTACATCATACTGCTGTCTCCGTTGTTGCTTCTGGGTCAATCATGGAAAGTGTAAACATGACACCTTTTGTAATTATTAAAGGGACTGTGTGTAACTAATTTGGCTTTTTATTAGCAAAAATCAAGTATTACTTTCATAAATACATATTTTTGATTAAGCCTAATAAATCAAAAATTAAAGTGTTCTCATAGCTTAGAATAGAAAGGCGGCAGTGCACCCAATTAAAGATGCCATGTTGCGTCACCATTTTTGATTACAGTAGCCGAAAGGGGACAAACTTGTCAGTTGTACACATTTTCCCTATCTATCTTCTACATGAAGAAATGTTGTCGGTGAAGGAGTATTAAATAAGCAAAGACCACCGTAGATCGTTCTATTCGCTGTTTTCTGTTGAAATGGAGGACCATCCCTACTCTTTGCCCCCTGAGTGGGAGGAGAAAGTAACCAAGAAAAGAAAAACAAGTAATAACTGGGAGAAAATAAGAGTCCATATTGGCGTAGCTTTTACAAGGTGAAGTGGAGACAATTCATGAGGGAGCGGGGACTCAAAACGTATGTGGAGGTTGCAGGCTTTCTGCTGGACAGGTAAGTTAATTTGATTGAAGTTTATTTTTGGCATTGTGTTAAAAACAGGCCAGTGTAGTCCAGCAACTACTCTGTCCTCCCAGATGAGATGGCTAGTTTGTTCCTATTTATCTCCCTCTCAGGGAGTATGTGTGTAAGCAGAAGGGCGGAGTGATATTTCAGCTGGTTCACGGTGTCTGTAGTTCAGCAACATGAGCAGGTCTGTTTATAACTCGTGTTTATAGCCGCTCATTTTAGAGCTCAAAAAGCTACTTCACATTCAGAAAGAAGCCCAAAAAATGGCAACCCAGAACCCAGGGAATTTACAAGCAACTTTAGAAAAAAACAGGCCTAAAGTCGCTTAAAATAAGTGGACTTGGCAACAGTGGAAAAAATCAGTTCACACAATGGCCAGGGCTGTTAGCAGTAGCTTGGTACCAAACACACTTGTTGACATTGTCACATTTATTACACTCAGCAGCTTTATTACGCGCTTAACACAAGATTGTTTATTATTCATTTAGCGCACCACTAGAAGGGAATAAATCTTAAACACAGGGGCTTTAAACCTTTCAGTTCACCATGCCATTCCCGAGATCCCGTATGCACCTTGGTCCAGCTTCTATCACATACTTTGATAAAAAGGTTGAAATAACTTGAACTGTAACAAACAAGACAGAATGAGGACAGAAGCAGCAGAAAGTGTTATCTTAGAGCCACCAAGCTTCCTTAACAACCATTTGGCACACCTGGTTCTAGTTTCTGATGGGGAGAACGTGGATAGATGTGTACTATACTGATTTTGCATTATCCAAACAGAAAGCCCTCATTGCGACATGTGGAGAGGACGTTGGCGTTTGTTGTTCCCTGCTTCTCCAACGTTACTTTGAACGTTGTTTTTAAGTTTACAATTTTACAGAGTTTTACAGTTTAAGTTTTGAGTTACGGCTTGATACGAAACCGGAGGCTTTACTCATCAGCTGATATCAACCTCCAACATCAGCGGATTGTTGGTCACCTCCCGCTTTCAGTGGTGAACACTAACTGTGTTTGGCTAATGGCTAGCTCCCGGCTAACACTTTCAGCGACCGGCATGATGCTCACGTACTCCATCCTGCAGCTGCTGGCTCTCAACAACCGCTGCATTCCTACGTGCATTGCAGCCATCAAAGAACTTGGACTTCAGTGCCGTCGCGTTACATCCACTGAAGTTCCCGTCGAAAGTTTGTTTTTAGCATCAGCCTGGCCAGCCCGCAACTAACATTTCATAAATCTGGTCGATGATTAGGGTTAGGGTTGTCATCAGAGTGGTGTCGCTCTCGGTGCTAACAATACAGAAAACATTGCGAGATCTCTGCATGCTTAGGCGAGCTGCATGGGAAACAACATGATGTCTCGCCACACCAAGCCGACTGGAAAACGTGTAGTGGATTTCAGTGTACTACTGCCTCTACAGAGATTCACCACAGCATCAACACTTAAAATAGAAGTTTTTAATACAAAATCCCTCACAAACAAAGCATCCTTCCTACATGACCACATCACGGACTTCATGTGTTGGAAACATGGCTCCAGCCAGGGGTTTATTCAGCCCTTAATGAAGTCTGCCCCCCCCCCCCCCCCCGGTTACAGCTACCTGGGGAGAGCCGCAGCACTGGTAGTGGTGGCGGCTTAGCTGTCATACACCGACAGGGCTTGGAGCTGACCCCCCTCCCACTGCCTACACTGTCCTCATTTGAGTGCCTAGCATTTAAATGTAACCCCCCCTTCTCCATGACAATGCTCCTCATCTACCGCCCCCCCCCCCAACCCAATTTGGCTTTCATCTTAGAGATACACAACCTTCTCACAACACTCTTCACCACCTCTGCCAACATTATGATACTTGGAGATATTAATATAGATGTAGACAACCCCCCTTGCCATTTTGCAGCTCAGTTTCTGCAAATGCTTGACTGCCTCAACCTTCAACAACATGTCGATAGCCCCACACATTCCAGGGGGCACACACTGGACCTGGTAATATCCAACTCCGCCCCCATTAGCAACCTTCTGACGTATGATCTGGGTGTGTCTGACCACAAGACCATCTCAATGGAGCTGCCACTCCTTTCCCCATACACTAAAGACAAACGTCAAATCTTCTATAGGGACCTGGAAAAAAATCAACACGGACACCTAAACCATTGACCTCCAACATCTCACCTCTGCTGATTTCTCTTCAGTCACCGAGTCATTTGACTTCTACAACAAATCTATGAGGAGTCTCCTAGATCTCTACTCCCCTGTCAAAACTACAACTGTCAGCTTCTTACGCTCAGCCCCCTGGTACACCTTCGAACTACGGCAAATGAAAAAAGCTGCTCGAGTCCTTGAGCAGCGCCTCAAGGCCTCAGGACTCACTGTTCATAGGCAGGCCTACCGTGAACATCAGAAGTCCTATGCAAGGTCCTTGAGAGATGCACGTTCACAGTTCTATTTTAACATTTTCAACAACAGCCCTGGCAACTCCAAGCAACTTTTCTCAACCATAAATTACATCCTCAAACCGCAAACTCACTCTCATACAGAAGACACAGAAGAGAGGTGCAACAATTTTATCACTTTTTTCAGCAAAAAAGTAGATACCATCTGCTCCCTGCTACCCAGTTTCTCCACATTGCCTGTCCCGACTGCCGACCCACAACCTAGGATTTCCCAACCTCTCCGCTGTTTTTTGGTCATCTTACAGTGAGAGGTTGAGGACATCTTCAAAAAGATGAACCCATCCACCTGCGCCATGGACCTTTTCCCCACAGTCCTGGTAAAATCCAATCTCCATACCACCACACCAAGTCCCCTTATCACAAAGGTCATTAACCACTCCCTCCAGTCCGGCCAGGTTCCATCAACACTGAAAAGTGCTATCATCAGACCATTTCTCAAAAAACCCACCATAGACCCAGAAGTCTTTGCCAACTACAGGCCTATCTCCAACCTTCTGTTCCTTTCAAAGGTGCTGGAAAAAGTAGTTGCCACTCAGCTTCAGGACCATCTAAAACAACACGACCTGTTTGAAAAATTTCAGTCTGGTTTTCCGCACTGGCCACAGCACACAAACAGCCCTGGTCAGGGTCACAAATGACCTGTTGATGACAGCAGACGCTGACTCCCCATCTCTTCTCATCCTCCTGGACTTGACTGCAGCATTCGACGCTGTGGATCACAACATCCTCCTCCATCGTTTAAAGTCCACTATCGGTGTCTCTGAGTCTGTCTATAGGCCCGTTTACACTACACCTAAAAAACCGAGCCATGCCGAGACCAGTCCGAGCTTGGTCCAGTTACCAGGCCGAGCCTCGTTTCTGACGACCGTTTACACACAACGCCATCTCGGTTCCTTGGTTGCTCCTCGCCCCCTAGTGGCGATCTGCGGTACTACCGCTCTCTGGGATTGAAGGCGGAAGCAGCGAAACACACACAGCTGCGCCCGTAACATTCAGGAAGTTATGCTTGATATTGTGATATTTCGGTGTTTGCAGAGAGTCAGGGGAAGAAGGCAACCATTGGTGAATTTACTTGAGAAAGTTGGCTTTTTGGGAAGTGGATGAGACAAACGAACGTCTAATAAGGATTTACAGATGCAGGAAACAACGACAGATGCTGAGGTTCATTGCGCTGCTAAGCAGAATCATCACTGGAAACCGTGTGGCACGGTAAGGAAGCTAGTATTATTATGAATGTCTGAAATTTGTCTGAATGGAGTGTGAATCGGGACGTGCAGCCAGACACGCCGGAAAACCCGCTGACAGTCAGCTGACTGTAAGGGCATGACGCGGTCTGCTCATGCGCTCTTCGTTATCAGAAACCGGGATAAAATAGAACCAGGCCGAGACCTACCCAAGAGCTGGTCTGCAGTTAGCGCTGTCCGGTTATGGTTAGCGCGGTCTGGTTCAGTCTGCTGACCGTTTACACACAAGAGTTATCTCGGTTACCGAGCTCGGACTGGTCTCGGCTCGGTTAAAAAAGTGTAGTGTAAACGGGCCTTATGACTGGTTTTCATCAAACCTCACTGGAAGAACTGAGTATCTCGCCTTGGGAAAGGCTAAATCCCTGGCTCACAATGTCACCTGTGGTGTCCCTCAAGGCTCAGTGCTCAGTCCCACCTCGTTTATTCTGTACATGCTCCCCCTTGGCCATGTCATTAGTCGGGATGGGATTTCATTCCATTGCTATGCTGATGACACACAGCTCTACGTCAGGACAAACCCAACTCCCTCTGCTGCCCTGCCATGATCAACTTTGACCACCTGCCTGGAGGAGGTAGAGGCGTGGATGAAGCAAAACATTCTTCAGCTAAACAGCTCCAAGACTGAAGCCATCTTAGTCGGCACTCCACACCAGGTTCAGTCATCTGAAATCACCAGCATCACCTTCTTTGGACAAACTCTTCCACTCTCAACATCTGCCACATACCTCAAGGAACTTCTCACCCCACAGATCTCAAAACGCACCCTCCGATCTACCTCAACATATCTGCTGAAACCACCAAGTGCGAAGTTCCGTGCAATGGGAGTTTGGGCTTTCTGCTCAGCTGCTCCCAGGCTGTGGAATGCTCTCCCGGACCACATGAGGACCCCACAGACTGAGGATGCTTTTAAATGTGGCCTTAAAACCCACCTTTTTAGGAGAGCTTTTAATTGAAATCTTGCCCTTTTACTTATTGTCTTTGTTTATTTTATCTTTTCTTTTTTTTCATGCTCTCCATGTGTTTTTATTTAGCACTTACCTGTTTTATTATGTAGCACTTTGGGATTTGTATAAATATAAAGTTTATTACAAATCCAATGTATTATTATTATTATTATTTACCTTTTTTTTTTGTCTAAATTTTATCAATAATTGTGGAGTGTCTTGTATCTGAACAATCTTTCTCACTCCCATGATTGTGCAATGATTCCTGCACCCTTGTAGGGGGACACTTGCACAGGTTTTATTTCTCAGTAAAAGCACATGCCCTAAAAAAATATCTGGAATGAATTGCTTCTTTATACAGAAAGAAAATAGAACAGAATAGGTATTTTTACCTTATAAGAATGTAGTGAATAGTGTATTTGTCTGTAGGGGCAAGATGCTGTAAGCAGGCAGACAGAGAAAGGAGCATTCTTACTCAAGTTTCTGGTTAATGGTTTTACTTCTTTGGGCAGCTGAGTGTTTGATTATTTCCCCCATTAATCACATTCCTTCTTTCCCAACACTTGTGATGTATATCTAAATCTAAAAGCAATCAGAATGCGGAAGAGGATGGGGCAGAGGAAAAAGATGATGAGGAAACTGCAGATAGGCTTGATCGGAGCTTACAGTAAAGTCCGCATGGCTTATCAAACATTTAAGTTCACTAAGCGAGCTACTCGTCCCTTGAGGTGGGCCCACATTCATAAACACTGAGTCGCTAGCAAAAACAGAGCTTAGGTTCGGCATGCTGGAGTAAACATTTGTTGACCTGATTCCAAGAAGTAAATAATGTGTGTGGAAACATTTTGGAATTCATGAAATTTCAATTTGATTGTTCTAAATTGCCATTGGTTTACACACTCTGTGCCATTTCTGTACATTTTAAGTTTTGTCAAAAATAGAAGCCTTTAAACATAAACAGACATAAAACTAAAGAAGGATAAACAAAGGAAAAACATAAAAACAAAAAAATTGGAATTGTGAGATGAATACACGTCAGCACCACCACATATTCTTCATTGTTTTACTGCAAATGTTTAGGTTTGGGGACAATCTAACGTGCCAATGAACCTTTTCTGTTTATTGAAGAAAATCCCTTCCTTTCATTTCAATGATGCTTGTGCAATCCTTTTAAAGGAAATACCAGAAACTATGTAATCCAGTTATTTTAATCAAGCAACAGCTGTCCTCTATTCTAAGCTGCTAACTCTGCATGAAAGTGGGGGAGACATGACAACACCAGAATTAAAGTTGTGATGAAGTTACTGATACAAGCTAGCATCAACTGCGTTGTTACTTTTAATCCTCTTTAATGTTTCACTGATCCCCCACCGCTCAGCCTCTTGATAGTGGGCTTGTATTTCTGTACCCATTCATCACAACAATGGGATCCATTTACATGACCTTCCTGAAGGTCTCAGAGAAAAATACTGATGATAATGTGCACGCTCGCTCAAGCGTGGCTCCTATATCCCTACAGCCTGGCTCAGGTGTGTTTTTAATCTGCATGCTTCACTTTAGGACGCTTACTGTAGATGTTTGGGGTGGACTGGGTTTTCTGTAAGCAATAAATCACTCTACTACAGTATTTTAAATCAGTTGATAACATTTAAGAACAGTTAAGCACCCAATTACTGATGCATTCTTATTACTGTTGAGCCCTTGCACAAAAATTCTAGTGCTAATATGGTCACAATTCACTCTGAGGTGACTATGACTCATTCAATTCCTCTACAATCTAAAAACTTGACTGACCAATTTGGGCAAATTGGAAACGATTTGCAGCAGTTAGACAAATTAGTGAAAATGAAGTTGTTTTATTCAGTAGGTCGGTAGGGGTCTAAGATGTAGACATATGTCGGTCTGAGAGGCTGTGTGTGAGCGTGTGTCTGCATCTGTAAATAGTCGTGTAAAATGTGAAAGACCTCTGTAATAAGGGCCTCACAGAGAGCCATAGATGGCAAATGACCAGCCGAACAGGCCAGACGAAGCCATTAAAACACCTTTACGTCCATTAAGCAATAAAGAGTGCTGTGTTAAGCTGCTGTCTGGTACACTCTGACAGGCACCACACGGCTCAAGCCTTTACACAGAGGAAATGAGGAATGATTGGTACAATGAGTCACTGGGAAGGGAAACCAGCAATTGAACAAGCTGGAACAATGTGGTAGGAGTGGTGGCAGAGTTTCCCTCAACTGCGGCGCTCATTAACCTGACGGGTGCTGGTGCTGAAACAGGATACGACTTGTAGTGTGTGCATCTCTGCATGAGTGTGGCTGCATATGGGAAGGATAAACTTCTAGCCTTCTGCTCTAAATGCAGAGTTTTGCTCTCTGTGGTACCAAGCTCCCCTTTGCTTCATGTTAGCACACCTCTCTGTTGCATACTGTCACAGGCTGGTAACACCAAATTGTGTCACGCAACAATAATCTTTAACAGCTCATTGCAGTAATACAGCTGTACTGCTGTGCAAAAAACCAGAGCAAATAAGTAAACTTGAACAGCTAAGCCCTTCCAACTGCCTAGTGGCAACACATGGAAAAAAAACTGAAATCCAGGTGGTACTCTTGCTCAAGATAGTTTTGTGACAATTTTATTGGTTCAGAGGTTCTACAATTTTATTTCTAACTAATGATCGAAATGTGTTTTGTTTTGGCCAAATCTTGTGTGTGTTTCACCAGAACTACCCACAGTCGGTCCCACAGCCTATGATCACACTGCAGGCAAATCCAACATCCAATGCATTTATGATCTACATTGGATTTTTTTCTGTCAATATTTTCATTACAGCCTGAATATAATAAATATACTCAGGTCACGTTTATATTTGGTCGAATATTATATAGTTTATGTGTAAAAATGTTTGTTAAAGCCACCTCAGCCTGAATGGATATGTCATATTCCATCCAACTTTCACAATTGTCACAATTTTGCTGGAGGCAGGAAGGTACAAGATCAAATGTACACAATGGACAATAAAAACGGTAGCTACCATTAATACATTAAGTCATTATTTTATGATTGAATAACATCTTTAGAATTGATACACACATGCAGACATGTGCAGCTCCAAAGTTACTTCCATAAACACAAAGAGGCATCACATTTTCTGTGTATTTTTAAGGCTGTAGTTAATGCTCAAGCCTGATGTTTGATGCATTAAAATGATATGAACAACCACTTTAAGAAATTGGATCTCAGCAAAATGTATTGAACATTAGAACCTGCTGAGAGAATGTTATAATGTTAGCCAGCCTTATGTATGGTCCCTCTACATTGGCAAAAGATGAAAAATACATATACA
Source organism: Fundulus diaphanus (assembly GCA_037039145.1). Lineage (NCBI taxonomy): Eukaryota > Metazoa > Chordata > Actinopteri > Cyprinodontiformes > Fundulidae > Fundulus > Fundulus diaphanus. Next base: position 23,152,747 of record CM073134.1, read on the forward strand.
GCCAATTTGTTATTCAACCAGAATGGGTGTTTGTTATCTTGCAAATACCCACGTTTTTAGGTTTCACATTTTTGAAAAGATGAAATTAATTTATTTCTGCCCTGAAAAGCAGCTTATGAAGAACAGGCATAAAATTGACTTAAATTCTTCAACGTCCCTGCAGTTCAGCTAAAGGGTGCACACTCAGTTTTTTTTAGACTTCTGGCAAACACACCTCTCTTTGGCAAAATGCCTTCTGACTTTGACACCCATAACACGAGTAGAAGGCAATTAAAAGGAGGGAGAGAAAAGACAGGAAAGAAAGGGAAACACAGTGATAAAGTCTGTTAAAAGAAACCCTTTATCTGCTTTTCGTCCGCAGTAATGGTCATTAGCTGAGGTTGGGCTTGCTTGCACTAAATTTTTAACCTTTCAAATCACAGGGTCAATTTCAAGATTCAGTTAAGAGGTAGTTATAAATCTAAAGGGTTTTATATTTTACTTCCTCAAGGGATTGCTCATTAGATTGGCGTAGTGCCACCAAAACCAATACCACATGGCTCCTAAAAGAAGACACTCAATTAGCAAGCTAACAGGGTTATTCAAGGCCACTAATACCCAACAGAGACATATATAAAATAGAGATACAGGCATTACACACTATGTAATGAGACTATACACTACATGCAAAAACTGGCACCTCTGTAATATATGTACAACACAGTGTTATGCCACACAGAAACAGAACACAAATATAAATTTGTCTGTTTCAATTACACAAGCACATTTTCATAGTTGTTAATTTCCTAACCATGGTGAATGAAGGAAAACTTTACATTTGGTTAAGTAGTTCAATGAAACTGTACAATTCAATTCAGTTCAATTTTATTTATATAGCGCCAATTCATGAAACATGTCATCTCAATGCACTTTACAAAGTCAAATCAATCATATTATACAGATTGGTCAAAAATTTCCTATATAAGGGAACAAGTTGATTGCATCAAAGTCCCGACAAGCAGCATTCACTCCTGGAGAAGCGTAGAGCTACAAGAAGAGTCGTCTGCATTGTCCATGGCTTTGCAGCAATCCCTCCCTACAGTCATGGTGATGCCCAATTGATTCCCACCCTCCTGGTCCCATGAAATCTAGACCCTATCCTAGCTCTCACATAATGGGCAGGATACACCTTGGATAGCTCAACAGTCCATCAGAGGGCAAACACCAAGGGACACAATAATCACACATTTAACACTCACTGTAAATGCTGCCCATATTTCTTATTGACATTTTGTCAAGCAACACAAGTGTTTTCCGCATTTAAATGGGTTCCTTGCTATTCATAAATTGAAGGTCTCCATAAACCACTCATTGTTAACCCCTGTAAATACTTTAAAGGCTCCAGGGGACCTTTGATTTCAACAAACCTGATTGCAACAAACACGCTTTAAACAAGGCAAATCTAAAGTTAATGATCAATATTAAATATGTATAATCTTGTCACTTTTCTCCATATCTACTTTTCTTCCTCTCTTTAATCTTCAGTCAGTAAAATTTTAAAATGCATTTATCTCAAGGGAATCCACAGTGTATACTTGTTAGCTTCAGGGAGATTTTCCACAGCTGACTTCCAACATTCTAAAAGTGCAAGTTGTGTAGGTGGTTACTCCAAGATAAAAAAATCTTATGAAGCACATCAGAAACTCTGGCCCTCTGGCAGCCAGGGATAAGCTTCAAATGATCCTGTTACTTGAAAGAAAATAACATTTCAACTCAGAGAATCCATTTTTTTTTTAAATTGTAACATTTCTTAATCTCAGGCCATGTACAGGACACCACTATTGGGCAATAGATCAAGAAAAAAGTGTGTTTGGTAAATACTCAATGTAATTTCAGAAAAAAATAGAATTGGGTCCTATCAGTCAAAAAAACTGATAGATTACTGACAAACTATCCAATGACAGAACTGATCTGCACAAATAATAATGCAAAGATATTATATAGCCACACTTGCAATGAAGACTAGAAATGAGAGACATCACATTAACCCAACCATAAACTCCAACAGTGGTTTTCCCGCAGTGGCTTTCACCTTATCTTTTTCCCCTCTCTCCCTAATCCAAACCATCTGAAAAACTGTCTCTAGTCTCCTCTGCGGTGGTTGGAAGACCCCAGCATGAATCATGATCTGGTGAGTTAATTACTACGAAAAAAAGGCAAAGATCCTTGCAGGATGCAAGAGTTAAAAACCAGGAAATTCAGAGAAAGGGGGTAGCCTGAGGCTAGTAATCAATCATGAAGTGTCTACCATGGGGTCACCTGAATGTTGTATGTGAGTGCATGTGAGTGACTATTCATTGTTTCTAGCTAGCTTGAATCAATATTTTTCACTTTTCAAGACTATGATCTTGATTCATCTTTGGAAAATATGGAGAACTGCATAGTAATGGTGTTTGTGCTGCCATCTTGACCACTGAACCAAAGCTGTGTACATTTTGATAGAACACTGACATGACTTAAATATTATTCAGGAATAAAGTTAAAGTTGACCTTTTTCTCTGTTCTCTTAAAAAAATAAGTGTGACATGACATTTCATTCCTGGTGTTATACAATGCAATATATTATGACCTAATTTTGTCCAAGGTTACAACATGCTGATTGATAGATTAGCATAGAGAAAGATGCCTCGCTCTTAACTTCTCGACCCTTTCACCCTCTTGGGGTTATTACCTTTCTGCTGCTCCCATAGTCTTTTTGGGATACTCTGACATCCAGTACACCTTAACTTTGGAATTTATTGAAATGAATCAAGGAATTTATTCCTTGTTTAATTTTGTATTGCAACTGAATTTCTTTTGAAATCCATACTCTTACACATGTTATTCCTGTGTGACCATATTTATGCAATTAATTTAACGTAAAAGAGCAGACTTCATATATCCTATAATTACTCAGGGTAAAGCAGGGGACCACAAACTGCCAGCATTGAGGAAATATCTTATCCTAATGCCTGTAACATGTGTCATTAGTTAGAACTGAAGTAGATTAATTCTCTCTGCCGGCAGTCTACAAGATCAGATTTAGCCGTCACAGGAGTAATATATCACGTTAATATGGAATGTTTTCCAACTGATTAGCTTCCTGTCTCCATGTGCATGCATGCAAACCCCACAGACGCATGCTTCCATATACACCAAAAATAAAGGAAGAGATTCCTGTTTTTCTCAGGGAATGGGACTTTCAAGTTTTCCAGTGAAATCGTTGCTTGATACATCACACCTGTTCCACTGACAGATGGATTAAATGTAGGTAGAAGACAGGTAATTAAATGCACAATCTCCTGCTGTTTATCACTTTCTGATTGAAGTTCACCAACTGCCTTGTGTGCATTTCTCCAGATTTTTAAAATGGACATAGTTGGCTGCTATAGTAAATGTACTGTATCATTGCATGAGACACGCCCACCTTTCATCTTACCCCTCTACCGTTCAGCAAATATGTTGACATTATTTGCTTATAGAAGAGATTGTTTTCATATTGTTGCCATTACTGTCAGCTCTTGTGCAGGTCTGAGGAAATACGCTGTCAATTCAATAGTCTGGAAAAAATTTAAGTGAAAAACACTTCAGCAGTGCAGGATTTGTTCCAACTTTCCTGCCTGACATGAAGCAGGTAACATATCTATGAGGAATGTAGATCATAATCCAAACCTGTCACTGAACTCGGTCCTCTATAACTAACTCATGAACATATTAATTTAGCTATAGGAAATATGTATCAAAAGTTTCAAACTAATAAAATAAGCTAACTTCTTGGTCATATCTTGTTTATGCTGTGAACTCTTTATATGGATGATAATGTAACATTACTCTCCGTAATGTTCAAATCTGGCTTAAAATGCCTGGATGTGTGTTTTCAGTCAGTGTCCTGTTAAATACAAACATTTAGTCAAGTAGCAAATCAAAGTGCATGATGTGTCAAATTAGCATAAATATGTAAAGGAAATTATTTGAAATACTAAAAAAAAGTTTTCAGCCAATCCTCCAGGAAATCTTTGGGCAATTTAAAATCTGTCGATTGCAGTTAGTCTTTGATGTGTTTAGCATTTTTTTCCACAAAGTAAGAACAAAAGAAGAAAAAACAGAAAGTTAACTGAGTTACAGCATTTTTACATGTTTAACTGGTATAGTTTGCAGACACATGTATGTAAAGTTTATAGTTTCATGATTTTAATTTAGTTTGTATGTGCCGTTCTTTGCTTCTCAAGTTGTGATACACTTATATAACTTAAACTTGTGATAAACATAATGCATTTGGCATGTGAGTCACTTTATTTTTCTTCAAATGTAATATAAGTAAATGTGACTATTAAATTATTCCTTCCTTCATATATTTTGGTACCTAAAAGTTTTAGTTAGTCCATCCTGATTTTTTAGGAGTAAATTTTCCTCTGCTGCTGGATGTTTTTTATCAGTTCATACTCACCAAGGGACATCTTGCAGGTGCTTTCACAATTGAATATTTAAAGAAAGTCCTTTTAATAAATGTGGTAATTTTCCATAAATTTTGTCTACAAGTGAAAGATTGCTCTTAGCTATTTTTGGTTTGATGCAGCTTTATAAGTTCTTTTAATTTATATTAAATTGTCAAAACTAGAAAAATTGAAAATGGAAATAGGTTAGAATAAAATATTTTTTTTCTAAAAGTAATATGTATTTACGTCATAGCTGCAGTCTCTTGACATAAATTAACATTTTCAAAATTGTGTCATGAAATATTTTAATTAGCTCACATAGACAGACACACAGACCAGACAACATTCAACATGTAACACAAACACACACGCAGGCCAGCTTTTTCTTGCTCTTTTTACACAGATCTGTGATCTTTCATTTTTTAAATTGTTCGACTCATAGTTAATGCCGAATTGAACGCAAATATTTTAAGATCGTAACAGTGCAACACTCACCATGAGAACGGGCTCACACTCTGGTTCCATAAGGATCCATTTATTTATCTCGCAGACACCAGAACCCTGGTTCCCATATATCAATATTACGTTGTTTACCACAGTAAATTCAGGAAGTTAGCTACTGTGGCTAAGAAGAAGTGTTCACCTTAACGCATTCCCCTCTTTTAGTTCTGCTACGTTACATACTTTTCTCTATATTGTATTTGATTTTTATTTTTACTGTTTCATACTGGCCGGTTTCTTTTTTTTAACTTCATTTGTATTCTGTCTTCACTTTTAATCGGATTAGCGGCTTTTAAGCTTCTTTATGAGAAACTTGGGGGCCTTCGGAACCCTAAATCTCACCCGGCTGGGAGCTTTTTGAACAATTTAAGAATGTTCAAGGACTTCAAACCTAAGCCGACTTGTGTACTCGTTTTTCAGAAAGCCAGCTTTAGGCTACAATATTTTTTTAGGGACTGGTGCCAGGTCCCCTGGACTCTTTCCACTGTTATGGCCACACACAATTCTTACCGACACATTTGTAAACAACTATTCTGAAACATTCGTCTGCCATCAAAAAATACAAAAAATTCTGCTCACATAGGATCTCACATCACAGCCCCTGCAGCTACCAGCTGTGACGTCATCTCTTAAATAAAAGAAGAATCACTTCCAGGTTGCGCAGAATCACCAGTTTGCTAAGAATTAACCACATCCTGTTGCGGTTCTACCAGGTTCTTCACCCTGAAAACAAGTGGTCTTCTCCCATTGTAGACTTATGTAGTAATAAAAAGACTCTTGAAACAGAAACTATAGTTTAACATATTTAATCTAACATGCCAGAGGGATGTTTACAGCTTCATTACTGGACTCTCATACATAAAACAATGCGGACATGTTAACATCCGGAAGCGAGAGTCCTGAACCTCTTGCTTACATCAGCTTATATGGATCAGCAAGGACCTGCTCCAGGATTGGTCGATACTTCCCATGTCGTCTTTGGGATACGTGCCACTGTTAGACTTGGAAATAGCCTGGCTCCAGGGATACCCACATGTTCATTCTTCCCTGAGATAAACGTCCATTTGTTTATGCATGCCACATCTATGAAGTCCTTGGCTTCCGTTAGTTATCTGCTGTTTTCCTGTTAACTGCTTTCTGCAGCTTCAGCCTCTGTGATCACATAATCCTTAACACAAACAAATGTTATAATCCTTAGATTTGACCATTTTAAAAATTATGACTGCTGTAAATCAATTAAATAGTTAATCAGAGAAAACAATTGACAGACCAAAGCAAAACTGTTTCCATGTGGTGATAATTATTAAGGCAAGCCATTCGAAACAAATATTCTGAAACACCTTCTCCATTCATTGTGCATACTTGCTTATCTATACAGTGTCATGGGTGGGCTGTTGCCTATATCCAGCGGTCATTGATCGAGAAGCATGATACACTCTAAACAGGTAGCCAGTCCATCACAAAGTTCTACATAAACAATTTCAAGTTCCCAGGAAATCACAGTGATTGGTACTTACTGGAATGACTTTGGAGGAACCACTATAGTGGAACCACTACTCTGCACCTTCTTGTATGAGCCGATGTGACGAGTGAATTTCTCCATTGTGAGATCAATAAAGACTATCTTATCTTATATGCTCAATACTCCAGCTTCAAAGCAGCCTTCAATACAACAGCATATTACCCTGTTAGGAAATACTGTTGTATTGTATACAATTGTATGCAATTGCAGGTGCCGTTTAACTTCCTCTTCTACTTGTCACTTTTCAGAAATCATGAGACAAACACTTCTTTTTTTCTTTGTTAGCAATCTCATACTTGAGTCTTCTGCATATGGCTACACTAACACAGCTAAATGTGCACTCTCCTTTGTAAAGCCACTTGCAGATTAAGGGCTACCAACCACAACTAGAAGAGGAAGATTTCAGGAGTTAAACCTCAATGTTGGAACACTCAATAGAACAATGTTGTCTTCTTCATGTCTTCCTTTCAAGGATCACCAGGAAAGGACCTTGCATCACTCCCACTCACTTGTTAACAATATTTCATGACCTCTGTTTCCCCTTGAGACTATTGAATTTTACTACGACTTTTAAAAGGAAATGGTCTGTTGACTGCCAATCCCAAAAAGGTCCCGGTGTCTGGGGAGTGACTAAAAGGAATGAGAGGCCAGATGGTGCCAGAAAAGAACAGAGACCTTTGATGTCTGGTTAGTGGAGTAGCATGATTATGTGTTTGATGTCTGTGAGCTGCACACATCTCAAACAATATAAAATATGTATTTCCCATTAAGTAACTTTTATAAAGGCATTTTTATGAGAGCTTTCATCTGCAGATAATAAATTAAAGTTTGGACTTACTACTCTAAATGAGGTGTTTAATATCAGTCGATACATTGTTTATTTTTTATTATAGTTTGATGAATCCCAGAAAAATAGTTTGTTTGAAAATGCTGAGAAAAACCAAACTATGTTCAGGACGGTAGTATTTTGATCACAGGGACCAGAAGTTATACAGCAAGCATGTCCAAACTGCATATATTCTCTTTAATTTCCTTGTAAAAAGGACCACACCTATTCAGCAACGTTTATTCAAATGCTATCTTTATATAAAATTGGCTAAATACAGGCTGTCTAATTTGTTTATTTAAATGAGAGTGCAGCAGGTCAAAACAATAATATTACAGGTTCTGGAAAGCTTAGAGACCCTATAGTACTGATTGGTTTGGATTAAAAAGTATTTTCTGTTCAAACAAGGAGGCAGACCCAAAAGATAATATTTTTCTGAGTCTATACTTCATTTTTTTTTCTTTTAATGCAAAAACAACAGATGGGTGGTTTAAAAGTGTGCAAAAATCTTTAAAATTGAATAATCTTTTATTGTAGCTTCTCAAACATTTAATTTGAGTACATTTATTCAGTGTGTAAATATATCAGATGGCAAGAAAAAAAATGATTTTTACAGAATTTCCTTTTGTCAAGTCAATTTGCCAATTTGCCCTCAGACCAGCTAAATAAACCCTTTTAGAGCCCCAAATCTTACATGTTCATTTGAAAAAAGACAATGTATATCTTTAGATAAGCATCTACTATTGGAAAAGTGTTTTTTAAGAACCACCATTTTCTTTCCATTTTTAGGGTTTGAAATAAAGAAAAACTGCAAAAATATTATTGATTTTCTTCTATTGGATGTTGATATTTCTGCAAAATGATGTCTAAAAAGTTTCCAATTTAATGATAAGACAAAAAAAAAACATTACTGATTGTTTTAGTGTCATTCAATTTTGGAAATTCAGTACAATTATAACATAAAAAAACTTTTGAAACCCTCCATTTATTATTCTATATTTAAAAATGTTAGTTATCTCTCTATCACTTTTAGCCAATGTTACTTAGAGCTATTGCGGAGTGCCCAAAGAGGCACTTTCACCTCTGGAGCTGAAGGTTGCACAACCCTAGTCTAGAATATTTTATAAGTACTTTATGTACAAGATTTCCTGTTTTTCTGGTGTAAAAAACTAGTGACATACAATTTAATATTTCCTTTTTTTCTGGTGTAAAAAAAGTAGTGACACGCAATTCAATATTTCCTGTTTTTCTGGTGTAAAAAAAAAACAGTGACACGCAGACCCATTTGTTTTGGTCACTTAAAAATCGAAAAAAAAAAAAAAATTGTGTCATTTAGTTAAGGCAAATATGTGTGGCTCTAAGTAAGTTCAGTTCAGGTCAAACACAATAAGCAGAACAGCAGGCCAGCTGCGGTTTCTAAACTTGCTGGCAGAATGAAAAAGATCTTGGAGGAAGCTGGACCACAATTTTTGCTGTTTTGGAATTGTCATTGAGATGTACCAGGAAGACTTTAAAGGCAGACGGAAAACAATAGTCTGCCTGCCCAAAACAAATGCTTTTATCAGAATCTGGCCTTCCTGTCAGCTTTGAAAAGCAAACAACCTTAATTTCTCCTGGATGTTATGTTAACAAGACGCTTGGTAACATCTGTGACCTGGAACAGAGTGCGACTGAACTGCCTGATAACATCATCACTATCAGACTCTGGCTGCGAGATAGTTCGCACAGCCAGAATCTGATGATACTGTTTTGTATTGTGGTTGCCAACACAGTAAAACATGCTATTAAAAGCTACAAGCAGCTTACGATGTAGTAAAGTCTAATTTGATTTATTTAAAGCTTGTTTTAAATGCTCATAAATCTAAAGTATTGTTGTTCTCCAATCCTAAGATAATGTCCCATTCACAATTGTTGCAGCCCATTATTACTTTTCAAGGCTCTCCAATTGAAGTAATATCTCAATATAAATATTTACCACAGGTTTTATTATTGATGAGTCTCTGGATTTTGCTCCTCATATTCAACACTTGGTAAAAAAGCTGAAATTGACTTTTTATTTTAGAATTCAATCTTGTTCGTCTTTTGAGGCTAGAAGGTGTCTTGTTGCTGTCACTGTTCTACCCATTTTCGACTATAGCGATATAATTTATTTGCGTGCATGTTCACACAGGTTACATATGTTGGATTCTGTGCATCATGGAGCATTACGTTTTATCACTGGTCTAGGAGCTCCTACTCATCATTGTCTTCTGTATTCCCATGTTGGATGGATATCCTTATCCACCTGCAGACTGTCACTGATATAATTTCATTTACAAAACCATCTTGGGTTTACTTCCCCCTTATCTTCTCTCCCGTGTTAATAGAAAATATTCAGAAGGCTATTCTCTGCGTTTGAATTAGTTAATTTTACTAAATGTACCTAAGGTTCGCCCTGAGTATGGTAAAAACTATTTCCAGTTTGCAGCTCCTTCAGATTGGAATCAATTACAGGACTTGAAGCTGAAGGATTTGGTCTCTGTTAATGTATTTAAGGGATTTTTAAACCACTTTATAAATAAGGTTTCTGTTTATAGATAATGTTTAATTGCCAGGTCTATCTTGAAAAGGAGATTTTTAAACTCAATGAGATCTACCTGGATAAATAAAAGTTACACATATCTGCCACAGTTCACAGACTAACACTCACACAACACGCGCGCACACACGACCACACAACAACACATGGGCACACACCACCTATACTGTGCTTTCTTCCCTTACTCTGCTGCTTTCTGTTTTAGCTGTAGTGTCAGAAAGGTCAGATCAGAGACCTCAAGCTGTAGTTTTATGAAAAGAAACAATTAAGCTTAGAATTTCTAGTGTACTTTTGCCTGTCGGATTGTTTTTGGATTACTGGACCCAGGACTGGACTCAGGACTCTCTATTGAATTGCCCCGCTGGAACCTCTGCTTATGTCTGTCTGCCTGTATATGACCCTGAACTGTCTCTGGATCCCTGACCCTGCTTCCAGCCGATTGAGGAAATTAATTCCTACCAGCAAAAACACTTCTGGACTACATCATGAATTTTTCATATTTTACAGTGTGCCTGGTTCTGGTTCTGCTGTAGGTGTATTCCGGTTTAAGGAGAGTTTTCCTCTCCACTTTAACTACATGCAAGCTCGGTAAGAGGGATTGCTATAAAGTCAACAACACAATGCAAGCAACTGTCCACTGTCACCATCTACTCATCCAGAAGAAGTGAAGTCTGCAAGTCAATGATTCAGTGCAATCTCCTGGGTTTCATTAGTTATACAACTTTTTTATTCAATCTGTCAGTATAATTTGATAAAATTTACTTTGTAAAGGACCTTGATATGAAATATGTTGAGATTTGTTAATAAACTGAATTGAAAGCGTATTACATTGCTTATAAGTGGCAGCACAAAAATTAGCAAATTACAAGGGCCTTTTCACTTGAAACTAGACTGTATTTAGCTCTGGGTTGACATCAACTCCAGATCCAACTTCCGAGACAAATCAAATGGAGCATATATAACTTTTTTTTTTACACACACTAACACAGAAATAAGCGCCTGCACACACCCACACAAACACATACACATACCTATGAACATGGAGAGACTTACAGATTCAAAACTCCCCTGATAATACCCCAATTACGCATACCACATGGAGGTCATTGACTGTGAAATTGAAAACAGCGACATGGACACCATTACTATGTCAGCACTGTAACTTTATGACAGCAGTTCAACATGGGATCAGATTATACGTATGTGGGCAGTAAGTCCCAAAATAAGATTTCAATTTTGGTTTTTTTCCCCTTTTCAGTACTGACACTCACAGATGTGTCATAAAAAAACTGCAGTGAATTATTATGAATATGTTAATGTTTGGAGCACGTTCCATCTACCTGTCACATTAGGTGATACATTAAGAGATACTTGAGTGGATAGGTAATTACTCGCAAATAAAGCTGCTTAAATTAAAGTGCTAGCCATAATCAGCATGAAACAGCTGCTACCAAGCTTAAACGGAAGTAGTAAATATCAGTTTGAAATTAAATAAGGAAAGTGCAGGCACTGGCAGAGTAAAAATAAGTACAGTATATTGTAAAAGTATTAATATCTCTTTAGCAAGAACACCTTTTGTTGCATTACAACTATAGCATTTAATGTATTTTAATGGGACTGTGAACCAAGGTACTGCATAGACGTCAAATAGTGGGAAAAAAATAATTTTTCAAATTTGAATTTGAAAAGTCTGCCATTTATCTGTAGACAGGCCCCTTTACTCTGATACCACTCAGAAAATCCAGTGCAACCAGCTGCTTTCAGAAGTCGGCTAATTAGGTAATAGAGTGAATTTATGAGTAATTTAATTTCAGCATAAATGGAGTTAATCTGTAAAGACCTTTAAGATTTGTTGGAAAGGAGCAAAGCAGGCAAGGTAACAAATAGAATTAGTGAGAACAAAGAACACACCAGACAGGTCAGGAACAAATGTTTTAAATAATTTTAAAGCATGTTTGAGTTATAAGATAACACCCCAAGATTTGAATATCTCGTGGAGCACTGTTCAATCCACTATAAAGAAATGGAAAGAATTCGGCACGGCTGCAAACCTACATGGGTATCTACCTAAACTGAAGTTCCAGACAAGGGGAGCATTAATCAGAGAAGGAAACAAGAGGCTCATAATTCAATCTGGAGAATCTATACGCAGCTCAGGTCTAAGAATTTTTCATCCAGGCAACAACTATTATGTGGGAGCTTGTGGCAGAGTAGTTGCCTTGCAATTGGAAAGTTATCGGTTCCAGCTTCCCCCTGTCACATGTCAATGTACCCCTGGGCAAGGCACCTAACTCCAAGTTGCCTACCAATCTGGATGAATTTTTGCGTGTTAGTGAGTGTGATTGGTTGAATATGACTAAGTGATTTAAAATTGGCCCCTTTAGATTGTGCAATCCAAAAGTTTTTGTGTTTTTGTGGAAAGAAGAAGGCCGTTGTTGAGAGAAAATCAAACAAAATTCAGTTTGCAGTTTGCTACAAGCCAGGTAGGGGATACAGAAACAACATGGGGCAAGATGCTGAGATCAAATGAGACCATTGCCTGCCATACAATGCAAAATGTTTTGTGTGGCAAAAACTTAATGCTGCACATGAGCTTCTCCACCTTTACACAGGGTAGTGGTAGCATCAGGAAGCATCGTGTTGCTCTTCAGCAGGGGCAAGGAAACTGGTCAGAATAGATGTGAATATGGCTGAGGCTAAACACTGGAAAAAATCTGGAATAAAATCAGTTATAGGATGCGGAAGACTTCAGACTGGTGTTTAAATAAGAACACAATGATAAACATACAGAGATACAACAGAAAGGTTTAGAGCAAATTATAATCTTTTAGAATGACACATTCAAAGTCCAGATCTATGTCTTGTTGTGAATCAGTAGCAAAACTTAACAATTCGGGATAACGGATGCTCTTGATCTTACCTCACTAAGCTTGAGCCTTTTGCAAAGAAGAATGGGTCTTCACATCTGAAAAGCTGGTAGAGGCCCAACCCAAAAGGCTTTCACCTACAATTGCAGTGGACGGTGATTTTACAAAGTATTGACTCCTGGGGCTTGGTGCAAATGCACACCACATTTTACAAATAGTTTTTGTAAAATGAAGCTTGAAAAGCATTTCAAAATTATGCATAACGTTGTGATGCATCACTTGTGTAAAATCTCAAAAAAATACATTTCAATTTATTGTTGTAACATGACAAAATGCGAAATGGTTTAAGGGATAGTAATACTTTTGCAAGGTGGTTTACCTTTCTGTACGTTTCAGTCTGTGTACAGTAACAATCTGTGCCAAAGTGTTTCAGCAAGTGCTGCAATATGAACAACACGCAATAAAGTCGCCTTTGTTGAAGTGTGACAATAGTCCACTCTTATCTTATTAAATAATAAAACACACATACACCTACACCCTAATTACCATACAGAGATGACTTGATAATATCTGACCAAGCTCTTTCATCCATTATATTTTTTTCTTCTCTATCCTTTTCCCACTCCAGGACTCCTGGCTATTTATGTTACCTGTCCCTGCAGCCTCAAGGCTCTAAAAACAGAGCAGCAACAAATTTTAATCCTCTTTCCTCTGGTACCATATTCCAGCAGTAACTCAGAAGAAAGGATGCATCTCAGGGGTTCAGGGCATCCCTTTTGGTCTTTAAGGAATACCTCAGAGAACCACATTTTTTTCCTCCGTGTTTTAACCCTCCTTCCCCTCGTTTGTCACTGATCCTCCCTGATGACAGCAGGCTCAATGCACAACTCTCTGTTTCAGCTGTGATACACAACACATAAAGTTTACATATCACCACCATTTCCTTCATGCCGCGTTAATGCCTGAGTCGAGTCCACACAGTCTTTGCAAAGTCACTTAGATGTCAAAACTGCAAACTCTTTAGTATTTTACCATGTAGGATTAAACTGAGAGGAGGGACATGGAGAGTCAAAGCTGTCTGTAGGGATTCATGAGAACTCGGAGGCCCAGATACCGATCTGTCATCACTCTTTGTCTGGTTCTGTTCTGCCTGCCCTGTAGGGGTTGTGACATCCCCCCGCCTAATGTGCCTTTAATGTCTCATCTGCCCTGTCAACACACAGCTATGATGAGGTTCACTGTGCCTTCCTGCTGGACGCACAGTTTTGATACGCCAGTAATGCAACCATGGATGTATGCTCCTTGGGTTATGTGTCTGTCTGTCTTTTTGTTCCCCGCATCTATCCCTTCTTCTTCATTCCATCCACCTTCTTCTCCTGGGGTTTACGTCGCCTCGCTCCCGCCTTTGTCATAGCGTGTCCCATCGTTTCTCAGACTGCCTATCCTGTGACAAGAGTGCGCAGTAGAGAAAGTGTGTGTGTGTGAGTGTGTGTGTGAGAGAGAGAGAGAGAGAGAGAGAGAGAGAGAGAGAGAGAGAGAGAGAGAGAGAGAGAGAGAGAGAGAGAGAGAGAGAGAGCAGTGTTGTCTTATTACATTGTAATCAGAATACTAGCACCCAACAGCAGGGAGCAAATCACATTAAGATAATTGGGAAACACTTCATGCTGGACAGCTGGGGCTGAATTGATTAAATAAATCTGATGTCACTGAAAAATACAGCTATCTTAAACCTGTGTGTATGTGTGTGTGTGTGTGTGTGTGTGTGTGTGTGTGTGTGTGTGTGTGTGTGTGTGTGTGTGTGTGTGTGTGTGTGTGTGTGTGTGTGTGTGTGTGTGTGTGTGTGTGTGTGTGTGTGTGAATGGGGGAGCACCTTCCTGTGGACATGTGCAAACAGACAAAAGTAAAACTTTAAAAAATCTTATAGGCTTCAAGCTTAAAAAGATAAAGAGAAATCAAAGCACAACAAAGGGAGAGTTTCATGCACTCCCTTTGGGGGAATGATAAACTGGTAAACAAGCAGTGAACATTATTTTCTGTAGAACCTTCAATACTTTAAAAAGCCACTAGATGTCCCTGTTACCTCTGTGTAATTTCATACACTTGCTGACAAACTTTATGCCTAAAAACATTCTACATAGCATAAGGTGCATTTTTAGCACAATTTGATCAGCATGTCAATTAACTTCAAAACAAAAAAAAGAATTAATTTAAATTTATTTTCAACATTACCCTGTATCTAAATATAGATATGTCATCAAAGTGTTGCTAGAGTGGATGAAAGTAAATTTATAACTTTTCTTCTAACAGCTAACAGTTCCTCATGAGTCACCTTATTTCTGTTTAACAAAAGACTTATGGGCTTAAACCCAAATTATGCAAATGAGCCGCAAGTAATCAAAGTTCAAACTGAATTGTTTAAGAGTTCACTGAACTGGAATAAAAAGATGTGGAAGAAATTACTTGAGTTTGTCATCACTGTGGCAAATTAGGCAAGGACCGACTAAATGGATCACAAGGAACGTGCGCTATAGGTGGTTGTGTGTTGGTGAGAAGCATCACTGTGTGTACATTTTTGTGCATATTCCTCTGCATTCATATGAGCGTGTGATAATTTATCCCTGTGCCTGTACATGTTTCTGCATCTGCACAGAAAAAAAATGAGACTTAGATACACAACATTGCTTCCATCTTTATAATGGCGTACATTCTACTCCTCCCTGTGTTGTCATGGTGATGTGTCCCTTCCCAACCTTTTTTTAGATAGGTATGTGGGGTTTGTTTCTGCTTTGCAATATGACACACAGAGCTACCATGAAGATACAAAATGTTACAAGCTGGAAGAGCACGTGGACAGGATGCAGAGATGTGGGCTGTAATTCCAAATATATAAAGTTTATATTAGAAAGGGCATGTTTACAATTTACACATACTGGCCACTTCATTAGATACACCTGCTCCGTTGCTTGTTAACACAAATGGTGAGTAAACCATTCATATAGCAGAAACGGGGGACTCTTTGAAGTTTAAATAGATCAGAATACGGATGAAAAGGGGAATTGGCTGCTGATCTACTGAGATTTCCACACCAAACCAGCTCTCGGAGTAACAGAGAATCTAGTGAGCGGCAGTTAGGGGAATGAAAATACAGTATGTTGTTAATGTCAGAGATTATAAAAGAATGGGGTTCAAAACAATAGAAATGCTACAGTAGTTCAAATAACCGCTTGTTGCAACAAAATTATTTTTACACCACCTCTGAATGCACGACAGGTTAATCAATGATGTGGATTGGCTACAGCTGCAGAACGCCACACTGGATGCCAATCTTCTCTACTAAGTACAGTATTCTAAAGCCCTCCAGATTGCCCAATAATAGGTTGGGAAAACAGTTGATTTTAGCGGCAACATTCAGTCATTCAAAACATGGATCCATCCTGCCTTGTAATAACAGTTCTGGCTGTTGTTAGTTGAGGCTAAGAGTACACATAAAAGACAAACAAACAAACAAACAGGCAATGAACAAGGGTTACAGTGTTTTTTTCTCATTTCTCATCGCAAACTTCACCACCATGTTTGTGGGGTGGACGGCAGAACAGTCCTGGGTGAGTGTGGAGTGTACTCTTATGCTTATTATTCAGCTGATGCCAAGTCTAAAGAAATCCTTAAGGGTTTTACATTTTAAAATAAGACTTCTCTTTATGTTATACTGAGCTATTCAGGCTTTTTCAACATTTTCTTTTCTTCGACTTTTTTTGTTTAAACTGACCTCAATCAAGTCCAAATGCTAAACTACTTAAGTTGCAACAAAAGGAACAAAATTCCTGTGTTGATAATTGATTAGGAGGAGTTGCGAGGACTTGGCCGTTTAGAGAGCTTTAGACACCCAATTGATCTTATTTAGATTTAGTCACGGAGAAGAGACAGGCAACAGCAGAAGAGTTGATCGACAGGCTTGTCTGCCTTATCTGGAGCCTATGGTCACATCCGCCATCCACTTTTCACACCTTCTCTTTTATCTTGTGCTCACACAGACAGATAAACACAGACACACAACCCCCCCCCCCCCCCCCCCCCCCCCCCACACACACACACACATACAATTCAGGACACTGGAAGTAATAGGAATTGTCGCTGAATGATTAATTATCATTTGCATTGAAAATAATTTCACTGATTTAACACATGTGCTGGCTGTTCAGGGTCCCCTACACAACGCTGATGCAGACAATAGTAAATTTATTTTGCATGTAAAAAATTTAACACACCTGTAACAACTCTATTATCTCCATCTGTAGCCTGTTTTCAATTCCCTGTTGTGTCTTGTTGCTGAATGAGGGCTTTGTTCCATACAAACACACACAGCCACATTGAGCAAAAAAACCCTTTACACATTGTCTGAATGAGTGGTTTACAATTACATTTCAACAGGAAGCAAATTAGAGAGAGGAGTCTGCTGCTGATGAGAAGTGTGTATCTGTATACCAGGTGCAGTTGAGAGCTTGTTTTGCATATCAGAGAAGTGCGATTATGAGTAGAGCCATGCATATTCTGCATTAGTGGACATAATGACCAAATGAGGGGTGACTAAATGAGAGGTTAGTACACACACACACACACACACACACACACACACATGCACAGACATCCACATACACAAACACAATAAAACTGAAAGAACTCACAAAAATACTGTTACTGTACACATGGAGTGCAGGGTCATCAGAAATGGAGAGGAGCGTGTAAGTGAAAGCGACAGGGATGGATCCACATCTCCATAAAACCTGTTCTACCTTTGCAACCTTGATGCATATTCAAAACGGTCGACTGAAGTCTTGCCACATCGTTAGCAAATGAAAAGTAGTTTAGCATGAGAATGAGCCCAGGGGTCACAGGACGAGAGATTGCAGAGAGACAAAACTGATTCCACTCAGCCTGTAATTGGCAAACAAGAAAGGAGGTGAGGAAGGATAAGGCAGAAAAATAAACACTTATTTAAGCTCTTAAATAAATGCAACGTTTATTAAACATTGCATTTTACAGTGCTCCCAGTAACTTGATCTATTTTGTGAAGAAGAACATCTGTTTGCATAACAAAGGCATTGTTGCCAGACCAAGGCATCTGATCTTGAAGTCAGACATGGCTTTGGTTAGCAAGCTTTGAAACTCAGGTTCGGTAAGATATTTGCATCAAAAGAGGTTGTCAGCTCTTATTTGAAAGCATATCTCACCACAGTTGCATTTGTGTAATGTTCTTTCTTCATTTATTTGTTTGTTTTATTCAATAACTATTATGCTTTGTGCTAATGTAAGGTTAAATTGCAGGGGGAAGAAAGATAACGCTGAGTAACATTTGACTGTTTATTGTTGATATGCAGCCTATTTTATGAGGTTGGCCTCTCAGTTTTGGTGTAGCACAGATATTTTTCTATCGAAGTATGTACCACTAGTTAACAAATTGAAGCCACTGATAAACTGGACCTAAGGGAGCTACTTTAATTTTACTGTGCAATTGTTTTGCATGTTCATGTGAATTTGTTTAGTTCTGCAATATTTGTCTTAAAGGGCCCTAGTCATGTATTTTGACCATCAAAAGAAAACACAAAAAACATATATTCATTTTCAAATAAAACAATATATGCCAAGCATTCTTCGTGAGAGGGTTTACCTAGTTCTTTTTTGAGCCTGAAAAGAACTTTGCACTGGGCATGTTCAGCTAATATAAACTTTGTTGTGCCATCTGCCGAAAATCAGAAATCAAGATGGCAACAATAGACGCAGCTACTGTAAGAGCCTCTAGGGATGTTCCTGTTAGGACATCCCTACTGTAGACCTTCCTGCAATGCCTCCCAGTAAAGTGACAGCTCAGCATTGTCGAAGACCTACTCGATCTGGTGGGTTAGGGTTGCTTACTCTTTCTCCTAGATCAGTACATCTCTTTTTTGTGTGTGTATCTTTTCTGTCCTCTCATACCCTCGGTCGGCCATGGTAGGTGGTTGTTCACACCGGGCTTGGTTCTGTTGGAGGTATCTTCCTGTTAAAGGGGAGTTTTTCTTTTCAACATTGTTACATTTATACTCAGTTTAAGGAAATTTAAAAGAGCATTCACTGACCCGCTCTAGGATTTTAAATGTGGCTGAGTTGCTGTCACTCCAAATTACCCTACGTGAAACCAAAATCAACTGACTGTGGAATCTTTGATAGTAATGAGATTTCACCACTGAACTTATCCTACAGGTGGTATCTCATCATGGTATCATCCTGGAATTTACTGAGCTCCAGAGAGCTCTGTAAAGTGCCTTGAGATGACATGTTGTGAAGTGGTGCTATATAAATAACCTGAACTGAAAACTTAATTGAATAAATATTAAGAAACGCTTTTGTTAGTAAATTGTATGTAAATTGTCACCAACAAATGATGAGGTTCAGCTCCCAAATGATTTACTTATGTGTTATGCTTTACAAATAGAGTGGAACATTTGGGGTTTTTTTTCACAATTGCTACACATATAAAAAGGGAAATTTAACTCACAGACGTAAATTCTGTTAAACATATTGTTTTCTTGCTTAAATTATTATGTAGCCACCCATACATCACTATTCAAAATGAGTACTGAGATTGAAATCATAAGCAGACTCTGAAATAGATGGTTGAATAATTTTAAATAATTTAAAGTTAAATAATTTAAAGTAAAGCATGAAGTAACTGAATAGAATGCCTTTGTTGTTTTGAAATATCATGTGTTTAGTTTATAATCCAATTATTTACTTCTAGGCAAGATCTAGTCTTTAGAAAGGCATCTAGAGTAAATATTTTAAAGCACAGAGTTAACAGCAACTGTTCATACAATACTTTCTTTACGATTTGTCCATCATGCCAGAAACCTCTAGTATCAGTCTATTTTTTTTATCCTAACAAAGTACACTTTAGATTGTGTTTGAACATGTGTCACCTGTATGTTTATGTAAAATATATTTACCATTATGTATCTATCTACTTACTTTTGTTAAGTGTTCTGATGAATTACGAAGATAAATACAGTATGTATAGGAAATCCTAAAATCTGAGTTAAACTGTGGTGTCTGGTAACACATTAGCTCTTGAGGCCTCAGTTTGGGCTTAAAGCATATTTCTAAGACAAAGCCATATGGTGTCCAGAAGACGCAAAACAAGAATGCCTGACTGTGCTCATAGATGGAGTGGTAATTTTTTTTTCTATTGGAACAATTAACAATTGCAACAAAAATGTCCTACATGGTTTTTTTCCTTCACTTGAGAAACAAACAATGGATTGTAAAATATGTTTCAGTGAACGGTGTGATTTTTGAACTACTTAGCTATGCATATACAAAAAAAGTGCACCAGGTTCTCACCTTAAACTCAAGAGCTTTCTTGACTGGCCAACCTTTTATATGGCCAACTCTACAGTTAATGACTAAAAATATTGATTATGTCAAGAAATTTAACCAAAAAATGAAAAATAAGATAGTTTAATACATTTTATCAGACTTATTTGGGGCAAATCAAAGAGAAAATGGAAAACAATCTCCTTCCTGGTTCAGGTTGGAGGACTTGTTGGACAGAACAGTCGCAAGAGCAATCAGCAATCAAGATCAACACCAGTCTGAACCAATTTACAAAGCCTTAGTAGGCCTGCCATGCTCCAGTGCTCACCCCTCACTCTTTCTCCCTACATTGCTGTTTTGTCTTTTTTCTGTTCTTCTTTCTCTCTCTGCCTTTTTTATATGTAATCTCTCTTGGCCGGGTTTTTCCAAGAAGCAAAAAGTCATTAAGTGAGAGGCGACTTTGCAGTGATGGTTCAGCCTGAGAGAACACCGTCTCTCGCCAAGGCTACACATGGATTAGCTTATTACCAGTGTTGGGTAAGTTACTTTAAAAATGTAATCCGTTACAGTTACAAGTTACTTTGTTTAAAATGTAATTGTAGTGTAACTTTTTCGATTACTTTTAAAAAGTAATGTAACTAATTACTTTTGATTACTTTTTGATTACTTTAAGGTTTTAATGAGTATTGACCCATGTTCAACATTTAATCTTTGAGAACTGAATGTGAACCTTAAAAAAAGCACTAAGCTGAAAGGGAACTGCAGAAAGGCAATCACAGGATGTCCACAAGTGTGTGTGTGTGACGATTTTTAAGTTTAAAACAAGGAGGATGGATTTTTCGGCAACTCCTTGCCAAAAATTGCATCCCCTGCTATCTCAGAGGAATTGACACTTGTATGACTCTATTCCTGTATATCCATCAGTAGTTAAAGGACAAGAGTCAGCAAATGCAAAATTCTGCCCTGTAAAACAATGACAGCACAATTGTTGCTGTATGATCTGAAGCCCCATTTGGAGCTTTTAAACAGGCTTTGAAAAACTTTGATAATTTGCTGCTGTAATATTATAGATTTTTTAGAATCAAAAGCTAGCAGATGTGCATAATCAAAAACAACAGAAATACAATTATAGAGCATTCAGTATTGTAAGAAAGCCCACACTGTTTCTGGATAAATACATTATTGTATGAGTTAAGTTCTGTTCCGTTTTCTGCCTTTTTCGTTGTAAAACTGAAATGTCCCATGCTCCTGAATGCACCATAGCTTTCCGACGCTCACGAACGCAACACTGTGAACGCTGAGCTGTGTACGCGCGTTTGATTTTCCGCTTAAGACAAAGTTTTGCAGTTTCACAACACACGTCGGCTCACGGTTTATTGTTGTGTGTGAATAACAAGAGACTGCATGACTGCAAAGTGCCTTGTTGCATCTTTCTCTTCCTTAAAATGAAGCCAAATAAAACCGTGAAACGTCCGCTCGCTTGCTGTTCTTTCAGAAGGCTCCACCAGCACAGGATGGATCATCAGAGTGATAGAGACAAGGAGCCATAGCGGGAAACGGCGATACTTTATATTTTTAAAAAAATGTAACTAAATTTGTAATTCTTAATATTTTCGGAAGTAACTGTAACTGAATTACATATTTTCTCATTGTAACTGTAACGAATTACAGTTACTCTTTTTTTGTAATTAAATTACGTAACGTCGTTACATGTAATCCGTTACTCCCCAACACTGCTTATTACAGGTCAAACACTTTCCCTCTCAGCAAAAGCAGAGAACACATCTAAAGGGCAGTCAGGTAAAATTCTCAACAAGACTAACAATATATGTACAAGTTTAAATTCAAGATGAAATTGACAAGATGCAAACACAAAACCTTAACAGAACCTCTGAGTGAGGGCTCACTGATCAACTGGCCATAACAGTGAACACTTTTACAGTTAGCTTTGGAGGTTATTGGGTTCTGTATGTGCATGTTTCAGTGTGTTGGACGTGGCTCATCTAACCCACCTGCCCAGTTGCTCTAAATTATCCTTTCTTTTTATTATTAAAGATAGCCAATCATTTCTAATCTCGTTGTTTTACGTGGTGGAAAATATAATTTCCTAATCAGTTTTGCTGAGAATGTGTGAAGTTGGGTGATTGTGTAACCATTGTAGACATGTTGACGTTGTGGACCACTGGCCTGTTAGCTCTTTTGGTCTAGTCATGTATAATTTAGGAAGGCGTCTGGAACTTTTAAAGATGACTTATTACTAGTGTGGACTTTGTTCATACAAAGGTGGCGAGAGGGATGTACAGTGGCCAAGATGGTAGCACAGTTGCCTTGCAGCAAGAAAGTCCTGGCTTCGAACCTCAGGTTTGACCCAGGGTCTTCATCGAGTTTACATGTTCTCCCTGTGCATGTGTGGGTTCCCTCCAGGTACTCCAGTTTCCTCCCATAGTTCCCAAACATTAATTGGCTACTCTAAATTGCCCTTAGGTATGAGTGTATGCATTGTTTGTCCTGTATGCTTCTGTGTTGCCTTGTAATAGACTAGGACACCCTTAACAAGTCTCGGCCAAAGATCGCTGAAGACAGGCACTGGTCCCCCTGTCACCCTGCAGGGATAAGCAGGTATAGAGATTGGATGGATGGATCTTCTTCATAAAGACATAATATGACTCCACATGCACCAGCCCTTAATCAGGTCTGATCTCAGGCCAATTTGGCAGATACCATGTTCTCTGTCTCTGCTGCTTTTTACCACTTTTTCCTGGTTTATTTTCAGGCATACTTGTCTTTGTTGCTGCCAGAATTTAACATCCACTCATCATTTTTGCAAATGTTAGATTAATTTGTTTGAACCATCAATCTTAGAACTGCTTCAGGTAAATCGGGACGTACCAACTGCATTCAAAAAAATAAGTGTCTTTGGGTTTGAGCTAAACCAAAATGCAAAGCTGTTAATGTATTAATCCATTGGTGGCACGGGTGTCCAAAATGCAACCTGGGGGCCATTTGCAATTTGGAATAACTTTGTGTGGCTCCCAGTAGCAGTTCAAGAATGATTCAAATCAGGCCTTCTCACAAATGGGGCTGATGCAGATGTACAATTTTTCTATTTTTTTAGGATGAGACTTTCAATCAGAAGTTTTTATCTCCGTAAATGAAAAATGTTGGTACAAGACAGAGTATTTTTTTTTTATTAGATCTGTTTTTTAACTCCATAACATCACAGTGAGTGTCATGTTGGTGTTCTGCACGACGCTTGTGCAGACAACAACTACGGACAACTTATCAAAAGTAAATGTTTCGCTGGGACTTGGGAAACGGAACCAGGAAGGTATTCAGAAAGTGGGGCTAGTGTTAACAGAGTTGAAGAGTTTGGGAACTGATGACGATAATGATGAAAATAAGAAAAGTTATTCTTACTGTTTGTGGAGGTGCTAAACATCCAGAAGGGAAGTGAATACATCCACAGGGACTGAGGTCAGCTGATTGTGGTAAATGGTGTAGGTTAATAATAAGCCTTTTTGTTTTTAGATGGAGGTGCTATGGTGGCGATAGTTGGAGAGTGGAGAGGCAGGTGAGTGGTGTTGTGGGAGTATGGAGTTCTGACGGCTGGTCCAGAGGAACAGCAAGAGGAGTGGTGAGGAGATTAATAGAGAAATTTCCAGAATAAGTTCTTCCAAGAACTCTGACCAAGAGGCAGTGGATTTAGGTACTGGATAAAACCAGACACTAAAGACAAAGATTTCGCTCTGTAATTAGGAATAATCTCAGTCACACTCATACACACACAACCTACACATTGCCTTGTAGATATGACAGCAAGTTTTTACTCAAAAGTAGTCGAGGACAATCTGCCTCGCATTCCTGTTCTCGAGTTGTTTGACAAGGAGGTTGACGTTGACCCACCTCGTGTTCCTGTTGCCGAGTTCTCCAACGACAGTATCCAGGTGGACACGCCTCATGTTCCTGGGGGGCTGGGAAGGTACCCTCAGTGGATCCCAAACTCCATTGAGGGTTCCAGCATCCTATGGATTAGTTTCCAGAGCTACATCCAGTGTCTTGTGAATCAGTCTCCTGCTCTTTTTCTTGTTTTCTTCACGCCTCCCAGTTACAGAATTATATCAAGGCAGTTAGAAAATCCTAGATAATGGCAAATTATCTAGATTCTCCATAACTGCTAATTGAAATAAATGCAAATTAGTGTCCCACACAATCATACACCAATTCTTCCAACATGCAGTGAAATAAAGTTCAAAGAAACTTTTAAAGATATGTTACACTTCTGGACAGGCGAATCTTTGACAGAATATCTGTCTTGTCTCACATCTTCTGGGGTTATCATCAGGAACAATGTGAATATTTATGAGCTGAGAAGAATGAGACACAGTCATATCTAAAATATGAATTTCCTAATCAGAGCTAATAAATATTTGACTTGTGCAGCCTATCGTGTAGATTAATAGATATTCTGGACTAAATTCTTAATGTGAAACAGCCTATACAGGACAGTTCCCCTTTTGGGCTCGAGTCATTTTTGTCATTTTGTCATGACGATGTCATTTTGGAGTTTCCCTATTTCTGTCCAATAAGAAAAAAAAACTGGATGACAAGCTACACTGTATAAAATGCACAAATTAGAAATTTGTGACAAATATGTTAGAGATTTTATAGTAGAATTATATATTTTTTCAATAACTAATCGGTATTGGCTCAATCTAAGGTTTTTCATACAAATTTCTTTCCCCTGTGACCATGTCTATCCCTTTATAAATTTATTTTCCTCTCATTTATGACATCCATATATCCTACTTTTACCTGACAGTCCGTTACCCTGTTCATTCAACTTTGTGAGAAATGTGACAATTTGCTGCCCCCTGCTCAGTAAAGGAAAAAGTAACATGAGATCATATGTTTTTCACCTGTGTGTAGGATTTAGATATTACAGCCTTTAAGCCACTGTTTCCACCATTCACAAGATAGCGGTGGATGAAATTGACCTTTCAAAACATGAAAGGTTCCTTTTAGCTCTCAAATTTTGGCCATGTTTTAACTGTTTTAAATTTTTTGAGTTAACTTGAAGAGCCACACATCTTGTGCATGTTTTTCTTCTTCATAGTGTTCCCACACAGCCAGTAGCTTCTCAGCATCTGGATTTGATGTTTAGAATTGTGATTTATAATTACTAGCACTTGTATTAGGTGTAATGTGTTGAAGTTCAAAAGAGGGGTTTAGTTAATCACATGAGAGCAATTAACAGCATTCAGTGATGTAAGTTCACAGTTCATGCTAAGCATCAGAATGGGGAAATGAAGAAGGTTTAGTTGACATTTCATTTGGTTTGTGTCAGATATTCTTTTCTGAGCATTTCAGAAACTGCTGATCAACAGGGATTTCCACATACAGGCATCTCTCAGGTCTACAGATATTGGTCGTAAAAATGTCAAATATCCATTGAGGAACAGTTGTGTCTTGTGTTTGTCGGTGGGAGATTGGACAGACTGGTTCAGGATGATAAAAATGCAACCATAGCTCAAATTGCCGCTTGTGGAAACCAAAGAGTAAGAACTACAGCTGTTAAAAACATACCATGGCAAACAAACTATGAAGCAGATGGTAGTAAGAAGAAGAAACCCTAGCAAGATGCCCTTCATGCTGCTAAAACAGGAAAGGTAGGCTATAGTTTACACGGGTTAGTGAACTTGGGCATTAAAAGATTTTAAAAACATTGCCTGGTCTGGACTTCAGCTGCCAAATTCAGATGAAAGGGTTACAATTGGTGTACATAACAAGGAAGCATAGATGCAATCAGTCTTCTATCAATAAGTGTCTAATGGTGGTGCTGTAATGATATTGGAGATATTTTCATAAGTGACTTTGTTCCCCTTTTACCAATGTATTATTCTTGTTTAGCCTTCTGTTAACCAGGTAAGTGGTTAAGAACCAATTGTAATTTGTGAAAATAAGGCAGATTTTACACAATCATTTAACAAAGAATCAAGAATCTTTGTTGTCATTATGTACCACGATGAAAGTTTGATGAGACAGAATTCACACAGATTCACACATAACACAGACACAAAACATGACTGTTCAAACTGAATGTAGAGACAACACTTCCCAAGAACCTAAAGGTGTACAACTGGTCCTTAACACATAAGTTTTAAATGTTCGATTCAAAAAAGACAGATATCAGTCATTTTACAGACAATGTAAATTACTGTGCAATTACATTAATGAATCAGACAAAACACTCCCTGAGACGTTGAAAAATGTGCAGTCATTAGCAAAAATGGAAATGTCCAGGTTAATTGATGCTCAAGTCAAAAAAAGACAGGTAGCAGACAGTTTAAAGGATGATATAAAATACTGTGCAGTTGTGAAGCGAGCAAAGAATGTGTTCGGGGCATCTTTAAGTGTGGATAGTTAAAACTGTTTCAAAATGCAGAAACCATTATAATGCACAATGTATGTACATTCAAAGGAAATCTCTAACAATTAAAGTTTTTGATCAGTGCACCCTCTACTTAATGTTTTAATGAGTTTTTTAAGATAGACGACTGGATCAACTTACCGGAGTCTAACATTAGCACCACCAGTTGTTTAAAATATTGAGTAGTTAGCAAAGGTAAGAGGAGTTTGCCTGTCATTGTTTAGTAAATAAACCAGCATCGATACAATTGAGCAAGTTAAAATGCAAGGTAGTACACAAAGCTTGAATAATCTTAAAGTCAAAAAAGTATACAACAATTCTCATGTAAAATGTGCTGTATTGATTGTTTAACATATTGGTGCATTAATAATTGCAAAATACTACATAATAACCTTCTGACGCCCCCCAAAACATTTGTGATAGCAGACTATAAGCAATTCTCCGGCACGGCCATTATTAGCTGAACAGAAGTCCAGAAGTGACGTACAAACTGCACCAATGAGTGTGTAAACACACCTTTCTCTCATAGAATTTAAAATTCTTCTTCTAACGTATAAAGCCCTTAATAATCAAGCTCCATCATATATCAGAGCTCTGATTACCCCGTATGTTCCTAACAGAGCTCTTCGCTCTCAGACTGCAGGTCTGCTGGTGGTTCCTAGAGTCTCTAAAAGTAGAATGGGAGGCAGATCCTTTAGCTATCAGGCTCCTCTCCTGTGGAACCAACTCCCAGTTTTGGTCCGTGAGGCAGACACCCTGTCTACTTTTAAGACTAATCTTAAAACTTTCCTTTTTGACAAAGCTTATAGTTAGAGTGGCTCATGTTATCCTGAGCTACCTCTATAGTTATGCTGCTATAGGCTTAGGCTGCTGGAGGACATCAGGGCCTATTTTTTTCACTCTACTGATTTCTACTGTTCTCAAGTCTACTGTTCTCCAGATTTGCATTGCATTACATTGAAATGACTGTTGTCATTTCAGCTTTTAACTTTTTGTTCTCTCTTTTTCTTCATAGTAGGTACACCTGGTCTGACGTTCTGTTGACTGTGAATTCATCCAGGGAGGACAGATCACCGACTATTACCATCTAATGTAGAACAGATTACTAGATCAATGTGTGCTTCTGTGCTTTTTTGTCTGTCTTGTTGTGTCTCTGCTCTGTCTTCTGTAACCCCCAGTCGGTCGAGGCAGATGACCGTTCATACTGAGCCCGGTTCTGCTAGAGGTTTTTCCTTCCCGCTAACGGGTGTTTTTTCTTTCCACTGTCGCTTCATGCTTGCTCAGTATGAGGGATTGCAGCAAAGCCATGTACAATGCAGACGACTCTCCCTGTGGCTCTACGCTTCTCCAGGAGTGAATGCTGCTTGTCGGGACTTTGAGGCAATCAACTGGTTTTCTTATATAGGAACATTTTTTGACCAATCTGTATAATCTGACCCAATCTGTATAATATGATTGAACCTAACTTGTAAAGTGCCTTGAGATGACATGTTTCATGAATTGGCGCTATATAAATAAAATTGAATTGAATTGAATTGAATCATACTGCAAGCTGTCAGTCAGTCAGTCAGCATTTTCCTTAAGGTCAGTAAATTCTATTTGGCACTAAGACATCAATTCTTATTGCCACATTGCTAGACAGGACACTGAGAAAAAAAAAAAAAAAAAAAAAAAAAAAAGGTCAGTAAATTCCGTGTGCAAAATGACAGAAATCTCTTCAAATGACATTAAACCTTATATGTGTATATGAATCTGAGGAGTAAAGGCTCCCTCATACTCGGCCATACTGTACTCTGTCTTATACCTTTCATTGACGAGCACACCTATTGCCTATATATCTTGTGGCAAATTCTGACATTTTCCACTCTTTCTGCTTGTGGGACAAAGTGGGGGAATGGATAGTAGCATGTTTGATAAGCAAATGTAGCACCTAGAGCCGTTTCTTCTCCAGCAGGTACTACACGCAGGTGCTTGCGGGTCGTGCGTCCTTGCGACTGCCTGCTTGGAGCAGCTCAGTGTGTCAAGCACTGTGTCACATATAAAACACAGTGTCACCTATAAAACACGTGAAGACTTCTTACCGCCGAGGAGTTTATACGGTAGTTCGAATATAGGGTCTATTGCATGTTGATATTCCGGGGCCTGGTGCAGTTGGTACGTCCCGATTACAAATATTCTCACATGATTTCAGCGTGTCGGTACAAAATAACTTATACTTCAAGTTGGCTTATGTACTGAATGAAAAAAGAACATTTCCAGACTTTTGTTTGATTTTAAACTGTTTTTTGAACATGACAGTGAATTCTTTTGCTATTCTCAGTACTGTACAGTATTTTTCTGGTGCTGTAAACTTCCCCTTAATGTACAGTCTATTTGATATTCCTTTTCTTAATACAGTTTACTTTTGAGTAAATCTGCATGCTTCTCCTTGTCTGTCACTTTTCTTCTGGTACGCCTGATTTTCCCCACTTTGTGACAATAAAGGATATTTCTAGTCTATTCTCACAATGGCCTTCACTGTCACTGGATCCCAGTCCAAAGGAGCACCTTTGGGATGTGAATGGGAGATCAGCAACATGTTTTATGACAGTTTGTTAAATCTATGTCATGAATAGATTCAACCATCTATCGATGGTATAGTTTATGATGCAGATTAGTGAGTTGTTATATGAATTTAACATTTTCAGTTGCAGAGAAAGACTGTCATGTTCTACAGTGAAAGACAGCCCAAACACAAAGGCTAAACGGGCATAAGTCAAACCAGTGACAGACATTTTATACAAGATAGCAAAATCAAGGGCACAAGAAAAATCAGGGAAATAGAAATTGAAGCAAAAGGAATTGATCTTAGGATAAAGCCCACAGAAAATAGGAAACTATGACAGAACATCAACAAATAATCTGTCAGAAACACAATAACCCCAAGAAGTGAGCATTCTGTGAGGTGAGATAGGATAAGGGGGTCCATATGAACAAAAGAGGGAAAACAGAAGAGGGTAAGTTAGAAATAAGATAAGGGTATCTCAGAATAATTATGTAAGTTATCAAGAACAACACAGTCAACTATAAACCTAAAAAATTAAAATGAGCCAGGGAAAATCCTAAACAAACAAGAAATCAACTAACACAAACTAAACAAAAGGAAAGAAGGAAACACAGGACTCAATATCAGAGGGAATAATCAAAAGAACAGACTTCAACATTTTAAAAATGGCAATAAAGGTTCAAAACATGGAAATGGGACAGAAACCAGCTAAACAGACAAAAAGCAAGGCAATAATAATGAAGAAAATAAATATCATATTGGAGGACAAACATAGAACATGCAAAGTAACCCCACAGGCCACAGCATGAACAGTAAGTTACTTCAGTTTTAATTTAATTTCACCTTTGATGTGCCACTGAAATCATGGAAAAATCAACAAAAGGTCCATTGCAAAAGGAAGAACTTTATGGAAAGTAACGGGTTTTTAAAATTGAAATTGCATAATAGACATCCTAATTTGACATTGTCACTTGTTCATGCAAGCTCTACTTTTCCAATAATTTATGCATTGGATGATCGTGGGTTCTGTTGAAGTTAAGCCTTACTTTCTGATTTTTACTCCTACTGTAAAGTGTTAACGGTCATTCCCCCGAACAAATTTCTTTCAAAATCCTTTCATGAACAGAAATTCGGGAAGTCTGGCGAGCGGAGAAACTAGGAAAATGTAGTCAGCAGCGTGAAGGGGGAAAAGAAAGGTACTCAATCTTTTTAGGTCTAACAATAGAAACCTGGAGTCAGAGCCAGAGTGAAGTCAATTTGAATTCCCCTCCCAGGCTGCCAATAAACAGGACCACATGCTGCTAGTGATAAACTTGTGGCGTTTATTCATGCACCACATTCCATCCACTGTAGCTGTCCATATGTCAGCATCCAGCCAATTGAAGAAAATTGTCTAAAAGAACACCAGTTAGAGAGAGACAGATAACGTAACTAGTATGTATAAGCAGGTTTCTTTAATGTTGTGTGTGATTGTGTGTCATTCTGTACGTGTTCATTTTCACTACGTCTTGGTAGAACCCAAACAGAAAAACACCCAGCTAAAAATAGAGCATCCCTGTGCACAATTTCTTTTACACACTAATTTTTTTCACATGGTTGGGGGGCACCAAAGAACACCAGAATGATATGACGTGAATTTACCCCTTTGCTCTTATAATCATTACAGACACACAGCCATGGCTGCTGTACTTTTATGACAAGATCTGACTGTTGAATGTAAATGAAATTTACTGCTGAGGTTGGGATATGTCTTTTGCATGGCAATCAGCCGAAAGAGGCAAAACTGATCATTTGCCTGTACATTTCAAGGTGAGGTTGGTCCACTGTGAATGACATATGATTCGTTTTTTTTTGTTGTTGTTGTTGAAAGAGTTAGAAACCTGTCCAAAAGAGAGAGCCAAATCTGAGGTAAAATTAGATAAAGAAAGTGCTTCTGTGACACTTTAAGCTCTGACACAGTAGAGTGAAGTCAGCCTTCAGTTATGGATCAACGCAATGCAAAAGAAGCCCCACTGCGCATAAAGGTGTATGGGATTGTGCGGGGGAGTAAATCGGTTCAGCACCAAAGTACACTCTTTTCTGCTGATTTTCATTTATTAGTTTCTATAATAATACATGTATTATTTTTAGGAATGCATAATAGTTTTACATTATTAGATTTATTTTGGGAACAGGATTTTGTTTTATTTATTTTTGTACTTAATAGCAATGGCAAAAAAGGCTTGATAAATAAGTTGAAGCAATATAATTAGGTGTCTGGAGTTACTCAAACCCCCAAAAATGTAATAATTGGGTCTCGACTGCTGCTCAGGGGTGAAGATCTGTAAATCAGTGAAATGCATGTTTATTGGCTTTTGGTTGAGACGACAAAATAGAACTTGGACCAAGAAGTCTGATTAGGACTTGAAGCTGCTATAACTGTGTATCCTGTCTCGATACGTATTGCTGGAATTTTAAAAAATACATTTATGTGGATGTAAATATAAAGAAATGAAGCATATTTGTTTAAATATCCAGTTCTGACACATAAATTATATTTATCCTTTATGATGTCTCTGTTACATACAGTGTGTTTGTAAAGTATTCACACCCTTGAGCTCTTTCATGTTCTATGATGTTATAACAACAAACTTGAATGTTTTTGTTCAGAACCTATATGACAGACCATCAGACAGTTACATACAAGTCAAGAATCTTGTCATTATACAGCCTTAATGAAATATTGGAGGGACGTTGGCTATGAATGCACATATAACACACAGACACAACTCTGAAACTGCAATGGAAAAGTGAGGAATGATCATACCAAGGAGAAGAGTCTCAGAAATGAAAAAGTACAAAATGAAAAAAAGGCTAGATTTACTCCCTGAGAAGCTGAAAAGCGTGCATATGGTCATTAGCGTCTTATAAAAGGAACATATTCAAGTTAAACCATAGGAAGAACACCAGTCTATTTACAGAACGATGTAAAAATCTGTGCAATTTCCATCAAAGAACAAACACTTCCTTAGAAGCCAAAAGTGTGCAAATACACATTAGCATATGACAGGCAAATTAATAATTCTCAATTGGATCACAAACCTGTGGAACCACTAGCATGTTTGTAAACATGTAAACAGACTATGAACTGGGCCGGTGGTTTATTAGATTTTCAGCATGGGACAATAGCCTTCACAGTTTTGAAGAAAAAAAAGCTTATTTTAAGTCTATGTATATACTAGATGTAATGTTCCTGAATTATTTTCCTGATGGAAGTGGGACAAACAGTGCATTGCATGGGTGGTTGGGGTCTGTGGCAATATGTCTGGCCCTTTTCTAGACTCGTGCTGCATAGACAGCGCCCATATCTTGTAGACGGCATCCCACAATCCCTTGTGCTGTCCTCACTACCCATCCTAAATCCCTCCTCTCCTGTGCCATGCAACTCCCATACAACACTGTCACACTGTGATTATTATGAATTATTAAGAAAAGGAGACTTTCTTTTTATTAATAACAATATGTGAAAAAGTATGGCATGTGTTTGTATGGAGCCCCCTTAACTCTGAAACTCTCAAATAAAACAGTGCAACCAATTGCTTTCAGAAGTCACTTAAGAATCTGAGCCAAACTAGATGTATGCCTTCTCTAATACTGAGCCTGATGACCTTACGGAGCAAGCCTATCTTAGCCACTTGTGTCCAGGATCTTGCTTTTTTGGTCCTGATCCATATCTCATAAACATATATGACATTTTGGAATTTAGAAAGAAAGGTAAATCAGGTT
Organism: Fundulus diaphanus; assembly: GCA_037039145.1. NCBI lineage: Eukaryota > Metazoa > Chordata > Actinopteri > Cyprinodontiformes > Fundulidae > Fundulus > Fundulus diaphanus. Next base: position 23,185,576 of record CM073134.1, read on the forward strand.
ATTTGCTTTTTAGCTTATCTCTTTCTTCTAAAGCAATGGCTGCATTACAGCAAATGTGGCCCCAGTCTATTGCTCTATCTTCTTATTTATGCTACCATTACTGGTGAACAAGACACCAAGGTACTTAAATTCCATCCCTAGGGGAAAAGAGTGACTCCCAACGTGGAGGGAGTAACACACCGGTTTCCCGTTGAGAACCGTGATTCTGACTCGTCATGGATGCTGAACACTTAAACCACTCTAGTACATGCTGAAAGCCATGACTTGAAAATGCCATCGATACCACATCATCTGGAAAAACCAAAGATGAAATCTTGCAGTTCCCAAACCCACTGCTCTCCTCTCCATAACTCCCCTATCAGATCTTATCCATGACCACCACCAACAGGATTGGGGACATGGTGCATATTTTTTTCCAGTTCAGTTTCCCAGTTTAATTGATTGACCAAAGTTGCTCTTGTTATAATACAGTTTATTTGATGAGGACGATTGATACAAGTAAAAGTTTAATGCATAATTAAATGTCATCTATTAAATCACAAGTTGTCCAATTTGATGTTATTGTTTGTAAAACATTGTTTGGCTAAATAAATTTAGTATTATCTTAGGTGTAATAACTTGAAAGGGTAATTAACTGAGGTTTAACTGCAGAGGTCAAAAGGATAGCTTGTGGCTCTTCATATAATTAGATTATAGCGGCCGTTCGAGTGTTAATCTTGGCTACGGGTGATTCTGCTCATACCATACATTTTAAATTATTCTAAGCTATCATTTTATTTCCACTTCACTATTGTGCATTACTTTGTGTTGGTCTATCACAAATAAACCAGAAGAGAATATGTCTGAGGTTGCTGTATGATGAAATATGCAACAGATTAGCAGTTGTTAATATTTTTGTAATGTGCTGTTTATCCTTTTTGGCCTGGGAAATGCTTGGGATCACTTAGAATGAACTGGAGACAAGGACTGGTTGCCAAGAAGACTGGGTATTCCGATGGATGGCCTGCCGGACGGACGGATATAGGCCATCACACTTGGGGAAAAATTAGACTTAATATGCAAACTTGTTTGTATATACTTCATGTATACCTTTATTTTGAATCTCCTGCAGTTATGCAGGAGAACATAAACTTTAAATATGTGAGATTTTATAGATCATTATTTTCTACAAACTGTGAATGGCAAAAGAAAATATCCTGGCAAAGTCATTAAAAAAACGTTTTAAAATTCTAACATGGGTTAAAAGTATACAACATTGAATCATAGACACTGAAAATAGACACAAAGACATTTTCTGCCATGAACAATAATTTAACAATGTCATTCAGACATCACATTGTAACTACACACTACAACAAGTATAATGTTTAGCATGGTCCTCCAAACGAGGTGTTTACTTAAAACTGTAAAACAACAGAAAATAACTTGCACTTTCATCCTGACACTGCTTGAATATTCAGCAAAGGCAGTTAAACATGAGTAGAATTCTTGCTAAATTCGAAGTGTGAGACACTCTAGGAGGGTTACTCAAGTTCAATGCTGTCTCTAAACTCTGTGCCACTGTTTGTCTCCTACTTTTTATCTGCTTCATCTGACACATCCATCCAGCAGCATGCAACTCTCAGTTTGATGCTTAGTGCACTTCTATCACATGTCACCTACTCATGCACCAAATGCACAGGAATAAATGATATATAACAGGTGCAGGACACTTACACAAATCTTAGAAACATTCACTGATTGGTCTTAAAGCTACACACATTGAGAAATACACAGAGACACAAAACTTTTTGGCTATCTAATGGCATTTCAGAAAAAAAATATGTTTAACACTAGGAATCAAAAGATGTTTGGTCAAAAAGTGAGATCACGGTCCTGAATTCAAACCAATTTTGAAAAAAAGAAAAATTCAAGGACAAACATTGGCCTTGATTTTATTCTACTTTTCAGAGAACTAAAAACCTTAAAGGTATGTGGCTATTCAGTGACACCGCAGTGAAATGAAAATCATCAAACAGAAATCATAATCTTCTCTTTATCTTTTGTCTTTTCATGTCGTGATGTCAAGATTTACTGCCGTATTATTTCTCTCTGGATTATTTTTCTACAACCCAAAAAAAGGTCCAAGTAAAACTCCAATGCAGTAAAAGTAGGTAGATGTTTGTGAGTAATGAGGTGAGGACATGTGATGTATATGGTTCATCATGACAGCAGTTTGAGAGATTTATGAAGGCAAAGCTGCCGCTGTGCAGCAGAAAATTATAAACTATTCCTGTAGCTTTACTTAGCACAGTTGAGCAGAGTCGAGGTAACTGGCTTTTAACTGTTACTTCTAGAATCTAATGTAGACACGTATGTGGGTGTCTGCACATTCACATACATAAAGCCAGATTCCCTAAAGCAAAGCAAGCTATGCTACCCAGACTCCTCATACTTCTCTGAGATCAAACTGCACCTCTCTCAAAGAGGAGACAGTTCCCCCTACCCAGCCCTCGACTCAGCAAGGAGCAGAGAGAAGGTGGGAGTGAGGAAAGCTGAGGTAGAGGCAAAAAGAAATTAAAGTAAGGTGGGGAAGAAACTGAGCAAATGACAAGAGTAGACATGACATGAATGCACATGGCCAAACTAAACCTTGCTAAAAACTCAGTGGAACAAAATGAAGAAATGCAAACTAATCCAAAATTAAAGCAATGAAGATTTTTAAAATATAAACAAAAAAACTGCATGATGAAACAGAATAAAAGGGAAAAAACACAGAACATCAAGATGGTATTCACAACCATACAAAGGGAAGTTAATATGTTAACATAATTTCGGGAGAAGGGCCACACCTCATCTACACCTCTAATCACACAACAGACCACTGGGGTAGGGATCCTTAGAGGGCGTGAGAAACCCTGTCCAGAAGACTGCACCCCCACGCTGAGTCTCATTCTACCAAGCCTTCCGAACCATCTTCTCAGATGACCTCACTTCCAGAATCATCCAATCCTTCAACACCTTCCTGCAATAAATTAAGCATAAACTTACACCATAGGCTGCAAAGTAGGCCCCACAGCTACGTGTTTCTGCTCTGAAAAGAACTATCACCACATGGACAGAGCACCAAACAGAAGGCACACCTTGGCCTTCTTTCCTCTAGAGAAGAGAAAAGGCAAAAATGAGTGCATCCCATCAATCAGCAGCGTCAACAAGGTGACTTCTACCACCTTGTGGCTGAACTGAGACTCTACTTTTGGGATACTTTTGAAAGTGAACTTTGACACAGGATGTTGTTTTCCCATGTATCCCCTGCCAAACAGGAGTGGATATGTGTCTGAAATTAGAACTTCAATCTGATTTAGGTGTCACGTAGCGTAAATACGCGCGCTGTACGTCTGTATTATGCTTCTAGTGTATATTTAATGACTGATTAAAATGAAAAGCTAACCTAAGCATACGACACGCAATTTAATTTAATTTCTCTGTGAATCCTCGTTCCTCAGTTGGTCGAGCTGCTCATAGATGCTCTACTGACTCTTGAGAAAGGCCAGAAGATTGTCAAAGCACTTCTCTGATTTAGTACCTATCCTCTCAACTGCATAGAGAAGCCATTCTTTCTTCAATGCATCAGGAACTTTGCTTTCAATCAACTTTGTCGCTAGAGGATTTTTTTAAAGCGCCAGTGTCACCAAGGTCATTCAGATCTTCAAGGGCTTTTTCAGTAGCTTGGATTAGCTCCACGATTTTCTTAGGCTGGTGACTTCTGACAGGTGGTAGTCGCTGGAGTTCCTCAAATATTTCAATAGCAATAGCTGGTTGGCATCCAAACCTGTTCTCCAGTACACGGAAGATGTTGTCTGCCGTTATGTAGGTCACCAGTCATGTTGGTCTTCCCATTCTCTTTTCTAGCGATTATTGGCCTGATGCCAATAAACTTCGGAAGGGAGGTTGGCTTCAATCTGATGACTGACGTTGGGTAGCTGATGGAAGATGCCCTTAAAACTTTTCCAACATCTTCTTTAGCCTTGGCTTCGATATACTCTGCCTTTCTGGACAAATTTTGGAACAATCTGCTCAAGCTCTCTTACACAGGTGAAAGTTTTTCTGCTCAGCTGGAGGGTCCCAGCACTTCCACTGTGTGCACAGCTCCTTTGCCTTCTTCACCAATCTTTCCATGTAATAACAATAATAATAATAATAATACATTTAATTAGAGATGCACTTTAATTTTATGCAAATCCCACAGTGCTACATGATAAAAGTTAAGTGCTAAAAATAAAAACACATGGAGAGCATGAAAATAAAAAGATAAAATAAACAAAAATAATAATAATAATAATTGAACTTTATTGATCTAACAATAGAGAAATTCACTTCTGCATCTTAACACATCCCCTTGGGGAGCAGTGGGCTGCCACTGTGCGGCGCCTGGGGAGCAATCAGGGGTTAAGGGTCTTGCTCAGGGACCCAAGAGTGCAGGCGCCGGGGATCGAACCGGGTACTTGCAACCTTCTCAGAGCGCAAGCGCACTGCTCTAACCACAAGGCCACCACTCCCCCTGGAAAAGGGGCAAGAGTTCAATCAAAAATTTCCCATAAAAACGTTGGTTTTAAGGTGTAAAAGCATACACTGTCTGTGGTTTCCTCAGACTGGGAGCAGCTGAGCAGAAAGCCTGATCTCCCATTGTCTTGGGAGGTTTCAGGAGATAAGTTGTGGCAGATGGGAGGGTACGTGTTGAAGTCTGTGGGGTGAGAAGTTCCTTGAGGTGGGGGGTGCGGGTGTGGGTTGGGGGGGGGCATCACCATGGATGCACTGGTGGGTGGGGATGGGTACCGAATATGGTACTTTTATAGTTACCGACCGACTACCATCTGTACTACATGGTACCGATTCACGTAAAATCAAAAATTTTAGGTACCATGTTTCGGTACCTAAATGCATTACTGTGACACTGAGAGATCTGAAGAGTGGGTGATTTTCCATGCTGAACAAGAACACAGCTTTGTATGCTCAAGAGCATAATGAGGTCATTAGCCTCTGGTCCAGTAAGCAAAGCATGGCAGAAAGTGCCCAAAAGTCTGGCTCCACATTTCAAAATGCACTGTAGATTAGGCTCGCTGCAATTTTTGTGAGGCGAAGCGCAAAGCCAGCAGCGGGAATACTTCTATTCTGAGGAAGCACCTGGTCATTGCTACCAATCTAGCGAATTTCTCACTATATTATATACTAATAGGAGTCAGCAGGCTAGGCTGGGGAACTTCACATCCAGCACTCAGAGTATTTGCACTGGTTTTAACCCATGGTGGTGTGCTGTCCCGATAGGGCATTCCTCAAATAACGTCAAATTACTAAAGTTAGACGCATGCGTTGTGACCATCCTGTGGTCGAACAAACGTAGAGTGGTAACGCTTGAATAGTTTACTTGTATGAGTCAAATAGTGAACAGATCTGTCCCGAATTTTGCCTCAACAGACATATTATGGCAACAACAAAACATCACTGCACTGGTATCTGCTGGACTGACTTATGATCTGATGATCGTGGCCATATGAAGGGAGTTTTTTTTTCATTGATTTTCCAAAATCCCGAAGGATTGGCGAGAAACATCAGTGTTGGATACAAGCTTGTAACCAAAAGGACTTTACCATGTAATCTGAACAAAGAAACCTTTGTGCTCTCTACATTTCGTCAGTAAGGAGCCAACACTTGAAAGTCCAGACCTGATACCAGCAACTGCAGCATCTGTGAAGGTAGACTACGTTTATTTGGCCTTTTCTCAGCGGAATGAAAACATAATTCAATCCATGAGGGGTGTTAATGTGAGCAACTTTCGGCTTGTTTTTCTCTAAAGTCACTTGTAACTTTCGTGTGTCAGCGGTTGCGGCTTCTTGGGCTTGTTTCTGAATGCGAAGTATTTTTTTTGGCCTGGCTTTTTTCCGACAGAACCCCTTTTTCTGTTTATCATGCCGCGGCGACTATTTTATGAGCAGGAAGAGTCCCAGTGTGTATAAACACCAGCTAAATACCTGCATTTGTGATGGTTTTATTGCTGGCATGTGGTGGTTTTCGGCTTGTCGAATTGTTTCTCTCACAGTGATCTTGTTTGTGTGTCTGCGGAGGTGTGTGTGTGTGTGTGTGTGTGTGTGTATTTGATGGTGAGATGGGATCTTAGTGTCTGATTACAACAAGATGATTGGCTTTTCAACTTTATAAAATAAACAGTTTTAAGTCTATTCTTTGCAATAATATAAGCCCTATAATAATTTAAAACATATACCTGTATTAATACATTTATTTTTCTTAGTATTAGCTGTAATTCTATGCAGATTCATCGGGTTTCCTCCTCGCATTAGATCCGTTGTGAGAGAGGAGAGGAAAGCCTCTCCTACCTTTCTAGTAACACTGCTTTCTTTCCACTCATTATGAGGCCTCTACATTTCAACCAACATTTAAGCTGTTTTATGCAGGATTTCTCAAGTGAGGCAGGTTGAAATGAAGCTCCTGGGACGTTGCTATCTTCCAAAATGATTGGTATTGCAGTTGTTGCCATTCTAGTTTACACTCTTCTTCTCCAGTCAGTCGGGAAACCCAGGCTGTCTGCAGACAAATGTGACATCATTTGAGGAATGCCCCATTGCTCTTCTCCTTCTACATCAGGGATCTTCAATTCTAGACCTCGAGATCCAGTCTACTGGAACCTTTAGATGTGTCCCTGGTCCAACACACCTGAATCAAATGGCTGAATTACCTCCTCAGTATGCAGTCGAGTTCTCCAGAGTCCTCCAAATGACCTCATTGTTTGACTCAGGCATGTAAAGCAGAAACACTATAAAAGTTGCATGACCTTGAGGGATGGAATTGAATGTCCCTGCTCTACACCAGTGACTGCACCTCAGGAGACCCATCTGTCAAACTCCTGTAATGATAAAAGCTTGGTCTGGTGACTCTCCTGAGTGTTAAATTTAAGTTCCTTAACCACTTTAAACGAAAGATTGGTGATGGCTTTCTTTGTGTATTTGGCCAAAGATTATATATCCACAAGAAGAGTTTCATTTGAGCTACCAAAAACCATGAGTTCAGTATCAGTTTTTTTTACACTGTTTTGGTGATTTAGCAAATAATAACTACCATCTTTCCTTAATATGGAGCCAAGTGGGAGCAAATAAAAAGAGAACAGAAGGGAGACTAAGAATTTAGCCCTGTGGGACACCAAACAAAAGAGGAGCCGAGGAAGATACATAGTCCCCAAGGCTAACAAATAAAGTGTCAGGACATGGCCCCTCAAGGACTGGATTTTGAGATCCCTGCAACAAACACATCCATGTTTGTTTTACCTTGATACCTTGAGCGTTTTGTACTAAGACAAAAGATAAAATGTATTATAATTTAAGTCTCTGAATCAAAATTCTTATACAAATCTATTATGCAATTCACATGTGCAAATCTAAAGACATTCAATACTCAATATCAACACATTTTAATCCTTCAGACAACATCTTTATGTAATAAATCATCATCCAGTCAACAGTTGCGTCAAATCAAAGAACAAAGACTCTGCCAGTCTGATGGTACTATGATGGCTAAAAAAAATGACAAAAAAAATATAAAAGGTCAGAGAGAAACTAAACCAACATAGATTGACAGACAGCATTACTAAAAAGAATCATACATCAAAATAAACAAACAGTTAAATTCCTATTGAAACTGAGCATTTTCCCTACTTACACAGCTAAGAATGGCTTCTTGTTTGTTTGTTTTTTCCTCTAAGAAGATTAGTACTGAATATGAAAACACCCTCAGATTAGGGTGCATTCAGTTGCGCTTATGCAATATTTATTACTTCCTTACCCACATTTTTACATTTGCTGTCATTCCTCCAACATTTAACAATATCAGTTACAGACAGACAAATTTATTTTGCATATAGAAATGCTTAATCCACAAATGGGAACGGCCATCAAACAATGAATATGAAATGCAATATGCAGAGCTGCCTTTTTACAGGTTACGTGGCCTATTAGAATCAATGATTTTATCAAAGTAGATTTTTGCCAACACAAGCAGTGACCAAGGGATATCATTAATCTTATTTTGTTTCATTTTTTGATAAAGCTTTGAAAAAATCCATTATCACTTGCAAATTTAAATATTAACTGGTAATTATATTGAACCTTAAATATAATATTTTTTTGTTGTTCTTTAATGATTTGATTACATCCTTGAGATACAGGATGATTGGTGATTGAATGTGTAAGCCATCATTCCTCCTAAAGTTATTATAACTGAAGTGATAGAGTTGTGTTCTTGATATATGTGTGGAACCTCTCATCGTTAAAGCTAGACAGATAAGATAATCTCCATTTATTCTTGACTGGATGTGTTAGCTAGACTGCAAGGTTACCTTAAATCAGCATTTAATAGGTCTGCTAAGTTCTGTCTGTGGACTCTTCCAATGGGCTAATATCAATGAACTGAACTAATTCTCTTCATAAAGCTTTCTCACCAAAAAAAGGTGTTAATTCCCAGCTAGTTTAATTAAAGGTTCTGTTAGTTCAGCTCAGCAATTGTTAGGGTTTGATTCGTTTTGATTGTGGTTGATTTAAGTGTTAATTACTTGGCTTTAATCAGACATGTGTATATCAGAATTAATGTTTTTGGCATTTAATTTATTTGTTAGAGGTTTTTCTTTTTATTATTCTCTGTTTCAGCCAAAAATAGATATAGTGCAATTGTTAAAAAATGTAATTCTATATTTAATGCTTGTTAACTCATCAGTTTTTACAGTTTAACAGAAGTGTCAAATTTTATGTTGAATCATGAGAAATTAGCTAAAATAAACGCTGACATGTTTAATGTAGTTAAATAGTTCTCTGAAAAGAAAGATCTCCTCAGGTTAAGATTGTGAAATTATGAGACTGACTGATTCATGAAAATGAGTAGTAGTTTTAACTTCATCAACCCCACACACCATGAAATAAGAAGCACATTCAAGAAAAACATTAGTGATATCAGCAGTTACTGGCATCAACTTTAGTACTAGAATCTAATACGTTTAATTATATAATTATTCAACACTTTTACTGCCTGTCACCTCCTTTTTATTTTTACCAGCAGTTGTAGAAAAGGAATTTCTCGGCTTCATCAATACTTTATGCTACAATGTTTTTGACTCGTGCTCTGTTGTTTCTGTAAATGCTGATATGATTATCTGTCACTCTGTTTAATATCGTATGATTAATATATGCTGTCCCACATTCAGCCAACACATCTCCATGACTTCCTGGCAAATGTTGTTAGGGGTCTGACAGATTAGCAAAAATAAGTCTTCTTATGTTGTGTTTTTATTTTTTGTGCACAAGGATTTTAGCTGTTTTGGAAAGAGATATTTAGTATTCAGATTAGTCATGAGATTATTAATGTTGTATAAATGCACACACAAAAACACATATATACACACTGGAAATGATGTTCCACTTTAAAAATTATGCATCTCTTTCAAGAAGGTCGATGCTCACATTACAACCAAAACAACAAATATATTTTATTTGGATTTCATGAAACAGACTCTACCCGCAAAAAGGGTAGAGTGTGTTCTCCGGGTCAGGGAAGATGTCCTGTCCCAAGTGGAGGAGTTTAAATATCTCGGGGTCTTGTTCACGAGTGAGAGAAAAATGGAGTGAGAGATCAATAGGCGGATTGGTGCTGCATCTGCCGTGAAGTGTACGCTATACTGGTCTGTCGTGGTGAAGAGAGAGCTGAGTCAAAAGGTGAAGCTCTCGATTTGTCAATCTAAGTTCCTACCCTCATCTATGGTCATGAGTTTTGGGTTGTGACCAAAAGAATGAAATCGCCGATACAGGCAACCAAAATGAGTTTTCTCCATAGTGTGTCTGGGCTCTCCCTCAGAGATAGGGTGAGAAGCTCGGTCATCCGGGAAATACTTAGAGTAGAGCCTCTGCTTCTACATGTTGAGAGGAGCCAGATGAGGTGGCTCGGGTATCTGGTTAGGATGCCTCCTGAACGCCTCCCAGGTGTAGTGGTCCAGGCACGTCTCACCGGTAAGAGAGACCCAGAGGAAGACCCAGGAGATGCTGGAGAGACTTTGTTTCTGGGCTGGCCTGGTAACACCGTGGGATCCCCCCGGATGAGCTGGCCCAAGTAGCTGGGTAAAGGGAAGTCTTGGCTTCCCTACTAAGGCTGCTACCCTTGCCACCCGATCCTGGATAAGCGGAAGAAAAGAAGAAACAGGCCAACATGAGGAGCTGCATAGTTCTAAAGATGAAGTAAAGGATACACTGCTGCATTTATTTATTTGTTTACAATTAAAAATCTTAAAAAGTGTGGCATGCATTTATGTTCCACCCCTTAGAGTCAATATTTAGTGGAGCCATATTCTACTGTGATTACAGCTCTATGTTAGGGTAAGTCATTACCACCTGGACTGACTACAGGTTTTGGCTCAAGATAAGTCAGACAGAACTTTTAGCAACAACTTTCAAGTCTTGCAGCTGATTTTGACTTTGACTGCACCATTCTAACATATATGTAAATATGTGTTTTGATATTAACCATTTCCTTATAACTCTGGGTGCATATTTAGGGTTGTTATTTTGCTGGAGGTAGAAAGTCCTTCCCTATCTTAAATCCTTTGGAGTATGTTGTTGCTGGGTTGACCTGCATTTAGCTTCATCCATTTTTCAGTCAACTGTGATCAGCTTCCTTATACCTATTCCCTATCCTGAAGAAAAGCATCACTTGAGCGTGATGCTGCTACCTCTATGTTCCACGATAGGAATTGTGGTCAGGGTGCCTTCCTCCACATGTTTGCAGAATTGTTGGGCCAGTCTATAGCATCAATGTCTTTGTCTTGCAGGAACTGCTGACACACTCCAGCCACATGAGGTCTAGCATTATTCTGCATTAGGAGGAACCCAGGGCCAACTGCACCAGCATATGGTCTCAGAGTGGGTCTGAGGATCTCATCTTTGTACCTAATGGCAGTCATACTACCTCTAGCAAGCTCATGGAGGGTTGTGCAGACCCCCAAGGAAATGCCACCCTACACCATTACTGACCCACTGCCAAACTGGTCATGCTGGAGGATGTAGCAGGCAGCAGAACGTTCTCCATGACGTCTCCAGACTGTCACGTCTATCACCTGTGCTCAGTGTGAACCTGCTTTCTTCCGTGAAGAACACAGGGCGCCAGTGGCAAATTTGCCAATCTTGGTGTTCTTTGGCAAATGCCAAACATCCTGCACGTTGTTGAGCTGTAAACATAACCCCCACCTGTGTATGTTGGTTCCTCATACCACCCTCATGGAGTCTGTTTCTGATCCGTTTGAGCAGACACATGCACATTTGTGGCCTGCTGACCTTCCAGGGCTCTGCCTGCGCTCCTCCTGTTGTTCCTTGCACAAAGGTGGAGGTATCGGTCCTTTTGCAGGGTTGTTGCCCTCCTATGGCCTCCTCCACATCTCCTGATGTACTGGCCTGTCTGCTGGTAGTGCCTCCATCCTCTGGACACTATGCTGACAGACACAGGAAACCTTCTTGCTACAGCTCACATTGAGGTGCCATCCTGGATGAGCTGCACTACCTGAGCCACTTGTGTGGGTTGTAGACTCCGTCTCATGCTGCCACTAGATTGAAACAACTGCCAACATTAAACAGTGACCAAAACATCAGCCAGAAAGCAGAGGAACTGAGAAGTGGTCTGTGATCACCACCTGCTGAATCACTCCTTTATTGGGGGTGTCTTGCTGATTGCCTATAGTTTCCACCTGTTGTCTATTCCATTTGCAGAACAGCATGTGAAATTGATTGTCTATCAATGTTGCTTCTTAAGTGGACAGTTTGATTTCACAGAAGTCAGAAGTGTGATTGACTTGGAGTTACATTGTGATGTTTAAGTGTTTCCTTTAGTTTTTGAGGAGGGTGTATATATATATATATATATATATATATATATATATATATATATATATATATATATATATATATATATATATATATAGATAGATAGATAGATAGATAGATATGGATATATATATATATATATATATATATATATGCTTACAGCGTACAGCTACCTTGGTGCTTGTATGGCCGCTGGCAGTGTCATCATGACGGTTAGAGGATATTAGCCCCAGCAGGAGCAGCAGATATCTCAGCACTGTCATAGGGCTGTCTAATAGTGCAGAAAATAAAGGCTGGGAAACTCATTAAGGCTCATTTACAATATGTTGCTTCTAAGTGCCCTAATTTAGACATTAGACTGACTTTGGATCTGCTACTTTAGATGTAGGCTGGCATAAAAAATGATTCATGTCACAGCCTAGTTTCAGTCAAGCCACATATTTTTGTGTCTTTAAAATGTAGTGAAAATGTTCAGTAGTCTATTTTCCATCCAGCTAATTCTGCAATCCAATGGTAAAATCATAAAGCACAAAACACACGTATATAACCTGGTAAATATACAATGCACACGTTTGTTTATTTAAAAAAAATAAAAGAAAATCATTTGTGTGATTACACTGTACACATGCCGGCTAAAATTCAAGGTTTGTGTGATGTTAAAACTATGATTTTTTAAGTTTAACACAACATCAGTTTCACAGAATTTTGATGTGTTTGTCAATATCAAGTCACAGATGGAGATTTTCTTATTAAGTGAAGGGAGGTATATGTCTGCTCATTCTCCTTTTAGTGGCAAAATGTGGGTTTGCATTTTTTTAATACTTGGCCATTATGTCAATGCACTGCAGCATATGAATCATGGTATCATCTATTTACACTGGCTCACCAGGTGAACTGGAGTATGTGTGGCTTGTTTAACGTAATAAGTGAAGATACCACCTTGAGGCTTCTGGCTTAAAATTGTGCCTCCAAGACTTAATGTCACAGTTCACACACATCCTTTACTCAACCTGCACACACACACACACACGCACACACACACACACACACACACACACACACACACACACACACACACACACACACACACCTAATCATCACAAATGAAACAAAGTCTCTGTTACCAGGCCAATGCATACTTTCATGAACAAATACATTATGAGATATATGTAGTTTGTCATCTTTGAGATTATATGAGCAGGAAATGATTTATTACCAACAGTGGGTCACTTGTAGAAGCAATCAGCATATTTGTGTATATGCAGGCTTCAAATGATTGCAGGGATTCATTTCAATGTAAGCACATAAGAAGACTTTTGTTTGAATTTGTTTTCGCTTGGATTTTTTTGTATAGTGGCGTTGAGCACGTAAATGGTTTTGTGCTTGTGTTTGTGTAATTCTTGATTTACTCTGCTTATTATTTTTCCTCAAACAATGCACAGGGCGTTCTTCAAGGATATACTTGGACCAGCAAAATAAATTACATAGCTATTCTTAAGTTGCTGTGAAGGTCATCAGAGTTTCAGAAAATAAGTTTTCCACAAATACTGCACCAGAGAGACTTCATGGTCATCCACATCTAAGGTGAGTAAAAGAAGGTCCATTAGGTATTATACCCAGCGCAAAGTGTCTTTCTCTCATTCAAAGGTAGAAAAAAAACAGGTAACAAAAAAATAAACCTTTTTCCTAAGGTAACATCAGTCCTGCACAAGATTTCCTGATGTATTCAGATTATTGAGCACCTCCTCTTGAATTAATATGTACTACATTTGGGAAATCAAATGTGGTTCACAAGTATAAATATATTGGTGTCTTGATTAATGACTCCTTCAGTTTGAACCCAGTGTGGAGAAACTGCATTTTTTTTATTTGCAGAATTATTATTTTTTTCTGTGTAAAAAAGAAAATGGTAAATGGCAACATACCCAAAGTGCTTTACATTACGGTCAGTCATTCACTCATTCACACATACATTCACACCCTGACTGTGGTGAGCTATGTTTGTAGCCAAAGCTGCCCTGATGCAGACTCACAGAGGCGAGGCTGCCATATGGTCCTCTGGCCATCGGCACCAGGCAATTCGGGTGAAGTGTCTTGTCCAAGGACACAACAACTGAGACGGTCAGAGTAGGGGATCCAACTGGCAACCCACCAATTGCAGGACGAACTCCCTAACTCCTGTGCCACTGTCGCCCCCTGGTTCAGCATTGTGGAGATATTTTCAAAATGAATGTTCCTCCTCACTGTCTTCATGTGATTCAAACTATGTATCATGCATTCTGAATTATACCCTTGTGTGTAATGGCCAGCTCTGGTCACTAGAAGGAACCATCAGTGGCTTGTTTTTATATGTAAGGCAATATGTGGACTACTGGCGTTTTCCATATATAACCGAATTGCACAGAAAAATGCTGTCTCCGTTCATGTGACTGTTGCTTTCAGTTCTATTTGCCCATACTTATTTTTCTTCTTTTGACTTTTCTCTTTCAGGAATCACCACAGCAAGGCATCTGCCTCTATCTAATCGTATCCATCGCATCTTCTTCTGTCACACGAGCTACCTTCATGTCCTCAGAATCAAAATCAACAAGTTCATGGGTACAAGAAATACATTGACTTTGGATTTCAATGCTTGTATCGTGTATAAAAGAAAAAAAAACAGAACTACAGTCTATAGCAGAAAAATACATTAAAAAAGACATTGTTACACGGAAAAAAGTGAGAACAGGGGCAATATGTACTACAGTTTTTTTGTTTTTTTCTTCTCGGCAGCAGAATAGTTGGCTACCCTGACTGTGAAATGTTTATCAGATTCATTACCTGGGGATAAAAACAGGCCCTGTGTCAGCTCCTTTTAGCCATCAGCGCTCTGTTGCATGTACCTGTATGAATGAATGAATGAATGAATCATTTATTTCATACAATCCAGTGAAATTATAAATTTAACCCATACAAGCATTATGTATAAATAATGATGTATATCATTATATTATATGTATAATTTAGGGGAAAAGGGGTATGAAGAAGTGAAATTTACTCAATTAGATTAGATTGCTTTATTCAACAGACTCGTGGTCCACAAAGAAATGATACACAGCAACACGACATTAAAAACAAGAGAAATACAAAATAAATTAATTAATTATACCCCTTATCCTTTTTATAGTGCTTAGCACCATACTACTCCAAAGTCCTTTAAGTAAACAAATAAAACAATATATATTGTACATTATTATTATTATTATTTCTTTTTTTAAACGTGTCCTGCCCGGCAGTGTAGCACTAAGAATTGCTTTGTTAATGCCAAAGAGAGCCCAACAGATTTACTTTCAGAAGTGCTGCAAATGCTGCTTTCACTATAGTGCCCCACTTGATATAGATACAAAAACTTTATTGGGTATTATTTTCAGATTATTTCAAATTCAATGGACACAGAAACGGAACGGTAAAAGAGAAAGGAAGGAATAGAAAAAAATGAGGCAAGTTTTCTAAGCCATTGCAAGGCCGTTGTTGGGCAGTAGTATAAAGCTTGCAACTCCACATTACTCCAGACTTTTTGAATTGAGAAAGCTTGCGGGATAGGAAGCGAAACGTCTTCAAACTTCAGAAAAAAGTCCAGTTGTTTTGTTTTTTACTTTTTTGGAATGACCATGACCTGGATGACTGAGAATCTTCACCAACAGTTCTTCATCCACTCCAGAATCACCCCTGTACGTCATAACATTTGAATTCCCTGATTAATATATTGTAATAAATTCTGTCAAATGCTTTTTTTAGATCAACAAATATACCTATTGCAAACTTCTTTTGGAGCCGCTGATTTCCTCTATTAATTCTAGGACTGTCAATGTTGTGGATCTCTGTGATCTAAATCCATATTGATTTTCAGAAAATAGTTTGTGTTTCTATCCATCCATTTTCCGACATGCTTATCCCTGCTGGGGATTGAACATGTTGGTTAATAAAGAGTTCTTAAATCTTGGAAAATTGTGGAAGTAGGAAAACGGGCCTATAGTTGAAGGTAAGTCTGAATAACCTGTGTGTCTGAATAACCATTAAGAGTTGGGTCGAGAGCTATTTTAACTTCCATTTTACTGGCCCTGGAACTGCACAGAATGCTTTAAAGAGTTTAAAAATTGTGTTTTACACATACAAGTACCCACATATACACACAAACGGGTTTACACAGCTTACAAATCTATTATTACAGACGTATGCCTATATTGAGTCTGTTTTCTCTCCATACAGCCAAGCCCACACCCTCTCTATGCCTTGTCAGGCACTCATCTCATGCTCGTCATCATCATTCCCTCTCTACTCGTTGTCAGGCACAATAATCATCATTCTCTATCTACGCCTTAGCAGGCACAATTAATGCCACATTCCCGTCACTGTCCCACCTACTCTGTCTACGATCAAGGTCACATTCTCGTCACTGCCCCACCTACCCTCTCTACGATCAACGTCACATTCGTGTTATCCTTCCCTCTCTACGCCTTGTCAGGCTCATCAAACCTCTCCATCATGGCAATGTTCCTTTAAGATCCTAATTCTCTTCCTCTCATTCATTGTTTCCTCTGCCTCAACCTTTTTTTTTTTTTTTTTTTTTTTTTTTTGGGCGGGGGGGGTCTTCTTTAATCCTAACTCATTCTCGGCCCTTCCCTTTTTGTCTCTCTAGGTGTCAAGCTCCAGTCCTCAAGGGCCGGTGTCCTGAAACTTTTAGAGGTTTCCCTGGTCCCACACACCTGAATCAAATGGTACAATTAGCTCCTCAGTATGCAGTCAGGTTCTTCAGAGTCCTGCTAATTACCTGATTATTTGACTCAGGCGTGTCGGACCAGGGACACATCTAAAAGTTGCAGGACACCGGCCCTTGAGGACTGGACTTTGACACCCGTGCAAGTTATTTCAGATCGGTCTCTGCATTTTCTTTTGGACGAGGACTTCAATAATCCTAATCCTAAAATTAGCATCCAAGGTCATAGACATTCGCAGCTTTCACATCTACTGGAGGGATCTGAGCCAAATACATTTTCTAATTTATGTCAATAAACCTCTCTAATTGCCTATTTTTTTCTGTGAGAGTCTCCAAATTGAAATGAAGTTTAAACGAAAATTCAAACTGGCAACAGGTGCCCAGGCCTTTAGCTGAGCTTCGATCGTCTTCCACCCCACCACCTCCTTCACACTCTCAAGCTTCACAAGATCATTGGGAAGAGGAATATGATGGCTGAAAACCCAGATAAAATGTTGTGCGGACTTTGTTTTAAGATTGAGGTTGGCTTATGGGCCTTTTTTTATATTTTTTAAAGGTCTTGCCGTCAGGGCTGCACATTTTACCTTCAAGTTTTTTTTATAGTTCACAACTTTTGCGTGGAAAGTGACGCACACAAGTTTCAGGCCCCATTATTTGCATATGCAAGCTTTTTAAATGAAACCCCAGAACTGAATGATTTCAATGTGAAAAGGAAGAACTAAAAAGTGTGATATGTACCCTGTGGATTGATCACTTTCATTTTCATTAAATAATGTGGCATCCTTTTATTCAAAACATTTTAACCATTCCATATCAGTATGGAAATACTACACAATTGTTCTAATTGAAATGTAATGTTTCTTTCATATAGTTCCTTTAACCTTTTTTGAGCACAACTATATCCAGTCTTACAATGTATAGTTTAGACCTGTTTTTTTGCTGGAAAATTTTGAAAAAGGTTAAAATAAATAGGGAGGGAAAATGGAAACAAAGGGAAGAAGTTATGTCCAGAGTAAGGAATAAATGTTTAAGCTAGTTTTTATCTTTTTTGTTATCGTCATTGTTCCAGCCTGTTTGAGACAGTCCTGAGGGAATGCTTCCTGTTGGAGCAATTTTATTCCCCTTTTCCTCTTAGATTCAACCTTATATTTAAACTTTAGTTTAATTGTGTTCCTTAAAAAGTGGGAGTATAGGGAAACCTACAAATGGGCATTTTGTGTGTCTGCATGTGTTTTGTGCAATTTCAGTGGGGATTTAAGTATTACCCCTAACGCTGCAGGGCAATTTGAGTCCCCGAAGGGCACTCTGTGTTGTGAAAGAGTGGAAGCGCTTTGCCTTTGCCAAGCTCCCACCTGGACAGCTCTTCAAAGCACTCCTCACAGAGCAGCAATCCAGGAGCGACTGGCATGGGAAGAAATAGCAGTTTGATAGCCAGACATGTGCAGCCAGCTCCAACTAAGGCATTTGCTGAAAAAAAATAAGTGGAGGTGGTATTCTTATAGCAGGAAATTTTATCCAAAGATATTTTCTGTTCAGGACTAAAATTTGGCTGAGTCTAACGCCTATTTCATGATCATTTTAATTATTCTATTTCAGCTTTAGTTATTGCTCATTAAAAGTTTTCTCTCTGCTAGTCTATGTGGCCTCACTGTGAATGGCTACATAAAAACGTTGCTGGAAGACCAAAATAAAAAAATAAAGGAAGACACAGGCAGCGGAAGCACTTAAGCTAAGAGGTTTGTAATTAGAAACAGTGCTAATTAACCAAATGAGAGCTTAATGGACAGGAATGAATTTTTTTCAGTTCCATTTTTATATCAAACATGTTAAAGTGTACATGAAAATCTCACACTGAATGATGATGATGATGATGATGATGATGATGATGATGATGATGATGATGATGATGATGATGATGATGATGATGATGATGATGATGATGATTAGGAGATGCGCTAAAAAGACAAATGTGGTGCTAAACAGCCATTTCAGAAAGGACAAAAAACAGGATCAACATGTTCAATGACAAAGTTAAAACCATGTCAATGTGTTTGTTAGTATCACTAGCAAACTAAATAATCCGCATATAAAAATAATATAAATAAATTGATAATTTAAGCTCTGTGTCAGAGCAAAGTCATATTCTGAATAAGTATAACACAAAAATACCTGAAATTTCTCAGTATATAGAAAGCATTCGATCTTGTATCAGTGCACACTAATGTCAAATGGTTTTGTTTGAAAATGATGACCAAAGGTTTCACATTTTTAAAGAATCTAATGAAAAGCCAGTTAAAGACTAGGGGAATTGATGTCACTGCTCGCATTGTGTTTTGAGAAGAAATGGCCCTGTATGTCATCCTAAAAACACCTTAGTTACAATGAAACTTGAAAATGAGACCATCAATATGTGGGACATTTTACCAGCATATGAGCACAGAAAGACTTAGTATAAAGAATGAATAGATAAACTGATTGAGAAATTATTGATCAGATATTGGAAAATAAGCAAGTCCGTTGTCCTCATCATACTAACATGAAACCTCTCAGTTCGTTACAGAGAACAAATTAATGTGTGGAGAATAAAGGGAGTTGTTGACTTCTCTCATTCCAACGAGATATACTCAACCCTTCTTCGACGTCAACAGCGCTGACAGACTTCTTTGCAGATACTGACTAGTCACTGAGTACATAGTAGACAGGAGACAGTATGTTCTGCTTAACTGGTAGCCACTCTGTCCTGCTCCATTGCGCTTAGCATACAGCGTATACCACATGTTACTGGGGACACATGGAGTCTCCGCCTTTATTTTACCATCACACAAAAACAATGTAACCTTACGCCTGATAAAGTAGTACCACCCAAACACAAACTATACAGTAGTGGTAGACACTGTACTCAACAGGAGTAACCTGACTTGAACCCAAATGAAAATCTATTGAAAGAAAACTGAAAATGTGAGTACATAGAAGAGGACGACCAATGTCTAAAGATAGATTGTGTGGACGGAAAGGACAAATCATATCTGAGTAAGGCATATGACAAGTCCATACTAGAGATATCGTAAAGTTGTCATGACCAAAACAAAATGTTTTGGTCATGACTTCAGTAAGCATGTTCTATACTTATTATCTGTGTCATTTCAATTTATGTCACATAAGTTAATTTCATCTAATTGTATTGATTGTATTTGTCTTTATTTATTATCTTTGTTGATATGCTTGTTATTTGGTTGCTGGAACACTTGAATTTCCCGACTGAGGGACATAAAAGAACATTTCTATTCTATTTTTCTGTTTCTTTAAATACATGTATTACTTGTGTTCTGACCAACAACTGGTGTGGATTTAATGTCTTAAATATAAGTCTATTTACTCAGAGAATCATTAAGACGTACAATATTTATTTTCCCAACTATATGAGAAGGCAGTGCAAGTGGAGGCATTTACACAAGTGTAGGCATAAATACATCAACCTGAGTGAAGTTTCACCATCACTGGTTTTACAAATACCTTATATAGATTTTCTCTTTGTTTAGGGAGCATTTGCTCAGATCAGTTTTTTATTCTATATAACACTGTCATTGTCCTTATTTGTAATCTTCAGTGTTAAAGTCACCTCTCTTCTGGGGGACAAAATATAAAACTTTTTGTATTGCATCGTTATTTTGTTAATAAAGATGGGTATGCCATATTCATTGTTGAAGTTTGAGACGATCTGTAATTAGATCTAAGTTAAATTACTGAAATGTTATCTAAATTGAAGCAATCAAACTGTATCTTTGTGTTATGTGTTATGAATCACATTAGCTGGTACCATTTCAGTTAAATACAGTTTCTACCATCTGGCATGAATGGTGCTGTGTCATCAAAATACCTCACAACATTTGTAAAGCTGTTGGGTATCATAACATCCCCAGCAATGTATGCACATGTTCAAATTAGTTTGCAGATGTTCACACTTACAGTTAAATACCACTGGCACAGAGAAATATTCCCTACTGCTTGTAGAGAGCTTGAAAAAAGTCAATTTATTCTCATTTTACCAATGACATTTGACTTTTCATTTTTTTTTTTTTTTTTTTTACTAAATAGGCATATTTGACATAGCTTATCAAGTGCTATGTTTCAGTGTTATAGTTAGGTGTAATGACAATATGATAAAAAAAATAAAAGTGTAGCTTGTAAATTGCATTTTTTATTCAGATGATCTTCTGTATTTTGTTAATAGATTTCTGGAATTGGCTAAAGTTCTATATTTTGTCATGATCTTGGCATTAGTGTGGGTCTGATTTACCATTTGACACACCTGTGCAGCTCCGCCTCATTCTCATTAGCCTTCACCTGATCCATCTGCACCTCTGACTATAAAACCAGCTCTCAGACCAGTCACTAGTGCCAGATTATTACAAGCCACCGGTGAGTTTAATCCAGCGTTCTGAATCCTGGCTGCCTGTTTCTGCCTTCTGATTCTTTGAGCCTGCCAAGCCCCTGTTGCACCTGATTGTTGTGCTCTGACCCGTTTTCTGTGCCCTGACTCTGTCCCTGCATTCTGCTCTGGATTTTCCCTAGATCTCTGATCACCTGGCTCTGACCCTCGGTCAGCTCTCGGAATCTGGTTATTCCCCCTGACCATCCTGCCTGTCTCTGCCATCACGGTTCTGACCCTGTGCCTGTCCTTTGACCACCGATAACCTGCCAGCCCCATGAGTAAGATCATTCAAGCTGCCCTGATCGGACTCTGGATCACATTGGGCTTCACCAGCGACGTCACCCACCAACAGGTGCCTTCACTCACCTCCCCAGCCTGTTTCCGGATTGTGAGAAGTAGTTCCTGTCCCAGACGCTGATGAATAATCCTCGACCTGCAGCTGTATACGTCACAAACCTTTTGAACGTAACTCTGTGTCCGGTTGAATATCGGGTTCACCTGCAGTAAACATTACATATTTATTCATTTCCAACCAGCTTTAGTCAATTATGATAATTCACAAAGCTAAAACAACAGAGAAACTATGAATTTATTTATTAATTGAATTTGCCTGCACAGACTGCATGGTGGTCAATGAGAAATAACTTTGTAAAGGAAAACAAGTTGGCTGAAACCTGAAGAAGAGAGATGACAACAATGAACTTGTTTCTGAAAATTAAACTTGCAAAATGAATGTTGAATCAAAGTTAAGAAAGAAACTAATTTATGCTTAGTGTTATCTTAAAAACTACTTATTTTTGAGCTAATTTAAAAGACCTAGTTTCTGATGAACCCCAAAGAAAGTCAGTCAGTATGCCCAACTGAGCAGAGAGCAACACCATAATATATTATAAAATTAACTTGATCACATTCATTTTGAGTCAGCTGTATAAAGATAATGGACTTGTGTCTGTACTTGTCCTGTTAGATCTCAGTGCTGCATTTGATACTGTTGATCACAATATTCTCCTACAAAGACTTGAGCATACTGTAGGGATTAAGGGGAAAGCATTAGGATGGTTTAAATCTTATCTATCGGACAGATTCCAGTTTGTTCATGTTAATAATAAATCTTCTTCAAACTCTAGGGTCACTTGTGGAGTACCACAGGGTTCAGTCCTTGGACCAATTCTCTTTACTATATATATATATATATATACGGTTGTCAAAATGATCAGACAGCATGGGATTAATTTCCACTGTTATGCTGATGACACTAAGATATACAGTATTTATCCATAAATACTGATGAATCCAATCAGTTACTTCGACTGCAGTCATGTCTTGATGACATCAAAAGCTGGATGACTTTAAATTTCCTGCATTTAATTTCTGACAAGACAGGAATTGTAATCTTTGGACCAGAGTCCTCAAAAAATAAACTTCTTAACCAATCACTTAATCTGGGTGGCATTAACTTGGCCTCTGGTAAAAAAGTAAAAAATCTTGGTGTTATTTTCGACCAAGACATGTCATTTAAATCCCATATTAAACAGGTTTCCAGAGTTTCCTTTTTTCACCTCCGGAATATCGCCAAAATTAGAAACATTCTGTCCAGGAGCGATGCTGAGAAACTAGTCCATGCATTTGTTACTTCAAGGCTAGACTATTGTAATTCTTTACTATCAGGAAGTCCACAAAATGCAGTTCAAAGTCTTCAGCTGATCCAAGATGCTGCAGCTAGTGTTCGGATGAAAATCAACAAGAGGGATCATATTTCTCCAATTTTAGCTTCCCTTCATTGGCTTCCTGTTAAATCAAGAATATAATTTAAAATTCTTCTTCTAACGTATAAAGCCCTTAATAATCAAGCTCCATCATATATCAGAGCTCTGATTACCCCGTATGTTCCTAACAGAGCACTTCGCTCTCAGACTGCAGGTCTGCTGGTGGTTCCTAGAGTCTCTAAAAGTAGAATGGGAGGCAGATCCTTTAGCTATCCTCTCCTGTGGAACCAACTCCCAGTTTTGGTCCGTGAGGCAGACACCCTGTCTACTTTTAAGACTAATCTTAAAACTTTCCTTTTTGTCAAAGCTTATAGTTAGAGTGGTTCATGTTACTCTGAGCTACCTCTATAGTTATGCTGCTATAGGCTTAGGCTACTGGAGGACATCAGGGTCTATTTTTCTCACTCTACTGAGTTCTACTGTTCTCCAGTTTTGCATTGTTTGTTGTCATTTCAGCTTTTAACTTTTTGCTCTCTCTCTTTTATCTTCATAGTAGGTACACCTGGTCTGGCGTTCTGTTAACTGTGACATCATCCAGGGAAGACAGATCACCCGCTATTACCATCTAATATAGAACAGATTACTGGATCAATGTGTGCTTCTGTGCTTTTTTGTCTCTCTTATTGTGTCTCTGCTCTGTCTTCTCTAACCACCAATTGGTCGAGGCAGATGACCGTTCATACTGAGCCTGGTTCTGCTGGAGGTTTTCCTCCCTGTTAAAGGGGAGTTTTCCTCTCCACTGCTGCTTCATGCAGGCTGAGTTTGGGGGACTGCTGCAAAGCCATCGACAATGCAGATGAATGTCCACTGTGGCTCTACACTCTTTCAGGAAGAGTGAATGCTGCTTGTCAAGACTCTATGCAATCTGCTGTGTTTCCTTAGATAGGAAACTTTTTGACCAATCTGTATGAGTTGATTGAATTTGACTTTGTAAAATGTCTTGAGAGGACATGTGTTGTGAACTGGCGCTATATAAATAAAATGTAATAGAACTGAATTAATAAGGACACCCTGTGGTTCAAATTGCAACAACAGCCATTTACTCAACAGTCCTGCTGTTGTGAAACCACACTGAATTTTTATTTACACAGGACAGGTACATGCTGTTGTATTCTGTTCTATTTCTGGTCCACAGCTCCTGCTGGCTTCCATGTTTGCAGGCTTCTGCTCTTTTGCCAAGATAAAATATCAAATGCTGTGGTCTGCTTTGGGAACCCTAGGAACTCAGGCTCAGGAACTACGAAGCATAGACGTACTAAACACTGCACCGGAGTAGTTCCAGACCGTACCTCTGGGTTTGAAAGGAAAACTTGACTAAGACATTGTTGATGGAGAAGACCGATTGTTCATAGAGAATGTTAATTCCATCCTAGGTGACAAATGAGAATAATTTAGGTTGATTTTATACTAAAAATCTTACTTATTGCTCCTTGAAAAAGAAATATTCCTGAATTAAAGTTTCTGATTACCCCTATGTTTATGGTTGTTACATAGTGGTCATCTGACCAGATTTATGCTATCTAAAACAGTTCAAGCAGCTCACATCTCACAATGTTCACTGACACTGCCTATTTTAACATAGCTTGACTTAGTTTGTTGGCGACAAATATTCTTTAGGACCAAAAAAGACTTGCTCACAGAATCTGTTGCAAAGGGCTTTGGTTTTGACTATTTACAGTGTGTGCAATGGGCATCGATATTTTTGTTATGTTATGTATTCTTAACTGCTCTTAGAGTTTTAGTTTTTAAGCTGCTTTACATTAGTAAATTTCTTATTGAATTGGTAATGCTCCACGTTACTGTTAGCTTGGGCCCGACATGGGAATTTCTTTCCCGATGCTGGAATGAGTTAGGAAGCTGTTTCTAATTACCTCACCCAAAAGCCAACTTAAAAAGTAAACTATCCCTTTTAAATATATTAGATACATATCTATTGTTGTTAAAGTGTGTTAAATCCCTAGTCCTAATTTATACCTTCCTGTGACCTACAGTTTGTCATCAGCACCTACCCACTATGGTTTTCTAAAACTTCCACACAACAGCTCAGATTATTCAGATGGTGCTGCTGAGCACACTAATATCAAAAATAACTTCAATTTAAAGGGTGGCATTAAATGTTTGAATAACAAACAAACAAAAAGTTGTGCATTTGTGATTGGAGGTCTGTGGTTCAACGGAATTAAAAGTAATACGAATTCAGGCGCATTGTGTAGGATTAATCTAAGTGGCTCAGATGCAGAGGTTTGCACAGACTTGTAAACCTTTGACATAGTTGCCATTTATGATAAGCATTCACTTAATAAAAGATCATATTAGTTATTTGATACAAAAGCTATCAACAGGTTAATGTTGATGTGGTACCAGATTTATCTGAAACCAAGTTGAGACTCATAAAACATGTATATGTCTCACATTGCATAAATGCACTGAGAAAAGTATTGGAAAATCAAAGGATATGTCAAGTATTTATTTAAATGCAAAAAATATCCGTCAAAACCTCTAATTGTCACCATCTCTGAGAACGTGAACTTTAAGAAAAAACTATCCACTCTTGTTCAATTTTAAATCCTTCTGAATTCATCTTGGCCAGGAAAACGTTTGTTTTTTTCTGCAGGTTATACCTGCAGTTAAACAGCTCACTCAGATTTAGAAAGAAATTAGGTTATAATTCTTTGTTATCAGGTTGTCCAATGTTTCTCTTTATGTTGAACAGCACACTTTTAAGTGTTTGCTGAAAAAATACATAGGATCTAAAATATAGACAAAGATTAAGCTGTAAAGTCACAGGAGAGCTGTATGCATTTACATACAGATTAAATGCATTGTATTTTGAGTGAATGAGTGACTGACCGGGTGTTACTGCATCATCTGTTTAGGCCTCTCCTTCAGCTCATCCATGCACTCTTATTGTCAGAATGTTGCTGCAGATCGCCTCATATCATTAATCAATTATTCACCAGTAGGCTGTTAATGTTTAATGAGTGAGGCTGCTGCGGTCAATTACTAATGAATTGTGGGCGTGGTGAGAAAGCTCAGAGAAGAGGCCAAAAACATACTGTATGCAGAATGGGTACATGTGCGCCTGTGTGAAATAGGTAAACACAAGACTCTAAACTCAAATAGGTGATTTGTCTATTTAAAGAAATTACATGTTTTGGACCACACATATGTTCTGCAGTTCAGACCCACTGTACTATATAGATTATATGTATATATGTATTATATATATATATATATATATATATATATATATATATATATATATATATATATATATATATATAGTGCATTATATATTTATAAAGCCTTCAAAAAGTTGATCTTCTCGAAGTTCGATTGTTGGAGTTGCATAGTAAATTCCATCATCACAGCAAAATCAGATTTTATTTTATTCAAAGAAATGAATACATTTCTTAAATTAGCATAAGAACACCAAATGTCTCATAAGTTGGCAACAAAGAAAGTTCACGTTTAAAGCATCCTGGACAGAAGGTCGTTCACATGACTCTTTACAAAGTATTAATTTGTGTGTGCATGAGCGAGTGGATGTGTGTGTGTACATACATGCGTCTCTGTGCGAGGCCTGTGAGCAGACGAACAGTAGACAGGTCAGTGCTTGTCCTGTGAAGTGTGTGTGGCCTGCAGTCTGTTGGCCATGCCTCTGTGACCAAGATAATTAGACACCAGCCCCCTGTTAGGGGCTATAAACAGCTTAAACACAATGCACCATCTCAGGCACGGATTTTTTCACTTTGCCATCTAAACGACATTATGGATATTTTTATTTCAATTGTGGCTTCAACATTGGTCTAATGCACATTCAAAGCTTGGGATCATGTTTTATAATCAAACCCTGCTTTAAACTTCTCCACAACAGCGTATCCACCCTGCTTTTGTTTTGTTTGTTTCTTAGTATTTATAATACTATTTGATCACTAATGCTCTTTAATACAACTCTGTGGACAAGATGTTGCACTGAAATCTTTCTAGGGGTGTCAGGATAAAGGAGCCTGAATACAAATGCACACCGCACTTTTAGGGTTTAAAAAAAGGATTGTAAAACCATGTATCCTTTCCCTTCTACTTTACGATTATTTGCTACTGTGTTTTGGTCTTTCAAAATATCAATTATTGAAGTCCATGGTTGTGACATTACAAAATGTGAAAAAAGCAGTTTAACAACTTTTGTGAGGCACTTTTTGTTTCGTCTCCAAAATAACTATTAATTCCCATGCCAACAAAGAATTAAGGGGGAGGAATGCATTCCTTGCTGTTTGTCAGCAAGATTACCCAAAAATCCTCTTGCCAGATTTTGTGACACTTGATGGAGCCATGGGGCAGATAAAAGAGGAAGCTATTTAACTTTGGAGCTGGTCCAGATCATAGACATTATATAAGTAGACACCCCATGGACTGACACTGCCTATTGGAGCTGACATTTCAGCTCAGCCGCCATCTTGGCTAGGTCTGTCACGCGCCCTCAATGCATTTACTTGTACTGAGGAAGCAGTTTACCCAACTAAAATAAATCCTAACTCCTTGAATCTTTACCCGATTTTCACACGGTTTGGTTTGTTACAAATGGCAGAGATGTGGTTATCATACAGGATGCTGTCACACTTTAAAAAAAAACATGTTTTAATGCTGAAATACGTTGTTTAAACAATGTATTTCATAAATTAATGCTCTTTAACATACAGACATATGTTGTATTATTGTACAAATACATGATTTCATACTGAAATACTTTGTTTTATGCTCTTAAACAAAGAGACATAGAGTATTACAAATGAATAAATGTATTAATTAATACATTTTATATTTTAATAAAGAAGCAAGTTGTCATTTAAATCTATTTCACTGTCTCTCACACATGTGCAATCCTGAGCCTCTAAACGGCAAAAATAATGTATTCATGATTTTGTATGCTATGCATCCACACAAGCATACACACAGTTTTTTTAAGGGCCTGGAAAAATGTTTCTTTAAATTTCCAGGTCATTCCAGTGTCTTACACTACCCTGCTTGTAAATAGGACTGGGGCTTAAGGCCCTTGAAAAATAATTGTTTTGCACAGCTTCCTGTATGTGCTGGTACTCTGTAACTATGATACTTAATGTGGCAATGTGATTCCAGCCTTAATTTGTGAAATACAGCAATAACAAATTAATAAACATAAAATTATGGTCCATCTGTTAGGTTTCTGCATTGTTCTCACCAAGTAAAAACTCATCTTCAGAGCCAATCTCAGCCCAATATGGTGATCTGTACCAAATGATCTTCTTCTTCGACTTTCAATATATATAGCCGTAAACTAACCCTAACGGGCAAAGTTGCTCCCTCTACCTTTACTCCTGTTGGCTCCTATGCGAGCCTAGAGTAGGAGAGACCCATCCAATATGGCGGCCCAGCAGGATGCGCTCCAGCACGTAACCGTATTGTCTGTGGTCCAGATAACCTACTTAAAATCTCTGAGAGAGTATATCAGCTTTGATGGTGGGAGGTGGACAGGAAGAAAACCAACAACAAATACTGAGAGCCAAACTATAAGTACAATACCTTTTGGACTCCAGATCAAAGCTAACTCAAAATCGTATGCATGCCTTGAAATTACTGTTAGTCTTTTTATAAAATTATTTGCCATTTAGATTTTATTTGTTTGTAAACTTATGTAAATTTACTCTTCATATAACTTTAAGTAAGAGAGAATCATCTGTCATACAAGATTTAACTTTTCTAGTTCATTTTAGTTATTTAAGACAACCAACTGGTGGCAGGCCATATGAAGTCCGCAAAATTAAATGTTTAACAAACAATGGACTATTTAATCCAGAAGCCAGGTGTTACCCAGCTCCAACTGGGTTCTTGATAGCTGCCCTAACAGATCCTCCAGGTCCCTCTGAAGTCTTCCACATACATCCCTGATTTTTGGGACTGCAAGGACTAAGTTCTGACAATGACAGGGCAACAATTAACTCCCATTCAAATGGTGGCACAACAGGTACACCAGAGAAATTAGATAGCAAGTTGAACTAGCACACATTTGAAGTAAACCCTATGTGAGGAAATTGCAGTTATGGCTGGCCCAAATAGTATGATCATGGCTGTACTGGTGTGTGTCAGTGCAAGGTGATAAAATCAATATGCACCAGTGGTTGGTAGGCTACAGTCATATTCAATTCAGTTTATTTATAAAGCGCCAATTCACAACATGTCATCTCAAGGCACTTTACACAACCAATTCTATTAAATCATGCAGACAGATTGATTAAAAAGTCTTCTATCTAAGGAAACCCGGCAGATTACATAAAGTCATTAACTTGCAGCATACACTCGTCCTAGATGAGCATTCAGCGACAGCGAACAGTTGCCTGCCTGGTGTCGTTAACTATGCACCAACCCCTCATACCGAGCATGCATGTAGTGACAATGGAGAGGAAAACTCCCCTTTAACCGAAAGAGAAATCAGGCTCATGTGAACAGTTTGAGAAAACAGAGCATACACACAAAAACTAAACATAAAAACTGATCCAGGGCCTCGTTTTAGAAAGAATGGCCGATCTACCCTGAGTAGAAAGCTGCTACTCTGAGTAATTCTACCTCACTCTGTCATATTCCACGTTTTCGGTTTCAGAACCGATGATATCAATCAGGTAACTAAACTCAGCATCCAATCAACTCTGAGTTAAGCGTGAGCACGAGCATGAAAGAAGCCCTCATCAATGGAATGCAGATAATGTGATTCACTATGGCAACGGCAGGAAATAAGAAGCTTCGAAGTGAACATTTCCCACAAGTGAAATTAGAAATCTTGAAGGCATATGGAGAATATTAAACCATAATTAACAAAAAAGAAACAATGCTGTTGCTCCAGAAAAATTGAGTTAATGGTAGAGAATTGCTGAAAAAGTCATTGCTTGATATGAGTGATTACGTGTCAAGGTGGCAGCAAATAAAGATGATGTATGAAAATACAGTTTATTCAGGTAAGGTCCAGTTATAAGTTATTATTATGTTTAACCTTAATCAACTAAAGCATTAATTGGCTTTGTACCATGGTCTGGGTGAATAATCGATTCTGATTGGCTGAAGCAACCATTCTCAGCTTCATATCTGAGCGTTCACACCTCTGCATCGTCCATTCATTTCTGATGATTGACACCTCATCGGGCATTGTCCCTTACATAATCAACATTTGCAATTAATGATGGCATGGTGTGAGTTATTGAAATATGTGAGATATTCCTTAATTTTTTTGCCAGCATGGCTTCACCCATCCTTCTAAAAATGAGTTGACACTGATTTCCTTGTAGGCATATAATTTGTGTGAACCTCACTTTAAATTAATCATAAAAGCCATATTTATATTTTAAGTTGAAGTAAATGTGGTGTTATTTAAATGAAGAAATGTGCTGTAGCCCTAAGGGTGTTCGGGGGGGGGGATATATGAATGGAAAATTAGAGCTGGAAGTCTCAAAATTCCATACAGAAGAAATTATTGATTCTGTGTAGTTCTTTTATTAACCTTGTGGGTCTCTGACTATGGAACACCTATAACTGAGTGCAACAGTCACATTTCTGACAGCGCGACATACAGTTGCCTCTGAAAGATTTTCTGCATCACCAACGTTATTAAAAAGCTCCTGTTGGCATGAAAACGAAGAGCAGCACAAAGAAATTGTTCAGAACACAGAGCGTCCCCTCGTGTTAGAAAAGCGATGTGTGGGCTGAGAGTATTGAGATAAATCAATGACAGCAGCGAAAAACGGTAACGCTTGAAAATGTTAAGACATTTAATTGTGGTCTGAACAGCCTCTCCCGACATAGATTTCTGTGGAGTATTTGCACTCCCGTATACGGGCTGCTCCAGAAAAAGACACGCCTTTTCTGAAACGTCCTTGTGCAGATCCCAGCTAAAAAGTAGGAAAAACTCAGTGCTGGCCCAAATCAGGGGCGACCTATTGGGGGGGAAAGTTAGGATAATTCCAAGGGCCCCTGACTGACAGGGTCCCAAAAAAGAAAATTTTATATATATGTATGAAGTTTAGGGATGATTTAGATTTCTTTTTGTCATGGGGCCCAAAATTCATGCCGGCACCCCGGCCCAAATAACTGTGCTCAGTTGTTTCACGGAGTAATTTGTGAAACAATTACGGAGTAAATTTACGGAGTAAATTACGTAAGTAATTTAAATTACGTAAGTAAATTACGTAAGTAAATTACGTAAGTAATTTAAATTACGTAAGTAAATTACGTAAGTAAATTACGTAAGTAATTTAAATTACGGAGTAATTTGTTGTTATAATTTCATTTCAGAAAGCTTCTGAGCTGAGCTTTCTGAAATGGAAAAGTCGGGGTATGCAGGAATTTACCCCAGACATTACAATGAATAGCCACTAACCCAGCTTTCTGAAATGGGGCCCAGGAGTACTTTCTTTTTGAGAGAAAACTAAAATGGTTGCTCTATCTAGGAATAAAATGCACCCAAGAAGACAAGCTCTGAGTCAATTTTCAAGTCAACAGGATGAAAGAGAGCAAATAGTAAGTAGTAAAAGTAAGTAGCAAACGCTCCGCCTCTAGCTGTCTACAAGAGGAAGAGAGATAAATGGTGAAAGACAAGGCCAACTATATTATCTATAGGAGAACATGACGCTATTGGAAGCAGTAGCTCAGCCGATGCTACCTCCAGGACGGTGTCACAACTAAACAAGCCAGATGTAGCTACTATGAAGAGAAAAAGCAGTCTTCTGGTTATATGAATAGATCTGAAGATAATATGACTAAGGTGACGTCATTACAGAAAAAGGTGGCTGGCTATGGTGGCAATGACTTATGAAGTTAGCTTGTATAGTTTATTAAAACGACTTCTCATACGTAAAACCTAAACTGTGGAAGCAATCACTCCATGTTTGCGGCTAATGTGTCATGTTGTATGCAAATGAGGACCCTGAAGCAGAAGGAAGCAGGGAACTGCAGCAGACATTCAGAGTGTGGTGAGTTTTGTATAATAAAGTGGAAACACGAGCAGAAAACAAGAAGCCGACGAGGACTGGCAGGGATCAAACCACCCTGAATTTGGAAACCAAGGGGCTGAGGCACTGAGGGAAGTGATTGAAGGAGATGGCTGATAACAAAATTAAACATCACAAGGGAATGCAGGGGTAAAGGAAAGCACCCTTGTTATCAGCTGTGTATTTGTGTTCCTGGTTAAACAAAACGTAACTTCACCAACAGAAGCAAATGCCTGTCACTAAACCCATTGTCTGAGCCATGCTCACCACTTCTGAGGATGTTCACTATTCTGTTGCAAGGCTTTATCCGTCATAAGGCCAAGACAGGACAGAGGACCATGGGAAATGAAGCATGGCTAATTCTATTAACGCAAGGACACAAACAATCTGTGGGGAATCAAAGACAGAGGAAACAAAATCCCAGAGGACCTTCTTCCTGCTCCTTGGGCTAGAGCACCATGATGAGGCAAAATGTTAAATTCCTCCACATGCCCAAAAATATATAAAATCTCATCAGTGCAGAAAGCTTCAAATCTTCGGGATGTCCTTGATTAGCATTTATCACACTGATTTCTTTCTTTCTTTCTCTTTCTTTCTTTCTTTCTTTCTTTCTTTCTTTCTTTCTTTCTTTCTTTCTTTCTTTCTTTCTTTCTTTTGTGACCCTGATGGGACAAAGCTGGCTTTCTGGGCTTTTTGCATATATGCATGCCATACAGACAATGAGGCCTTTATTAGAGCGACCAGCATCTCCGAGCTGGAACGGCAGAATCCATGGATGAGGTCCTAGAAAGCCATGATTGACACAGGGAACAGTGGGAAGTGTGCATGTCTGCGTGTCTGATTTCCACATCCACGTTATCATATGTGTGTGAGAAAGTGTGCCACAGAGGTGTGAAGTGGAAGCTCTTTCCCTTTCACTCCTTCAGTGAAGTTGTCAATATCTTTCCCCGCAGTGTTTTTCCATACCATATGGTGTCCTGCAAGACATACATGAAAAACACCTGAGCCAAAACCTCCTGTTACAAGACATCTGCATACATAGCAGACAAAACAACACGTCGGAATCTTTAGATGCAATCAAAAAGTGACTCCAAGCAAGTCCTTACATGGTGGATGTCCAAGCACTTGACAAACTTCCTACAATACATAAATCAGGCCTCTAGCCTAAGTGTGTGTGTGTGTTTGATTGTGATGTGCATTTGTGTTCAGCAGAGAGAGAGAGAGAGAGAGAGAGAGAGAGAGAGAGAGAGAGAGAGAGAGAGAGAGAGAGAGAGAGAGAGAAGACGCGGTTTGACTCAGTCATGCGTGAAGAGGATTTTCTGTTCAATAGGAGCTGCAAACTTGCATACTTGCATCCTAATGAATCTGTGTGCATAATCATACAAACAAGTACAGATGCAGCACTTACAAAGATCACTTGAGCAACTTGTCTTTTTGGTTCTGATGTTACACCTTGCTTTTCCCAAAAATGTGTCAAATCCCTTAAGCCATTCCACAATTTGGCATGTTAAAACCTTGTATTTTAAAAAGAAATGTTAACTTTGCACTTCTGTATGTGCAAGGTGGTGCATAACTGTGAAGTTAAGGGAAATTCTACAAGGATTTCAACATTTAAAAAGTGTGCCATACTCAGATACCCTTACATGAAATACAATATATCCAAATTGTATTTAGAGGTCATATAATTGGCCCTATGATAACTACAGGAGAGCTTCAGAGATCCAGAGCTCAGGAGGAAAAATCGGTTAACAGAGCAATTATTAGTCATAGACTTCATGAATCGGGCTTTTATGGAAGAGTGGCAAGAAGAAAATCATTGTTGATTGAAAGCCAAAAAAAAAAGAAAACTCATTTTTGTTGTGTGCCACACAGAAAAAAATGGAAGAAGTTGATCTGCTCAGATGAGACCAAATTTGGACTCTTTTGGCTACTTGTAAAACATGATGTACAGTGGAACACTAACTGTACATCAGCCCTAGCCATGCTTATAAAACACGGTAGTGGAAGCATCATGCTTTCGGGGTATGTCTGCATGAACACTGGTTTGAGTTCAAAGGGTAGAAAGATTAAGCTAAGCACATTACAGTCTCTAAAAACCTGTTCGATTATGCAAAAAAGAGTCGAGATAACGGAGGGGGCTTCCCTTTTAGGGACAACAATGCTAGTTATGCAGCCTGAGCTATGATGGAATGGTTTATATAAAAAACATTTTATATTTGGGGACAGTCCATGCAAAATTCGGACCTAAATACAATTTAGAATATGTGGCAAGATTTGACAACTGAGCATCACAAATCGTCTTCATTCAGTCTGATTGAGTTTCAGCTATTTTTCAAAGAAAAAATTTTAATCTTTGGAAGTGCAAACAATTTCAGCTATTATTTGAAGTGAAAGGTGTGTCTACAAAAAAATGAAAACAGATGTAGAACAGTTTTCAAATTTTGATCAGTAAAAACTTTGAAAAACATTCAGGTCCTTCCGTTTTAGAATGTACACTATTCTGCGTTGGATACCTCTGAACATAATCTTGAGTTATAGCTCTAAAGGTTGATATTCACCACTGTGGCACACAACAACCATTGCGTTCTTGAAATGTGGCTGACCAAGTTGGTGCATGGACAGCATGCTTAGTGTGGTTCTCTCACTTCTCTATTTTTTTTACTGACCTCAAACAGTGTAATAATGTGTTAAAACATGAATGGCTCTAGCTTCAAGCCAAAAGAAAAACAATGAATTATTATTTTTGTTCTGCTAGATGTGCTTTGAGCCAGGTTGCAAGGACACAGATGCAGTCGGATTTTGCACCTCACACACGCATGTAAGATATTCACCTGCGGGAGCATCTGTCTGCCCCCCCCCCCCCCCCCCCCTCCCCCTCTCCACCTTCTCCTCTCTTCTTTCGCACTACATCAGTTTTGGACCTTACTCACTAAGGCTTGAGTTGTTGTTTTGAGAAGTAAACATGTGCTATGGGAGGTGAATGGCTAAGTTATCTTTTTATCCAATAAAAATGTCTCCTCGCCAGATCGATTGTTGTTGCTAGGAGACTGAAGCATCCTTTGGCAAGGGGCTACATCTCTCCACGTCTGTTGTTTCCCTCCCATCTCTCCCTCTCGCTCTCTCTATCTCTCTCTCTCTCTCTTTCGCCCTCTCACTCACTTTCTCTATGTCCCACGTGCACGCGCGCACGCGCACGTCAATGGAGCTTGCGCGCGAAGCAGTGGCGCCCATCCTCTCCCTCAGTGCGACTCCTCCGAGGGATCAGGAGTAGACTAAGTCAAACTTCCAGCGGCTTAAGATTTGTGCGCAACCCTTTAAAAAGGATTGAAGTCGCCAAGGTAGGTCCAAAAATTTCACACATTACTCACTAGCGGGTTATTGGGGAGCTATCTAAGATTACAGGTTAGGGGCGATAGAGTGCAGAGGAAAAATTGACAGTCTGAGAGCGTTCAAGTGCGCGTCAGCTAGCCGTTTGGTGGGGAGCAATTGCTTTGAACTTTGCGCAGGATTTGAACACCCAGTTGTGCTGCATGCACGTACTTCTTATGCCTTCCCTTTAACCAAATACAGACAGCGATCCAGGGGTTGCGATAAAGGGGTGGGGGGGGGGGGAGCCTCGCAGCTAATATCTGCAATAGATGGACGATAAAAATAAAAGGGGAGACTGGAGACAGAGTATCTGCAGTTGCGTATCTTTGTTACACCCAGAAGTTTATTTCGGTTCAAAGAAACAGATTTAAGACATGTCCCTCGGCTTTAGGCGTCCCATGGGGAGACAGGAGAGGGGGAGTGCGCTTCTAAAAGCAGGCGTACAGGTGGATCAGGCAAGCGGATCTGTTTACTGGTTATCAGCAGCATTACTCTCCCAGCAGCCACCCTACACCTTGCGCCAGAAGACAGGCGCGTGGACCCGGGCTGCAAAATGTAGCTGCCCAAATGGGATTTTTTGTCTGACTTTAGACAAGGACTCCTTCATGCACGAGCAATTTCATGGTTTCCATATGCAAAATTATTAATGTTGCAAAAACACGAACTTGTAGGCTAAATGACATATAGTCCAAAGTGATTCTAACCATTTTTTCTAATCTATTGCTTTAACCAGTAAAATGCAAAAAAAAAAAAAAAAATCGTGTAGTTGTTTACCTGCAGTGAAGGTAAAGAACTGTTATTCTCAAATTTACCCATAAGAATACAACTATTCTGATCCAATATGCATTGCACAATAGTCTTTGTCCACCCAGGACGACTTTAACGCTAAGGTTTTGATCAGTTACAACTGTCCCTGAATCAAAGCGCTAGTTTAGACTGAAAACACACTTTTTTTTATTCAAGCAGTTTTGCAGTAAGACTTGCAGTGATCATGGGAGTGGCACAAAATAGTACAAATTAAGGAGGCTCCATCACAAATATTTTTTTCCCATATTTTCTTTCTGTATTTCTATAACAAGAGTGGGTAAACACTTCTGAAGCTCATTTCAATTATAGTAATAATTAAAAAGAAACGTGGCATAACCCCACAGAGTGTATTTTGTAACAATTAAAATCAAAATTTCTTGTTATTTAAACTGTGTTTAAGGGTGGGGTGAAAAAGTCGCGCTTGTGTTACATATCCATGTATTCCATGATTTTATTCACCTTTACCTTTAAAAATACATTTAAGATACTTGCATTTCTAATTTTTCTGCATTTCAATATTCATTTATTGGTGTATGTCTGACTTTATGCTTTGAGTCAAGACATTTAAATCTGTGCTCGCCTTGTTGTGTAACTTATTAAATAATCCATTATTTCTTTCTTACCTTAAAAAATATATTTTTGAGTGTCTTCAAGGGTCTCGGTGTGTGTTTGTCTATACTGGATGGTCAAACATGGTGTGACAGAGGGGAGTTAGAGCTATGGGTGGGAACCTTGTGGCCTTGTCACAACTTGACATCTTGGCAAGCTTAATGATACATGTTTCAGTGTGTGTGCGTGTGTGCGTGTGTGTGTGTGTGTGTGTGCGCGCGCGTGTGTGTGAGTGCGTGCATGCATGCATGCATATGTCAGTGTGCTTCAGCTTCTAAATTGGCTTCTAAATTAACAGGGCCTTGAGTTTCAGCATTTTTTATTGGTAGCTGTATGCATGGTTTTGTGATTGTTCATCACTGTGTCTGTGATTACATGAGCAGGAATGGCCTTGTAGCTTTGACACAGCTTCTTTCACTGGGCTCTGTACAGTACAGCACATCACCCAGAATCTTGCAGAAATATTACCGCTGTTTTGTGCAAAGAGAGTTTAAATATTATTTTGTTGGAAAAGCTGGTTAAGTGAGATGGCTTTACCTGAAAGGCTTTCTACAATTACAACTAGAATTGAAGCATATTTGTGATATCTTTAATTTATTGAGTATAATTAAATATGCTCTGACTTTTGAGTTTGTTATCTAATTTCAAAATCTTCCTCTAAAATAACGTAATCTCCTTTCTGCTGAACCTCATGCATGTCTAAAAGTATTTTAACACATGCTTAAGACATAACAAGAAAAAACTGTTTATTTTATTATTTATTAATTCACTTATTTAAATGAAAGCATACCAAGGTCCAAATAAATCAATTATTTCTACTAGAAAGGGCTAGAAAAAGAACACATTATACATTTTTTATAGTTTTTAAATAAAAAAATGTGAATGGTCTAATTTTTAGAGTTAGTTTTCCTTTTAGTTCAGTCATCAGAGTTCTGTCACCCACTGCAAACTCAAAAGTCTGACATTTTAATCTATTTTGTTGTATTTCTTTATATTAGGCTGTTTATCAATGAAAACCTTAAGAAGTGTTTTTTTTGTTTATTTGTTATACATTTTTTTACTAAGGTGTGTTACAAAAAAATTATTCCGAAATTTCAGTGCAGATGAATTGATTTAGTGTAATATGCAATGCCTTTTGTGCACCTGCCCTGACAACTGTGACAAACAAAATACAAAAACTGTGAAAGCACACATGTAATAAATCAGCACCTGTTCTATTGTTTGTATCATTCGGTATCAATCCAATTGAAAGTTTAAGTGCCACTGAGAAGAGCTGAAGTGCTACAGGTTTGGAGCTTCTTATGCCACTGTCCATGGTACTAGATTCAATAAAATGTATTTTCTTTTATTCACAAACACATTAACTGTCTAGAAATGTTTGTTGAAAATTATATATATATATATATATATATATATATATATATATATATATATATATATATATATATATATATATATTAATGTTTTTGTTTTTTATTTCTTGTTCTTTTCTTTCAAAGATTAAAATATGGGATCACATCACAACCACTCCAACAGGAGTCAAGCACAATAAGAAAAAAGGTAGGTGACTCAATTTATGTCTCCCATTTCATACAGACATGAACTTAGCCAAACTTGAAAGGGAAAAGAGTGAAAGGAATTTCATGCTCCCTTTAACAGACAGATTTACACAGATTTGTTAAAGACTTTCAGATCTACCATTTGAAGAGTAGGTTTGAATAGGATTGTTGTTTTAATTATAATTCTGTTATTGACTGACTCCTTGCAACACGCAAAGCTGCTGAATAATTGAAAAAAAGAAATTGTGGTTGAGGTCTCAAGCCTTTTAAAAATGTAATCGTTCTTTGTCTTTAGGACAGAGAAACATCATGTTCTTAAATATTAAAATTAACATTATTTAGCTGAATGTTAAGTTCCCTTCTAAAAAGCAGAAAGCAGTATAACATTTGTTATACTCAACTTGTTTACTGCAAAATCTTAATTTTCTTAATTTAAGCGATGACTAATGCTAGTTTTTGTTAATGCTGAAGAGCTGCTCTTTAAACCTTGAACAAAAATCTGTGTATATTGTCCATAATGTCCATACCATGGCCACTGGTGCCAATACAGAAAGATACAAAATAAATTCAATCAATGTTGTGTGCACTTGTATTCATCCTTCTTTACACAGGCACATCCCACCCCCCCCAAAAAAATAAAATAAATAAAAATCAAGAAGTTGCCTCCATATCTCACTAAATTAGTAACCAGAGTCCACATGTGTGTAATTTAATTTCTGTATAAATATAGCATGAAGACCTATGCTATAGGTATACAGAAAGTATACAACAGAGAGCGCTTCTCAGAACTTTTGGAGACATTATCAATCAGAGAAGAACCTAAGAGGCCTCTGGCTACTCTGGAGGTATTGCAGAAATTGACAGCTGTTTCAGGTTATGTTCTGTTGAAAAAACACATGCCTAATAGTCATTGACACAGTGGCAGTTCAGTCAGTCCATCTGCATTGAATTAGAAGGCGGCAAAAATAAATGTTTTGAAATAAATCCTGTTCATAGTTTTCACAAAATCACCTTGGGGACACATGGGCAAAGACATGGAAGAAAGTGCTGTGGTCAGATGAGACCAAAATTGTACTTTTTACTGTACACTCAAAATGTAATGTGTGCAGAAAACAATATCTGCCCAACACCCTAAACCCACCATCCTCTATGAATCACTGTGGTGGCAGCATCAGCCTGTGGGGATGCTACTGTTGAGCAGGAAAAGGGAAGCTGGTCGGTGTTCATGAAAATATAGATGGAGGTGACTGCAGGGAAATCCTGGAATAAAACCTGGAAAAGAATGTAAAAGACTTGAGATTGTGGCAAAGGTTCACCTTCCAACATGACATTGTAACCAAAAAACACAGCCAGACCTATAAATCAAATCTTATCAGTCTGTTAGAGTGGTCCTGTCAAAGTTCAGACCTTAAAACAATTTAGAATTTGTGGTAAGACTTAAAGGGTGATTCTTACAAACACTCACCATGCAGTATGACGATTTGGGCTATTTTATAAAGAAAAAAATGTCAAATTTCAGTCTTGAAATGCAAAACTGGTGGAGACATTCAAAACAACAGCTCAACAACACAGCAGTGGATCTAATTGTGTTTAATTTTTTAATTAAGTAAGACACCAATTATTGGAGTCATTAAATACAAGAAAACATAGATAATTTCAAGTTAAATTTTGCACACTTTACACAGCTCAGTTTGAGATTGTTAATTTTATCCATTGATTATAAATGTACACCATACATTTTTAGATTTTTATTTGTAAAAAAAACTAATTTGAAAACCATGTGCAGTTTTTCATCCACTTTGACATTATAAGACACAAAATACATTGATTTATTGTAATTCTAAGGCTAAAGAGCAAGTGTACAGACTTTTGAAAGGCTCTGAGATGATTACTTATTCTTAAGTGGAGGGGGAGGGAATTTTTGTACTAAAAATGCTTCTGAATGCTTTTGATTCGAAAACCTGTTGAAGTTCTTTGCTTGCCAAGTTTTGATTAAAAAACTGTTGCTGCACTCTACATGTTCCTTACACTGTTCTGCTCCAGTGAGGAAACAAGGAGGTGTCTGGAAATGACTGCTGTTTCCCACAGCTCGCCTCTCATCCACTACAGTCACAACATACACTGAGGTGTGCACACACAAACCCACACATACCATTCACACATCCTGGATTGTGTGCGGGCAGACACACACACACACACACACACACACACACACACACACACACACACACACACACACACACACACAAACACACAGCATACACATCACAATGTCTGTTCGCTGACACCCTCCTGTTCCCTACAAGTACAGACACTCACACATGCATACGTC
Source organism: Fundulus diaphanus (assembly GCA_037039145.1). Classification (NCBI taxonomy): domain Eukaryota; kingdom Metazoa; phylum Chordata; class Actinopteri; order Cyprinodontiformes; family Fundulidae; genus Fundulus; species Fundulus diaphanus. Next base: position 23,226,117 of record CM073134.1, read on the forward strand.
CGCTCAGGGGATGAGGCAGTGAAAGGGCAGTGGGATGTACAGCTGTGATGGTGTGTGTCTACGGCAGATCAGACTCTTTAATAAATGATGATCTGGAGGTGGAAATATGTGTGAGTGTGTGCAAGAGTCTGTGTGATGGTGTGATGGATAGTGAAAGGTGCTTTTCGGGTTATGCTTTGTTTATTGTGGAAACAAAATCTACCAATAAAAGTTATGGTGTGCAGATGTCTTTCCACCATAGTTTAATGCCCAGTTCTTAGGTGATGAGGCAGGAATTCCTATCCATGACCATCTAAAACTTAAAATTTGCTTTTGTGGAATTTCAATGATTTTTATTCTTCATAGCATGGTAACTTGCAGCAGTGAAGAAATAATATGGTTCCAGTAAGCAAAACACCAACAGTGCGGGTATACACATCTTTCTCAGTAACGTCAGAGGTTTCACAGTTAGGCATGACATGTTTGATTGTTTTATTTGTGGACTGAGTTGGTTTATTTGTCATAACTGATGAATTGACTTTTAACACAAGCAAATACATTACACACCACTGTTCCTCTCATTTTAGATTTGAAAGTGAAACCAACCACTACAGCACACAAAACATGCTCCTGATCAACAAAGATAAAAGTAATGGCTACACATAAACTGGATTTTCCAGTGAAGTTCGGAAGCCTTTGCTGGCCCTCTAAAATGTTTTCCAAAACAGTTTCTCCCTAAAATATGCATTCTCTCCCATGTTATTGATAGATTACAGGCAACAATTGCCCTTTTAGTCCCTCTTCCCTGTTGCATCTGCTATGGCAACTACCCTGGATATTCATTGCTAATGAACAGGTCGAAGCATCTCCATCGGACCGCTCAGCTTTTCCTTTCTCACTGCTGTGTGGGCATCTGCCGCACACTCAGGAACTGCATGCGAGCTGTGAATGTCACTGAGAAGAAATCAATGCAGTTTACAGCATTTAGCAAAAATGCTTAAACTGTGATTCTAACTTTTTGTTAGGACTGGGTAGTTAATAAAGTTTTATTAACTACCCGCCCTCACTATAACAGATATGACACTGTATTAAAATCAATACAATGATGGTCCATTAATGTGCATGGGTGCTTTTGCAGAGGCAGCTCAAGGTTATTAGATGGGGATTTCAGTAGAAACTATGATTTTACAATGATTTTATTTTGTAACAGAAAAAAAGCAGCCCAAACCTGCCTGGCCCTATGTGAAAAAGTATTTCTAATAGGGCTGCACAATATATCGCAAATATATTGTCGCAATATCAGTTTGTGCAATATTCATATCGCAAAAAAACTAATTTTTTTTCCAAGTGTTATAAACATATTTTTAAATGCTAATATTTAGCCAGTTGGACAGAGTCTCACAGGTGCTCACCCTGGACAGGCATGAAATTGGCCAAAATGATAAATGTAAGAGAATGTAGGAAGCACAGATGATAAAGAGAGTAAAGACGAAAATGGGGATACAAAAACTTAACTATTAACAGAAACAATATTCTACAGATAACCAATAGTAAGAAGTGCAAAACACAAACAGAGTGCAGGATCCCCAGGGGTTTGATTACTTGTTTTGACTCCCTGGAGATCCTGACAGAGCACCCCCCCCCTCCCCTTAAGTCCTACGGCAGAAAAAACTAAAACTACAAAAAACAACGAACCAGGGTGAGCGGAGGGGGTCTCAGAAGGAGGCCAAGAATCAAAAAACAAGAAAACAACAAAACCAACCCAACCAAGGTGGGTGGAGGGGGTCTCGGAAGGAGGGAAAAGACCAAAAACTCAAAACAAAAAACAACCCAGCCAGGGTGGATGGAGAGGACCTCAGAAGTAGGACAAGAACCGAAAAACATAGTTTAGGAGGGCGATGCAGAGTTCAGGAGCACATGCCTCATCGGATGACACGATGAGGCAAGGAGTTCAGGAACATGGCCGTGAGGTTGTCCCGATGAGGCAAACAGTCCTAGATGTCGTTGATGGTCTGAAGGCCGGCAGCGCATGAAATCACGATGCTGCAGACTGGAACCACGATGCTGCAAAGTAGAACCAGGACCTTGATGCTGCAGGCTGGGACCTGGCCGGATCATGATGTTGCAAGCTGTAACTAGGGTCTGGGTTGTGAGGACAGGACCCGGGTGGTTGGAGAATAGATTCCTGGAACCCACGGCAGAGAGACAAGTGGTGGCTGGTCCACTGGAACCCAAGGCAAACTCAGCCTGCCGAAGGCCGAACCGTTGGAACCCACGGGAGAGGTCTGGAGGAAGGCAGCAGCTGAACCACTGGAACCCCCAGCGGAGCTCTGGAGGCCAGACAGGAAGCAGGAATGCATGAAGGATGACAAGATAAGGAAGAATAACCTAACTAACTAAAATGAGAATGGGCAGGCAACAAACTAGGGATAAAACAGAAATATGAATAAACTACTAACATAATGAACAGAAAACCTAACTAATGACAGAGACAAGAATCTACAGATAACAACCAATACTAAGAAGTGCAAAACACAAACAGACTTCAGGATCCCCAGGGAGCTAAAACAAGTAATCAATACATGGGGATCATGACATTATGGAAACATGTTGTAGGCTAAAAGATCTCAAAAACCAAGCAAGACACAGAGACCCAAATTAATGGAATTTATGAACAGATGGGCAGTTGTTGACATTAGTATGGAGTTGAAAAAGCAGTTTCTAACAATTTGGAATTTGAGTTAACCACAGAGAGCCACTATTAACAAATGCAGAAAATATGGATCTGTGGAGAAACTTCCCAGGAGTGGCAAGCTTATCAAAATAATTGCAAAAGTGTAACGATAATTAGGTTAAACTAGGGTAAACATCAACAGCAAACAGGTTGGTGATCTTAACAGTTGAGCGGTGAACAGATGATACCAGGGAGGGTGTGAGTCAGCACATGGAGAGCTGTGATTGGCAGTCTGAGCGGCAGAGTGTGTAATGGATTTTGGAAGGGAAATTTTTGGTGGTGGACGTAGGAAGGTGAATAGTCAGTTGATAGTTCAGTGGAGCGACAGGATGAGTCTTTGTCAGTGCAGGAGCACGGATGAACAGGAGTTCTGGAAAGGCTTTTGAACAGCCTTACTTGGCAGCATTACTTGATTTCTCTCAAGAACACAGTTGTAGCTTGGTGAAGGTCCAGCACCATAAAACAACTGTCCAGGCAAGGATCTCAGGAACAAGGATCAGGGACCGCTCTGGGTGAGCTAATGTGCTATAGCTTTCCTCATGACTCCTGCCTTCTTTTAATTCCAGCCGATTAGATCCACCTTGGACTGAAGTCTGCCATTCGTGCACTACAGAGAGTCAGAAGCAACACAAACCTCCAAATAGATCTACATACCTGACATCAAGCCCCCATGGTTGCTTCCTGGCTGCTGTCCAGAGGAAGAAGCAACAGACTGTTCGTGGTTTCCCAGTCGTTTTATTGTAGACCCTTCACTCATCACTGATTACGAACAGTCCTCTGAACCATACTCCTCCCAGTCAACAAGGTATTGGGTACCCCGACCTCTACGATGAGAGTCCAAGGTGCAGCGGACAGTGTAGACCAAGCCCCCTTCACCCGCCTGTTGATATCTTGGGCAGGTGGAGGGGGCCTGGTCGGAGGGTACGTGGTGCTGGAAAGAATCAGCTTAATCTGGAACACATGGAAGATGGGATGATCATGAAGATGGGTGGGTAACCTGAGGTGGACCTATGTGGGACTGATGATGGTGTTGATTTTGAATGGGCCAAGGAACCTGGGTGCTAACTTCTTGGAGTAGGCCTTGAGTGGAAAGTTCTAGGAGGACAGCCATATCTCCTGGCCAGGTGTGTAGATGGGTGCTGGTATTCTTTTCCGGTCGGCTTATTTCTTCTTCTGGACAGAAGTACACTGAAGAACTACTTTGGCTGACCCAACGCTCTTTTACAGTTGTTAAAGTGAGTCTTGGCTGATGGGAACATGGTATCACGAAACGATCAAGGCATGAGTATAAGCTGGTAACCCAAGAATGCTTCAAATGGGGAGAAACCGTTGGCAATGGAGAGGTTGCGTCTCATTGTGTACTGATTCCCTGCACTTATCCTTATTAATTAGGTAGCGCTGTGTAAGAGAAATACTTGTGGCCCAGCACTTCATATCACGACTCAAGAGTGGCAAAAAGCTGTTTGAAGCCAGGTTTTTCAACTGCAGACAATGGCAGCATATCCATCGCTATGTTACTGCATGAGGGATGTCCTTATGTCACTTGGACGCTTTGTCATATTTGTCACAAAGAAGGAAGCCCAGTTCAGCTTGTTTTGCCTGCTTTGTTTTGGCAGAAGTTCCAGATGACTCCTCCGGCGACGTGGAGCCGCTCTGGGGCCGACACAGCTTCTGCTGCTGAGGGTGTGAGCGGAATAAGTAATAAAACAAGTTGGTTGTGTTACCAAACTTTGTTTTTACCGATACCCTGCAAATTTAGAAATGACTGTGGTTTGCTTTTTGTCTGACTTGCTATAACCGAAATGTTGCCAAACTGGCGAGCAACTAAAACCCTTTTTTGGGACAATCTCCTTTGCCTCTCCTTGCTGTGACATCTTCACGTTCTCTGTGTTGTGGTTTGAGAGGGTGGTGCTTTGTGACGGTGTGCCTGGGTCTGCGATTGGTTGGGAGGAAGTTGTGACTGTAGCATCAACCTGCATGATAGGCTACAATGAAAAGGAAGGAAAACTGTGTTTCTATATCAAACTTTTATCGACCCCTTTTCTTCTATTGCGCCACACTTCTATCGATCGATATATATTGTTATTGAATTATCGTCCAGCCCTACTTTAACTCCTCCCCAGATCATATTTAGCATTGTCCCCTAGTCATTTGGGAGCACTAAGCAGCTGCTTAGTTTGTGTGTGCCTCAAACTAGCATTGTGCTCTTGTTTTGTCCAGCCTTTCTAAGGCACATTTTAAAGTTTAATGCAGCTTTTCATAGCCTTTTTTATTATTTGAAATCTAGAACAACTGTGCAGAAATAAGGACAGTATTGAAATGTCACTAAGGTTTTGAAGAGTGAATGTGGTGGAAACCTGAAAAAAAATATAGTAAAGTGCATTTAAAATAGGTCTGGCCTTTACTATATACAAGTTATAAACTATGAAATAATATCTTCCAAATTATCTCTTTATTTCTTTCTCTGCTTTTTGATTACTACTTGGGATTTTTGGATTTAATTTGCAGGACACTGCCGATAAAATCTACAGCAGAAGAAGAATTTATAAGAAAGAATAGAAGAACTAATCTGGATCATTTGTGGGCAGGAGCTTTTAAAGCTAAGTTTCTTGTCTGCTTTAGAACCAATAAAATGTTCTCTCATTTAATTATAAGCATCCAAGACTTTTGGAAATATAAAATTATCTGTTATAAAAGAAGTCTTACAACTGGTTGTTTTTCAGGATTTATCTAGAGGAAGTAGAGATAGATTAACAAGGTTTTCCAAAAAGAGCTGTTACCGGCAGTTGCACTCTGTCAGCTTGAAGGCGGCTGGTCACAACCTTTCTGTCAAGGGTGAATATGATGCTGTCTTGGCTTCTTGTTGTCTTCTAAATTAATTCCCTACTCGTTGCTTTATTCTGTCTGGGATTGTCACGTTCTGCCAACATCACCTTATGTTTTCAATTACATCCTACTAAAGACGTTGCTAAGATAATTTAAATCCTTTTTGGTGAAATGCATAATACAATTTTGATAAAGAATAACAGGGTCTTATTTTTTCACTTTTTCACGAGGTGTCCTGCATTGTTATATAAATAAAAAAAAATCATATAGTGTTTGGATTGTAAACTTCTTTTAAACTGAAGAAAGTGTGGATTAAGCTAAAATATTTATTGTAAAAATTTCTCATGATTAATTTTAACTTTTAAAATGTAATCCGAAAAACAAGAAAAATGTGTTTAACGAAAATGACAGACATGTTCATTGAACAAAAAGCATTTATCGAGAGCAACATATTTAAGGAAACAAAATTATTTCTGCTTAACTTTGAGTTAACAGTAATTAATGTATGATTTTGTCTTCACTACCTTCTAAAGTGACACATATGGAGAAAGGACCAAATTAATGAGCAAAATAGAAGGGAATTGATATAAATGAATAAAGGTTTTTATCCCTCATATTACAAAATCCACATGATCCCTTTCATCATAAAAGAATAAATGTTTAGATAAATGAATAACTGTTGATACCGTTTTCATACAAATTAGGTTCAAACCCAAAACTAAAGGCCATTGTGCTGCAGCTGAAATAATGAGTCTTATATCTCTATGAGAATATAAAATAGTGAAATCCAAGAATAATATGGAGAGCTAATCAGGAAATACATTATTTAAATTTTAATAATTAGTGGGCTGTTATGATCGTGAATCAGGCAAACCCAGTATTCAAACCCAACAAGTGAGGTTAAGGCAAAAAACAGGATTTTAATAATGAAAACAGGAACAGGCGAGCTCAATAGTCAAAAGGGCAGTCCAAAATCCGGTACACAAAAAGCAGTCCAAAATAGGCAGAGGTACAGACAGGGCAAAGCAAGCTCGGATAACCATAGGACAGAAACTAGTCGGTAAACCGGTAAATCAGTCAGACAGGGCAGGAAAAACAGATCAGGGAACAGGCTGGCTCAGAATCAAAAAGGCTCTCGGGTTATCGTCAACAGGTCAATCAGAACAAAGAATGCTGGAACTAAACTCACCGTGGCTCGTTAATGATCTGGCAGATTGCAGAGGTTTGTGGCAGGACTATATAGGGGAGTGAACAGGTGAACAGGAGTGAAGACTAATTATAAGTGAGCAGGTGGATCTAATCAAGGCAAGAAAGCTGACAGATTGCTGAGGGGAGACCAAACAGAACTGATAAAGTGACAGGTGGAAAACAGGTAACCTAAACAGAACAACATGTCTAAAACAAAACCAAACAAGACCCCAAAAGCAGAAACTTAACTAATAAATCTGATAACATAAACCAAGACAAAACCCAAATCGTGACAGAACCCCCTCCTCAAGGCCGGATTCCAGACGGCCTCAGAAACAAAACAGACTAGCTCGGGTGGGTGGAGGGAGGTACAGGACGGAGGGCTAGAATCAAATAAATGTCCAAATAAAAACTCAAACAAAACAAGACGAGTCAAGTTCTCAGGCGGGCGTCCAGGAGGACGGCCCCGACGAGTCAGGTTCTCAGGCGGTCGTCCAGGAGGACGGCCCCGACGAGTCAGGTTCTCAGGCGGTCGTCCAGGAGGACGGCCCCGACGAGTCAGGTTCTCAGGCGGTCGTCCAGGAGGACGGCCCCGACGAGTCAGGTTCTCAGGCGGTCGTCCAGGAGGACGGCCCCGACGAGTCAGGTTCTCAGGCGGTCGTCCAGGAGGACGGCCCCGACGAGTCAGGTTCTCCGGCGGACGTCCCGAAGGACGGCCCCGACGAGTCAGGTTGTTCGGCGGACGTCCCGAAGGACGGCCTCGGCGTGTCAGGTTGTCCGGCGGATGTCCCGAAGGACGGTCTCGGCGTGTCAGGTTCTCCGGCGGACGTCCCGAAGGACGGTCTCGGCGTGTCAGGCTCTCCGGCGGACGTCCTCGGCGTGTCAGGTTCTCCGGCGGACGTCCTCGGCGTGTCAGGTTCTCCGGCGGACGTCCTCGGCGTGTCAGGTTCTCCGGCGGACGTCCTCGGCGTGTCAGGTTCTCCGGCGGACGTCCTAGGCGTGTCAGGTTCTCCGGCGGACGTCCTAGGCGTGTCAGGTTCTCCGGCGGACGTCCTAGGCGTGTCAGGTTCTCCGGCGGACGACCTCTGTGAGACAGGTAATCCGGCGGGTGTCCTGAAGGACGGCCCCGGTTAGCAACGATGTCCGGCGGCCGGTGGCGGAGCAGGTCTCTCATAGACCGGCGGCGGAGCAGGTCTCTCATAGGCCGGCGGCCGAGCAGCAACCTCGGGGACCGTCGGTAGAACCGGACCCTCAGGAACCGACGTCTGGAGAGAGAAAGAACAGAACCTGCCGCCGGACTAAAGGCTGGAGACAACGCCGGACTAAGAGCTAGAAGAGAGGCCTGGTTAAAGAGTTCAGGAGGCGTCTGGCTACAGAGTTCAGGAGGCGCCTGGCTACAGAGTTCAGGAGGCGCTTGGCTACAGAGTTCAGGAGGAACCTGGCTACAGAGTTCAGGAGGAGCCTGGCTACAGAGTTCAGGAGGTGTCTGGCTACAGAGTTCAGGAGGAGCCTGGCTACAGAGTTCAGGAGGAGCCTGGCTACAGAGTTCAGGTTCAGTCGGCCCCTGGCTACTGGCTTCAGGTTCAGTCGGCCCCTGGCTACTGGCTTCAGGTTCAGTCGGCCCCTGGCTACTGGCTTCAGGTTCAGACGGCCCCTGGCTACAGGCTACAGGTTCAGACGGGGCCTGGCTACAGGCTACAGGTTCAGACGGGACCTGGCTACAGGCTACAGGTTCAGACAGGGCCTGGCTACAGGCTACAGGTTCAGACGGGGCCTGGCTACAGGCTACAGGTTCAGACGGGGCCTGGCTACAGGCTACAGGTTCAGACGGGGCCTGGCTACAGGCTACAGGTTCAGACGGGGCCTGGCTACAGGCTACAGGTTCAGACGGGGCCTGGCTACAGGCTACAGGTTCAGACGGGGCCTGGCTACAGGCTACAGGTTCAGACGGGGCCTGGCTACAGGCTACAGGTTCAGACGGGGCCTGGCTACAGGCTTCAGGTTCAGACGGGGCCTGGCTACAGGCTTCAGGTTCAGACGGGGCCTGGCTACAGGCTTCCGGTTCAGGAGACCCCGGGCTACAGGCTTCAGGTTCAGGAGGCCCCGGGCTACAGACTTCCGATGCTCCCAGACCCTTTAACACCCAGAACCTCATCAATAACCCTTCCAGAACCTCCGACAAAGACAGTTTGGTCAGCCACTTGGGAAATTGGCTGTCAAGCCAAAGATGAGGGGGTAAGAGCTTCCGAAGAGGTCCAGGGGCCTCTAAGTCTCCATGGGGCTCTGGGTGCTTGTCTTCTCGGCGAGGCCCCCGACGGAGCTTGTCGTTCGGGCGAGGGCCACGACGCCGCTTGTCGTCTGGGCGAGGGCCACGGCGCCGCTTGTCGTCTGGGCGAGGGCCACGGCGCCCAGTGTCCCGATGAGCCCCCGAGTTGCGGCCTGAAAGAGGGCTCGTCTGAACCCCCTCATCGTGGGCCTGTGGTAGACCCTCCTGGGTTCCCACGTCGCATACTGGCGGCGGACCCTCCTGGGTTCCCACGTCGCAGACTGGCGGCGGACCCTCCTGGGTTCCCACGTCGCAGACTGGCGGCGGACCCTCCTGGGTTCCCACGTCGCAGACTGGCGGCGGACCCTCCTGGGTTCCCACGTCGCAGACTGGCGGCGGACCCTCCTGGGTTCCCACGTCGCAGACCGGCGGCGGACCCTCCTGGGTTCCCACGTCGCGGGCCGGCTGCGGACCCTCCTGGGTTGCAGCGTCTCGGGCCGGCTGCGGACCCTCCTGGGTTGCAGCGTCTCGGGCCGGCTGCGGACCCTCCGGGGTTGCAGCGTCTCGGGCCGGCTGCGGAGCCTCCGGGGTTGCAGCGTCTCGGGCCGGCTGCGGAGCCTCCGGGGTTGCAGCGTCTCGGGCCGGCTGCGGAGCCTCCGGGGTTGCAGCGTCTTGGGCCGGCTGCGGAGCCTCCGGGGTTGCAGCGTCTTGGGCCGGCTGCGGACCCTCCGGGGTTGCAGCGTCTTGGGCCGGCTGCGCAGACAGTGCTGCCTTATAGCTGCCGGAGGCCGGCACTGGAGCTGAGGTAGGAGGCGGGTCCTCTGGGACAGGTGCAGGTGCCGGGGCGTCGGCTGGACCCTTGGGGACAGGATTGAGTCCACTATAGAAACCTTGGAGAGCCGCTCTATAGTGCCCCTCGACCTCCTTTAATTTTGCCTCCAGCTCCTCTGAATACTGGCAGAAAAGAGCCTCCCTAAGGTCTTTAATAATAGGGGCAAAAGCTCTTAACTGGTCCTCCAGAGCCAGATCCTCAGCATCACGGGCGCCAACAGGAGGCGCTGTGGGCTGCTCAGCTCTGGGAAGCACCGGACTCCGATCCACTGGGCAGGAAGTGGCAACGGACGGGCGCGGTACTGACTCGCCTGTCGGCCGAACAGAACGGGTGAAGGAGCGACCCACAGGTTTCCGTCCCCTCCTCCGACGGCGGGACGGCAGGACTTGCTGGAGGTTTGATCCTGTCGGTAGAGCCGGGATCGGTGGAGCCCACAGCGTTCCCTGCATCTCCTCCTCTGGAGGGAGAGAGAAAAAAAGATCCGGGCGAAGATCCCGCACCACCTCCGCTTCGACCTCCATAAACAAAGTTGGTTCTGGATAAAACCCATGGGCAGAGCCGACAGCGGTGTCGCTGGGTGAGTGATCCCTTCTATTCTGAGTTGAATCTGAATTTGTGACAAAGAGCCCTCCCAATCGTAAACTCGGAGCAGGCAGCGGGTTACTGCTGCTGCGGCTGCTGGAGAGATGGCGTCTGGGACCGATACCAGGGGGACAGAACGCCAATCTGGAACCCTCCCAAGCCATAGCGTGTGGAGGGGAAAAAAAAAAAACCCTCTAAAAACTTGTTGGGCGATAGGTTTTAGTGGGCCAGATCATTCTGTTATGATCGTGAATCAGGCAAACCCAGTATTCAAACCCAACAAGTGAGGTTAAGGCAAAAAACAGGATTTTAATAATGAAAACAGGAACAGGCGAGCTCAATAGTCAAAAGGGCAGTCCAAAATCCGGTACACAAAAAGCAGTCCAAAATAGGCAGAGGTACAGACAGGGCAAAGCAAGCTCGGATAACCATAGGACAGAAACTAGTCGGTAAACCGGTAAATCAGTCAGACAGGGCAGGAAAAACAGATCAGGGAACAGGCTGGCTCAGAATCAAAAAGGCTCTCGGGTTATCGTCAACAGGTCAATCAGAACAAAGAATGCTGGAACTAAACTCACCGTGGCTCGTTAATGATCTGGCAGATTGCAGAGGTTTGTGGCAGGACTATATAGGGGAGTGAACAGGTGAACAGGAGTGAAGACTAATTATAAGTGAGCAGGTGGATCTAATCAAGGCAAGAAAGCTGACAGATTGCTGAGGGGAGACCAAACAGAACTGATAAAGTGACAGGTGGAAAACAGGTAACCTAAACAGAACAACATGTCTAAAACAAAACCAAACAAGACCCCAAAAGCAGAAACTTAACTAATAAATCTGATAACATAAACCAAGACAAAACCCAAATCGTGACAGTGGGCAATGACTGCAGTAATTGGTTTTTACACATCACTACCTAACCTGAATCATCCACAACAACCAACATTATTTCTGTCTAAGAGGCTTTTGTGTTCACACAAGCGGATTATATATATTTGTGTAACTGCCTCAGATGGCCGTGGTCACCATTGTCTTTTTTTCCCCCTTCATAAGTGCTCACCCCTGTATATCATTGTGAGAGATAACAGACCAGCATGTGTGTGAACATGAATTAAGTAGTATTCAGTTAGACCTGTACCATGGCAAGGTTGACTGATGCCTCGTGATAACCCCCAGGGTCATTACATGACAGTTAAGTTGACAGATTCCATCCACGGAGAGGTAATTCTCCATCTGACAGGCTTGCCGCCTTTTACCATGATTAAATGTGGACCTGATGAATGCTTTCACACATTTCTCCACCACTGGTCTGTTTTTAGGCTGAACAGACATTTCTATCCAAGTCATGTCAAATGAGCTGTGGATCATCAAAACTTAGGGAATACACAGTGTGAGCAAAATGAAGACAGAAACTGTTCTCACTCAGAGAATGTGCCAAACTGTTGTCAAGACTGCTCCTCGTTATGCCACCTTGGCTGCACTGTAGTTATTCTTACAGAAGCAAACATAGCCAATATCTGCTTTTAGATTACAGGTGTTGTGCAGAATTGTACCTCCTTTCAATGGAATAAGGAAAGAGTACCAGAATTAAAGGAGCAATAAGTAATACTGACACCTAGTGTTACAAATCAGAACAACTCATACACAACACCTTTACGGAGAACAGCCATTTCTCAATGGTGTGAAACCCCACTGAATTTTTAAGTGTATGATGTTGTATTCTGTTCTATTCCTGGTCCGCATCTTTTAATGGCTTCCATGTTTACAGGCTGCTGCTCTTTTGCCAAGATAAAATACCAAATGCTGTGCTCTGTTTTGAGAACCCTGGGACCTCTCATATGATTAGCAGGAAGTAAACACGAGCTACACTCTGAACCAAAGCAGTTCCGGACAGTACCTCTAGATTTGAAAGGAGAAAAAATGTGACCAAGACATAGTCTTTTGTTGTTTTTGTTTGTGTGTGTCCTATCTGGCAATGTAGCGTTAAGAATTGCTGTCTTAATGCCAATGAGAGCCCAGCAGATTTTACTTTCACAAGTGGAGCATTACTGTTTTTGCAATAGTGCTCCGCTTTATTTATACATGCAGTAAGCTTTATTAGATTTTATGCTGGGACTATTTCATGTTCGAAGGACACAGAAACGGGAAGGTAAAAGAGGAAAAAAAGGAGAGAAACAGATGAGACAAAATGCTAAAAGGGAGAAAAGGTGAAAGAAAAAGAGGAGTGGAAAGGAAGAGAGCAATATAACATCCTCTGAGTCTGCTTCTACACCTGCAAAGAGAGATGTTAAGAGAACAGCAAAACCAACTGATAAAGTATTACAAACAACCAACGCCTTGATACCATCACTGAAGAATATATAGTACTATTTAATATAAAATGTAGAAAGTGACAGCTAGAGATAATAATAATGATAATAATAATAATAATAATAATAATAATAATAATAATAATAATAATAATAATAATAATAATAATAGGAGTTTTCTGTATAGAAGTGAATCTGTAAGCACCTGAATCCATGCACCTGTAGGTGTTTGTGAGAGTGCTCCATAGGAGTTGTGAGGAGCCAAAGACCCGCCCCCAGAGCAGTGAGGCAGACGCCAGGGGAACCAGAACCAGATGCCCAAAGGGACCCCCAGAGCAAAAGTGCCAAAGAGAGACCAGCACACGTAAAGCTGCCTCCCCCATCCCAGGGAAGAGCAGAGAGGAGCCCCAGGAAACACCCAAACAGCCAAAACACTGAACCCCCGGGAGCCGCGACAAAGAGGCTGCGGGCTCCGCCAACAGCCAGCTACACCGAAGTGGATCCAGCCATGGGCCCAGAGACCCAAGGCCCAGGGGCGCCCCTCCACGCCCTCCAGAGCCATGGGGGCCCAGGAACGAGCCGGCACCCACCCGAGCACCAGCCCCAAACACTGAGGACCACCAATGCACCAGCTGGTCAAGGCACCAATCATTGTTGATAGAGAAGACCAATTGTTTATAGGGAATGTTACATCCATCCTGGGTGACAAGTGAGAATGATTTTGGTTAATTTTGCAGTAAATGTCTTACTTATTGCTCCTTTAATACTGGGTTAGACGTTACATCCAATATACCTTGGAGGCTAGAGTACACAGAACAAATCTCGAGTACCAAATGTGGGTGATTTTTTTATTGCTGAACTTCTATTCTGCTTTTTTCCACAGTTTTCACAATATTTGGGATCCCTACCATAGTTTGTTGTTTAGTTGCAATGCAATGGGTTTCTAACTAATTCTGCCAGATTGTTCAAGAATGTACAGAATGCCCCTATTGGTTGAATGTGTTATTCTTTTTAAAGCAATTAATAAAGAAGAGATGTTACAAAGAAAAAAGGATTTTTTTTTATTTTCACATTTTTATGTGAAAATATACTTTTTGCAAAAAATATCCCACCAAAATCACAACTCATGCAGTAGCTCTCAAAAAATACATCTAAAGCACTGCAGATCCCACTTGGCCTCAATTATTTTCAATGCTCATGATTCAATAGCAAAAAAGAGACATCCATGGGTGAGTCTCACCCCCCAAAGGAATGATGATGGTGCCTTACACTTTTCGGGTAAAGATTATGTGTAATGGTAGACTGTTATCTGACGTTTTGAGTCAGATATGAGTCTCATTAGATTCTAGGGACTATCTGCATGCTTTAAGCTTTTCAGGAAGCATTGTTGGTCAGTGCAATCAACTGATTTCATGGGAAAACGGTGTGGAAACATTGTGTTGTTCATGTCTGTCTCACCAAAAATGTCATTATGTTAACGCATAATGACAATAATGATTCTTAGTTCTTGATGTGGACTGACAAGAAAAAATTATGTGTGTCTGTCTTCTAAAATCTGTCTTAAAACACATTTAAGAAACAGACCATCAAAAAGAGAATGAAACATGGTGGTGGCAGTGTGATGGCCTGGTGCTTTGTTGTTGCTTCAGGACTTAGTCTACTTGCTGTAATGATAGAATCATGAATTCTGCTCTCTTGCAGAAAATCTTGAGGAAAATATTCAGCCATCACTTCATGACCTTAAGCTCAAGCACCCTTGTGTTATGCAGTAGGACAATGGTTCTATCCCCATCAGTAAATTCCCTCCAGAATGGCTGAAACTAACATAAATTACGGTTTTGGAATGGCCCATAAGTCCCGACTGAAGTATGACAGGCATGGCCTTTTACAGGGTGTTAATGTTCAACGTGGTTTTCTTAAAACAATTCTATAAAAAAGAGTGGAACATGCAGCACTCATCCACAGTGATGTACAACCCTGATGATCAGCTATTGCTTCTGTCTAATGGTAGCTGTTTGCCTTGAATGGGTGACACGACTAGTTATTAGTTTTAGAGGGCAATTACTGTTCAAATTGGTTTGCTGATCTGAAACAAACTTAAGTGTGACAAAAGAGCAAAAACAGAAGAGAGATGAGATGGAGCGAAGCACTGTACAACACTTCAAATCTTCAAGTGTCATACACACGAACACTCAACAAGGCATAAATGTCATCATCTGAGAATATGCAGCCAGTATCTCAGATCTAATGTAAAATGTACTGATTTTTGAATAGAGGTGCGCCATTGATGCTTTTCCAGGTCAATACTGATTTCCACTTTTCTTTGCAGTCAACATTACTCAATCCAATTTAGTCCGATTCCCGTTGTTATTTTTTCTAAGGATTACAACACATAAAAGAGAAAAGGTGTGCTGCAGATTCTTTAGTAGCGCCAGTGGTTTTCGATTGAACTAAAAATGTATGACTTTTTATGCATAAAAGCATGTCTCTTTTATATAGTGATTCTTAAACTCAAAAAGTGCATTACAGTAAAGTGGTTTATGTATTTTTGAATAGAAAATTGTGGGAGTTCATAGTTTGTATGTGTTAAATGAATAGGAAAAGAAAATCAGCGCCTGGCTTACCAATCAGAATTAGAAAAATCAGAATCAGCTTTATTGGCCACGACTGTGTGCACATCAAGGAATTTGACTTTGTTTTCAAGTGCTTACTGTGTATAGACAATAAGTATATATATATAAACTTTATATAAAACAGACAAAAAAAAGAAACAGTATTTGCATGTAGTGTATGTGTATTTAAGTATTTTTATATAAAGAAAAGTAAAAAAAAAAGAATGCCAAGTTGCGGTAGTGCAAACATGCTTATGCTTTTCACAGCAGAGTTGCAGACTGCTAGGGCTGCAAGTTGTTCATTGTGTTCATCAGATAGCCAGCCTGGGGGAAGAAGTCTCTCTGGTGGCTGGTTTTTGCAAATGGCTCTCTGTAGCACCGACCTGAAGGTAAAAGTATAAACAGTTTAGGTGCAGGATGTGTTGGGTCTTCAGAGATCTTTAACCCAGACCTGTACAACTCTTAGATGGAAGACAGGTCTGCCCCGATTATCCTTTCTTAAAATCAAATAGATTATTGCAGTCTGAACCTGTCTTGGTTTGTGGCTGAGCCAACTCGCACAGTGATGGATGAACACAGGGCAGCCGGAATAATGACAGTGTATGAGCAGCAGCTCCTATGGTATGTTGTACTTTTTGAGTTGCCTGAAAAAGTAGTCTCTGCAGGGCCTTCTGCAGAACAGTGTTTATTTGGAGGAACCAGCTCAGGTCCAGAGAAAGGATGGTTACAAGTAACTGGAAGTGATCCACAGCAGACATAGTGTTGTTGAGGATGGTGGGTGGAACGATTCCGGGGGGTTTTCTCTGGAAGTCTACCAACATCGACACTGTCTTGAGTGGGTTAAGCTCCAGGTGGTTCTGAACGCACCTATTGACCAATCAATCCACCTCCCTTACGTATGGAGACTCGTCATTATCTTGACAGTGAACTTCTGTGAACTTTAGGAGTTTCACAAATGTGTCTGCTGAGTTGCAGTTATTTTTATACAGAAAGGAATGGGGAGGGAAAAAAAAACACATGTGCAGGGGTGCGGTTGGTTCTTGTGTGGGGGAAGCTGCTAGTGCTGATGAGATAGGAAGCGGGTGATCCACTAACAGGTGGAGGCTGACAATGCAAGCTGGTCTAGTGGAGGATGTATGGGTTGAAGGCCAAGGTGAAGTCCACAAACAGGAGTGTGGTGTGTGCCCCCTGGGTAGTAGAGGTGGTGCTGGATGAAGTATAGTCCCAAGTTGACTGCATCATCTGCTGACCTGTTTGACCACTAAGCAAATTGCTGGGGGTCCGCCAGTAGACCTGATGTGCTTCAAACGCTTCAGCACCAGTTGTTCAAAAGATTTCATGACCACAGACGACAGGGCTACAGTTTTGTAGTCATTCAACCCTATGGTGGGGAGTTTCATGGGGACCGAGCTGCTGGTGGAACGCTTGAAGCAGGAGTGAACCTCGAGGGACTTGTTGAAGATGGGAGCCAGTTGGTCAGTGCACGCTTTCAGGCATATATGAGAAATATTATCAGGACCTGTAGCTTTCCTGGTCTTCTAACACTGAAAGAGCTTATTTACAGCTTCCTCAGTGATCTGTAGTGAAAGGCAGGGGGTCAGAAGGAAAGGGGGGTTTAGAGTTGTTGGTGGGGGGTGTCAGTAATCCTTTTGTGTGCATGTAGGGTGTGGGTGGATGGGTTGGAGGTGTGAATCGCTGTTTTTCAAACCTGCAGAAGAGGCTGTTCAGTTCGTCCACCATTCGGGGTGTGATCACTTCATTGGGGACAGGCTCCTGTAGTCAGGCCCCTCTGAACTGCTGCTGTTTATCAGGCCTGTACAAATTCTCAGTTATCTGGGTCATGGCTTAAATCGGAGGGAACCGGACTTTTGTTCAGTTTGTTCGAAAACGTTCCAACACCTATCCAGCAGTCTTTGGGAATTCTGGCCACTCGCACTTGAGCGACCTGTAGTTGTAGTACTGCTGTTTTTAAGCATATGGAGTCTCATCCTTTATGTGCAAAGTGTAAATAGATCAGACATTATAATCTAGTCGAAACATGCCAAATCATTCTTTCAGAATAATTCAAACAGAGATGTGTTTAAGTTCAAATCTTACCCATTATCTTTTCCTCTGATTCTTTCTAGATGAAATTATTTACCCTACACCTGCTGATAAATAATTCTAACAATGAGAATACCTTTCAAACAGTTCTTTGAAAGGAACACCTCCATGATTTTGCTTCCCTTAAAGCCCAAATCCTATCTCAAATGGAAATTAAACTTCTCCAGAGCACTGATTGTTTTTAACATAGCATCCTATATGTTTGTTGTAATATGTCTGGACCTGCCAGCTCTTCTCTTCAACAGATACAATCTTTTTTGGCGATATAAAGGCTTGACCCACATGCTGGATGGAAGTCATGCATCGACTTTGCTGTGCTGCAATAAAGCTGCGACTGTTTCATGATGGGATGGGTTAAAAATGTACAATAAATTCTGTGATTTACAAGTTATGTAAACCACAATGATAAAAAGACAAGGGTCTTGTAAGAGATTTTACAAGGCAAAAATAGCGTGTAAAATATCAGATTCACAATACAGAACATGTATGTACATAGCTGGAAACAGATCTTTGAAGATCAGTGAGAAAGTAAAGTTCAGTTTTATATTTCTAACAGGTTGTGGGCATTTCAAAGTTAATTGATCATTCTTTTGTTACAAATCACTTTAACCGTGTCTCTTTTGGTAAAAAGTGCTATAAAATAGTTCACACTAGATGCTGCCATGCGGTCTAGATTTTTCTGTAGTGCTCAAAAGTCCTTTAGTGAAGAACCCTTCTGGAGCACAAACTGCACATGAGAGCACAGTTTAGCCTCAGTGCCCCTGAAGCACAACACTTCTTTGGGCGGTTGATTATAATTCAAGTTTAAAAGCCCTTCTTTCTCTGTCCCAGCATGTGGATTGCACAATCTGCGGTGCAAGATTATTGCCATGCAAAGAAAAAGACAAATGTGGGTTAATATTACACATTTCAGGGTTGTGCAAAACCAATGAGAGTCGATTTTTATGTTTCTAACATGGCATGGCTTTTAACCTTTGGACGTAATTCTGCTCACGGAGGAGACTGATTGATCAATGCAGGACAGGCTGAGCTCGGAGTACCTGATTATTGACTTTGATTGGTAAATGAAAAGGGCTCTAACTCAAGTAAGCCAAGTGCTAAAACATCCCACACAAATTCACAAAGAGCAACTTGCCAGAGCAATTCGCTCTTTTTTTTTTCTTACTGGCATGTCTTGCTGGCCATTTGTTTTTTTATAGCTTGTTGTGTCTTTCTGTCCTATTTATGGATCATCAGGCTTTCCCCCCTTAAAATGTACTTTCTGAATAATTAATGACCACAGCCCATTGCACCCTTAAGTCTGAGTGAAGCCCAGGATACCATATAATTGTTTAGTGAGGGTAAAGTTAAAGTAGTCCATTTTTCACATATTTAACAAGGGGTAATGATAAGCTCATTTTTATACATAATAAAGAAAAACAATGAAATGATATAACATTTGTTTCTTTCATTTTCCAAAAACAAAGCTTTTGGTATTCCACTCTCGCTTCTTTTTCCTTTAACACACATTTGCACATAGTGCCTTCCTTTTAGTGTGAGATTCACGCTACTGTTGCAGCTGTGAGTTCTGTTAGCTTCACAGTAGGCCGATAAACAAGCAAACAGCGCATGCACACACACACACACACACACACACACACAGAGTGAAAACAGACCAAATACACAAACACACGTGAGTTGTGGGGCTATCTCTCCTCTCAGTACCGCGGTCCATCGACCCTGCATAGCTACTCGCAGCTGGATACATGTCATCCACAGCAGCCGTGCCTGTAAGGGGGAAAGTGAGGGCTGTGGAGGGTGCAAGGGAGGTGGAAATAAATAGTAAAAAAGAAGAGTGGATGGAAGAGAGAGGAACAAGGGGTGCAGGAAGAGTGCCTTGGAGAAAACAAAATATGAAAACCTAAAGATGAGTGCCTTGGCCTGTATGAAGCTGACTCACCGACGTGGGGAGGTCAGAAGGGAAATGGGGTTTTCTGTCAGATGTTACTCTGCATAATAACTCCCTGGCAGAAGGGTCAGTAGTACACCCTGCTCTTTTCTCTTTTTATTTAGTCATACCTGCAGATCTGTTGCTAACCCACCATGTGTGTCTTCAACATCTCTTTAAGGGGTCTGAGGTGATGCCATGCGCCTGCTGCAATCTTCTTCTAATCTTCTTAAATCAGGTAAGGCATCTACTCACTCTACGTGCCATCAAATATGCAAAAGCAGAATTTCTAACAAATTGCTCCAACACATAACTGTCCTCTAAAATACAAAACAGTTAGATTAAAACTAGTTACATACAGAGTTCCATCTTTTTTTGGCATCTAATTTTGTTGACTTGTTTTTTCTCAGGATTCAGGAAGAAAAAAGCAAGCTACAGGTTTCTTGATAGTGGATGTAGTTTTGAATCAAACATAAAATAAGGAATTGTCCCAATTTATGCTTGAGTGGAAGTCCTGAACCTTTAGATTATTTTTCAGTAAACTTAAAGAGTGTATCAATTTGCACTCTGTTGATTGATATGTTTGTAGACCTAGAATGGTGGGTGTTCTCAATTTCAATGAATAGGGCAAAAATTTAAATTTTTCAGTATCTGACCAGCCACTAACCAGTCAGAGGTGATTACGGAAAAAAAAATGGCCAATTGCGATCTCAGGTGGAGTGACCTTTGCGTTTCTAAATACAACCTATTAGTTAGAGAAAAAAGGTTGGGATGGGTTAAAAAAAGATTACAATAAATTCTGTGATTTAATGATAACATGACAAGGGGCTTGTAAGGGATTTTCCATGGTAAAAATACTGTGTAAAAAATTCACAGTATCACAGTATTTTGGCAACAATAAAAAAAAAATATCATGAGAAAACTGTTTTTGTTTAAATCAGAAAAGTGTTAACAATAATAATTCATCTTGATTATCATGTTATATTTTCCATAGCACTTACTTATTGCAATTTTAACTTTGATGCATTGACTTAAACAAACCATAGAATTACCAGACTCAAAATTTAGGAGCAGTTTTCAAGTTATTATGGGGCAAAATGTTGCAGCTGTTCTCTTTATAGACTTTACTGGGAGTCTAACAGTGTTATACTAGCTAACAGCTGGTAATCAGTCAGGCTATCTGCTCAGGTAGTCAGTCTGAAGTCAATTGCTGTAACAGACATGCTGCTCCAAGCTGTCAAACTGCAGTTTTAAACCAATTCACAGCTTCTTGCATGTGACCAAACGTCTCTCAGTGAGCCAGAGTAACGATTGCACTAACGAGCACCCTATTAATAGGGGATTCCACTCTGCATGTGATTTTAGATGTGCAGAACAGCAAACTCCAAACAGATTAAAAGCTGGGAACTTCCCCCCTCACTAGCTTTGAAATGATAAAGAATGAAATGTTTTCAACTACAGGAACTGAAGTCCAATTGATCTGCTTTTTAACACTTTTTGGATTTGCTATGTCCTGGATGACTGAATATCTTCACCAGCCTGGTGGTCAATTACTCTGCACAACATAGTTGTTCATATTTTTTGTAAGTCAAGAGTTCATAATTTTTATAAAGCTGTCAACACAATATATTCGAACTTGTTGAAAATGTCCATATGTATTAATTCTGAATTTAAGTAATACATATAAATATATTCATAATATATTTGTTTATAATATATTTCAGTGATCC
Organism: Fundulus diaphanus; assembly: GCA_037039145.1. Lineage (NCBI taxonomy): Eukaryota > Metazoa > Chordata > Actinopteri > Cyprinodontiformes > Fundulidae > Fundulus > Fundulus diaphanus. The sequence goes on from CM073134.1 coordinate 23,247,202, forward strand.
AGAAATCTTTCAAAGAGCAGAAAAGAAGACTGAAAAACAATATTTAGGCCCTAAGATATACATCTACAGATTTTCTGGTCGGTGACCTCAATTCTCCACTGCATCCATAAAAGAAAAATACCTATCAAACAAATAATGATTTCGAAATAGCGCCCCATTGACTGGCTCCAGAGTAACTTAGGAAGGACAAAGTCAGATTGGAAAATGATCCTGTGGTCTTACCAATCAAATTCTAAAGTATATTTAAAACTTAAAGATGCTGTTTCTTCTGAGCTAACCTGGAGAGACACAGCTATTCAGAGAGCTAAAAAGTCAGCAAATACCATTAGTCTTGTCTGCATTAGTGTAAATGGCATGTACAAAACACACTCTGGGGAATAGCATCGATTTGAGAGAAACATTAGTTGAGTCTGTGTCTGCTGAATTCCCAGAATTCACCTCTTTAGTTATTTCAAGGGGAGTTTGTTTTTTTATCTGACTTTGTCAAAACAATGAATGAATTTCTCAGATAATGCCAGGTTCACACAGCTAGATAATTAGCCCAATATTTACCCAGATCTTTCCCTTACAACATTCTTAAGGACATAAGGATTATCATGATGGTTCTTAAGATAATTATATGCGATATTCCTGCTGTTTGTGGTGTACTAAGAGGGATCTATTCAGTTTGAAAGGACGTTGGGAACGCTCTGACATCAGAAATCGAAAAAAGAACAACTCACTCCCGTGTCATTGTGAAGCAAACGTAGAGCCTTTATTCGTGTTGTCCTTTAACCAACGCCTTTTTTTTTTGGAATGTTTTTTTCTGTTAAAATTAGTCCACAAACTATTGCCATTGTTCTTCCTCATCGGACATGTTTAGTTACTCTAAACTTATGTTTGATCTTGAGAGATTTTTCCATTTGATGTCTGCATGTTCTTAAGGGAAATCTGTTCTGTTGTGGTGTGTTGTGCTTGACAATTGACCGGAGATCACACTGTATGATCAAACCTGTTGGATCTAAGATAATTTTATCGTTATGTGTGGGGTCTCTCCGTTTTGGAAAATCAACCGACAATTTTAAAAATCTTGCCGTGAGAAACAGGCATAAGTGATGTAGAAATCTTAACAGTTAGATTTTTTGTGTGAGCTTTCTCCCCCGCCTCCCCACCCCCCAAAAAAACATTTTTTTTTTAATTAATCTTAAATCAATCTTCTCAAAACTAAAATGTGTCCTTCAACAGAAACCATTAGGTATACTGTTGTGTTTTTCTGCATTGTTTTTATTAACTTTTTTTATAGAAGACTGATTCATAATATCGTGTCTTGTTTGCTCACATTTCCTCTCAGCAGTCGTCATGTGGGCTGTGACACGAGGATTTGTAGTTTAATAAAGAGGTCAGCACATGCTAAAACTACATTGATTTATAATCACCTGTATTGTAGCCCGCACTCACACATCTTTAAACACAGGAATGAAATGGTTTTCGGTTTCATACCATGTGCTTTGCTTCCTTAGTTGCACTGGTTCTCGCACCTTCAACGAGGTAATAATGAAGCAAACATTCAATTTCCTTGAAAACCTTAGGGGCAATGAAAACAATAATACTGGCGCATATTGTTTGGTAATTTTTCAGAACATCATTTGTTGGGGATGCCGCTTGGAATAATAATCATACTGTAAAAGTAAGGCATTAAATTAAACAGTTACTACAGATTTACCTTCAAAAAAGATCATGATTATCATCTAAAATCCATGCATTGATGGACCTGTGCTTATACACAAACAGATATAACCACAAAAAATAAACAGCTTCAACCTTGTTGCAGTGTTGTCATCAATAAGCCCACTTTCATGTGTTTTTTTCTCAAAATGACCTCTGATAATGAGTTTCTGCCATCTTCATTTTTTCCAGTGCTATACTGTTCCTACTTTTTTTTATCTTCATTGCAAAAACACATAGCTTGCAGATATTAAAGCATTGAGAATGCACATAAATCTATGGTTGAATTCAGAGCCCAAGACTGCATGAGGCACTAAGAAATTCATTCTGAGCTCCACCTCCGTTTTAGCCAGTCACCCACATGACAGAAATAAACACCAATAATGTATTTTGAATAGACCAAGCTTTGCATGTTGTGCATTTACCCCCACCCCCATATAGCTGTAAGATACTTATTAAAACATAATTTGTTTCCTCTAACTAGTACATTTGTTTGCTTTTAGGCTTTTAGAATAAGCATAATTTTTGTAAAGAACATTAATTAATAATTTAAAATTATCATAGATTTGATAATCCAAACCTTTTAAAGATAATTTTAAACTAAGTTAATTCTTCATATATGTGTATTTAAAATTTAAATAATGTGTCTGTCTAAAAAATAAGGTAGTTATAGTTTTCTGTGTATAAAGAAAGCAACATCTTTAAACTTAAGAATGTCATTTGCCCACCTGTTCAGTCTTTCATATTTAAACTGTAGCCATTCAGTGGGATACTGTGAATCAGGAAAAGAAGAAAGTCAGAAAAAAAGAAACACCTTCACTTTAGGGCAACGCAGAAAAGCAAAGTTTAAGTGTTTTTGCAAGCATGTTTGTGTTTGTTTGCCATATTAGAGAGCATAGTGGTAAAGGTGTGGCTGCTGCCTGCAGAAAAAATATGAGCTGTGTGGATTTAGGAGAAGCTTTAATCCTCCTACCTGTCCACCAAAGAGGGATTCTTCTACCCCCCCCCCCCCCACACACACACACACACACACACACACTTGTAAAATACAAAATGAGGACCGTGCCTTGACTTCCATTCAGGTTCAAACCTTTTCCAGTAAATATCCTAAACCTAGCTTAAACCTAATTGACACCTTAGCCTTAAACCTAACCACTAACCCAGAAAAAAGTGAGGACCATAATAGGGTCTTCACTTTTCATCAAAGGCCTCAATTTACTAGTAAAAATGTGCAAAATATTTTCTCACTCAGTTGCAAGTACAAGCACATTTACACACATACACACACACACGCACACACACACACACACACATTGTAATCAATCAACATGAATTTCTCTATGAGCTTGCTTCAATGATTTTCTTACTCTCATAATCAGATTCTGCACAGTAAATTTGTCTGAGTAAAATGTACTCAAATTGAAGAAAATGTACACAGAAAAGAAAACACTTGGTCCCACTGAAAAATAAATTCTTCAATTTGAGTACATTGTACTCAGACAAAGTAAGACTGTGTGTGTGTGAGTGTCTGTGTTACTGTGTGTGACATCATTATTGTTAAGGATCAGAGAGAACCAAACAGGCAGAACATTTTAAAAGGAAAAAAATGAACATGTTGAATTATTTTTATGTGAAATTTTTATAATTTTTAATGTTATCAAAGATGAATACACAGAGAAAAATATCAGGACACTAGAAAGAATGGAGGTAAACTACAAGTTAAACCTGTAGACAATATGAATATAAACCTGGTTGGTCATGAAAACGTTGTACTCTAAAACCAACACAGTAGTTTACTATTGATAACCAAGTTCAAGTTCCAGAGCCTACCCAAATTATTGTGGTATTTCTCCTGAAATGTCATCTTGCATGATTAGCATGTTAGCATTAAAATAAATCAAAGAGGGGGAAAATAGTGATATAATCCAATATTATTTCTAAATTACTAACTAATGGAAAAATGAAATGTCTTGTCAATTGGTCCTCATCTTGATCTTTGCTGGCAGACAAATTTTAAGACCTTTTTCATTTTTTTTTTTGCCTGATGCTTATAGAATTGTTTGGTAGCATATTATTGCTTCGGTCTGTCAGCTACAAGAGGTTAACCTTTGCAATATCTCAGAGACACTGCAGTATTTCACTCTGAATGCATCAACGGTATAGAATAGAATAGAATAGAATAGAATAGAAAACTTTTATTCTATTCCATTTATTGTATTATATATTTTTGGCAGGGGCAAAAACACATAGATAGAGGACATCGGGCTTACACACTAGATTAAATAATATGAATAAAAACCTAATTTAAAGTTAAGCTGTAGAGCAAAATACAAAGAATATCAGAAAGGGGAAAAAAATATACCACGCAATTATCAATAGGCAATACGGCATAGTTCGAGAAAAATGTAATGTTCAAGTTGAAATAGAAGAAAAACAGCAATCGATATACAGAGCGTTGTAAAAAAAACTGTGCAATATACACTCCCAGAGAAGTTAAAAACTGTGCAAATAGACATTAGCATCTAGCATGCAGCAATCTGTCACCAAAAGACCTCTGCAGTTCTGCAACAGCTCCATGCATGGGATGGGAGATCTTGTGCATCAGTGATGTTATTTTTCTTACATAACTTCACTGATGCCTAACATTCCACATTTGAACTCAGGAGTAAGGTTGCACTTTTTTGTAAGAGTTCATATAAAAAATACTACTTTATGCATAATTTTACAAGCGTATTTTCCAAATATTATGACTTTATTCTTATAATCCCACCCACACAAAAAAAAAAACACCCTCCAAAAGGGGGTCACCAGTCTGCGACACTTTCACAGGCTGAACACCCAGGTACTTATAAGATTCCACCACCTAGATGTTAACTGCCATCAGTGGGGTAAGTCTGCACCTGCAAAAGTCCACCACCAGCTCCTTCATTTTCCCTGCATTTAACCTGAGATGGTTCTGTTGGCACCAGTAATCCAGTATCCACTAGGACAGGTTTGTGGTCCACTCCTGACTGCTGCAGCTTCTCCATCAGAAGTCATGGTTGGGTGGTGCTGAAAGCACTGGAAAACTCAAAGAACATGATCCTCACAGTGCTCCCAGGTTTCTCCAGGTGGGCCAGAGCTTGGTGTTGTAGAAAGATGATGGCATCACCCACCCCGATGCCAGGCTGGTAGGCAAACTGCAGTGGATCCTATGAAGACTCCACCAAGGGGTGACGATGGATGAGGACCAATCTCTTAAGGGTCTTCATCAAGTGTGATGTTAGTGCTACCGGCCTGTAGCTGCTGATGGCCTTTGGGTGTTTGGTCTTAGGCACTGGTACCACACAGGAGGCTTTCAACTGCTGTGGTACTCTCTCAGCCTTATTTGCTGTTCCTCATAAAATAACTTAGACTGTCTTCTGTTGCTGTACCTCAGTCTCACTGTATATTTTGGAGTTTCCTACAACACAAAACGGCACAGTTAGCAGGACATAAAAGTAATTATAATCAATGCCGTAATATTAGGCACAGTCAGCCAGCATGCAGCACAACAATAGACTGATCCAACAGCAAATCATACCAATCTGAGCTAAAAAAAAATCCTAACTTTGGCATGGCAAAATTACTATTATATTATTATTATTATTATTATTATTATTATTATTATTATTATTATTATTATTATTGTTGTTATTATTACAGATTATGCTTCTGATATTTACAGCTATCTTTCCAAGCCATCGAACTTCAAATCTTACAATGGCATATGAAGTAATGTCATATGAAGTGTTATGTCAATACACCACTTCCTGTTAAGATATTTTAGATTGTACAAACCAGGACCACGGACGAAGAACAGTGGGACTTCTAATAGTTCTCTTTCAACAATGGGTTTCTTCTTGCTATTTCTTCCAGAAAGGTCAGAGCATGTGGCTAACAATTGTCCAGTCAACTCAATTTCCCCACCTGAAAGCTGGATCTCTGCAGTACATTCAGAGTTTTTGATTACCATTACATTCTCAGAGAATGGCCATGTCTTACTATTTCTGATGTTGTGCTATTATTGACAGAAATTTAACAGTGCCTTGTGATATGTTGAAAGCTCAGGATATTAATCATAACTTTATCCCTGGCCAGTCTGTTTCTTGGTCTTTATTATTCTTTATACTTTGTTAGCGTTCTCTAAGCAACTTCTGAGGCCTTCAGGGAACAGCTTTATTTATCCTAATATGAAATTACAAACAGGTGTACTCTGTTTATCTACTATGTAACCCTCTATGTAATACTGAATGTACACAAACTCCCGTAGATACAGGTGAACAACTGAAAACATAAGCATTAAATAATATTTTTTAAAGAAAGCAAAAATATATTTTATTTCAAGGGAATAACGATGTACAGAGGTTTTTTTAAAATAAAATAGTTTCTTAACCTCCGTTAAGCTCTTTGTGACTTTTTCATTGGGAAAAAAAACTTTTGACCTCCCAGGTTTGACTTCATCTGTCGCAAAAAAAAAACATGTAAGGAGGCCATTAGAAGTAATGTGATGTTAATTTATCAACAAAATAACAGTTACCTGAGTTTCGAAAGACATCAATATAATTATTTAATATCACTTTCAAAATGACCAATATGTAAAGATGGCCTTAAGGAACCCTATACTGGTCCATCAGCAAGTCCTCCCAGAAAACTACCACAGCTTATGATAAACCTTCTGTTGGAAAAAAATAATGTTTGAGGTCTAGTTTAGGGAAATTTATCTAATTGTCCAGGAAAAGGCTTCCTGTTCTGAATTTTAATTTCTGTCCACAGATTGTTGATGATATTTAGATAAAAAAAAACTCTGAACATTATCTTAAAACTGTAAAAGCAGTGATCTTGATACACTGTGATATTTATATATTTCCTTTGTTGGTGGTCAAGTTGAACATTTCTTCCTCCTACTAAACTGTTTTTAAAGCCTCAAGATTCTACACAAAACCAAAATATAGTCCCGCACATTGTTTAACAGTTTCTTTCCTTTTTTCTTTGAGGTTAACTTTACTTGGTGTGCACAAATTTTTTCACATGAATTTATCAGTCTGTAACACTAACCTAGTCTATAGATTAAGTAGACCAGGCTTCTTTGTAGTGGTTCATGAACATCTTGTCATAACCTTTAAGGTGGGGTAAATTACCAAAATGCAGGTCTGGGAGACAGCTTGCAGTCAGGTACAACATCACTAGAACTGAAATTTACAGGAAAACTACTAAAGTATGCATGGACCCAGGGGAGTAACTACAATTGGCTGCAAGGGGGTTGATTGGAAACAGAAACCCACCCTGTGTTTGAATTGAAGTGATCCTCATTTCACTATTTGGGGCGCTATGTGCAGGTTTTATTGCCTCTCTAAATCAAGAAGTTTCAAGTCTATACAAAATCAAATAGGAGAACCATCTACAAGGGAATAAATGTTATAAACATTAAAATTAATGAAATAATGAAACAGGAAAGAGGGACATTTCACTCTTCTTTCAGGGTCTTTTTATGCCAATTTTCGCCTCATCCACTCAACTCCTTAAGTCCTTCTAATGGTCTTTTGCAATCAGAGACGGCTGTAGTCAATGTGGTGCCCTAGGTGAAATTATGGCTTTGCTCCCCACCAATTGGGGAGGTGAGGGGGGCACAGTACAGATACATGGTTGATTTACCAGTTCCTGAATAGTACAAACACATCATGGAGCTGCAGAGGACAGATATGTTGAGCAGAACACTATTTAGTTGAGATTATGCATTTTTAAAATGAAAGAGCTCACATTATATAGGGTTACAGTAATATTGTCTACAGTAGCATTACTAGGCAACTTTGCTTCATCTTAACTAAGAAACTAGTACCCTCAACATAAAAGGAAAGCAAAGCTGCAACATTTTCTACATCCAGCATACATTGTGCACAAATCACCAGAAAAAAGCAAGATATTCCTATCAACCACCAATAAAGACATGGCCTGAAAATATAATCTATTGTCTTAAAAATTCTCAAATGGAGCAAAAAAAGTATATTCTTTTGATGTTTCATGCAAAGCTTTATCAATTTATGTTTACACTAAGATGATGATAAATAAACAGTTTAAGATAACAACAGGTAAAAGAAAAGATGAAAACTTCTTCATGAGCATCTGATCTTTTCCAATAATTTTAAACAGGGAACCAGTCATCCCATTTGTTACAGTGGCACTTGTTTATGTGTAAAAGAACATTTAAGGGAATCAACTGGCAGATAAAACTAATTAGAGACTTGTATTATGTTCATACTTAAACAATTCAACGTTTAGCTTTTTGGGCAACAGAATGATGCAAATTATAAAACAATTAATGGGAGTGATATGGAGTAAAAAATATTTATGAGGTTTTTTTTAAATAATTATTAATTAATTGTTCACCTGGTGTGGTCTCTCCTGTTTTTATCCACAAAAGAAATACTTTCCAACAACAAAGTAGCTGCTAAACTCATACAAAGCAGTTCTAACATCGGATCACAGCTACTTCAGGTGTAAAACGCAGATCTAACATTATTCAGTCCAATTGTAACTTAAGAAACATATGAGAAATGTTAGCAATCACTATCACATTACAAACTCATTTCAACATTTATTTGTACCTACTTACCTTTAATAAGCTGATTGTGGAGTAAGGAGGATTTGATTGAGATCGGTAGGAGGTCCATCAGAATGAGGAACTACAGCAGCGAGAGCGGAGAGGTTCTTGTTTATATTTTCTGAATTTTTATTTGCAACACAGAGCATGAGAATAGGGTGCCAGTCAGTTCTGTGCATTTCTGCTATTATTCATTTTATGTTTTCTCCTTCTTCTTTTTGGAGCTGTCACAGCAGCGCCCGCCTCAGTAGTTGGCGCACTAGGCAGCCGCCTATGTGGCCCATGCCAAGAACCAGCCCTGTTTGCAATCAAATGTGGAGCTGTTTCATTAAATAAGATTTAATGTCTTCCAGACCTCAGTTTAACCTACCTTTCCATTTTACCTCCTGTCTCTTAAAGGATTTAATAACAGAAACCTGTTGGTCCTTTTCAAGACGTTCTTCCTTTTCCCGCATAAAATGATTCCATTTGTAGTGTTAGACAATACAGTTATGAGTCATGTCAAGTAATCTAAAAAAATAACATGCATTGCTAATTTCTCAGTTCAGAAATATTCAAACCATCATTGTCTTGATTGAAAAGCTTTTCAGTTTTATGCTATCTGTAATTATTTAAAAATGTCCACTTTTCCAAAGCATTTTCCAGGCACTAAAGCTAGAAATTCAGCATTAGTGGTATCTGTTCAAAAGCAGAATAATCCAGTCCGAGTTTTATCAGTCTTAAGTCAGTGGTCTTCAACCCTGGTCCTCAGGACCCACTGTACTTTATGCACCTGATTTAAAAATATGGATAATTAATGGGCCTCTGCAGCCCTTGATGGCTGCTGAGGAGGTCATGCATTCATCTGATTCAGATGTAGTTGAGCATAGACACATCTGAAAGATGCAGGACAGAGGTTCCTAAGGGCCAGGGTTGAAGACCCTGGTATAGGTTTTTCAGACTATGATCAGGAGACGTAGCATATGTGGCCTACAGGTTGTTAAATAAGACCTGTGTCTTCACCACGGAATAGGAATTGGTGAATAACACCAACTTTGACATCATTTGCCATTTATGGTATTTAGGTATATTTTCTTTACACTGTACAACACAAGGAGGCACATGCAGACTGGCTATGGCTATGCCAATTAATATTATTGTTGTTGTTACTACTACTACTTTTACTAATACTACTTATGTTACTACTGTTGCATTGGTCTTACTGCTCTCTGGCAGAATGTTGCCATGTGCAGTGAGCTGAATTGTCCATATCAACAACAGTGAATGTATTCCTGTCACAGGTTTCTTGGGGGAAATGCATTAACGTAAAGATTCAGTGCAATTTGCTGACTTCCTTTTAGAGACAGCTCTTTATGCTCTTCTGAGTTTGAGTGTGTTGTTTCACAGTTAGATGTGCTTGAACTATACTGGAATGAATCGGATTAATTTAGATAAAATCACCTCACGCCTCCAACCGGATGTGAAAAATCTGCATGATTTTGGCTTTTAAAGTTCCTAGGAATTACTTGTAGTATTGGAAAGTGGTTGCTATATAAATTAAGTAAACTCTCACCTCAGCTTAAAAAAACATGAAATCCCAGTTTGATTACTACTGTCAATGACATGTTAAAGTTAAAATACATCTGTGTAGATGGATCTTTATATTTAGGCTTACATTCATTAATATATTTTAGAGTATCTTACTAAAGGAGAGCCAGAGAATGATGGGCAGCAAAATTGTTGAAACTCAACTTTAATTGAGTCAGAAGCTGCGCTCAGCTGCATCAAATTTTTTTGGCCTTTTTGTTGTCAGATAGCATCTTTCACGATAAAATCCATTCAGTCCTCACACTCTAATTATGCATGGGAAAGCGGCAGTAATAAATATCACACACACACACACACACACAGAAACACACAGACTCTAAAGCATAAAAAACTCATGGGCAAGAAGAGAAATGTTGGGAGGGAGATCAGATTAGGGAATCTTCTCTGATCTGTGGGATGAGAAGACTGGGCTCATGTATCAACCAGCCATCTAAGCTGGCGTATCCTGGTACAACCAGAGGCACACACAACTAAAATACGCATCGACATACACACATGCACTGTGAAACAAAGTTTTGTGAGTGATGTAAGAGGGCAGGAGATAGGAAGAATCTCCAGACGATTTAATATCCCTGTACGGCTGAGTTTCTGCTGTAAAGCAGAAATGTCTTTGAGCCGTTCTTAACAATGTCTCCAAACGCATCAAAAAGTCTGATACGTCATAGTACCAAGACCATAGTAGTTTATTGTGCAGTCAGTTTGTGGAATGTGATTTTTTTTACCTTCTTTTCCTGTTCTCCATTTTACCTTCAAGGAGAATTGATGCCCAGATGGTTCGCCCCTCCGTGCGTGGTCCAGCTCAACACTTCCTGAGCATTTCATGGGCCACAAGCAGACTCCAACATCCTCGGCCGCAGCTTGACTCAACCCCACTGTGTTCTCTGCTCCTCATTCTTCGCCCCTCACCCCTGACCTCAGCGACCGTCCCCCTTCTCTCCTCTCCCTCACCCTCTGTTTTGGCTCTCACCTCACATTTTGACAACCCAAGCCCTCGCTGAGCCCAACATGGTGCCCCGCCTTCCCTCTTTAGTTTTTGTCATGATGTGTCAAGGCGCCCTGCTGACAGAACCACCTCCGTCCCGTCGTGAGATCCGCATCGAGGGCGACCTGGTGCTCGGCGGCCTGTTTCCTGTGCACGAGAAAGGGGCCGGGATGGAGGAGTGCGGACGTGTGAATGAGGACAGAGGGATCCAGAGGCTGGAGGCCATGCTGTTTGCCATAGACAGAATCAACATGGACAACACTATGCTGCCGGGTGTCTCACTCGGGGTGCACATTCTTGACACCTGCTCAAGAGATACTTATGCGCTAGAGCAGGTGGGTGAGCACTGCCACTTTTCTTAAAAATACCGTCTTTATAAATTGTGTTTGATTGAACACAGTTTCTGCCTTTATGCTGATCATTACTCCGCACACATCTTGTGCGTAGATTGTGGCGTTTTCAGTTGCTTGGACATTTACAGCTGAAAATAAACAAAAAATAATTTGCACAACAGTTCGACAATTCCAACTTGAACCGAGAAAAACACTTAAGGTCTAATTAGAACTACATATTCGAGTACTTCCATGACACCCTGCTTTGTTCTTTTAACAAAAACGTGCCAAAGATCTTGTCTCTAACGATAAGAGTAAAGACAGACTGAACCCGTTTCCATTCAGGAAAATGAGCCAGAATAAAAGGAAAATCACACAGCTTCGCCTTCGGGGATTGTTATCTTTACAAAAAATTCGAATATTATCAGACTCATTCATGAAAACCATAGATTCTCGACGTTTGATTGCTCCAAATCGATGATACATTCCCACATAAAGAAATATGTTGCACTACATTGCATTGCAAAAGTATTCATAACCCTTGAACTTTTTTTAAAAAAATTTGCAGCTACAAATTTCAATGTTTTTAAGTAGGAATATTTAAGAGATACATAAACCTCGCCATTTACTGGGTTTTATCACACATGGACAGCATAGTGATGCAGTAGCAAGCACTGTTTTTTTGGAAGAAGAGACTGAGTTTGAATCCCAGCTGGGACTCTGTGTATGGAGCGTGGATGTTTGCGTGTATGATTGTGTGTCCTGTGTGTTTCTGCTTGGCCCTGTGATGGACTGGCAAGATGGGCAGAAGCTATTCCACAACACTGCATGTATAAGTGAGTATATGTGATGGATGGCCGGATGGACGGACAGATGGATGACTCTTGTGCTTTTCCCTGTTCCTACTGGGGAAAAGAATCCCCACAGCATGATGCTGCTTACACTGTGTTTCACAGAGGGAGTGTTATGTTTAGGTTTGATTTACAGTTTTTTTTACTATTTAAAGTGCAAACTTTTAATAGGACTTCTTATGTCTTTCTTTCCACAATTGGTTTCTTCTTTCCACTCTCGCATAAAGGCCAGATGTGTGTAGTGTGTGACTAGTAGATGTCTTGACCACAGCTCTTTTCTTTCTGCCTGATTTGTGGGTCTCTGCTGCTCCTCCAGAGTTGGTTTAGGTGAACAGCTTCTTCATTAAAGAGTAGTCTGTGAGACATTCCTAGGGTGGGATACTGCTTTATAACTTAATTCTGATTAATCTAGCTCTATCCCTGAACTGCATGCTGTGTCCCTTTTTCTTCATGTTCTCTAACACACCTTTTAGGTCTTCACAGAACAGCTGTATTTATACAGGGATTAAATCACACAATGATGGATTCTATTTACCAATTAGGTGACTTCTGAATGTCATTACTTGTTCAGGATTACGGGTTAAAGAATAACAAGGACTGATTAGAATACATGTGATAGTTGGTTGTTATTAGACCACATTTTCATCACATTTATTTTTTACGTACATAATCATCTTATCCAGATCATTTTTAGCTTCAGGATATGAGCTTATATCCCTAATACTTTATCAGCGCCCTTGAAGGCAATCAACAGCCCTTTAAAGTTCATCCAACTTATCAAATATATTTTTGGCATAGAGGCTGTGAATGCCTGGCACTGGGAATAGAAAATGATATACAATATTGCATCCCCAGCTGTCCTTTGTATTTGTAATATTTCACACATGATGTAAAACAATTTGCAACTCTACCAAGTATTATTATCCTTTTGCTTCACAATTATGCACAAAAATCCATTACATCTTTATAAAATACTAAGAAGTCCATGGTTATATGATAAGATGTGAAAAGGTTCAAGGGGGGCTTTTGCAAGGCGCTGGTTCTTTTACCTTGATTCCACGGAAAGCATTAAAAGCGCTATACATTGATGATGACTTTCAGGCTCTGGAGTTTGTGAGAGCCTCCCTCACCAAGGTGGATGACACAGAGTTCATCTGTCCTGATGGATCTTATGCTCTGCAAGATGACAGCCCACTGGCCATCGCTGGAGTCATCGGAGGATCTTATAGCAGTGTCTCCATACAGGTAAGACTAATATTTGGCACAGCAAATTATTAACAACACAATCACCCCTGTCCCGCATTTTGTCTTTGTGAGCAACTTTTTGTGTTTTAGAATTCCAACTTAAGTATTTTGAAGGTGACATGTTCCAATTCCAGTGGTTCGACATTTGTGTGATTGTCTGTTTGTTAGTGCGCACATGCATGTTTCTTAGAATCAATATCCGTCAACATGTTCGTCTGAGTTTTCCGGGCTCTTGTTGCTCTTGTCACAGAGCTGGTTAATTTACATAGTTTAGCATAAAACCTCTTTCTCTCTTACTCCTCTGTGACTGCACAAAAGCCTCCTCCTATCAGTTCTTAAATCCCTAATCTGAGCAACTGTCTTTCAGTCTCCTCACCCTTTTCTTTTTCTGTCCCGCTCTCTCTCCTGTTTGATGCATTGGTCTTTTCATGTACTTCAAATCTTTGCTTTGCTCTGTTTCATTCAGGGCTGTCTTTATATGCATCCGGAGGCTTTGCCCATGGCTATTAGAGGAGAGATCAGTGTATGCTGACCTCAGCTTCCTTCTCCCCCTCAGTCTTGAGCCAGTTATTGTCAACACTTCTGCTCTGCCTCTTGTCAATCGTTACCCAATATAATCCTATGCCTCCTTTCACCTTATTCTTGTCGCCCTTTTTTGCTTTTGCCATTTTTTCACCTGTGTTTTTAGGTGTTAGAGCGCTTCCCAGGACCTTAATGCTGCCCTACTTTCTGATCTCCATCCTTTAAAGCTTATCTAGCTACACTTCTCTACTTGGACACTGTGTCTCTTGCTTCTTAATGAAGTCATAAGGAATTATTTTATGTCAAACCATGCCATTCAATGGCTCGAAGGCATTTACTGAGCAGTCATCATTATTTCCTTCCATTTATGTGTGTGAATGCATCTCAGTTGATGTGTGCTTATATGTGTGTGCATGTGCTGGAGTCTGATCTAAGTATTACTCATGTTGTATTTCCTTAAAGCATCAAGTGTATTTTTAATCGCAGAAATAATTGGGCCTCCTTAGCCTACACACATGTAGTTTTTAGGATAAAAACTACATGTGTGTGTGTGTGTGTGTGTGTGTGTGTGTGTGTGTGTGTGTGTGTGTGTGTGTGTGTGTGTGTGTGTGTGTGTGTGTGTGCGTGCGTGTGTGTGTGTTTTCCATGCTCTTTCCTCCACTACATTAACTTTCTTTTTTTCAGTTTTCCCATATTCAGCTTATTTCAACATTATTACAATCTTCTCAACCTTCTCTCTCAGAAATAAAGACAGCTGAACTCTCCATGTCTCCTCAGACAAGCCTTGGTAGCTGCGATCAATGTATGGTGGCACCTCACAGAGCAATCCAGTCAGATGTACTTTCAGTGTGACCTATACTGACAATTAAGTCAACGCTGTTACTTGCTATTAGAACCATCAGACCTGCCCAGATAGCTATAAGCAGACATCAGTGTGACTGTGCGAGTGTCTAAGAGTGTTTGTCTTGGTCTCAACTGCGTGCCTTCTACTGAGCTCTGTTATTAGTTTAATAGGATTTTGACATGTTGTCAAAACAGCTCATCAATTGCACTATGAGTGAGATATAAAAAAAAACTCAGAGCAACGCAGTCTGGAGGGATTAAACGTGGCATTTCTATGCAGTTTGTGTTGATTTGTGCATGCAGTTTGATTATGTTTATTTACGGGTCTGTCAGCATGAGTGTCTGCAACAGCTGTGTTTGCATTGTTTGCATGTAATCACGCTCTAGGATTTATGGTGAGAACATGCCTAGATTCCAATCATCTGGGTAGACAAATGTTATGGACACCATAGAATTCTTTATGGTGTTTGTGTCTATTTTATGGACACTCTACAACTGGGGGTGACCCCCTCCAGTCCTCAAGAGCTGCTATAAGGACTCAGGTACCAGGACTCGCTACCAGGACTCTGGTAGAGGATCATTCATTTGATTCAGATGTGTTGGAGAAGGAAGGCTTCTAAAAGTTGCGGGATAGTGGCGCTCATGGACTAGACTTGGGCACGCCTGCTGTACGGTTGTGTTTGAGTTTCTGCATATGAAGGGTCTAGTATTGAACTTGTAAAAGTTGGGGATCAACACAAAGCGTGGAAAAAATGGAAAATAATCGAATAAAGTAAAAAGATTGAGCAAAATACACAACAGTATAGTCCCAACTTCAGTTACTGAATTTGAAGGTTGAAAAAGAAGTGGGAAAAAGTATACAGTTATTCTCACACCTTGGCCAGAGGACGCCCCTCCATCAATCCATCTGTTGTCTTCTCTGTGAAGGGTCTTGGAGGTGGGGTGGGGTGCGGGTGCCTATCTCCAGCGATCATTTGACGAGAGGTACACCCTGGACAGGTCCCCAGGCCCTCACAGGGCGGCCAGAGGACACTGGTTGTTATATTGATTAAAGAAAATTAATTCCAAGATCTGAATAACAACTGACAGCAACATTTACTGAATACCTAACATTGTTCTCTTCTTTAAACATCATTAAGAACACATTTATATCTTATACAGGTTTTTCTGTGGCCATTGCCTTTAATCCAGACAAGCTTTGACTCCTCACAAGAAGACTCTTGAAGCTGGAAACACCTTTTCAATTAGAATTCTGTTCCTCTACAGAAGACACGCTTTGAATATTTCACAGCGATTGATTATTTTTTGCTCAGAGCAAAACCTGTGCTATTTTGAAGTTCACTAAATCAGGACATTTCAATATTACAATATTTACTGCAATGTTTGTTGATGCTTAAAGCTGCTGTCACACTATTACCTATCTTGCCGTGCATGCAGGCATATTTAAAAACATAGCTTAAATAGGTATAAACATGAGGAAAGGGGATTTTGTAGAACAGTGCCGTCACTTCTTTGAAGTATGTATGTCACTTTTGAAGTGCTCCTGTCAGTGGAGCATGTTTTCATATGAGTGAAATGGCTCATGGCTCAGGTCAGCACAACCAGGTGGATGGCGCAAGGAGCCAAAAAAAAGACATATTCATCAGTGGGGCTTTTCATTATTTTAGCAATTGTTTTATTATTTTGGATTTCATCATCTCTAGCACAGATCTGGATTAAAAAATTTACTAAATAGATTTTTAGTTTTCTTCTCTAACAAATTAGGTGATTAAAAGTTACTGTTCTCTAACAAATTAGGTGATTAAAAGTTACTGTTCTCTAACAAATTAGGTGATTAAAAGTTACTGTTTTTTTTTTTTTGCAGAATAGGTTTAGTTTGCTGCATCACCATGGGATAATTTGGCCATTACATTACTATTTTTTTCATATTTAAGGGTGAACAACATTTCAGAACTTTATGTGAGCCACCAGGTGGTCAGATGAATATTAGCTGAATTCATCAGAAAACAGGTCAAGTTATCAGAATCAGAATCAGATATCCCAGAGGGAATCTAGAATCTTTAATAATCCCAGAGGGAAATTACTGCACTATCCCTTTCATGTTCCATTTTAAGTGTTCTTGATACGGTGAGAAAAGCTTCATCAGCGCAGAGAGAGCATCTTCATTGTGTAATGTGAAATTAAGTGATGTTATTACTAGGTCAATTCTGCAGTATTTGAGCATCACATACTGAGGAATTTTGCCAAAGGTGATGCTGAAGCATTATTTACCTAAGGCAGCTTATCTTCATACACCAATGAATGGTATGGCAGAAATGTACTGGTGTGACAGAGATATTAGAATCAATTTCTTCAACATGAGTCTGCAATCCATTATTGCCACAAGAAAGGGCCCGTTCATTTGAATCTGTGCAGGTGTATTTAATCTTCTATTCCCAAATATAATTGTTTTAGTGTAATCCTAATTTAATAAAAAAATCAGTGCCTCCAAATCCGAGACCATGGTCTTGAACCGGAAAAGGGTAGAGTGCCTCCTCCGGGTTGGGGAGGATGTCCTGCCCCTAGTGGAGGAGTTCAAGTATCTTGGGGTCTTGTTCACGAATGAGGGGAGGATGGAGCGGGAGATCGACAGGCGGATTGGTGCAGCGTCTGCTGTGAAGCCGGCGCTGTACCGATCTGTTGTGGTGAAGAGAGAGCTGAGCCAAAAGGCGAAGCTCTCGATTTACCGGTCGATCTACGTTCCTACCCTCATCTATGGTCACGAGCTTTGGGTCGTGACCGAAAGAACGAGATCCCGGATACAAGCGGCTGAAATGAGTTTTCTCCGTAGTGTGTCTGGGCTCTCCCTTAGAGATAGGGTGAGGAGCTCAGTCATCCGGGGAGGACTCAGAGTAGAGCCGCTGCTCCTCCATGTCGAGAGGAGCCAGTTGAGGTGGCTCGGGCATCTGGTCAGGATGCCTCCTGGACGCCTCCCTGGTGAGGTGTTCCGGGCACGTCCCACCGGGAGGAGGCCCAGGGGAAGACCCAGGACACGCTGGAGGGACTATGTCTCCCGGCTGGCCTGGGAACGCCTTGGGATTCCTCCTGAGGAGCTGGCCCAAGTGGCTGGGGAGAGGGACGTCTGGGCCTCCCTACTGAAGCTGCTACCCCCGCGACCCGACCCCGGATAAGCGGAAGAAGACGGACGGACGGACGGACCTAATTTAATAAAAGTTTGTTCTCATCGTATCAACTCTTCAATTATTTTTCTTCTGATAATAGATATTGTTATTGTCTATTTTCCAAGATACACTTAGGCATCTTATCCGGTCAATCTGAATACATAAAAAGTAGCAATCATTTAACTTGATAAAAGTGTCCTCTGTTAATTCACTACTCCTCTGCCCAGTTTTTTTTCTTCTTTGTGAATACAACATGATGAATTTCATCAAATTTCATGAATAACTTAAATCTCTGAAGCATTCTACTGAGTCTAATAGTGGCAGTTGATTTGATCATTTTATCTGAACTCCTTCATATTGTCAGTAACTGGATGATGTATGTTTAAAATATTTCCATTTGGTCATTTAAGCTTTCAAGGATCTTTTTTTTTTTATGGGGACAGCAAAGAAACACCCGTTGTTTTTTATGTCGGTTGCCAGATTCATACAAAAGCTTATATTTAGCTATTTTCATTCTTTCAGGAAATATACCAGTTCGAAATAATAAATTACAAATGCATTGTTTTTTAGGTCATTTTAACCAATGTCATAACACTATAAAACATCTAATCGATCAACACTATAAACACCAACCGCAACTTTAAATTATGGTTGAGCTTGAGCAGATGTTCTGCAGTTGACAATTTTACCGCTTCAAGGCAAAACAACATCCCCCATAAACTTAGTCTGAAACATCTTTTGTGCTGCAGTCCCAGAATACACAACCTCAGGCTCTTTGTATAATAGACTTTTTAAGAATTCTGAAGTACAGTAAGTTTTGCTGTGTTGGTCACCAGAGCAGGGAAACATTTAAAAAATGTATGCTCATAACCCAAATAAACCTTATAGCAATTGTGGATGTTGTTCACAAAGAAAAACAAAAAAACAAATAAAGTATTTTTAAAGCCTTTGTGGAATTCAGTTAAATTATTTATTAAAATGCAGATGTTTGTTTCACAGAGCCATAACTTCTCTCTTATTTTTAAATGAATTATACTTTTTTATTATTATTATTATTATATGATTTCAGCGTGCTTATAATACAGTATTTTTATTTATTTATTTATTTATTTATTTGACAGGGACAGTACAATTAAACATTGCAACCAAACATACTTTCTATATACAGTATATACACCATGTTGGCGAAGATCATGGGTCATCCATCCCTCTCATTGATTTTAAGTATTTCAATCACTTTCACACGGGATCACAGGTGTATAAAATCAGGCACCTAGGCATGCTTACTGTCACTTAAAAATTTGTAAAAGCATATGTCATCTCCAGGAGCTGAGCGAATTCCAGGATGGTACTGTGCTGAGAGGCCACTTGTAGGATTAGCTCAGTTGAGATATCGCTTCATTATTAACTATTCCACAGTTGGCTGTTTTTGGTATTATCACAACAGGGAGAAGAAAGCTTTCAGTGGCCAAGCAGCTATATCTCTACTGCTCTAGAGCCCAGAGCCTAACAGACATGTGTCCTCTGGAGAGGTTAATCCCACTTCTACACCCTGGGCAGGTCACCAGTCCATCACCGGGCAAATCAGAGACACCACAAACAACCAAGCACGCACACTTTCATACCTAGATCTAACTTAGAGCAAACAGCTCATCTAACCATAATACTTTAATTTAATTTATTTATTGACTGTGGAAGGAGACCAGAGAGAGCCCACGCATGCACTGGGAGAACATGTACAACACTCCATGCAGAAAGACCCCAGACTCAGATTCAAACCCAGCACCTTCTTGCTTCAATGCAAAAGTACTAACAACTGTGAATAAGCATACAGTATAAACTTCATTACATACGAAATACGTGATTTAGTTGTAATGTCATACCTTCTGGTTAGATGGCTGTCCTCCTTTTAAATGTGAAATGTTTAGAATGATCAGTGGTGCATTGTTACAGATAAGGGGATGGAAGTGCAGAGTGATGTTGTTCTATAATATAGATAATTGGGGGAAAACTCTGGTCCCTCTAGCTCATGCTAAAATTACTTTAAACTACAGGGATGGTATCAATTTTTTTTTCCATGTTTTGAAATATTAACTCTTAAAAACTATGGTATTTTGACAAATACCTTTGGCAAAATAAAACATCACTATTAGACAAGGTCTCCCAGCCCAAGAATGAAGCTGTTGCAGAGCTGGAAAGCTCCTTAAGTAACAGACTGCTGCATCCTGGTGCACAGAGGACTGTTAAGACACATCCTTCCTCCCAGTAACTGTTAGACTTTTTACCATTGCTGCTTCCAACAAACTCAATAAGTGTTTACATTACTGTTGTTTTTGCTGGGGGGTTTTTTCATTCTTGTGAATATTCCATTGGTGTTTTTTATGCATAAATATATATATACGCATGTTGCACCTTTTTGCTATTCACCCTAAAATTTAAAGACGTGTCTCACTTGGACACGTCTTTAAATTTTTACTATGCAGAATATTTTTCTTCTGCTTTAAATTTGCCATTACTGTACAGTCTCTTATTCTTATTCTTTCGTTTGCATTTCACTTTGCTAGTAGTACACCTAAATGTCTCCACTGTGGGGCAATAAAGGACATTTACATTCTATTTCTAATCTATTTTATAACTACTGGTGTACTGGTAACCGGCCCATGTTGCCAAACTAAAAAAAAATAAAAAATGCTGAGATATACATTGGCATATGCAGTTGGTCTAGGCATTAACATTTTATGCAATTAGCAATTCCTCCATGTGTTTGATCTTTGAAACAAAGTATGGTTAAATCTGTCTTTCTCAGATCCAAGTTTTGACTATAGAGATAGATACATTTCTACTAGGCCTTGGTCTTGGATCAATGTGGCTAGCTTCAGTTCAAAAGGGAATTTCTAGAAATGTTCTCTACTTTGGATCACCAATTTGCTTGGACAATCTATCTCTAGCTCTACAACAGTGTGTATTTGTTCAGACCTGCCTTGCAAAAGATTATTACAAAAGCTTCTTCAAAATTGTATGTTCCACTACCACTGCTTGTACCAGTCTGTGAGCCATGGTGTCTAGACTATCCAGTCTTTTTTTTCATGTCTATGAAAAGAAAGATAAGGCAGTTTAAAAATCAATAAACTAGTGTTCATGCATAGTGCTAATTCCATTTTGCGGCATCATTATAATGGAAAATCTGAACTGCTGCTTTAGGTTAGCAGAACCAAATTCACTGAAAAGAAACTGGCACCATTGTTGATTCCTATGATTTATCTTTTATTTTACTGTATCTCGCCATGCAGGTCGCCAATCTTCTCAGGCTCTTTCAGATCCCTCAGATAAGCTATGCTTCAACGAGTGCCAAGCTCAGCGATAAGAGCCGCTATGATTACTTTGCCCGCACTGTCCCACCTGACTTCTACCAGGCCAAAGCCATGGCAGAGATTCTCCGGTTCTTTAACTGGACATACGTTTCCACCGTGGCATCAGAGGGCGATTACGGCGAAACCGGGATAGAGGCCTTTGAACAAGAAGCAAGAATGAGGAACATCTGTATTGCTACTTCAGAGAAGGTAATGAAAGAAACTGAAATTGTTTTTAATCTGAAACTTTAATCATCATTGCACAACAAAATCACTAAGGTGCTAGATTTATGAGTCTAATATTTAGCTTTTATGGCTTATCTTCTGTTTCTATGAATTGGGGTTAATATCACTGTGTTATCAGTACTAAAGCAGAAAATAGAAGCTTATCTCTAAGAACTCTTTCTGACTGCTTCCACAGTCCCATTTTTCATATAACTTGCTACAGAGGTGCATGTTGGTGCGGGAGGTTTCTTGCTTGTTTTTCCCCCATTAAATGATGATGATCACAGACTGCAAACAGCTCACATTAGAGTAGGAGAAGCTTTTGTGTTTTTTCATTCCATAATCCCTCTTTTTACTCCAGGTGGGACGTACGAATGCTAAGAAGTCTTATGAGGCTGTGATCCGTCAGCTCCTCCAGAAGCCAAATGCCCACGTGGCTGTCCTTTTCCTGCGCAGTGATGATGCCAGAGAGCTGATTGCGGCTGCCGCCAGGCTTAACACCTCTTTCATTTGGGTGGCTAGTGACGGCTGGGGTGCTCAGGAGAGCATTGTAAAGGGAAATGAATTAACTGCGGAAGGAGCTATCACACTTGAACTGGCAGCGAACCCCATACCAGAATTCAACCGCTACTTCCTAAGCCTGGATCCTGTCAAAAACCACCGGAATCCCTGGTTCAGGGACTTCTGGGAGCAGCGGTTCCAGTGCTCTTTGGGAGCCGGAGGCTTAGGATTGGCGGGAACGCCTCTCCCGCCGTGTGACAAGAACTTGTCGATCGACAAAAGGTATTTCGAACCAGAGTCCAAGATCATGTTTGTGGTGAATGCAGTGTATGCCATGGCCCGTGCCCTCCACAACATGCAGCGGAGCCTGTGCCTCAACACCACCAAACTGTGTGACAGCATGAAGGCCCTGGACGGGCGCAGACTCTACAGGGATTACATTCTTAATGTCAGCTTCACAGGTAAGTGAGCACGAGAAGAGACTGTTGAGCTCCAGATAAGGTGCTGAGAGTGGATGAAGCGCAAAGGGAGGTAAATGTTGGAGAGGAAGGGTACAAGATAAGC
This sequence comes from Fundulus diaphanus, assembly GCA_037039145.1. Lineage (NCBI taxonomy): Eukaryota > Metazoa > Chordata > Actinopteri > Cyprinodontiformes > Fundulidae > Fundulus > Fundulus diaphanus. The sequence continues at coordinate 23,269,688 of CM073134.1, forward strand.
AGGAATAGACAGGAGTTCGAGTGTCTTGTCTGCTTAAAAGTCTTCTAATGAACACATGGCTGTTGTCCATCTTTTATGCCAGTGAACATGAAAAGTACTGAAACAAATCCTCCTAATTGTTATGTATTGTCAGCACCAGCTTGCCATTGACACCTTTACCCATGCGTAATTGACACGACACTACAAAGTTGCTTTGAGGAATGAGAGCTGCAGTTAATCCGCGATCCATATTCTTCTCTCTTGCGCTAATGAGATTGTGTGTGTGTTATAATAGCTCCTATAGCATGCTGCCTGCCTGTCTGTCAGTCTCAGAAGAGTTGAGAGAGATGAGACAGAGGATTGGCTTGACTGACAGATCACGCACAAAGGAAGTGTTATAAATAAACTGCTGCATCTTGGGGACTGACACAGGTTTAGAGGTGCTTATTCCTCCGCCAACCGTGACCAGAGGCAGACTTCAAAACACCCTGGCAAACAACATTAACACAGCAGCTTTGCCATGGGACATTGGGGAGAGTGAGCAGGAGGGATGGAAAGAGGATGAGGGAATGGCATCATCCATGAAGGATGGAGGGAGAGAGAGGGAGCTTACAGATAAGACTGACAGGGAAACTAAAATGAGAAGACAGAGTTTTAGGTAAGGTGAAAAGTAGTAAGTGAGAAGAAAAGCGGTATGGAGAGGATTGAGGAGTAAACAAGCAGGAGTTGCAGCAGTTCCTGAGTGGGACAGCATGCGCAGCAGAAAAAAAGATACTTTCTTTGAATTTCCCATCCTGAATATTTGAATAGATAAAATAATTATCATTGACACATATAACATTTACCAAATCTTACCAATACAGAAATTGAAGGTTTCAGGCCCAATTAATCATGAAATCCCTTAAAAAGAAACCGTCTTACAACTTGAAGTAGGTTAAAGTATTTGTTTTTTGTTTTCTTTTGTTTTTAAGCCACACGTCATGCCTCAATCTAAAGAAATTCAATAGCATGAAAAAGAAAGTAACTGACATCTATCCAACTGGAAAGGGTTACAAAGCCATTCCTAAGGCTTCAGGACTCCAGTGAAACACAGTGAGAGCCAGTATCCACATTTGAGAAAATCATGGAAACATGTATAACTTTGCCAGGATTGGCCAAACTACCAGGAATTAGTCAGGTGAAATCCACGATTGACCAAAAACAACAAAAAGCCCATTTCACATTTCCCCAAATCCTCTTGAAGATCCCAAAGACTTTCGGGAAAGTTTTCAACCGTCTGATAAGAGAAAAGTGGGGGGAGTTGGAAGTTGTGTGCCCCTTTGCATCTGGCATAGTAGTCTGGGACTGCTTTTCAACTTCAAGACCTGAACAACTTTCTATTAATTGATGGCACTATCAGTTCTGCTCTACAAAGAAAGTTCTCCATCCATCAGTTGTGACACTAAGCTCAAGCACACTTGAGTTGTGGATGAGGACAATAATCAGAAACTCAGGAAAGATCTTAAACAGTTAAAAACCCTCCAATGTGGCTGAATATGAAAATTCTGCAAAGAAGACTGGGCCAAAATTCCTAAACAGCAACTTAAAAGAGCTTGACTTCAGGTTTTAGGTGTAGGGGACAATTGGCTTTCACAGAGGCCACATTGATTTGCATAACTTTTTTCCCTTATGGCTGAAGACAGTATTTGTGACTGCTTTTGGTATTTACTCATGTTATCGTTATCTGAATTTAGGATGTATCTGATGATGTGAAAACATGTAAGTCTGATTTAAAAAAAGCATCTGCTGCAAAAGACTTTTTCACAGCACTGAATTGTGCTTTTTATCGTATCAATTTGAGGTGGTCCTGATTCAAAGATAAAAACTATAAAAATGTCCTTTTCATGTCTTTACAAATAAAACTAATATTTCAGAAATTGCTACAGTGACTGTTTTAAATAGTCTCTTTTCGGTTTTAAATAATCCAGCTCATGTTTGACCAGTCTAAGCATTTTACAGTTTCAACCAGAGATAATGCTTTAGTTTAGATCCCTGCTTGAGCCAGCTACGGTGCACAGAACTATTTACCCACAGTCCTTACAAAATCAATTTTATCGTGTCTATTACCCTGTCACCGTTATTTTTTCACAACTGATACACAACATGATACCAGTTTAATAGTTGTTGAGGCTTCATCTGTGCTTATTTAGCCAAGTGTTTTAGCAGCTTCTGAGCAATCCTATATTAGTTACATTTACCCAATAGGGTAACTCAAGAACTACTTCCTTTCATACTTCAAAATAAGAGTCTCAAAGATACATTTCAAGCTTTATCTCTTAATTTTTATATTGGATTCTTCTGATAAAAGCCTTACTGCACAGACATATGGGAACAACTTCACTTTGATAAGAAATAACAAAACTTTTAATGTATTATCTTGTTAAAAAAGAGTATTATTTAAGTTTAAATTATCATTGAAAAACAAAAGCACAGGGCAAATGAACTTTATTATTGTGAAGGTTGCTTAAGATATAAATTTAGAGTAAAATTAAAAATAGGAGGTGGGATTTTTGCTACTTTTCCGCCACTTTTCTCAGTAACTTTCCTACCCTGATGTCTCTTCCTTTTGTTAACTTTCAATACGTCAATGAGATGCATGTATTCATTCAGAGCATGTATAGATTATGATTCAGTTAACGTGAGTACAATAGAACAGCATGTATCTTCAGTTGTTGGTTGCCCCTGAATGACTCATTCCAACCGCTCTGTGTAGCTGATACAGTGAGTCAAAAAGAAGGTGAGGTGTGTTGAAGTTTAGCTGCAGCATCAATATCCGCAGTGCTCTCAGTCAGAACCGGAGAACCAAAACTCTTCAGTACTCCATATACTGTATCTAATGCATACAAATATGCATGTTTATCAGTTTGTATATTGCATCAAGGTTTGATTCTCCATATGCTGAAATGTTAGCTGCTTTTATTGCATTCACTTTCACGGCACAGTGGACGATGTCTTTTGCTGTAATGAGGTTGTTTTGTAGTGTTTCGCTAACAGTATATGTGACGCACTGATGCAGCATGTTGTTTGGTTAGGAGAGTGTTTTCATACGCAGCTCTCTTCATCTAGCCTCATCGAGCTAGTTGCTATGGTAATAAAGCCGACTCTATTGCCAATTGTTGAGGTGATCTGGTAGATCACGGGAACCGCTCCGTAAGAACTAGCAGCAGACAGTGGGACAGATTTGTGCATTTTGTGCATTTTTCTGAGCACTTGTTACATGAGTCAACCACAAAAACATGGATGAAGATGCAACAAAAAAGAGACATAGACAGGAATCTGCAAAACAGTCTGCTTTCTCTTTTTTTTTTTTTTTTACAGAGGCAACTTGAAATGCTTGCTTTTTCTGCCAGCATGAAATTGCAGACACCCCCAACCCACACACTTCTCACAGCCATCATTCAACTCCCACCCACCTCCCCGATCTGCAGCAAACAGAGAGTATATACACACATGCATGCAGTCTCTGTTCAAATAGTGGTGATAGATGTGATATTCCCCCTTCTCTGCACCGTGTGTGTGTGTGTGTGTGTGTGTGTGTGTGTGTGTGTGTGTGTGTGTGTGTGTGTGTGTGTGTGTGTGTGTGTGTGTGTGTGTGTGTGTGTGTGTGTGTGTGTGTGTGTGTGTGTGTGTGTGTGTGTGTGAGAGATATGTCTGTGTTAGCAGAGGCGGTGTGCCTTCAGGGCCATATTGAGCACAGAGCTTACTGCAACGTTCAGATGCAAGTGAACAACCTTCACTCATTCTCTGCCTTGTTTTCACTTCACACTCTGTCTCTTAACCTCCATCTTTTCGTCACTCTTTCTCTGACTGTATCCTTTCTTTTTTTTCCTCTCTCTATCTCCTTTCCCATTTCTCACCCAGAAAACATCCCACTTTCTCTACATTCAGAAACAGCACATCCCACACAGATTTCACAAGGTTGATCTCCTTCTTTCAGCTGTCTCTCCACACCGGTATGTTTCTCCACCCCTTTCCTTTTACTCATCCGTCCATCCCTCCTTCACCTATTCTTTATTGATTCCTACCGCTAAAGAATTTCCTCCTTTCACCTGTATCTCTACTGGAATGACATTGGTTTCTTGTACCTCCACTGTTCTATTTCCTCTATTCTACACTTGTATTCACCTGCCTCTCCTCTCTTGTCACCTGCCTCCTTTTCTTGTGCTTATCTTGTCTCTTGGCCCATCCTCCATCCCAGTACCTCTTGTTTTTGGCCGGAGGTTTCTTTCTTTTGTCCAGTCTGTCTCACCCACCTTTGTTTCACTTAGGTCTCCTCTGCTTCCCTCCCTCTCACCCTCATTCCAGACTTCCTTTTCTCCCTCCTATCTGTCCTCTGGCATTCCCATGTGGCCTTTTGCAGTGCGACCCAGGCAACGCCTCCATCCCTCTGGATTGAATCTGCTGGGAGAAGAAAAAGCTAATGCAATCTCTCTTTTGTGTTCATTTGTGACATACGAGTGCATTTTTGTGTATTTATCTACAAGTGTTTAGGGATCCGTCAGCTTTAGACGCACACTCTGAAACAAAAGAGCAGACCTTTCCTCAATGGGTCTCTATAATTCTCTCTTCACCGTTTTAAAATGACTTGTGTTTACTTATTCCTCCTGCCTTTAACGCCAACGTCCCCCTTGAGCCTTGTGTTAGCCCTTCATGGCTGAGGACATATTTAATTTCTCACCTTCTCAATAAAAAGCTTTCTTCGCTATGCTTCTAATTAAGTCAGAATAATAAGAGGTTTCTCAAGTTAGCAAAATTATTAAAGGTGCCATGACATCACTGTATAAACCATTTCATGTGGTTAATATTACTACATATGTAAATTCTCCAAAGGATTTCATTTAAAAAAAAATGTCAGCTTCTTGTTTTGTTAGGCCAAATGTTCTTCCACATTAAAAGGGTTGGATGCGGTAATGGCATGCAGTTCTACCTAGTTGACTTCATTCTGATTGGTTACAACCATATTTGCGAAACCTGTCAAACGCCCCCCCCCCCCACACACACACACACACACACACACACACACACACACACACGCTATTCCTCCTCCATCCACACCTCCTTTCTTGCCGCAGCACTCTGTCACAAATCCATTATTATGGTTTTATGGCTAGTAGAAGTGTTTGTGTCGCAAGATGTCGGACAGGCAAGGTCGAGCTGACCAAAGGCTTTAACTTGGCGGTGGGACCGCAATAAATTGGCAATAGAATGCGGCGCAGCGGGGAGCTCACTGGGGCGGCGCTGCCGCAACACAGGAATATGCAGCTGGGAGCCAGCTCTTCACCGCTGTGACTGCGGCGGATATTGGATTTCGGTGGAGGAGGAAGGCTGTTTGCTTGATAGTGTGCTCTGATTGGAGAATATGAATTATGTAGAAAGACAACCCGTTTTCTGATCTGACCGTTTTTGAGCGAAGCCGACCCTTAGCAGGTCATTTGGTTTTCACTTTTGATATTCACAGGGCCTCATCAGTGCACAACAGATCATATTATACCCCCAAAACCTCAGAAAAAATTGATTTGTTGTCATGGCCTCTTCAAAGCATCAGAAATTTAGAGATCTTTTAATGCACACGTTTTCTGAACTAACTGAATTTGCTACTTTGTGTCCTGTTTTGTTTAGCTAACTTTGTCAAAGCAGTGACTCTGTAATGCTCTGTTTTGTTTATTAATTCATGTCTTGTAGGGTTGGTCTGGATTTGGTTAGCTCTTTCATGTGTTAGTCTTGTTTTTCATATTTTATAGAGTTTCTTTGTTGTGCTATGCCGTCTTACCTGGTCTTTATTACCAATCAATGCGCCTGTCCTTCATTTTGTGATTTCCTGCCTATGCCTGCTGGTTTCTGTTGTGCATAAGCTTTCATTGCTTTAATGTTAAGCTTTGTATGGGTTCTACTTTGCTTTATATTCTTTGGTTTATTAGGTCAAAGAATTGGGGGAAACACCTTTACCGAGAAGGCACGTTGACAACACCGTGCAAGAACAGTTGAGGCAGGGCCGTAGTACTGAGAGCAAAAGGCTGTTCAGTGTCCTTGTAGGAGTGAACATTACAAGTAGGAAGTATTATTTAGTTGACAAGACAAATATTTGCTTCTAGGTGCATTACATTCCTTGCATATTACCTGCATGTAATAAAACAGAAAAAAAATCATTTTTCTAGTTACAATGGTTGATATGGCTGGCCGCTAGTTGGCATTCACCAGCACTTTTTACTTTTTCTTTTTTGTTACAAAATAACACATTTCAACAACAGGCATGACTTGAATTTTGTGAACATTTTGTGAAATATATTAACTTTTTTCAAGATTGATAGTATACAGTAGATATGGCTGCCTGAGGTCGTTTGACTTTATGTTTTAAAAGATGACATTCAGCAAAGAAAAAAAAGTTTTTGAAAAAAACCTAGCATCTTTATACTCTTTTACTGTATTTTGGAAGGGCTAGGGGAAATAAATTACGGTGATGCAATAAAATGTTGAAGTTTTTTATATATATTTGCTCAATTATTCAACTACAGGCAATAGATATTAATTTAAAAGTAAAATAATTTTCTTTAAATAAGTTGTTCAAATGATCATCTGAGCTTGGTTTACGTTTTCTGTTCAAGGCTCTGTGTAGATGAATAGACCAGTTCATTGTTATTGTTTTGATCCGGGTTTTTCGCGCATGCGCGCCAGACTGGTAGGCAACAGGTGAACACAATGGCGGACGCAAACAAAGGAAACGACGAGTTCTCGACGTATTTTTCTTCTTTAGATAACGTATCACAATATCGTTTTAAGAGTAAGTTGATGGCTGATGGTATCAGATTGCCAGATCCACACAGCACAAGCCTGAAGGGATGGAGCGAGTCTGTGAAATGCTGGCCAAGTGTTCCATACGGCGACATATACAGCTACCTTATCAACACGGCAGGCCAGTACAGACGAGAGAGCATGAAAGCCATGAAACCACTGGACGGCTACAATTATTTTATATCGGGACATAGGCACCAGCAACCCCCGCGACCCCATGAGCGATTAAGCAGGTCAGAAAAGGGATGGATGGATGTTCAGACATGTTTGTGTAACTGCAAAATTAAGTTGTATTTACCGGAGATGAAGTGTAGACTGCACATTCTGTCGTGGTATGATGGCTCCCACAGTCGATTGGGATTGTCTGCCTGCCTCCTTTTCATTGAAAATATCCATTTCTTTCTTCTTTCTTCGTCCTTCGGTAAACGAAAGAAACGTACATCCGACGATTTGGAATGCCTCTGTGTGCAACCGGGGGCACAACAAGTCGTAGGCATTGTTTAGATTCCAAAAATAAACGAACTAAAAGCACGCTCTAATTCACCCGTTTTGTCATGGTAGTAGACGAGAACAGTACTGTTTTTGCCTACCCGTGGGACCCGGATGTAGCCCGGACGTCACGCGTGAACTGGTCTATAGTCTGAGCCAGAGGCACCCAACTCCCATCCCCAAAGACTGGTAACTTGCATGTGTTAAACATGTCCTTGCTCCAGCATAACTTTCTCAAAGGCATGAATCTACATTGGTGTTTTAACAAAAAGCCTCTCAAGTATCTATTCTTTTTAATTATTAATTATTGAATTTTCCAATTTGATCTCAATGTCAGGAACAGAAAGTGAGGGCTCAGTATTCAGTTAGACCACATCAGGTTTCGTAAAAGGCAGTTTATTTTGGAGGTAATGTGCAGGAAGAAGCGAAGCAAGCTCAGAGCCAAAAACGGGATGACAGAATCAGGCAGGAGGATTAGAGGGGATATCAGAGTCCAAAAACCGAGAGCAGTCCAGAGTCAGAGCCGGGAGATGAGAAATCCAAAACCTAACCAGAAATTGTTTGCCTAAATATTACATCACTTAATCAAGACAAAAATATTTTGATTTCTTAAAATCTATCTGAACATTATGATTCATATCTACATAAGCACATATATACATATCTGTAAGTACATAAGTACATAACTTTATTATACACTTATCGTCACTGTAAAATAGATACCCTATAGATGAACAAACTTATGTGAAGTATGTAAAGAGATCCTGAAAAAATTTGGTTGTGATATATTTACAAATCTGAGTACACTAACGGCAATTAGTGGGTAAGCACACTTGACTGATAATTAGCAAGTATCATCACCTATATCAAAGAGATGCTTTTCATTTTGTTGGTTCCAAGCATTTGGCTTCATATCACCACAAGGCAAAGAAGGAAAAACTTCAATGACTCCAGAGAAGCAAACATTGCTGCACTTCTGTCTACACATGATAATAAGTACATCAATAAACAATTTGGCAGCAAATATTGAGAACGGTTGCCAATTTTTTATTATTTTTTTTCGTAGAGCGGATGTTTTAGTAGCTGGTTCACACACCGGTGTCAGACTGTGTGATGCTAAAAGTAACTGCAAAATATCAACAGCTGCACCTCAAATATGTCTTTTTCTATTAAAGGAGTCTCAGCCTGTAGTTGTAAAGACTGGCCTGTGAGGAAAAAGAAGTAGCCAACAGATGCCTGTCCAGAAATGAGGATATATAGAGGAGTAAGTGTTTGAGTTCAAGCCTGAACCATGTATCAATATAGCAGCAGATAAAAGAAAGGCTTAATTGTTGGGTTGAGCCACAGGAGGGTCCACAGGAGGGGTAAGGAGTCTCATTTTAGGATTGTTTGCAGGCAGACACATAGGTAATCTTGATAAAAGCAAAACAAAGGACTGTCCCAACAGTCTCACTATGCCCAGGGTTATAGGCTGAGCCTGGCTAGTGTTAATGAGAGTGAGGTTCGCACATCTGATGTGGCGTTTAGTAAGTAAAGTTTACTTAATTGCCTTTCACAGACTAAACTGTCACAAAGCACTGTACAGAAAACCAATAAAAATATCAAAAAATTAAGTGTCATAATAGCCAGTTAAAAATATAAAATTACACATAATGATATTAAACACTCAATGGGAAGGTTGTTTAAACAAAAGTCCACACGGTCAACAAAACGTAGCTGCAGAACAACAAGAACATCCTGAGCCTTTGAGCCAAGAATGCGAGTATAGCTGGCCAAACTATATATAACAGTAGCATATTTTGTGAGAACATTAGATAAATAATATGGGGCCTGGACTACATGTAGGGACGTATACACACAAACACACACACACATAAGCAACCTCAATAAAGAAGCTCAATTATGTCTGACGAGAGGTTTAGTCAAATATTACCTGTGCATCCAATTCTTGTTTGATAATTCACTGAAGTTGTTTGTTCTATACTCAACAGTTCAAATAAATGTCTAAAAGCGTGAAATGATTGACAATGAAACGGGTGGTGAATGTAGGTAAGACTGACCAACAACATATGATTATTGTGATTACAGCACAAATAAGTATGTTGCCTCTTCACAATGGTGACTGGGTTCAGATTCAAAGAGAAAAAATCAGCCTCCAATGCATGCGTGTGCTCTCTCCACCCAAAAGAGTCGTAGAGAATTTCACAGGCTCAAACTTGCACTCGCAGACACTTTCTTAATAAGGCATTCAGTCAACTCAGCATATCCACCTCCATGCAGTCTATAAAAAGTCAGGAGTCCTCACAATCTATTTACTCCCTGAACTTGATTTTGAGGGAAATCAAGGACGACACACAAAAAAAAGCACCATCAGAGGCATCTGTAATCTTTTAGGCTGCTGTTATCTCTGCGTTACATGTAATTACCACCTACAGCTCATTAGGCTTCAGTACACAGCCATGGTCCTGGCAACATGATAATTGGCTGGTGGCAAAGTCTTTCTAGAAGTATGTTTGTGTGTCTTACTGGCAAATAGCCTGGCTTACCTATTACTCAGTGTAATTTGGAGGACTTTATTATATGGCAGCTGCTGGGATAATGATTTATATCTCCTCTCCATCTTTTGATATTATCGCCACATTCTTATTGCAATAATTCAGCTGTCAACTAAGGATTTAGCCCCAAAATTCAAATAAGACTTGACGCTTTGAATTTCCTGTCACAGAGGGGAGGAAGGAGGAAGATAAAGGGTTTTGCTGTCTCTGTGATTTATGGATTTCATAAACGCTAACACCCTCTGCTGCCATCTGACACGCCATTCTTCTCCGAACACACCGAGCTTGCACAACAATAGGACGGCTTTAGCTGTTGTTAGTGCCACCCGTACATGCCCGCGTACACGCATGCACGTGGAAACTAACAGCGGGGTCAAGGCTTTGGTTCTGTCAGCACCGCCTCCCACTGAGCTCAGAGCAATACCTCAGCCATCACACAGGGAAGTACAACCTAATGAGGTTGCCACACGCATTTGTGTGAACATCCTCACGGGCAATCTGACAGCTTACTTGCAATCTGTGTTCTGATTTATCCTACTGATCTTGTCCTGTGTCTGTATGGTAGAAAAATTGAATTTGACCTGCAAATTCTTTTGCTAACCCAAGCACAGAAAGATACGAGGAAGGCGTCCCGGTGTTATCAGCGCGTCTCTCCACTGAGGGGCTGAGACTCTTGTTATATGTTGGGGAATCAGAAACCTGGCATATCTCGCAGTATGCCCAGTCGCATCATCATTTGACAGGCGGCACTTTATAACACACCGCTCTGTGTGTCAGCAGCACAGATTTGATTGCTCCACTATAGGGGCAGATGTGGCATTGTAGGAGAGACACACTTTGTTCGAGTCAAAAGGACCAAGTGTCAGCACTATCGGGTCGGGTCCTGCCAACAACGCGTCAGGTTACTGTTTTCCCAGTCCACGGTCATTTTCTCCTTCTTTTTATGGCTTCAGCATCGTGCCAATTTTACAATCTCCTTTCTTCCCACATCATCGGGGTAGATGGTAATCCTTTTATAACAATATGTATACAAACCAATTTGGCAGTTCCAGCCTGCGTGTCTCCCTCGCAGGGGAGACACACGGGCTAATTCCATCAATGAGTGGGAACTTATTACATTGCCCAGGGTTTTTATTCCTGTGCCGTTATGACTATATGGTTTTATAGGCAGAGTCCTAACGAGGCCTTTGGTGATACACATGATCAGATGAGAAATTAGGCCAGCAATTTTATACCTATGGTACCTTTGAGAGAGATGAGAAGCCAGTGACATGCGTTTCATCAAGCATCGCAGGCGCTTGCAGCTTATTTGCTAATATATGTGAAAGTGTCTGACTCCCAACAATAAAAAGATAATTTGAATGGCCTTCATTTTGTTCTCAGCTCATAGGCCGAGATAGCCATTGTTTGTCATCTGGTCGCCCACAGCTGCTTTTGAAAAGCTTTGGTGCAGCATCAGTGTGCTGTTTGTTTCTGACTCCTTATCTTTTGTCTCCTTTTCCCCGCTGCAGCCCCTTTTTCCCCTCCAGGCAGTGAGACGGCTGTGAAGTTTGATGCCCAGGGAGACGGCATGGGCAGGTACAACATCTTCAGCTACCAGCGTTCTGGCGAACGTTATGGTTACGTTCCAGTAGGCGAGTGGGCAGAGACTCTGAGTCTGAACGGCGATCTAATCCGCTGGCCCAAGGAGGCAGCGCCGACCTCACAGTGCAGCGACCCCTGCGAGCGCAACGAGATGAAGAAAATGCAGGCAGGTAGGAGAGGGAAGTATAACTTGTCCAATCGAAGCCACGTTGACTTTATATGGATGTTCCCACATGTTGCTCATATCACCGTTTCCCAGGTGAGTACTGCTGCTGGATCTGCACGGCGTGCGAGCCTCATGAATACCTGGCTGATGAGTTCACCTGCTCGCCCTGCGCTCCTGGTCAGTGGCCCACTGACGACCTTACATCATGTTACGACCTTCCTGAAGACTACATTATGTGGGAAGATGCTTGGGCCATTGGTCCCATTACCATTGCATGTGTAGGGTGAGTCAAAAAGCAGACTTTTTAATCAAGGAAGAGATGGGTTATAATGTTTTATTTTAGTAATAGTAATAGTAATAGTAATATCGTCTTTATTGTCATTGAAACATACATTACAATGAAATTAGCTTTCTGCATTTAACCCATCCCCTTGGGGAGCAGTGGGCTGCCATGTGCGGCGCCCGGGTAGCAATCTGGGGTTAAGGGTCTTGCTCAGGGACCCAGAGTGCCGGCACTGGGGATCGTACCGGGTACTATCATCCTTCTCTGATTACTAGCGCGCTGCTCTAAACACTCGGCCACGACCCCCCCCCCCCCCCCCCACCACATAAACTTTAATAGATAAGTTTATCTGGGACTTGTGATTATAATTCGTATTGGCTAAAGCTGAAAATAGATGATCAATTCCTTAGTTTGGAGTCAGTTATTTAAAACTATTATATAAGGGATAGTGGATATGTTGGATGGGATGAAGATCAGAACTGCCAAGTTCTGAAGAAGAGGAAAACCACAGAGGAGCTTCTTAGATGTAGGGCAGAATTCAGAGGGTTTGGTGTGACAGAGAAGGGTGCTGAGATGGCTCCTTTAATTAAAAACCGTTTGAGACCAATATCTCTTTTGTGAAAAGCACTAGAATGAGTCCCTTCTGATCATACAAAAGGGACTAAATTATTTTTACTTAAAGTAAAATTTTAATGGAGTACTTTATTTTTACTTGAGTAACATTTTACACTTGTAACTTTACCTATATTTAGGTAATATTTTATCAAAATAACTGTACTTTAACTTGAGTTCATTATTTTGGTACCCCAGGTAAATCTGCCATTCCTATACTTTGAATAAATGCACATTTAAACAGAGGTTGAATACAACAATTAAGAATTGGTTACTGAAAATGTTCTGAGACCAATATATTGTATTTTTCTATTTACAAACCAAATTTTAAGTACAACCATACCTTTTTGGAACTCAAACCTAACAAGAGTAATAAGATGTTTTTTTTCCACTAAACCCACATTTAGGATTTTGTTATAAGTTTTACTTTATACTTTATTTCTTAACTGAATGAACATGATAATTTACAGGCATGTGCATAAAGAAAAAGTTAAAGAAAGTCTTATGCCAGAATAGATCGACTACAAGCAGAAACTGCAAGACTGAAGATGAAAGATCTATCAGTTAATAGATTGAATAAAGTACATAAATATGGATAAAAAAGAGGTTCCCCTTCAAGCAGGGCAACGACCCTCAACAAACATCCAGAGCAATAATGGTATGAATCATTAGAACGATTTGAAAATTGATGCTCCTTATCCAATCTGACTGAGCTTGTGCTATTTTGGATGAATGGAACGTGCATATATATTTACTCAAGATATACCTCCAAACTCTGCAAATACAGCATAAAGTAAGTTTCCAAACTAATGACTCAGGGGAGCTGAATCCAAATGCACGGCAAACTTTAGTTTTAAACACATTTTTGAAGCCTTGTATAATTTTCTATTCACTTCACAACTGTGCACCACTTTGTGCTGGTCATTTGAAATTCCAATAAAAGGAATTAAAGTTATAACATGAATAAATGGGGAAAGAAATTACTATTTTAAATTAAGGGACAGCATTTGGTTTGCTTGTATTTTTTTTTTCAACATTTGTACTCAAACAAGAAATATACAACACAAGCTGTACTGTAAGTTCACAGCATTGATCGTCGGAATCGTGCTCCTTCTCTGCAGCTTTGTGTGCACCGGTCTGGTGGTTTGGGTGTTCATCAGACATAACAACACACCGCTGGTGAAAGCATCGGGCAGGGAGCTCTGCTACTTTCTCCTCTCAGGAGTCTTCATGTCCTATGCCATGACTTTCCTCTTCTTGGCCAAACCCTCTCCTGCCATATGTGCCCTGCGGCGCCTCGGCCTGGGTACGTCATTTGCTGTGTGCTATTCCGCCCTGCTGACCAAAACCAACAGAATCGCCAGAATTTTCAACGGCGTGAAAGACGGAGCAGGCGCAGTGAGGCCGCGCTTCATTAGCCCTTCCTCTCAAGTGAGCGAGCGCTGCATTTTGTCCATCAATCTGCATCAGCAAGACGGATGGACGGATTAATTGACTCACAGAGAAACTCAATTACATTAATTCTCCTTTCCTTCCTTTCTTTGTCAGGTGTTTATCTGTCTGAGTCTGATCTCTGTCCAGCTAGTGATGGTCTCAGTGTGGCTGCTGCTGGAGGTTCCTGGGACGCGGCGCTTTACGTTACCGGAACGACGACAGACTGTAATCCTAAAGTGTAATGTGCGAGACTCCAGCATGCTGCTGTCACTGGTATACGATGTGCTCCTGGTCATCTTGTGTACTGTGTAAGTTTATGCTGTGCTAGACTCTCAAAAAACAACCAGCGCCTACGTTTTTTTTGTCAATCCTATCTGTCTGTGACATTAGATAATGTGCGTTTGTGTCTTTTTCTAGGTATGCCTTCAAGACCAGGAAATGCCCCGAGAACTTCAATGAGGCCAAATTTATTGGATTCACCATGTATACCACCTGCATAATTTGGCTGGCCTTTCTTCCCATCTTCTATGTCACATCCAGTGACTACAGGGTATTTTCTTACACACTGATTTGCATGAAAATATGTTAAAAATTACAATGTTTTCAAAACAGGAAACAACTATTAATGTCCACATTCAAAGTTGGCTAACTGCAGTTTTTTGTGAGCAACGTTCAAGGTGAAAAGACTAATACATCACGAAAGATTTAATTTAGAAATATTAAAAGATTCTATAAATCTCTGCGGTATAAACCCTAAGGTATTTGTGGTGCTAAATGTGTGCAAACTTGACATTGTGCATGTTTCTTATTCTGAGATCATATGCAAGGTCAAAATTGGTCGTAAAATTCAGTTTTCCATTATTGAAATTAGGAATTATCTGTGCGTTTTAGGGTATACCCATATTTTTTTTTATTATTATATCCAAATAACAGCCAGAGAAAATTGCCTGTTATTTACAAAGACCAGAAGGTAGAATCTATCCTCTTTGCCAGTAATGCCTGCCAGATACTTTTGTCAATAATTTTTCTAATCAAATAAATTGCATAAATTGTATTTAAAATCCTTTTACTTTCTTAAATTCAGAATACAACACTTAGTATTTGTGGAACATACCAGCAGATGCTTAGCATTAATAAAAGGACTGAAATAAATTAACTCTATAAAGAAGGTCTATGTGTATTACATAACTGAGGCACAGTGAGAAAACTGTCTCACTTAGCAAACTTAGGTGTAATCGCACAACTATCCTTCTATTAAATTATTATTTAATCGCAGGTTTGGGGTTTATATTTACGTAGACACGTAGCAATTTATAATCAGATGCAATTTTTACTTCAATCTGTAAAAGCCAAACAAATTATTCAAAGGGATGCTCTTGAGATGTCTTTTCCAATCTGCAGAATCACTTTTGTTATAGAAACAAAATTCTAACATGATTCCATGAGTCAGATGCTTCTCTTAAAGTTGTGAGGAGTACCTCATCAAGTCAGAACCCGGACGTCTCTGTTAAAAAAAAAAGTAAAATCTATTTTCTCTTTGACCACTTATGCACTTTTTTTCCTTTGCAGAAAGAGAGGGTAACTGTAACCTGGTGCAAAAGTGGGTGCAATAGGTTGCTCCCCTCGGTCTTTATGGCTTTAGTACACTCTTCTTCATCAATCCACAGAAAATAAACAAACAATGAAAGCAAGCCAGTTGAAAAAAATGGAGGCAATTATGTTGCCTCAGACTTCCCCCCCTCAGAGAAGAGGGATTAATTGCAGTTCATGTACAAAAAGAATATAGATAGATAGATAGATAGATAGATAGATAGATAGATAGATAGATAGATAGATAGATAGATAGATAGATAGATAGATAGATAGATAGATAGATAGATAGATAGATAGATAGATAGATAGATAGATAGATAGATAGATAGATAGATAGATAGATAGATAGATAGATAGATAGATAGATAGATAGATAGATAGATAGATAGATAGATAGATAGATAGATAGATAGATAGATAGATAGAAAGAAAGATAGACAAGTACCTGAATTCAAAATCCCCAAAATAACACTGGGTAATACTGAGATTGGCCAGATGTTATTGTTTTACATTTGATCTTTTTTCTTATTTGTGCTTAATAAATAAAATTATTATTATTATTACTGTTTTGTATGATTTACAAATCTGTAGAAAAAAAGATAAATTTAAAATTCAAACATCATTTACATTTTAAAACATCCCTACTTTCCAGACTTGCATTTTTAGAGTGTCCTCTCCCTCAACTTCATTGACAAAAACAGTCAGAGAACACAGGAAATAAACCGGTGCGGTGGCGACTTGGACTTGTGGCTAATCCCAATGGCAGATGTCCCAACTCTGCAGTTCTGAGGTGATAAACAGGCTCTGTTAAACTGCTGACACATGTCCAGACTTACCATCAAAGGTGAATCAGTGTTCTCCTGAACTGCAAAAATCCTAAGTGTACACTATACACCTTGGGTAGACAGGTTCACAAACACAGCCTGTGTTTCAAAGGGCATGAGAGAGAAGTGCTGATACCTGAGCTGCCCATTTGATCCCTGAAAAAAGTGCATAGATCTTAGTTTAGTTATTTCTTTATTTATTTTTTCTCCTGTGCCTGTCTCTTTAAATGTGTCCCTTTCGTCTGGAAAAACATTTTTTAAAGAAATCTTTAAAAAAGATTAGTCTGGCACAGACATAATATCCTCCCACATTCATAAATATTTACATAAACAGAGGAGATGTTGAATTGTTGATTACTGACGAATGTGCTCAGCTGTGGTGTGAATTTTCTTGCTGTAACACTTAGAGCAGTGATTAGGAGAACCCGAACTGAGCATGCAACAGACAACTCTGCAGACCTGTGATCAAGAGAGTGGGGAAGCACTTAGCATTGATTTACACAATGAACTACATAGAACAAACCTAAAGTGAGCAGCGAGAGACTATTACGTTTGGCTTCTGTGTTCTCTGTTGATTGAGTCTTTATTGATCAAGTCAGTAATTGTTATTCTCTGGACTGTTATAAGGTAAGGAGATCTGAAAACAAGAGTTGTACTTTATGTGCCTCGTTGGCTGTATGCATGATTAGAAATCAGCCACACCTGTATCTCTCTAGTAGAATTTTAATGTTTGGTTTTAGAGATCAGTAAATCATGCTGATGTAATCAATTTATCTAAAGTATAAGCTGTAGACTTGCCTTGTAAAAATTTTCAAACCCTTGAACTTTTTTCACTTTGCAGCCAGAAACTTCATTGTTATTTTTTGCAACAGGCCTGCACAAAATAGCGCATGATCGTGAAGTGGAAGGAACATAGTAGTTGGTTCTCCACTGTTATATCCCCTGACAAATTCCTACTGCCAAGGTTCACCTTGGATGTGGTGTCTAAAGGGGAGATGTTCGGCGTGAGTTCTTGGCAGCAGATAGCGTTTTGCATGTAGGCTAAAAACGTCAGTTTTGCTCTAATTTACTAATTAAGCCACTTTTGATTACATTAGATTTTATTTAGGGGAATCAGAGTTACAAGGGCTAAACACAAATGCATGCCGCACCTTTCAGATTTTTAGCCCCTTCGCAATTATGCACTACCTTATATAGGTATTTCACCAATAAATCATAATGACACACTGAATTTTGAGATTACTTTTTTGGTCTCCTCTGCACATCCAGAACCAAACATGGAGAAGCAGCATTCAGCTTCTATGCTAGTCAGATCTGGAACAAACGTCCAGAAAACCAAAACTCTAAATCCTCTAAATCAAAACTGAAAACCCATTCGTTTAGAGTTGCTTTTGAACCACAATAATAGGAACATTGACCAACATATTTCTAGTGAATTGTTGTTTTCACTTGATACAATTTAATGTTTGTTACTTGCCTCACAGCCGGTGACCATTTTGATGTGTTTATGATGTTTTCATGATGTAAAGCCCTTTGAGCCGCCTTGCTGCTGAAATGTGCTATACAAATAAACTTGACTTGACTTGTTACAATGTGAGAAAATATTGATAACTTTAAGGGGTACCAATACTTTTACAAGACACTGTGCAGTCAACAGTGACTTTAAAATCAGCAACTAAGTGAGCATAAACTTTATTAAGCAAACAAAAAAAATCTAAATTTATAATTTTTTTCTTACAGGTTCAAACCACTACCATGTGCATCTCTGTCAGCCTAAGTGGCTTTGTAGTCCTGGGCTGTATGTTTGCTCCCAAGGTCCATATCATCATGTTTCAGCCCCAGAAGAACGTGACCAGCCACCGGCTTACCCTCAACCGCTTCAGTGTCAGCGGGGCTGCCACTACATACGCATCTCATGGTAGGTTATTTTTATTGCGATGGCATGTTTTCTCTGACAGATGGGCTTGTTTGGCATTTGGTGGTTACCACGATTCCTTGAGCATACTCCTGAATTGCTGGAATCTTATGTTTAATTAAAGTTATGTGTTTATAACCAATGCTCTTGATCAAAATAGTGAATCCTAATGTTAAATGTAAATTAAAACAGATTTGTCATCATTTCCTATATTTTATTTCATAAAATAAATAAATATTTCCCTTATATTCCCACAGAGGGGAAATTACTCTCTGCATTTGACCCATCCCCAAGGGATGGGGAGCACTCTGTGGTCCAGACACCCAGAGTTTCAGACTGAGAATTGAACCCCCAACCTTTGGGGCCTCTCCAAGAAACAAATGCCCAGCTCTCTAACCGCTTGGTCACCACTTCCTTATATAGTGCAAAAATATAATAACATAGGACGAAAATGTCATATTTTATTGCTAAATTTCATGTGGGGAAATGCTTTACAGTCAGGGGAGACAAAGATTTAGTTGTTTGGTCAAAATGACTAGAAAAGTGGAGGAGGGAGTCAAGGGAAGGCTTTAAAACCAAAGAGCACAAGTGACAACTGTCAGTCGTGATAGAGGCAGCATCATACTGAGGGTCTAGTTCACAGACAATGATCCCAAAAACACATTAGAAGTGGTTCTGAAATGGATAAAATAGGCAAACATTAAGCTTCTGACGTGGCCCTGACCTCAATTTTTGAACAAGTCCGGACGATGCTTAAAAGGCAGATCCATTGAAACCACAGCCATTTTTAATTAGATCTAAGATTTCTGATGAGAAGAATGTTAAAATGTTCTGCCAGAATTAAAATAAAAGCATTTGGCTTATTTACAGCTTGTGAACGTTTTTTTTTTTTTTTTTTTTATTAGCCTAAAATAAGTTTGCACTGTGGGAACTGTAAGTGCAAAAATACCTATGGCCCATGAGCGTGTGCTTACAGCTTATTTTATCTATAAAATACACTTGAAGGTATCCCGATTTGTTTGAAAGATCTTGTTTGTCATGGTATGAGGTTGCCTAGTTGAACATGGCAGGGGTTGGGTGCACGTAATGTGAAGGCAGAAATGTTGATCTGTATGTCTTTCTTGCTTCAACAAGACGATTCCCAATCACAATATGGGTGTTTTACAACTGAGTGATTGAGCTAAGAAATTTTTACTGACTTCCCTAACCTCCACGCCTGCCACACGGCAAAACCATTTCATGTGAAAGAAAAAAACAACAACGGGGAAACTTAGTTCTTGATCGATTTAAATCATATATTGGCCAAAAATAAAATACTGCAATTGGGTTCCTCAAGTCTTAAAAACAAACTAGTTGATCAAAAAAATTGCATGTGACCCAAATTCATTCATGTAATCATATCCTATTTTTTTTTCTATAACTATATTCTCCATGTGAACCAAGTTTCTGATTGGTTAGCCTCCCTTTCCCATATTTTGTTGGTGATAATGGCAAATAATTGGAGAATATCATACATTTGAAAAGTGATTTGTAATATTGGGAATCAAACAAAACATTGAATAGGTTTTGTTAGAAATCTTAACAGATTAAAACTAAATGTCTGTGTCATGATCTGGGCTGACTGCTGTCTCCATTCCTGCCTTTCCTCCCATGCCCAGTGATAATTAAGCCTCATGTGCTGCACCTGCGAGCCTGCAATCAACCTTATTCCACACACCTGCTTCAGCCTCTTTTTAAGTTCACCGCTGACAGCAGATCAGTGCCATGTTATTGAAAGCCTTATGCCTGGTTCACACGGCAAGATTTTAAAATTGCTGCCTGATTTTCAAAGCCTGAGAGACACCACACGTAACAATAAAAAAATTTAGATATAACAGGTTTGATTGTACAATGTGTGGTGTCTGGTCAAACGGCAACACACTCAGGAAAACCTCCCAAGATTAAACAAGAGTTCAGAGTAAGTAAACATGGAAGACGAGGAAGAATAATGGCAATAGCTTGCGAACTAATTTTAACAGAAAATAACATTACAAAAAGAAAAGGCGTTTGTTAAACGGGCTTTACGTTTGCCGCACTATGATATGGAGGTGAGTTTTTTTGGGGGGGTGGGTTTCCATGTTTCCTTTCTCGCTTTCTGATTGGCTACATGTCACATTTAACAGCTCATTTGTCCCCAGGGAACACCACACACAATAGGATTTCAGGCCAATACAATCCAACATGTTGAATTTCAGTTCGAAGCGGTCCCGATGTCTTTCCGAGCAGACTGCATCACTCTTAACACACCACACACAGCAGCCATATCTTTTAAGATTATTTTAAGAGTGATCCCGATAATTGGGGCATGTCAGAAGGGGAAGATTGGGGAAAAAATCTGAATTATAATCCTGCCATGTGAAAATGACATTAGTGAGTCAATGTCCAGCTTGAGATTTCCTATCTGCACTTGGTTCCTGATAACAAACCTTTTTTAAACGCAACACCCATGTTTGGTTCAACTATCGGGTTCCCTGCCTGTCTGTCACATTACACTGTGTCTCAAAACGATGGTCTCATACTGTGATTTAATACAATTTCCAGTTAAGAGTGACATTTCTTGTAAAACAGCATGGCTAACTACCCTTTGACGTGTATTATATTTTACATAATTAGATCCTTTTTTGTGTGGGTTTTTACATTATGAATAGAGCACATAGTTATGGTTTGGGCATTAACTTTGCATGTTACTAATTCAGCCTTCAGTTCAAACCCAATTCATCCAGTCCAAGGTCTGGGAAAGTCATGCCTATTGAGCAAGAGAAATAGCCTTAAAAAGTCTTTTTTGCAAAAAGAGGTCTACCATTGACTGCTAATTATATGTTTCTGAATGTAAGCCTTGGTCTGTAAGTATGCTTTTTTTATTCTATGTGTAGAGTTTGAGTCTTGACCGACTCTGTGATCTTTGAAGAAAGAATTAGCTATTTATTGGCATCATTTGTTGCCTACGTCCTTTTCATTACCAACTCTAAATACTCTTCAAACACCTTGTTCTTTTTTTAAAAGGCCTTTTGTTGTTTCAATAAACATTTGTCATTCTAACCAAAACCTGTGGAGTCTGACAACTGTTTCTTAGCCCTTTTTGAAGATTCCTGTCATATTTACCTTTATCCATCTGTTTATTATTCTCTCCTCACCCTTCCTAAACGGATTGAAAGCAATACATGGGAAATATTAAGTTGGCAACTGTGATCTTGCAATTAGAATAGAATATTTGCAAATATTTTTACTGTCATTTTTTACCACAAAAGAAGCAAAAAGAAGGAAGTGGTCAAGTTTTCTCATGCGACCGCAGTGAATAAATTGAGCTGATATCCAGGTTGTCGGAGAGGAGAGAAGAGGTGGTGCTGTTTGCTGACCTGCTGTACCTGAGGATGGAATTGGCGCTTAAATTGATTGGCTCTGGTCTCACAAGCAGTTGACTTTTTTTTTCTATGGGTGTTTGTCCTAGTTTCTTTGTCAATCAGTCCGTCACACACTACAGACAGAATGCACAGGATGAAGTGCAGCTGATCAAACAGGAAAGGATAAAACAACATGGCCCATTGTAAAGTCAGTGCCAAAAGCCTGAGGAATTCTTTTAAAAAGGCGCTAGAGGCAGGTGCATTATCTGTCAAAAAGCTACAGATATATTATGAGACAAGAAAAAAAAAACAGCATCAATGAGAAATTGTATGAGTTTAAATGCATATATCAACATTTTGCAACATTTCCTTTTTAAATATCCAATATGCCAGAGGCCTCCGTTCTGGCACTTCCACATTTTTTAGCACATTAATTGTTTCCCGATTCGCAGGCATTAATACTTCATAGCAGTTTTCTAAACAGTATCCAGGAAACAAAAAAAGGACAGATTACAGGAGGCAAATGGAAATATTTACTCTAACCCCCAGATTCCACATCCTCCGCTCCTGTACTTGTTTGCTCCGTTCCAGACTGCCTCCGTGAGTCCATGGAAAGCAATGCCTGCTACATCTGCTGTTACTTCGTTTTGCTCCGCTCTGAGTTCCTTGGAGTTAGAGGAGAGCATGTGCAAGAGGGACAAGTTCACTCAATAAAAAAGGGGCTATAAAGGACCCAGAAACAAAACAAACTAGTCATTCATCGTTTTAACAGTGTCCGAAAAGTTCTCTGTTACTGATTATACATCGATTCGGTGTATTTTTACTTCCATCAAGTATGGGTGAGTATGCTTCCTTGGTCGGTGAAAAAACAGTAGTGTGCATCCAATATTTAAAAAAAACAGTCAGCTTTTTTGGGAATATTTCAAAAAGATGTTTTAATTTGTTGTTACTGATCTCTCATTAACCTATTTAACTTTGACAAACCAAATATTGTTAGCGTTCTTTTTCCTGTTTGATGCGATTGGAATTGTGAAGCTTGGCCTGGCTGGAGTCCGATTGGCAGAAAATAGACTTGCTCCGTATTTTGACGGTGAACGACGGAGAGCTTGTCCACTGATGGTAACGTTCGGAGAAGTCATGGGAATGTGGGACCGATCTCATTGATTAAAATAACAACGTAGTTGCTCCGTCAGACGGACTTGCACGTACGTGAACGGAGCAGTCACTGAGGATGTGGAATTTGGGGGTAACACGCAATATGAACATAAAACAGCAAAAGGTAAGACATTGTCTATCTTTTACGGCTTCATGAAATAAGGCTTTGTTTTTTTCTTCTGCTCCGGCTGCTTGTTCAGTGAGTCTTTCATGTAGAGCGGTGATACTCATATCATTGGAAAGAGAAGAGTTTGGGCTTTAAATTGAACCACTGCTTGTCTAGTTTAGATTGTATTGCACTGAGGTTGGCATTTGTTTTTCCAGGTATGCGTCTTTGACATCTCTTTACTGTTTTCATTCAGCTGCTTAGTGTTGGAATTGTGTCTTGTTTACGTATTGTTTCTATTATTCAGACGAGCCTCTCCCTGTTAGGTGGATGTAGAATATGCATATATGGATTAATGTGTAGCATGTGTTTGGAATGATTTATCTGGTCTGAGCCACTAGATGCTCGGGTTATGCGGGTTGTATTTTGTCTATTTGATATAAACTGCAATATAAATATCAAGGATTTTTTTGTATAAAACTTGTGGACAAATTGCTTAAAATGATTTCATACTCTGTGTAACACAGAGTATTAGTGAGTGAGAGCTGTGAGTTTAGACTAAGTACTGTATGGTACATACTAGTCACTGGGCACAAGGGCACACAACAGAACTCAGCTGTAGTACCAGTAGTTCACAGGTGGTTTAACTTTTGAGTCTTTTTTTCATGATCTAACAGCTACCAGCCAAAACAATAGGGAGCAGGTGGCAACTGGAAGTGATCGTCCGTCTGCTTCCCCCTCCTGAGACGCCGGATAGTGGACCAGAATCGCTTCGAAGCCGTACGGAAGTCTTTCTCCATGACCTCTCCGAACTCTTTTTTTGCCTCGGCGACCGGCCGAGCCGCCTGCCGCTTCGACTGCCGGTACACATCAGCTGCTTCCGGAGTCCCACAGGCCAATGAAACCTGATAGGACTCCTTCTTCAGCTTGACGGCTTCCCTCACCGCTGGTGTCCACCAGCGGGTTCGAGGGTTGTCACCACGACATGCACCGACAACCTTGCGGCCACAGCTCCGACTAGCCGCCTCAACAATAGAGGCGCGGAACATTCAGACTCAATGTCCCCCGCCTCCCTCGGGACGTGTTCAAAGTTCTCCCGGAGGTGGGAGTTAAAGCTCCGTCTCACAGGGGACTCTGCCAGACGTTCCCAGCAAACCCTCACATTACGTTTGGGCCTGCCAGGTCTGACCGGCTTCCTCCCCCACCATCGG
This sequence comes from Fundulus diaphanus, assembly GCA_037039145.1. Taxonomy (NCBI): domain Eukaryota; kingdom Metazoa; phylum Chordata; class Actinopteri; order Cyprinodontiformes; family Fundulidae; genus Fundulus; species Fundulus diaphanus. The sequence continues at coordinate 23,293,802 of CM073134.1, forward strand.
AGCCAACTCACCACCAGGTAGTGGTCGGTGGAGAGCTCCGCCCCTCTCTTCACCCTAGTGTCCAAGACATGCGGCCGCAGATCAGATGAAACCACAACAAAGTCGATCATTGAACTGCGGCCTAGGGTGTCCTGGTGCCAAGAGCACATGTGGACACCCTTATGCTTGAACATGGTGTTTGTGATGGACAATCCATGACGAGCACAGAAGTCCAACAACAGAACACCACTCGAGTTCAGATCAGGTGGGCCATTCCTCCCAACCACGCCTCTCCAGGTCCCACTGTCATTGCCCACGTGAGCGTTGAAGTCCCCCAGCAAAACGAGGGAGTCCCCAGGAGGGGCACTCTCCAGTACCCCTTCCAAGGACTCCAAAAAGGGTGGATAATCTGAGCTGCTGTTCAGCGCGCACACAAATAACAGTCAGAACCCGTCCCCCCACACGAATGCGGAGGGAGGCCACCCTCTCGTTCACCGGGGAGAACCCCAACGTGCAGGCACCGAGATGAGGGGCAACAAGTATGGCCACCCCAGCTCGGGGCCTCTCACCAAGGGCAACTCCAGAGTGGAAGAATGTCCAGCCCCTCTCGAGGAGACTGGTTCCAGAGCCAGAGCGGTGCGTCGAGGTGAGTCCGACTATCTCTAGTCGGAACCTCGCGCACGAGCTCAGCCTCCTTCCCCACCAGAGAGATGACATTCCACGTCCCAAGAGCCAGCTTCTGCAGCCGAGGATCAGAACGCCAAGGTCCCCGCCCTCTACTGCCACCCGTTGCACAATGCACCCGACCCCTTTGGCCCCTCCGACAGGTGGTGAGCCCATCGGAAGGGGGACCCATGTCGCCTCTTCGGGCTGAGCCCGACCGGGCTCCATGGGTAAAAGCCCAGCCACCAGACGCTCGCCAACGTGCCCCACCTCCAGGCCTGGCTCCAGTGTGGGGCCCCGGTGACCCGCGTCCGGGTGAGGGAACACGAGATCCAATAATCTTACTCACCATAAGGGGGTTTTGGGCTGTTCTTTGTCTGGTCCCTCACCTAGGACCTGTCTGCCTTGGGTGACCCTACTAGGGGCTTAAAGCCCCTGAGAGCATAGCTTCTAGGGTAATTGGGACACTCAAACCCCTCCACCACGGTAAGGTGGCAGCCCAGGGAGGGGTGGAAGTGTTCGACATGTCTTAAATTTAAACGGAAGTAGTCACTACTACTTGTGGCATACAGGCTATGGTGTTCAGGTTTGAAGCCCATGTTTTTTTTTTTCATTCCCATGTCCATTTTTCAGTAATATCCAAAAACAAGAGCATAAATGATAAACCTATGAGAAGGCAGTCATGAGAGCAGCTGAAATAAAATTTCAAAATTGCCAACGCAAAAGTTGTGATAGCAAAATCTCTAGTTTGAATGTGAATTTGTAAGGCAAAGATCTTTATGAAGATCTTGTCCAGTAAGGTTTAATAAGTAAGGGGAAATGTTGAGCAGTAGCATGGGGCTGTAAAAAAAAAAACCAGCATCCGGGCCAGTTTTCCAGAAAAATCCGTAATAGTGAAAAGGACTACAGTCACATGAATATCATATGTATTTGGGTTTGAATCAAAAAGTAAACTGTGATGTGTAGTTGTGGTTCCTTTTCTTTAAATCACTGAAATATAAAATAATAATGCTTGAAATTAGGTGGAAAGGCAGAGAAATGGAATCCAACAGATCAAAATAGGAGTATGGACAGGGCCATGGAAAAAATAAGGTATTAATGATTCACTTATTTTTCTTCTTTCTTTTTGTTTGTTTGTTTTTTGCCACTGATTTTTAGGATTTGGTTCCTATCCAGTGAAATTGTTTTTTTTTTGCCAATGATTTTTGTTGCAAAAATGACAATAAAGATGATTATTATTATTTATTATTATTTCAGGATTTGGTTCCTATCCAGTAAAATATTTCTCTTTACTTGCTAATGATCCATCTTCATGTTTTAATCATCCTGTATCCTCTTGTTCCTAGCTTCTGTCAGCGCCCACTTCGTCCCAACAGTGTGCAATGGGAGAGAAGTAGTTGATTCGACCACTTCCTCTCTGTGACGACATCCGGTCCGCTCTTCAAACCCGCCCCAGCGACTGTTAGCCAAATGACGAATATTTCTCATCCCAGCTCTGTTCTATCCCCCCCTTTTACACACAAACACTCTTTTACATAAACACACGTGCAAACAAACACACACAAACACACCGAATCCAAGCAAACGCCTTCCTTGTGGACTAGAACTGTATTGTTTTACAAATGTAGAAAGTGTGTAACTATAATTAAATTATTTTCTAGGGATGTATATACATGGAATCAACATTGTACGTAGAGAAACAAAAGAACAAAAAAAATGTTTTTAGGAGGAATTTTTTGGAACCTTTGTTTTTGATAGCTTTGTTTCAATGTAAATAGACATGAGCTTAAACATGGTAGGGGGACGGAGTCCTTCCATCTGGATGCACATTTGTGGCTCTGCTTGCCTCACTGCAATACCTACAAAACTTTTGATTCTCATGCTTTTTGTAGTACTTCATTGTAATAACTAACTGTGTATGCATTTCTAATGTGGATCTGTACATTTGTATATTATTCTACTGATGGTTCAAACAGCACAACGTTAAAGGTCTTGTGACACTAGAATGAATGTGGATTAAAAAAAAAGCCAAAACTGGACAAACTAGAACAGCCAGATGAGAAATTGTAAAAGGGAGGGAGTGAAGAAAGAAGAAAGGAGAGATCCATCAAATTTAGTGATATATTTCTGTTTGAGAGTATATCATATTGCATCTTAATAGATGTTTGTTGTGTTCTGGATCTTTGTAAAAGAAAAAAAAAACTTCTGTGGCTGTTTTGGCAGAAACATGTTTTACTTTTGATACAAATGTTCTTATTTTCTAATTATGGGATCCCTTTATCTAAATGGCCATAATTCCAGACGTGTGTTCAGCAAAGCATCGTTTTTACACTCCCACTCGTAAACTGCCATGTCTTTTATAGACTGCTGTGATGTATTACTAATAATAACGAATAGCTGCGCTGACAAGACCGTACAGTTAACACTTTATTTAAGCCCCAAAAGAACAACAATAAATCAGTTTTTCACCCAGTAATTAAAGTGCCTTGCAAAAGAATTCAGACCCCTTGAACTTTTTCACAGTTTGTCATGTTACAACCACTGACTTCAGTGTGTTTTGGTTGGATTTTATTGGATAGAGCAAGAAAACGTTGTATGATTTTGAATGCAAGCAAAATACTAGGAGTTAACATTTTGTAAAAGTAAAAACCTTTGATAAGAAGTAGGGCATGCATTTTTATTTAGCAATGCACAGTCAATACTTTGCAAAAACACTTTTAGCTGTAATTACTGCTCCAGGTTCTTTGGGTAAATGTGTCTACTGGCTCTGCTCATCTGAAAAGTGAAATTATTAACCATTATTCTTTTCAATGCAGCTCCAGTTCAGTCAGATTGAATAGGTACCCTCTTTGAACTGCAATTATCAAGTCTTGATGGATTCTCAATTTTATTTGAGGTTTGGACTTTACCTGGATCATGTGAATAGGATTTGATCAGAACCATTCCAACGTAGAACCGGCCGCATGTCTAGTGTCGGTATCTGCTGGAAGTTGAAGCTCAAACTTAACCTAAAGTCTTTTGCTGCCTCTAACAGGTTGTTCTTCAAGATTGCCCATTACTTATTCATTGTCCCATTATCTTGACTAGCCTCCCTGTCCCCGCTGAAGGAAAGCTTTCCCACAGCATAATGCAGCCACCACCTTATTTCAGTGTGTGGCTTGTTTGCACAGTGTGGTGTGGATGGTGTTAGTTTTTCACCACAAATAGAGTGTGGCGTGTAGGTCAGACGTTTGATGTTGGTCTTGTTTGACCAGGAGCATACCTCATGCACATATTTACTGTTTCCTGTATGTCTGGTGGTAAATGGGACTTTTTGTGGCTTTCTATCGACAATTGCTTTTCTTCTTGTCATGCTTCGATAAGGGCTGGATAAGATATGTGCACGAGTAACGGTTATCAGTTCATCTGATTCACCTCCCTGAGGTATTACTCTTCCAGGGTTAGTAATATCCTCTTGGTCACATAAGGTGGAAGGACAAGTTTTCCTGTTGTGCCATGCTTAGTTCATGGATTAAACAGTGCTCTGTTAGATTTCCAAACTTTGGGACATTGTTCAATACCTTCACCCCTCCCCTGTCTGGTGTGTTCCTTGCTCTTTAAGATGCTGTTTGTTCACTAATGTTCTCTAACAAACATCTAAAGATGTTCCTGAAAAAGAACACCCGTATTTATACTGACACTGAATTACACATAAATGGTCTCCACTGACTAACTCACAGCACTGGATTTTCACTGGTAGCATTTTAAGAGGACTGGATGTACATGCATGCCGCAGTTTTCAGATTTGTATTTAAAAAAAATAAAATAAAATTTAAACCCACATTTTTCCTTCCACTTCCCAATAATGTTCTTCTGTATGTTGTTCTATTACATAAAATTCCAGTAAAATACATTTAGTTTATAAAATAACAAGAATACTTTTGCAAACCACTGAAGGAACTTTGTGTTCTTAAACTGCAAAAATATATATATCAATAAAGGTAAATGGTATGTTTTGCTGAATACACGTTGAATTTTTCCACTTATAGGGGAGTAGTAGCTTATGATCCATGCCCCATAGATAACGTCTGTGGTGATATTTTGAATATGGCTATGTGCCTTAATGTGTGTTTGATAGGTTGATGTTGTTAGAGATCGGTTTTACTCTACCAGCTCCAAGTCTTTGTTTGGTAAATGTAAATAAGTGGCCTCAGTATGAAGACCATGCCACCAAGGCAGCAGATTTATTTCATGTGAAGCCCAGTGCCATTTATTGTTTACCTAAAGTAGTGGATGAGTGACTCTTGACAAATCGCAAACTTAAACTGGCTTCCTCCACCACCTTAGCAGATCCAGGTAACGGGAGGGGATGGGGAAACAGGCTACATCACTGGGTGGAATTCAGTGAGTATTTGACTTGTTGAAGTGTGCAGTTTACAAGCTCGTGTTAAAATGTGTTTACATTGGGAAGCACAGTGGAGCAGCTGGCTTTGGCAGTCCCACGGAGGCTCAGGAGACGAAGCAGAGCACATTTTGTCAGCTGCTGGCTGATCCCTGCTAACAAAGGATGTTAGAGTAGAACAGATATGCATAACATAAAATGAAAAAAGGATTAGGTCATTCATACAGATGCAAACGTGGCAAAAAAGACTGCAGGCTCTCTGTTGAATGTGATTGATAAGATTGCTAAATAAATTAAATTAAAAAAAATATGTTAAGTTCTTAGGAGGAAGTTTGAATAGCTAAAGGCAGTGAAGTCATTTATTAAAATTTTTATTTCAATCGTTTGGCTTTCCTGCAAATATTTGTTGAATTTAGAGATAGTGGTAATTTATTACTAAACCGATCTTAATGTTTACATATAATATGCTGTCTAAAATAAAGTGTGACTGTTACATTTGATGTTTTCAACAAAATATGATCAGAATCACTTTTTCAGAGCCGTTTTGTCAACAACAAACAAAAATGACAACGTAGATGTGGGCAGAACTTTTAGGGATTCCATCTTTTGACTGGTCAGCATGTTTGCACAGCCTCCTGAGATTACTACACTGAATGATAGATGGAAAGAAATTTCAAAGGATGTGTCAGGAGGAGGCGACCTACATTGGGGTGTGTTTGTTAGGTGCAGAGAGCAGCAGGAGAGAGCGATGTGGCAGAGAAGAGGGATGCTGCTGCTGCTGCTGCTGTTGCTGCTGGATTATGTAAAGCACTCCCACAGCCCAGAAGTCAGCAGCGCCTCTATGGAAGCTCAAAGCATCTCGGAGATTCACGGTGTTTGTTAGAAGAAGATTTACCCATTCACTCTGTGGTCCTGCTCCCACAAGATACACGCCGCATGGCAGGTTGTTATGGACAACCACAACTAACACATCCGATGCTGGAATGTCTTAGTTGTCAGCATGAAGAGAAGGGGTGAGGAGTGGCTGAGCAAAGAGGAACAGAAAGAGAGAGATGAGAAAACAAAATCAATGGTTCGGATCCAAGTTGGCAAAGACTGATGAGATCGGGCTCAGTAAGGCCCTGTACTCACGGCTTTTAATAGGCACACAAACAGAACACTTAACCCTGATTCTCCACTCATTTAGTCCCGAGACCAGTCCGAGACAACAGTCTCACACTCTTCTCTGACCCGCTCTCTCACAGTCCACCTCACCCTTCAACCTTTCCCTCACCACCTTTTGTGCACCCCATCTCCACTCGGTGTGTGAAACTTGTGACTGATTCGGTCTCAGCCAAGACCACCAAAGCCAGAGCGACAGACTGGTGGCTCACACTTGAACTGGAGCGCTCTCCTGGAGCACATGCCACGGAGGCTGCTTCGACGAGGTTAGAAAGGGGATGGAGGCATGTCCGACAAAGGATTTGGGGAAATGAATGGAGTGGAAATGAAATTGAAGACTCAGATGTAAAGAAACAGCATCGCTTTAATGCTCATTACCTCACGAAAATTATCTCATCTCCCAAATAAATGAATCTCGAAACTTCTTTAATTGGTTTTCCTCATGAATATCCTTTTCAAGCGGCCATCTATTAAGGACACTGTTCCTCTATTCAGGCTTTGCCAACCGTCATGTGCTTTTACAAAGGTCTCCATGCTGTAGCCCCCTTCTATATAACAGAATGTGTCCCTGGCCTCTGGGCTTTGAAACAAGAAGGGATCTCAGGAGACAAAATGAAGCGGATGCCGATCTGAACTCTGGAACTGGCTGGTCACAAAGCAATAGCTCCTGCGTTTATGAAATGTGCAATAAAGAGGCTGTGTTGACATCATAATAAAGACCATGAAGCAAACATCTGCTGTTGTTTCTTCATCCCTCCCTCTGCCGTGTACGGAAAAGCGGGCCCGTGTGCACGGTCAGCCACCATCTGAATGCCGAAGGAAAAAAAATAAAATAGTAGGTAGATTGGGCTCATCAGAGGCACCATCACCTACACACACAGACACACATCTATTCACAGTGTTTGTTGGAAAACGTTTAAAGATGGCTCTAACACTCTGCCTCATCTGTTCCCTCAAGTAATGGCACTCCAATTAAACCCTCTATTGGAGAGCTCCCCGCTTTAGGACAATGCGTGATATTGTTGAATACCAGCCTTCTTCTAAAGAAAGGGTGACAGTGGTAAAAAGAAGCGGAACAGAAGATAAAAGACGAGGAAGGTTTTAATTTCCTTCTGTTGAGTTTTTGAAGAATCTGTGACTTTTTCAACATTAGAGAAGGAATTTTCAAAAAAGCAAGTGCAGGATGTTGAGTTTGTTTATTTTTTCATGTTAGTTTAATTATAGCCCTTTCCATATTAATCTCTTAGGGTTACATCATGATTTTTAAAGTTCCCATGAAGAGAGCAGGGTGAGGAGTCTGTCCTTTTACCTTCGCAATGATCCCCCTCTGGTGGTTGGCTCAGATCCCTGCAACATGCATGCGTCTTTACAGGTCCCAGTTGCATTATAAAAACACAGGCGGCACATGCAGTGCCTTTCGAAACTCTCCCCCTCATATTTTTACACGTTTTGTCACAACAAAAAACTCCAGTGTATCATTATTTGGATCTGATGTGATAAACCTGGAGGACCATAACGTTTTCCACCTCAATTTAGTTCTGTCCATCTTCTCAGCTCCTCCTCTAACCGGTTTCCCTGTTCCTGTAGCAGAAAAGCATGGCCACAACCATTTGCTTTGAACAAAATGTTTGTTTCATGGTGAGGATGGGTTGTTCAAAGAGTCAGTGTTGTTTTTTTGCCACACAGAATTTTACATAAAGGTGAAAAAGTTCAACTCTGGTGTGATCAGACCGGTGCATCTTCTTCCACACGTTTTGCCACACATAGCGTGTGGCAGATGGAATGTTTTCAGGCTTTCAGTCAACAATTTAACAATCTTGCTGCTCTTCCAGAAAGCCCTGAGCCGTAGAGGGCACGATGAGTAGTTGTCCTATTATATGCCGGGGATCTCCCACGTTTGCAGGTTTCGTTTTATGGCTTGTGACAAACTGCAAACAGGACTTCCTGTTTTATTCTTTTAATGTCTTTCTTTTCTTGTATAATCGTTGTATTGGTGACAGATTCTGCCACCTGAGCTGTGGTTCCTCGGTAGCTCCTCCAGAGTTACTGTGGATATGTTACTTGCTCTTTGATTCACGTTCTCTCAGCACAGCCTGTCAGTTTAGGTGTGGGACCGGGTCTGTTTATGAACTTTCAAATAATGGAAGGAAAAGTGCTACATACTTTGTAGTAAAACATCTTGGCAGAGCACGGACGACTATGTCATGGCTTTGTAATGTTCTTTTAATACCATTCAAATTAAAGAAAAATTATTGATAATCCCTTGGGGAAATTAAATGGAGGCAGATGTGTGGACTCATTTTAAGCCAAGACCATTAACAAAAGACATCAGAAAGATGGGGAAGAGAGCTGTGGACCTCCATAATTTCAGCTCATCCTTGAGTCAAATTTCCAAATAAGTCTTCAGAGCCAGGAAGTTCAGTCTTGACTGCAAATGGGTCTTCCTAATAGACAATGACCCCAATAATACAAATGTTGCTTAAGAACCACAAAGTTCTTAAGAGCAGTCATGACAAAGCCCTGATCTCAGTCTCACACAGAATTTGCAGGCATGGCTGAAGAGGTGGTTCTACAAACCTGACTCAGTTGCACCACATCTGTCAGGAGGATTGGCTCTAAATTCTTGTAAATAATTTAGACGCTTGTGGAGGGATGCCCAAAACAGTTTGACAGATAATTCTACAAAAATGTAAAGGAATGTAAGGCTTTAAATTTAACAATAGTTCTCAAGACTCTCTAAAATGTTCTCTCCTTATTGTGGCATTTAGCAATTAGATTTTGGTAATCCTAACTGACCTCAAACCGTATTAGTCTCACCTAATGTCAGGCAGAGAAATAAGGTTATATATCCATTTAAACACTATATGTAAATCTCTGATTTTGACAGTAATCTATTGCCCTTTTCACATTTTCTGGACGTTTTATGCTGCATTTATTCTTTAACCAGAATAAAATCTTCTGTGTAAACACTTATTTACATGATTTTTTTCTGTAGAGCAACCAAGTTTAAATTAATTTTAATTTTCTTTCCATACTAGACCCGTGATGGATTACTATGTCACAGTTATTTTCACTCTAAAGTAAGGCCTACCGCATTTTAAATGTAATATTGATCTTTTCATTTGGTGCAAATTGCTCACCAGTGTGACTTCACAGCTGAATCGTTATGAGATCAAAACACACACCAACACACACACACGCACACAACCGAAGTCGCCTGATAGCCATTTCAGCACCTGATTTCTTAAAGCGACTTTTAAACTTGACAATTTAATCACACAGAGTCAATTTATACATAAATATGTCATTTATTTGAAGCACAATCTCAACAGCTTAATATAGCATGTTCATTTTCAGTCCTCCGTCTTATTTCCTCACTACAATGACTTCAACAAAGCGAAAGAATCAAACAAACAAATGAGAAAACCATTATTATAGGCAAAAACAAACCAATCTGATAGTCGATCTATGGGATATGGAAAGACGCCAGCAGTCATTGTGTGTCTTGACATCAGTATCTCTTCAACCAAAGAAAAAAACGGAAGAACACGACACAGAATTAAATACATATACACCAAACTTAACAAGAACTCACATATTACCTTGTATTACCCTGAGCTCTCTAAAAACATTTTCCAACAAAAGATTGAGTCAGAAAATGTCAGAAGTGTCGTGCACACCTGTGTCACAGTACTATGGCTCTGTTGTACCAAGGTTTAAGGCCACCATGTTAGTGTGACTTCTTTGAACCTGGCTTTATATGCAGGACGCATTTTTGGATGTATTTGTACACACAGGCGGGACTGCAGGTACCAAAGCTCATAACAGGGACAGTTTGTAAAGTGGATCACCCGGTGGAGAGTTTTTTTTCTCCTTCCAGCTCCTGCTCACACAGCTCTAACTCCACACCAATGCTTTCGAGTGGGACGAGTTCAGCTGCACATTTTCATAACGCTCCCCATTTCCCTGAAAGCAGAAGCAAAGGTGTTTATTCTGCAGCTGTCTGAAAGCTTTTATCACAGTGAGACATCTCTTTCTGTGATGGTGCTACGACTCTTACCTTGGACGCTATGGCTTTGAGTTTGCCAAGCAGCGAAGGTTTGGTGTATACAACTTCATCCTCCATGTCTCCCTCGTTCTCTCCCTCCATCACAGCACAGCTGTCAGCCACCGGCATTTCACAGTCCTTATTGGCAGACATAACCAGTCGGGAATACTTGTACTCCAGCCTTGCAAAGAGACGAGAAGGAGAATCGATAGCAGAAAGGCAAATGGGTCTAGTTGAAGAAATGGACAACTGACGTGACAAGAAAGGGAAAATGAAGCAGGAAAAAAAAAACAAGGAAGCAGAAAAGGACACTAAAACAGAAAAACAAGGAAATGCTAATGTAAAAACGAGGGAAAGAAAGAAGGAAACAAAATAAGCCAACTAAAAGGAGAAGGAAGCAAAAGAATTGAGAAAATAATGGTAAAATGGCTAGAAAAGAAAAGAAGAGGAACTAGGAAATGAGAGCAAGTAGACAAGAGAGAAGAAATGAGAAGAAGGGGAAAAGGAAAAAGGAAAAAAGAAGAAAAATGGGAAATGAAATGAACGCATAAAGGAATAATGAAAGGAAACAGATGGAAGGAAGGAAGGAAGATGAAATGGAAATGGAAAAATAAAGAAGGAATCAATAAAAGCACATAAAGAAAGGAAAGAGAAAATAAAATTAAAATAAAATTAAAATATGGGAAAAAATGTAAATAATAGGAAACAAAAAATTAAAAGGGATGGGAAAGGTAAAAAGATCAAAAGGACAAAAAAAATCCAAAAAGGAAGGGTAGACAAAAAAAAGGAAAAGACAAAAAGTAAAGTTAAAAAGAATAAGAAAAAAAGGTAATAGGAAAGAAGAAACAGATAACAGAAATGGAAAATTACAAGAAAAACTAAAACAGATGAAGAAGAAAGTCTAAGATAAGGGGTAAGAGCTAAGTGAAGTTAAGCTAGATAAACCAAACAGGAGGGAACAACAATGACGGTAAATAACAAAAAGCCTTACGAAGAGGAAAAACAGGGCAGCATGGATGAAAATACTGGAATATAAAGGAATCTTGGGGGGAAAAAAGCAGAACGTAAAAGAGAAAAGCTGGTGGGGTGTCGAGAGGTACCGTTTATTCTTCTTCCAAAAGTAGCAGGTAAGGCAGACGAGCAACACCGCAGTAAAAATGCCCATCCCCGCGCCAAGCCGAGTCCAGAACTCCATACCCTCGCATGGCACAGTTTTCTTTTCAGGCAAGGTTACGCCCCCTATACACAGCTTCGGTTCGGTCCACACATACAGCATGTCCTGAGGAAGATCACACATATATCTATATATAAGCAGACATATACACACATACACCAAATTAAAAACAAATTGGACAGAACCATGAAAGGAACCGGCCAGAATTAGAACTGTGGGTTTCATGATTTTGACTCAGACCCTTTATTATTTTAAAGCTTAAAGTCGGACTAAAGAGTCAAAACAAAAACTCTTCACTAACTGATGCTATGGCCACACGCGCAAACGTACCTGATGTCCTCCTTTGCAGACTCCCTCTATCAGATGGTAGTCTCTCTCGGTGCATGTAGGACAAGCCCCTGAGCTCTCCCAAAAGAAATGAAAGGTGCAGCCATCGCACGTTCCCTCAGGACACTCACTAGAATGGCCAAAAGAAGACTGTATTACTTTATTGTCAACAACATAGCAGCACTAACGTTTGTAACCTTAACACGATGAGAAATCTAAATGCATAGTTAGCGCCTAAAATGCAGCAGCAGAGAAATGCAACACCTGGGAACTGACAGCACTCCTTTAGTGCTCATTTCGGGATTACAGCGTAGGGTCACCACTGTACTCCGACCGGACTCACAAGATGAAGTTCCCTCTAAAGATCTTTGACAAAAACAGAAGAAATAAATAGAAAACAAAAATAGAAATTCGGGATACAAAAGGTAAACAATGTGCATGTCTAACTTTGCTTTCTTTGCTAAAACAAAATTATGTGATAAAAATACCTGTAGAAGAAGTTGACATCAGGCACTTTCTTAGACTTCTTAGGAAACAAAGCCGGCCTTGCTTGTATTCCTTCAAGATTATCATCCACAGTTGCACCTGAAGAAAACAGCATAAAATGAACCATATTATATGTATCCAGAGCCTCACAATAGAGCGATGGTTAGCACCGTTGCCCTGCAGGAAGAAGGTCAGGAGTCTAAAGGTCTAAAGGAGCCTTTCTTGCATGAGGCAGACACCCTGTCTACTTTCAAGACTAGGCTTAAAACGTTGCTTTTCCTTTTTAGGCTTAGACTGCTGGAGGACATCAAGATCTTTTTTTCTCACTCTGTTGAGTTTTCCTACTGTTCTCCAATATGCATTGTTTGTTGTTGTTTTCTTTTTGCTCTGTCATTTTTTTCTTCATAGGAGGTACACCTGGTCTGGCGTTCTGTTAGCTGTGACATCGTCCAGGAGAGACAGATCATCCGCTATTACCATCTAATGTAGAACAGATTACTGGATCAATGTGTGCTTCTGTGCTTGTTGTGTCTCTGCTCTGTCTTCTCTAACCCCCAGTAGGTCGAGCCAGATGACCGTTCATACTGAGCCTGGTTCTGCTGCAGGTTTTCCTCCCTGTTAAAGGGGAGTTTTCCTCTCCACTGTCGCTTCATGCATGCTCAGTATGAGGGATTGCTGCAAAGCCATCAACAATGCAGACGACTCTCCCTGTGGCTCTATGCTCTTTCAGGAGGAGTGAATGCTGCTTGTCAAGACTTGATGCAACCTACTAGATAGGAAACTTTTTGACCAATCCATCTAGATGATTTGATTGAATTTTACTTTGTAAAGTGCCTTGAGATGACATTTGTTGTGAATTGGCACAATATAAATAAAATTGAATTGAATGTTGTCCCCAAGCATGCATGGGTTCTTTCTGGGAACTAGGATTTTCCCACACAGTCCAAAAACATGACTGCTGGGTTAACTGGTTAAACTACATAGCTCTTAGTTATGACCTTGGTTGTTTCTATGTGTTGCCCTGTGATGTACTGGCAGCCTGTCCAGAGTATAACCTAACTCTCACCAAATAACTGTAGGAGGTAGGCACCAGCTCCCCCAACGACCCTGCATGTCCAGTCACTGAGTTTTATATAAGCTTTAGTCTTTAAATGAACCTATATTTGAAGGCCTTTCTGTTGGCTTTTAAAGCAAAAACATGGTTGATGAAAAACAGAACAACAAATGTAGTTGAAGTCGTCTCTCCCAGTGAGTGATCCAATGTTCACTTACCAAGAAAGGTGTCAGCCAGGTTAATGGACTGAGAAGAGAGCGCAGAGTGGAATCCCTGTCTGCTGGCTGGGATTATTGTTGACTGACAAATGAAGGTCTTCACAGCGCTGGGTCCCTCGGCTTTCTCGCCCTGGGAACTGGAGACCGACATGTCTGTAACGTTGTCTGAGCATACGGCCATGTGATCCTTAAATGCAGAGAAAGGGGATTCCATCTGTGCATAAAAAATCTTTAAATGATAGTGTTGTTCACACTTAGGTGTGGGTGTTTCTCTGCGCACACCTGTCCTCCGCAGAGGCTGATGTTGAACATGTGGAAATACTTGGTTCCCTTGGAGGTAAACTTTGGACCATTCATCAGCGATCCCGCTGAGCCCAGTAGACTGAAGTCAAAAGTTAGCGTGACATTGCCTTCTGTGTGGGCGAAGTGACAGTCACTGTAACACAGTTTGTGGTCCTGGAAAGTACAAACACAGTTTACACGGTGAGTCTTCCACCCAAGCATTCCTAAAATGAGAAACAGCTTGAGCCATCAATCTGCACCGTCTACAAACCTTGTCGCTCCTGCTGGCTGGCCCACAGGCTTTGCAGGCATCAGAACCCGACGTCCCGTGAGGCTGGAGGTAACTGTTGTGTGGACACTCTAAGCACTTGCTGGTGACTGAGTCTATGTAATGTCCAGGTGGGCAGGGTACGCATCCCGAGCTGGAGGCCTGGGTGCTGAGGGCACAAGCCCGGCAGCTGGAGGACACGCCGTCAACAGCGTTAGTCACAGTGATGGAGAAGATGCGCGCCACATCATTGACATACCGACGTACCTGAAGGACGAAAACAGCGCCCAAGCTCTTCCATTAAACCTTACTTATAAGAGTAACATTATTATTATTACTATTACAAACTTGACTGTGAAAAAGCATAATAATAATAATAATAATAATATTACAAGTATCCTATTAAATGCAATAATATTTTATTCACAGTAATGAGAAAATTACAGAAGAGGATTAGGTCCATTCAAAAAAATAAAAATAAAAGTCTATTCAATTATTTACTTATGACGGTAGATTAATGTTAGATGATGTTATTTTATCGCAAGTTGACAATTTCAATTGCTCTTCAAATACCCAAGTATTCTGCTATTTTTACATATTTGGCTTCTGATGATCAGACTGTCTAGTAATATTGAGCAATCTAAAAAAAAAAAAAAATATTCCCTCCTAAACACAAAAGGAGTTTTATCTTAATGTTTTAGTTTAATGTTCTGAGATTAAAGTCAGAATTGAATAGACTTCTTTTTTTTTTATGGCCCTAATCCTCTTCCGTAGAAAATAAAGGTGTTTAGCTCTTTATTAAAAAAAAAATCATGTACCAGGTAACAAAACTCCGACATATTTCATCCCCTGACTTGCAGCATTCACTCCCCTGGATGATCATGTAGCAACAGAGGTCAGTCACTCCTTGTGTAATGACCATTCCCCAAATAGGCTCGGTGTAGGATCACATTTTAATTAATCCATAAAAATACGGCAGTATCTCGCACTTGATCTTTGTACTGATGGCTGAAAACCCTTTTTACACCTCCATTTTACTGCTACTTCAAGAGTTTTAAAATCCGCAAGACTTTTATTATCTTTCTGAGAAAGAATAGAATAGAAAGATCCTGTTTTGTCCCACGGTGGGGGGATTTCAGGTGTACCAGCAGCAAAGAGCAAATTTACAGCACAGGAATAGAATCATGTACAGTTATTAGTTATTAAAAATGACATACTCAAGAAATTAAAGAAGTGTGCACCTGAGTGGGTGGGTGGGGGGGTTAATAAATGTGCAAAACATATGAATTTTCTGAATTGAGGCTTTGTGTGAAAATCCTTGTTTTAAGTTAAACCTTTGGAAATAGAAAACAATATGCTTAACCTTCATAAGGAAGTTTACAATGACAAAAAATATGCTCTTTATTCTCACCGCATATCAGGTGTCTTGAAAACATCTTGAATTGAGACTTTAAGGACTTTTATGAATCTAAGTACAAGTAAGGAAGTATTACCTATATTGTTTTCTAAAAGTCTGCATAAAGGTGTGTAGGTGTATTTACGTCTGAAGGTTGGTTTGTCCTCTGGAAAGCCCATGTGAAGGAAACCGGGGCATTTTTCGTCATGACGTGCGTGTAGGTCTGTCTTTTTTGCGTTTTCTCCCATGACTGAACAACTGTTGTACTCTTTCTATTAATATCCTAAAAAAGAAAAAAAAAATCCATTAAAAAACATTTGTCTACAAGTACTTTTATATTTATGTACAGAGCGGCAAAGCTACATCAGGAGGCGTTCTCACCATCATGAAGTAGAACTCACAGTCAGCCGTGCACGCCGTTTCAAACTCAAAGGTGATGCGGCCAAATTCTGTCACTGACTGGGTCGACACCGACGTAGGCAGCCTGAAGTTCAGAATGAGGAGAAAAAGGGTGGAATCAGCCACAGCAGAGAGAAACAGAGAGCTTAGAGACAACAAATGGAACGTGATGTGACTGTACTCACTTGAAGCCAGGAACATGGATGTTAAGAATGAGGTAATCATTATCGGAGCCGCCTGCTCCGCTGTGAATATGATCTCTCGCTGCTTCCCAACCTGAAAAAGTCAGCATCCAGAGATCAGCTAATATCATCTGTTTTTGATAAACATTTCAGCCCTACATTCTTTTAAATGCAGCAGCAACAAGGAGAGACAGTTACTTTTTGTTTGAAATGGTTTGGCTTTCTTGACTTTAGAGGTCTTCTTTTGGATTGTGTCGGTTGCTTTATCTGTCCTTGTGCATGACCATGAAATCATTTTGCTTAGTGTGTGTGTGCATATGTGTGTGCATGCGTGTGAGAGCGTAAACTAAAAATAAACAAAGGACAACAAAGGAAGTATCAACTATATCAGGTTACATCTGTTTATTTCTCTTGTTGAGTAACCAATTGTTGAGCAATTATTTAGACTAATCATCCAAAAAGTGGGAGATGGCACTTTTCTGTACCATAGAAAGCCAGACAGGTAATTATCAAAAGAGGAAAAGCATGAACTATTCCAAGATTTGAGCAGCACCCCTCGGATAAATAAATAATGTATGTCTCTTATCTTAAATAAAAACACAGAATGTAAAAATGGTAACTAAAATAAGGGAAACACAACATAAACTAAAATGGGAAACTTTAAAAGACCATGAGGGCAGTCGCGACACGTTCACATAATTCATCGGTTGACTATAACAAAACAGGTACTTCAATATTTTTACTGAACATATTATTATGGTTTTATTTCTTTTTAAGTACGGTACCAAGAGATGGGCAGGTGTTGCATTTATTTTACTATATCCAGCACTTGAATCAGTTGCCACTGCTCAACCTCATGAATACTTCTGAGAGGTCTATATTTAACCAGGTGGGGCGCCAAAAATATGCAAAACCAGAAGTCAACTGCAGGAAATAATAAATGTAAAAGTGTTTAGCCTTCTGTTAACAATTACATCAAAACATACGTTATCAAACTCTTGAGCTCATTTCAATGAGATGGTTGCAAACTAAATTCCTCGTGTTTTTTAAGGTTGTATTTTATTTTAACATGTTTAACATAGTTTTAAAAGCTGCAGCTTATAATATGAAAAAAAACGAATAGTTTTTTATGGCTAATATTTCCATACAGCTTTATATTCCAATTGTACCTTTATATGTTCATATTTGCACTCTATGTTACTTTCACAAAATCCAGATCAGTTCATTGAGGATGTTTGTGGTTTTACTGAAACAAACGATACATTTTTCAATTAGGATTTGATTATTTATGTGTAATTTTAACTTGATATGTTAATAAAGTGGTTTAATAAAAATACATTTAAATGTAAATGCATTATGTTTGGAGTTGTGTACGTTTTCTGAAAATACCTTTATTTTACATTTCAAATTTTACTTAAGTTATGCCTTTTCTTTACCTTTAAATTACTTCTCTTACTTGAGTTTTGGTCTAAATGTGTGTAATTGTAATCCCTTTTATTTAAAATTACAATTTATGTTTTATAGCTTGATTAATCATGTTTGAAATTTTCGTATTTAAGATCTTCATTAGTGTAAACCTGGCTTCATTATACTAAGTCTGTCTTAACATCTGCAATTAATTTTGGCTTTCTGTGTGAGGAGTTTATTGAATATTTTCTTCCAAATAGGTTTAGAAAGACCACAAACGTGATCAATAATGTTGGATAAGAGGAGACCAGCTGCAATATTGTTTTTGGATTTATGAAGATATCCATCAATCTACCAATGCAATATCAGATATTCTGCTTAGATTTATATTTGAATACCTGCTTTTGGTTAGAATTTTATTTTGAGGCATCAAATAAATTTCAACTTTGGCTCTAGAAAAGCTAAAACTCCTTTTGTGTTTAGGAGGAAATCTTTTCTTTTTTTGTTTTGTTTAGATTGCTCAAGATTACTAGAGAGTCTCAATCATTAGAGGCCAAGTATGTAAAAATAGCAGAATACTTGGGTATTTAAAAAGCAATTGTAATTGTCAAGTTGCGTTAAAATAATATCATCTAACATTAATCTACCATCATAAGTAAATAATTCAAACCAATCGCTGCAATCAGCTCGGAAAGAGCAAGTTTTTTTTGTCTTTTACTGTGTTGATAATATTATGGTATGTAGAAAAATAGAAGGTTTAAACAAATGCCAGTAAATTAAAATTTTTCTTTAACAGGACTAAAAAAGATTTTACTATTTTTCTGTGGTAGTAGTGACGGATTAGCTCAATCATCACACTTTGGTGCTTTCAGCTTCCTCTAGCCCAATTATGGAATCGCCAAAGAATTGGTCAAGGCCAATTTTATTTATATAACACATTAATAACAAGTGTTTTATAAGCCAGACACAAAACTCATTTACAAGATAACTCTGTAAAACATTTACAAATCAAGGGATTAGGAAGTTAAAAACAGACTTCTGGTTTTAAAAAAGCCACTTAAAAATCAACTTGGACTAAAAGAGTTTTGGGCATTCGTAGAGGTAGGCTGTTCGACAGAAGGAGAAGGGGACTGCAAAATCCGCAGTCATCTTTATTCTCGTTCTGGGAACGTTTAATAAGATCTGCCCAGATGAACTCAGAGGTCTGCTGGGGGTGTGGTGGCTTGCCGGTCCACTAAATACTTCAGAAAAAAAAACATTTAAGACCTTGAAAGTGAGCAGTAGGATTTTAAAGTCAATGCGAAAAGATGAGAGGAACCAGAAAGATATCAGATAAAACCAGTGCCAGCATCACCAAATACATAGAAAAGGCTAGAATTAAGACTACCCACCAGTCATTCTGTCACATTTAGAGTTGCCCACATTGAAGCAGGAGGTCTTCATGTTAGATGGAAGAACATTCCACCATTTATACTCATAGCCCAGGATGGGCTCTGTACCTGCTGGACACCTCTGACACGCTAGAAAAGGAATATTAAAAAGCACTATTAAGTTTACTGGATAATACACAACTGATGATGATGATGGTGAAAACAAAAAAACTAATGATAAAGAGTTCTTACGTTTTAACCCGTCAGAGTACGTCCCGGTTGGGCAAGGGGAGCAGGTAGCCGTGTCATTGTTATAGAAACCAGGGTTACACGGGGGGCATTCCTCCTGTTCACCACTCTCAGGCAGCGTCTCTGCTCCAGAGACACCCTCCAGACAGATCTTGGGTTCAATCCACTTATACATGACCTGTGTCTAAAATTACATAATCATCAGAAACTGCGATAACAGAACACGTCTATTCAGCATGTTTGAATTGCCACCTTCTCCCTCACCTTGCCTTCCTGGTCACATGGTGCGTGGATCTGGAAATAGTCCTTTTTGGAACAAGGAGGTCGGTTCTTACACTCAGCCGATTCTTCCTCTGTCAGGCAAAACGTGATTATCCAAGGCACAAAAGAAGCATTAGTAAGGGGGAAGATTAAATAAAATGACCATTTTCTATAGGGAAATTTTACATGTCCAGAACAGTTTTCCATAAATTCAAATTAAATGAAATGAGGATGTTTTTAGAGGTTTTTTCTAACACCTATCTTAGACAATACATCACATAAACTCAATTTCATTTAGTGGGGGACAAAAACTCAAAACCTATTAGCAGCAACTAATTTTTTCTGTGATTAATACAACCTGTCTTTGATTAATTTTAAATAAAACAGATAAATTAGCATAAACAAAGACACTAGAAATGACATTTTATATAAGCTAAACGTAATAAAAAATGTTATACATAAAATTACAAATAAAGGCTCATTAATAATATTAATTTATTGAACAGAAAATATTCACATCGATCCATCAATGAGCCAGCAAGGCCAACCAATACCAGATTGTCCAACACTTCCCGGCAGAACGTAAACGTAACGTGTGCATTTCCTGTATTTCAATGCGCCTAAAGAGGATTTAGCCTACTGAGTTTGTCAGTATTCTGGCAGACTTAGATATATAGACACAAGTGTTTCTAACAGAATTTAATTGTGAAGGGAATCTGTATTTTTTTAAAAATATTACTCTATAAAGAGCGATCCTGTCCCATTGATTATTGTGAACATAGTGCTCTATAGCGACATCTGGTGGGGCCTGGCCTCACTGGCCCCAAATGCAGAGACGCCACAGATTACATTGCTCATCATTGACAAATAAATTAGTGTGAGGTTCTTTTTGGTTTATTGATAATAGAATAAACCAACAAGTATTGAGAATTCAGGTACTTCTTTTAAATTTATTTTCTCCTTACAGTGTTATAGGATCTGTATCCTGTACAGTAGAAAAGGAAAGTTAGGTGACATCCGTGACCTAATTTTTACTTCCCAATCTGCTTGACCAGGAAGCCTCTGCAAGATACACCCACTAGGATGGGTAATAGGTAACTGGCCTTTTTTCAAAATGCACGAATAAGTGACATGGTTGCCTGTGTTTTTCATAAAATGGGCATTGGAAAACAAAATGCAAGTAATACTGGCAATTTAGAAGAGTGACTGAATTACAGTGTATACCCGTTTACACAAGTCTGTAGAAAAAGACCTGTGTAAAACCTGCAAAACCTTCATTTAAATTGATATCTTTAAGGCACAGGCCCCGTAGACCACGGACGGATTTTTAAGGGACGAGGCGCTGCTGCTGAATTTCGTTAAAGCTCCTTTGGAACGCAACTCTAAGATGTTATTTATTAAATATTTGTGAATATTCAAACCTCCTCTAATTTGAAAGGGATTCTAGTAGTTTCACAACATAAAGTATGAAGAGATGGCTAGAACACTTTGTTTTAGTCTGGATCGCAGCAGTATCTTATAAGCGAGAGAACACAAATCTCTGCTAAGTTTGTTGCAGTTGCAGCTTTCCAGGGACCTTGTAATGTAACAACATTGGTTACAAAGTATAATCCCTGTAAAAGAATCCTTGTTTTAGTTTCATTGTAGCTTTTAATTCTGAGATTTCAACATATTCTCTTTCCAGTCATTGGGAGATCTTAGTCAATTAGACACAGTTGCATCTACTGATCTAAAAGGCCCTGGTCTAAAGTGAAAAACGGCCAGTCAAAAGAAACGTTTTGGGAAAAGAAGTCCCTGGAAAAATGTTCCAGGTCTCATAGTCAAAATGTACCTTCAGTTATGCTCTGTGTTTCAGAGTACAACTAGTTTACAGTAGTAAGTAGTCTACTTGGCATACTACAATGCAGTAAATTTGGCAGTGGTTATTAAATTAAATAATGAAGCTATACAACAGCTTAGCCGTACCTGCATACTGAGTGCTAGTGTTGCATGGAGTGCATGAACTGGCTCCGTGGCCAGAGTAGGTGTCCCGAGGACAGGATTCACATACGGACGAGCCTGGAACGCGGCTGAATGTCCCAGGCTTACAAGGGAAACACTCTGATGTGTAGGCAACACCTTGTAGAGAGAAAATACAAAATGAGAAAAGGGAACAAACATCGGATACGTTTCTGAAATGTCCTTTTGCCACACAAACAAATTGTAGCCAACAGGGAGAAAGTTGCTCGTCTCTGACCTTCTATTTGGATGTTTTTCAGCAGCACGGGCTTCACCACGTTGGACCCCATCACCACACCTCCTGTCCGCCAGTACAAGATGTTGGTGCCAGATTTCAAATCCACCTAAAACACACACACTGTGCATCATCAGCTCACAATAGATTTGCTTATTGGAGGATCCAACTGGTTTCATTTGACATCTGAAACTACCTGAAGAAATTCACTTAAAATTTCAGTTGAGCATTTCGCAACACAGACGAATCTCAATAAATTTAGAATCTCGCTGAAGGTAAAACATGATTCATTCATTAAACACTGATATGTTTCAAACACTCGTTGCTGTTCATTTTTATCATTATTATTTACAGCTAACGAAAACATCAAATTGTTTCTCAGAAAATGACTACATTAATTAGAGAAATTACGGAAGATTACTAAAATACTACATTACATAAACGAGACCAACAAATGAATTTGATACACAGATGTCTCTGCAACTAGACTACTGAAAGGTATGATCATGTGCTGTATCGTCTTTGAACTCAATACTTGGTTAGGGCTCCTGTTGCATGAATCACTGCATCAACGTGATGTGGCTCTATTGTTAAGTTTCCTTTAATAACAGCCTTCAGATCATGTTTTTTTTTTTTACTTTTATTTCACCAGAAAAGCCTTATTGAGATTGAAATCTCTTTTCTAAGAGTGTCCTGGCCAAGACAGCAGCAAAGCAAACAAGTTTCAAAGAACCAAACACATTCAAACAATCTCAATTTTAAACAACTTTAAAACCATAAATTTAAAAATACATAATTCATTAACTATATAAAATCCTCAAATAAAGAAAAACATGGAGAGTCTGGTGTCTCATCTTCCTCTTGACAATACCTCATAGATCCTCCATGAGCTTTATGCCAGGCCAGCTTTCAGTGGAGTCTACTAGATCAAGAGATCAGCATCTCAAGCAAAGGTTGTCATCATAAGTGTAAAATGTCCTAGTAACGACTGCACTGACTTTGTACTTGTAACAGAGTGGTCCAACACCAGCAGATGCATTGCTCCCTAAATCATCACAGACAGTGGAAACCTAACCGTACCTCAACCAACTTGGATTCTGTGCCTCTCCACTCTTCATCCAGAGTCTAACACCTTGATTCAAAATTAAAATAAAATAAAAACATTTTCATCTGGAAACAAACCTTTGAGCCACTAAGCAACACTCCAGTCCTGTGTGTGTTGTAGCTGTTGTGGAACTGAGTTCTGTCAGTCTGGGCCTTGTTAAACTCACGTAAACTCTTGAAAGGACTGGACTTCAAAATCCTGTCTGTGCTGCAATCATCACTGATGCATGTGCATCTTTTTTAACCAAACTTTTTCCTTCCACCCAACTTTCCACTAATAAGATTATATGCAGCATTCAGTGAACAGTCAGCCTCTTTACCAATGTGGCTTAACTCTCTTTGTAGGGGGCGTTCTGTCTGCCAGATATTTATTTATATATGGTCATGTATATGTGTATGTATGGTGATGTGTAATATAATTATCTGAGAAACAGAAATTGGGGCATTTTATTAGCCGTAAGCCATAATTATCAAATAATATTCAGAATACAATAAACATTTAGAAATATATCACTCTGTGTGTAACAGATATGAGCTTCCCTTTCTGTATGGAATTACTGCAATAGACTGACTTTTATACTTGATGGCTGTGGTATACTGGAAGTACAGAGATCAAAGTTGAAAAGTGAATAACACAAGCAAACAAAAACTAATTACGTAGTCAAATTCAATTAATGACATTCTATGCTGCCTCATGGTGGTCTCTGTTATACATAAAGATTTACTGAAATTAGATGTCTGATGCCGTATTCTAAAAAAAATGTTTAACAGAATTGGTTCATAAATGTTTCAAATATTTTAGCTCACACTCATCAATACCAACTAAAGAAAAAAAGGCATGGAACCTATTTGTGAACACTATGATAAACCCAAATGAATTATCTGAGTTCATAATTTGGCTGGAAAATTACTGCAAACAGCCTTTCGTAACTTCAGTGCCTCCTGTGTACTAAGCGGCTTCCTGCATATATCCACCCACTGTTGCTGCTCAAAGCATTTATTTTAGAAGATCAGGGCAAGCTGCCAAAAATCTGTCCTTTGCTGGTGCTACTCATCACAGAATGTGAAACACCTACCGTGTGGGTTGCCCATTCCCCATGATTGGTGAGCTTGAGCCACTTGGTATCAGCTGACTGATCCATCTCCTGACACTGGTCATTCTGGATCTAAACAAAAAAGCAGCAGAAAATAATCAGATCTTTTTTTTTGGACAAAAACAAATACATAAATAATACCAATAAGATTTAGAACTGCTTGTAATGAAAACGAATGCCTGTGGGTTACTCACAAAGAATTCAAACAACAGGGTTTTATCCGGATACTGATACTCAAAGCTGACAGAGCCCTGCTTCTTCAAGTGAACAGCATAAATGAGGGAGACCGTACACTCGTCCCTGTTGGACTCCAGATAGTTTCCTTGAGGCACCCAGGAAGAACTGTAAGAAAAATAATGAAGTGAATAAAAATATATGTTACAGATGCAAAACGATTCTCTTTTTTTTTTTTACTCATTAACCTGTTGCAGCTGAGTTGGGCATCTCTGTGGAGGTCATTCCCCAGGGAAGTTGCTAGGCTACTGAATCCAGATGGCATCGTATCCCATTGGTCGAAGCGGATACCACTGCCGAGGGAGTAGCTTCCCGCTGCGCACTGGGTGCACTCCTGAGCAGACATCTCCAGGAACTCCCCGGCTTTGCATGAGAAGGCTAGGGGACGCAAAGGAGGACACAAAATGAGACGGAGAGGAAGAACTGCACAATAAATAAGTCATTCCTCAGCCTACTTCCCCTCACATTTTGTTAAATTCAGATATGCTGAGAAAGGGTAAAGCTGGCAGACAAACAGTGGTGCAAATCACTGCTGCAGCACAGCCGTGGAGGAGCTTAATCCTTACATCCTGTTACACACTGTGTCTGTCTCTAGGCTTTTTTTTTTTCTCCACAGAGCCATCAAGTTGTGGTGTTAGGGTTTGTTTGACAGTGTCAGCATTTCCTCATACCTGATATGGCTTACTGACAAAACAAAGAAATCCAAAATCTTTTTTTAAGAAATGTAAGTAAAATGAATGTCTCTAACAAGCAAGAGTGAATGAAAGTGCTTGTAGATGGCATCTGTGGATTTAAAGATGGTGATCAATCTGTGGATATACTAGGTGAGAATTATGCCAGCTAACAAGGAAACACAAGAAACGGGTGTTCTCTCAGTAAAGTTAATTGAAGGCTGGGAAGGAAGAAGGAAGAAGGAAACAAAAACGAACGATAATGAGCCTTCCTACCCTGCACCAATTTTTGACTTTTTCACAGGTATACAGCATAGGAAATGTAAACAGATTTCGGTTGGAGACAACCCTTATGACTTTCCTTAGTTTCTATTTCGTGCCACCTATACAGTTGTGGATGTGTAAGGTAAGAACCTAGAAATGTTTCTCTATCTCCTTGTTTAAAATCTGTTAAATATAGAGTAACAAAAGATTAAGCTTGTGTTAAAACAACAGCAAATTGATGTAACAATAGTGTTACATCACTTTGGGTAAAAAGATATAATCTGATCTCGCATAAATGAACAAGTTTTTTTTTAACTCAACAGGATAAACAGGTTCTAAGTGAGTCTAAAAGAATAATTGCATCAACACCTTGCAGAAGATCCACATTCATTACATAGTTAAACTCCATCTTCCTGGATCCATTGTCAAAAGGTTTTTATGAGGGCAACTTCCCAAAAGCCAAAAAAAGGATTCAAATATTTTTTGATACCACCAGAGAAAATGTTTCTGTGACTTCTGTCTATAACTTGGAGCAATTCTAAGCCGATTCGTTTGAAACACAATTCTAAGAGGTTACATGCTTCTGCAATTAAATAATGTAGCTTTTCTCCCTGCAACACGCTGCCTGGGTCAGTTGTAACGTACCTTGAGTTGAAATGCAACATTATGAGAAAACCATCACACAAAAAACCTTTTTATGAAACAATATCTCGAGCTTCTAACATCTCCCAAGTCATCTGAAAAATGTAAGGAGTACGGCCAAACACCAAACCCGGCAAGACACGGTCTACAAGTGCATCGGAAGGTGCGTCAGAAACCTGAACACACCATCCCCACATTAAAACATGGTGTTGGCAGCATCATGCCAGAGAAAAAATACTTTATGTCAATTCTTTCTGCAAATAAATATGGGGAGCAGTTAAAAAAATAAAAATATGCAGAGTAAATCACATAGTTTGTGACTGGCATAGCTACTGGCAAACAGAAAACAATACAGTGATTTGATGCATTATTCTTGCAAACGCTTTCCTATGTGTTAGACCAGGGGTTACCAACATGGTGCCCATGGGCACCAAGTAGCCCCGAGGACCACATGTGGTGCCAACAAGCCTGTTCTAAAAAAAAAAAAGCCCAATCCACCAGTGAGCTATGTCTATAACGTTATTTTATTCCATTACTCTTCCTGTTCATTCACACCTGCATTTATATAGATTTTAAAAATGACAATATCTATAACAAAGCATGAAAAATGGGTTTATTTTACATAAAGTTAAGGTGAACTCTGACTTTTCTAGTTCAAAGGTCAGTACTAGAGGCCTTTGTATGACACAGCACCAGTGAAGTAGCTCTCAGTCTAAAAAAGGCTGGTGACCCCTGAGTTACTATCTGAGCAGAAATAGAAGTGACACCTTTACGTGAACCTGTGGATTTTTCAATCAACCAATTTTCCAACCTCATATTAGTAGAATATATATATATATATATATATATATATATATATATATATATATATATATATATATATATATATATATATGCGAAAAGAAGCCTCGGCATACAATCTGATGATTCCAACTTACTGCACTCCGTGCCCCTCACTGGCTGCGGTAGTCCGGTGCAGGGCCTGGGACTCTGCGGGATGGCCACTCTCCACCGAGATCCTGTGCTGTCACACTCCGTGTACTCATAGTAGTAGTCCGTCTGTCAAAGATACACACAGCATCTGCATAAGACATCCCACACTACAACAGGATTGACACTACACAAAGAACCAATGAGGGCCAAAGGCAGGTCATCACTGTGAGAGGGCACCCCCTACAAAGCAGAGCGCTGAGTCATCTCAGTGGGAATATCCGGCCAAATCAAAGCAGACTACATAAAAGCGCAACCGCAGTCGCAACAGACACCCATATCCCTTTCCATAACCACTTGACTCAGAAGAAGGCAAACAAGTCAAGGGAGCCTGCTCTGGTTGTTATCTCTTAAGCGCTGACCCCTCCCCGGGCCAGGGCACATAACATACTATCACCATGGAGATGGCAGCGGGGACAACGGCAGCAGAGAAGGTCATTTTTAACATTTCCCCACTGAACGCAACTGTTTCAGTATTCAATACATGAAGAGAAATCTGGTCGATTCATTTTCTTGAATTGGGTTTTTCTCGCTCCTTTTGCGTATGGAGAGAGTAGGCCTAATATCTGGCTTGTTATTATTTACAACAGCGGATGCGTCCCGTTGTCTGTAAATGGAGCCAAAGCCAAATAACAGCAACGATAAAGCACATGCAGAACACATCTAAGGCGAGGTGACGAAAGACAACAGGATCATACTTGTATTCTACTGACTTGTGCTACTCTGAACCCTAACCATCTCTTTTTGCTCCCACAGAAATTGTTAACAACGACATAGATGGAGGTTTTTCTGTATTTCTCAGAGCGACTAGTAAGAATTTTCTATGAAAATCAATCAAACTGAATCAGATTAGGTTTTTTTCTCCTATGACACAATGCATTATAGTCAGTATTTCTTTCTCTTTGCTATTTTATCGTGAAATCAAGACAAAGTCCCCCCCTCATAGACACAAGCTTCCATGTGGCTATGCCTCTAGTGAAATCACGTAAATTGTCTCATCAGAGTACATCTAAGTTTATCAGCTTGTAATATTTATCTTCATTTTTCCTAGGTTTTAAATCAAAGTGCTCCTTTAAAAGGAGTTTATCTTGATATGGCTGGAGACAGACATCTGAGCTCAGGAGAATGTGGCCACAATAAAACACACGGATGCAATTTTTTTGGTAATTTTTATAATATGTAATTTGTATAATTTAGAATTTTTCATTTCAAACTTTTTTCTTTCTTTCTGAAAACCATATGGTCAGCTAAGATTATTTTTGAGCACCGGTGTCCTGCAGAAATGCAGCATCACATGCAACGTCTGCCGAAAATGATCCACAAGCTGGCGATCAGATTCTGGCTAAAACTTGTGAAAGTTGAACCCCTTGCAACTCAGATGCTACAAGATCTGTTAGAATTAGTCCAACTCTCATCCCCCATAGTGTTTCCAGCCAATTAGCACAATTCATGTTGCGTCTTCTGATGTCATACACCCAAATACACACAAGAGCAGAATTAAACGTTTTTTTTCCTTCGGTTCATTAAAAAAAAAAAAAAAAAAAAACATTCTATTTTGTAAAGTCCTGCAGAGTAAATCCATACTTTGTAATCCAGCTGAGTTTTTATTGTAGCATCCTTTCGATATAGTATCCTTATATGCACTAATTTAGCAAAGTCAGACTTGGATCTGTTTTCCTGTCAAAAAGGCATTTGGATTGCGAGGCCACACTTCATCATCCCTCAAAAACAATGTTGCTCGAGAGAACTGAACGCCACAGAGGAAAGGGTGCCACGACCTGCTGCATATATAACAGGAGAGCAACATTTGAGCCAGTAATTTAGAGGAATGTTGCCCCTATCTGCTGCTTGTATGTGTGACTGCGCTGCCAGCCTCTTCTGAGGAGGTGTTGAGGGAAACCAGAGCCACAGGGAAGGAAAGGCCAGTCCATGCAGGAAACTGATAACAGCCTGAACAGCTCTGTGTGGTGAAGTTCAACACTCCCCAGACCTCATCATAGATTCATGCTAACAAAAATCATTACAATCGGAGCGGCGGTTAAAGATGGCTCCCCATCTGTTGTCCGTTTATTATAAGGGCTTTAACATAGACACATTATCAGTAACCAACCCGGAAATGTGTCTTCATCCATTTTAATCGTATTCAGGCTATCCATTTAATTTGTTTGCAGCCTCAACAACTAGCCGACGCGTCTTTGTTCCTAAATGTCACCTTTGGCATCACTATAAACACAAGACATCTGCTGTTTTCCCTCACCTCAGTGCACTGCCGCTGTCCTTTGGCTCCGTCCATCAAGCAGAACGTGTGGAGGAGGATGAGAGCGCATCGGGCGACGAACCGAGCCGATGACCGCATTGTGGATCGCGGAGAGGAGCATTCAATTTGGTTTGGGGAATCAAACCTCTATCCAGCAGGACTGTCTGTGTAATGAACCCGGCGAGATAAACCCTCTGTCCGACCACCGCTCGACACCTGCCTCTGTCGCCTCTGTAACTGGCAGATATTCAACCCGGCCTCTCCACCTGCGATTATCCCCAGATTGTGCGTGCGCTCCAGGCGCTGGCGCTCATCTGATCCGAGCTGGGCTCAGCAGAACACCACTTCCGCTCGATTGTCAGAATAAAAAAGGGGAGAAGTGCACGAAGGAAGGCCTGATCTTTCGTAGCAAACTAAAACCGTACTGGCCGGCCTCTTTGGATTAATAATGACAGTATATGCATTGATGTTGATGTTTCTCTCCTTACAATTTTATGAAAGAGCAAAAATTCTGGTGGTGTATTTTGAAAGGGAAATGCTGAAATGCCTTTTAGGGAGGCGCGTCTACGCTGACTTGATGCCACTGTGAGTGTTTGTGTTTTCACATTATGAGCGGTCGTGGTTGTTGTCTGTGACGCTGCTCTATGGTGAAAATCTAAGCGCGTAGGAAAAGTTAGCAGATTCCGCTCGGTAATCCTGGATAGGCCTTCTGACAAATAAAAAAACGTTCTGTCCTGTGCGTTTTTCTGTGTTATGAGCGTCGGAAGTCCACAGTATCAAAATCGACGGTGCTGTAGTTCATCATAATGACCACCAGAGGGAGATAAAACTTCATATCAGTAAATATACAACCAGATTTGTGCAGATCTCACCTGGCGCCGCTTAAAACACAAACCAAATAAACGCAACACTTAGGAAGTACAAAAAATGAATAAACAATCAAGGTTTTAAAAGCAAATATATATACATAAATTTGGTATTTGTGTGCATGGAAGCATGGAATCACTAATACGGATATTGTGAGAGTTATAGTTAATTGCGCATGTCATGATTTCTAGTTAACGCTTCTTACTGTGTGCATTCAGTACTGCGATGGCTCGGGGTAAGAAACTGTCTTAGATCATCCCCCTGCTGCATGACCCAACTGGCTGCTGTTGTAGTTTTAACTGTGATGTAACAGGGACTTTATGTTCTGTTTGGTAAGCAGTGCTTTTCACCTTTCGTCTCTTCAATGGATGCCGTTTTGGCCCACAATCTTTCTTACTGTTCAGTCATGAAGACTGGCCTAAAATGATGCAAGTGAAGCCTGCAGTACAATATATGTTGTTGTTTTAGGGATTTATTTATTTTTATTTATTTTTATTTATTGATTGATAATGGATTTGTATTTGTAATGGGTTTATTTAGGGTTATCTTTTGGGGGCATGACGTGAAATATGTAAGCATGTCAAAAGCCAAAACAGTACAAAAGGTATTACCCATATAACCCTGCCACTATTGAAATTAAAAACCTTGCAATATACCAGAAAATTGTATTATTTTTTATGGGGTTAGATAATATGTTCAGGTTTGCCAGATCCTAGCTAGAAATATTTTTTGTGTGTGTAACTACTGGGCCTAAACATGGCAAATATAAATCATATTTTAAATGTCATAAATCAAGCCTTTAAAAATGTTTCTAAAAATTAAACAAGCAGTTTTCTGTCATTGTAGCTGTCTCCAAGATACTTACAAACTGAGAGGAAACGATCTCTGTGTACATCCCAGGACAAAAGACAAGCTCATGTATGTTTCATACAAACACCACGGGTCAGTTTGTCAAGGTGCACGACATTCACAACATCAAGTTACTTGAAGAAGTGGTAGAGGCTGGCAGAGAAACGGTTTGTGCATTTTAATCATTCATTCATTGGCTACTAAGAGGGAACAGAGAACACAAGTAATGGAAATGTAACATTGATGGACAAATTTAATGTACAAAGCTTCCTAACTGAAGGAAAGTTGAGTTTCTCCAACCACTTTGCCCAAATTCATCGGATTTAAATCATGCTTTCACAAAACACTGTAAGGATGGTTAATATAAAATCTGGCACTTTTGTGAACTCACACCGACCCTTTGGAAAGACATGGAGCTCTTTGGATCTTCCCCATGCTAAAGAGAAGAAAACCAGATATTTTGTGCAGATACTATGTGCAATATCTTCATAATAAAGTGCCCTGCAAGAATATTTATACTTCGATATTGTCACATTTTACTCTTTTACAGCCACACAATCCATTGTATTTTTTGTAGAAGTGAGACCAACACAAAGTTGTGCATATTTTTGGAGTAGAAAAAAAAAGGATGCATGGTTTTTAAAATGTTTTACAATTAAAAATATAAACGATGTGTGACTTGCATTTTAGTTCAAGCCTCTTCAGTCTCTGCTTTGCAGAACCAGCTTTCGATGCAGTCTCAGTTCCAAGTCCTCTGGAGTACGTCTCTACCAGTTTTAGCATTAATATGAGAAAACTTTCAGAAACCGTTTTCCCCTTCTTATTTGCAGAATAACTTAGGCTCAGTCAGTTTGGATGGACAGTGTCTGTGAACTGCTGTTTTTCCACCTAATCTCTATCGCACTGAGGTCTAGGTTTGACTTTGCTACTCTAACATGAATATTGTCAACATTAACCATTCTAGCATAGCTCTGGCTGTACGTTTGGTGTTCATCCTCTCTGTCCCTCCATGTTTAACTACGGGCTAGCCGTATTCAGGGTGATGTGTGTTATTTATCTCTACAACACCTCACATTTTGGAAGCTCGTGAAAAAGCTTCATTTTGGTCCAATTTTACCAGAGCACAATAATCCATGTGTGCTTGGCAGGACGTGTTTTTATTTTGCTCTGACTTTGTTATCACCATGTTTCCATAAAGGCCAGATTAGTGAAGTGTTTGGTTGTTGGTCAGGTCAGGTCAGGTGGACGACAATGTTTTGGCAGATTTCATTTTCATTTTCAGATGAAGGATTGGGCAGTCCCCTGTGAGATGTTCAAAGCTCAGTATATTGTTTTATAAAGTAACACGGCTATAAATGTCTCCATACCTTTATTGTTGACCTGTCTGGTGTGTTGCTTCTTCACGGTGCAGTTTGTTCGGCACGGTTCTCCTCTAGCAAATGTCTGGGACCTTCGCACAACAGCTGTAGCTAAGCTATCAAGAAGTGACACACAAGTTAACTCTATTTACTAAGGATGACTTCTAAAGGTAGCTGGTTACATTTGATTTTATTAAGCAGTATTTGAGTAAAGAGAGTTTAATACAAATGCGTGCCACACTTTTCACTGGTTTTCTTTTTTTTAAACTGAAAACCATTTACCCGTTTTTATTATAATGTGATAAACGGTGAAAAAACTCAGAGTGTACAAATACTTTTGCCAGGCACAGTAACCAAAGTAAGAAGAAGACCTCTGTATTGTACCATTATTATATATAGTCACATATCTTATAAAAAATAGATCTAAACCAGTGGGCCAGGCTTGATAAACAACTGATGCAGAGCATTTGTATGAATATTTAAGCAGCAGTCACCCAATGGCAGCCGAGTGTCTCCTCTCTCGCCCTTTCTGCGAGGAGTGATGCCAGTCGGCCTATCTGCCCCGTCTCTTTCCCCCATTCCCCCTTTCTCTTTTTCATCGCAGGCCTATCTCTTACAGCGTTTGACTGTAACCTGAGCTCTCAAATTCAGTCATCTGTAACTCTCCCATAATATCCTCGATAGCCCAGGCCACAGCTCTGCGATCAGATGAGCTCATTAATTAATACTAGTGAAGTGTGGGGAAAGCGTATTAGCAGCTGACCCTGAGTCAGATGGTAACCGGAGTCTAAGCCTGAACCGTGTGGGCCGACCCCAGCCTCCAAGCTCACAGCAGCCCAGGTACTACCCGGCAGGGTAATGAGACACCCAGCAGCCAACGCATAAAAAGCGTCAACAAGTTCAAATGTGTGCAGGTTTCAGGGCCAGGACAGACAAGGGACGTGGAAGAGCTGAAGGGAATACTTGACAAGAGGATAAGATTGGAACATGGTTGTGCCTGGACAAGTCGGTAACCAAGTGTTGTTAGGGTATTAAGCCCACAAATTAATCTAAATTTAGATGTTTTCTATATTTGACTTTTACACATAACTTTACAAGTTTACAATGTATTTTGTTATGCAGATGAGGTGGTTTCGGCTTGTTTTTATTGGACAGAAGCTATTTCCAGCTAACTAACTGTGGCTCTCCATCCAATGTCTCTTGTATCCGCCTCATGTCAGTGAAAGTAAGATTTGTGTTCTTGTCTCTCGTGGTCATTTCTCAATCTGCAAGCATGCGCGGGCTTCCTTGCTCATCTTTGGCCCTTTGTTTTGGCAACTCTTCTGATGTTAACACCGATTCTGCACCTTCTGCTGAATCGAACGGCTCCGTGAGCAATAGAAACAACAATGGACTCACAGCAGCCGGTCCAATCACATCCCAACCTGCCGAAACCCCTCTCAGCAGCACAGAGGAAGAGCAGCATAAACAGCTTCAGAGGACTTTCACGTGTATGTCATCTAACTCCAGAAGAAGCAGGGACCTCAAGGCAACCAAGTCAAACTCTGGCCGCTATGTGCAGGACAAAGGTGAAGACTCATATTTTGAGTCTCCTCCACTTGGCAGGAACTTCTCTGGGAGCTCAGATGATGAGCTGGAGTTGGACCGTTGTCCAGAACTGGAGCACAGATACCCTCAGATCCCAAGACCCTCCATAATCATCAGACACCCAAAGGTAAGGAGGTCGTAAAAGGTTGAAAAAATAAACAAGTTAACTTACTGATCATGCTGTAAAATGAAACCCCCTGTTAACTATATGTTACCTGGCTTTGCCTTCTCGCTTGCTGCAATACCCCATATACCCACAGGGTGGCATTTGGACCCTAAGTAAAGTTGGAGACTTGATGCTTTTTGAGGAAATCTGCTTTTGACATAATGAAAGTCTGTGAAAAAGTAAAACATAATCATTTTTATCAGTAAACTGTAAAACTTTTAGTCTCAATTCTGTGGCCAGAGGGCTCAGTGACTGTAGACAAAATGTCACCGAAATGACTCTGAGCCCACATTCAGCATGACCTGAATGTGGGCACAGATGTTTGATCTCTCCAAACATCTGTGCCTTATATGTGTGCCTGTGTGTTTCTAGTTGCCATTGCTATTTTTTTAGCATTTGACATTCCATGCAATAATAGATATGATAATCAAATTTATAGCGAAAAATTACTGTAACATGCATTTATCAGAACCTTATGGCAAACTAAACACTGCAGAAGTGAAAACACAATTTGAAAAACACAACAAAGCAGATAAAATGTAAAGAGTTTAGGAATTATGTTTTGAAAAGTACACATTTAAGTCAAAAATGAGGAAAGAAAGACAGCTCTTGTGCAGTTTGAACCTCCATCCATCCATTATCTAACACGCCTATCCCTTGTGGGGTCGTGAGGGGTGCTGGTGCCTATCTCCAGCTGTCAATGGGCGAGAGGCGGGGTACACCCTGGACAGCAGTTTGAACCTTTTTAATTAAAATTGTAAATGATAGACTACGACAAAGCAGCACAATACTGTGAATGGGGAGGGAAAATGTCAATGATACATAGTTTGTTGATGTTTTTGTCAATTTTCCTTTAAAGAAAAAGTTCACCCTCAGTCACATTGGAAGAAGATGATCTGTGAACAGGGGCGATTCTATGATCTGACCTTTAGGGGTGCTCAGCCCCCAGTGTTGACTGTGATTCCTGGCATGAACAACAGGCTTTCCATGTTTAGTCCAGATGTAAGATTCTTAGAGTTGACACACGTTTGAGCTAAAGCGCGTCAAACAAGCTACAATATAGGCCCATTCAAAAGCAGTGACAAACAGATTGAAATGTTTTCACTTGATAAAACATTGTGCATTTGTAAAACCTGCATGATGGCAATAGTTAGACTAGCTATATTGATAAAAGTGAGGAATAATTTCCCTAAAGACACAAAACTAGGGTTAGGGCACTGCTGCAGTGTTTGTCAGTTGGCTGAAAAAAGGGCTGCTATTTCTACACCTTCCTTATTATCGTATTGCTTTGCTTACAAGAGAGACAAATTTTGCAGTTTGGATATATACCTAGTTACGGAGAGGCATTTACTTATTTATATTTATATAAATATATATATATATATATATATATATATATATATATATATATGCGGTCTCATATAAGACATAAGCCTGCCATTTATTATGGCGGTCTCATGTCTTCTGTCCAGCAAATTGCTAATAAGGTAATACATCCCTACACATATCCTTTATGAATTTACATACTGAACTTTTTTTTTATATATATATTTTATTAGGAAAAAAAACATACAGTTCAGATTTAACTTTTCAGACAGGCATTCTGAATCCACGACTGCATCTACTGAGCTCATGTTCAAGAAACAATTCATTAGAACAGTTGAAGCACTTCGGACACAGATGCCTTATGCACAAAAGAATATAGCTTAAATTAATTTTGCGACCACATCAACAGATTAAATAATTGCTTACTTTTTTGGTGTACCAAATTACCCTTGTAATGGTGTAATATTTTATGGGCTGTCCCTGATGATGAGAATGTCTGTCTTCGCCTCTGGTTTGTACTAATTTACTAATGGACAGTGTGGAAATCTATGTACAATAAAACCAATGTAAATAGTGTTCCTCTGTTTTATTTGTCTTTATCCTAATTCTAGAAGTAGAAATAGGCAAATAAATAGCACTATTATTTTGTGGAACCCTAATCATACTATTATAACTAAGCAAAAGTCTAAACAAAAAATAGTTGTTTAGGCGGCATCTATTGTTCTTATATTGCATATTATGTAAAATAAATTACACCTGCTATTTATGCCTGAACTGCCTCAAATGGTCGACAATAAATGAAAGCAATAATAGCAACGAAATATTGGTAAAAGTGATACTCTCACCTTTTCTGTGGCTGTGGCTAAGAATCTGACTTTTTAATAGTCTACAGTCTTTGTTTTTCCATCTTTTCAGCAGTCTTCAGAACGCCTGCCTGGCACAGAATATTTAGTTTTATAAAAGAGATTAGGTTTTTGTTGATAAAATGTATTATACTTCAGAATTAAATGCTATTTTGAGATGCTAACGTTGGTTACTTACATTTCTCAAGTTCCACAAATCAAAACTCTCCTACTTCTGTTCAGAACTGCACTCAGCAGCTTTCACCTATTTTAGTGCAGATAATATTTAGTTTCTTAACTGGGACTAGTTTCGCAGCCTAGTATTAATTGTAGTAACCGCAGTATCCCAGTATGAATGAACACTTAAATCTCGTGCTCCAAGCACGCACGCACAGGCACGCACACTCGCAATAGAAAACAACCAATCAGGAAGAGGGTAGGCGGGATTTAAGGCAGCACAACCAATGAGAGTGGAGTTAAAGGGGGGTGTCTACCATGTCAATCAAAGGCCAGACGCGTTAGTGATTGGCTGCGTGGAGCGCCAGGCCCCGCCGCTGGCGCACAGCAGCGTTGAAATGACACAGTGGTAACGCCAAGCGCTTCACACGGAGGCGCTCCGGGCGAACCTGTGCATGAACGCACGTCTGGCAGAGCCGGACCGACACGCAGGAATACTCTGAATCAGTAATTTTTTTAGGGGTGCTGAGCTAAGATTTAGGGGTGCTTGAGCACCCCTAAAAATGGCCTAAATACGCCACTGTCTGTGAAACACAAACATTTCCAGTCTTGCCACATATCTTCAATTGGATTTTAGTCTGGACTTTGACTGGGACATTCTTAGGCTTTGCCACTCAAAGCCTTTTATATTTAGGTTCTGTTTTGGTCTTATCTGAGCAGAGACATGATTTCCACATGATTGTATGTCTACATGTCATGTGGCAAACAAACAAGACTTAAGGTTTTCTATCAATAAATGCACTCTTCTTATCACTCTTACATAACACATGTGGGAAGTGCAAGAATAATAGTTCTCTAGTCAACAGAGTTTCTTACCTGAGTGAGACATTTCTGCAGCGCCTGCAGGCTTACCTTTGTAGATCACCTCTATGTATACTGAAATGTAATTACCTACAGGTTTACTTCACTAATTAGGTGACTTCTGAAGGCATTAGGTTGCACTGAATTTTATTGAGGGGTGTCAGGGTAAAAGGGGGTGAATCCAAATACATGTCACAGTTTTAAGATTTTTCTTCAAAACTCGTGTTGTTCTGTCAGACAAAATCCTGATAAAATACATTAAGGTTTGTGGTTTTAACATGAAAATTTGAAACATTTAAAAGAGGATGAATACTTTTGCAAGGCGCAGCAACTATTGACTTAAAACAAAAACAAAAAACAGCATTGCAAACCACAGTGTTTTTTTATTGTTGTACATTTCTAAAAATGTGATGTACAGTTTTATTGGCTATGTCATTTGTGTAAGTGTGGGTGTCACTTTAAAGGCTCACATTTTGTGTGTGTGTGTGTGTGTGTGTAAGGTTGATGAACCCACAATGATGAAACCATGTTTGCTGTGAGTCACATCTCAGCACCAATTATCCTATTTGCACTATAATTTCCTCATAATCCTAGAGGAGAATGACACACAGTGCAAGCTGTGTCCTCAGGCTATGATCAATATTGCTGATCATCTTTGGAAACTCCCGGAGAATGAGACGTTGGAGGAGGGGCAGGTTTCAATTTGCATCCTGCTATTTAATCTGCAATCTGCTTAGTGCTTCTTCATTCAGAGGGACTCACCGTATCTCATCCGCTGATGCTTCGACGTGTTGGGCTCATAATCTCGTTAGGTTATTTTATATAGTCTACATTAAGAAATTTGCTGTAAACACAACATTCATTAAAAGTGCTAATCAGACAAAAGATTTATAAAAGTTAGGGGTTTTTTTTCATTTAGAAAACCTGAACTTATTTTAACCATTGTTAAACAGTTTTTATAAAAAGGAACTTCTTACTTACAAGCTTGAGGCGAACTCAGAAAGAAACTGTGGAGAAACTGCTTCGTTTAGCAACGATTGTGCTGAATCACAGTGACTTTCAGCGATGTTATTTGAGCACTTTTGTCACTTTATATGGAAAGATAAAAAAGGCTTCCCTTTTTGTTACTTAACCAAACAAATATTAATCATGTGCAACACCCGCACTGGCTTCCTCTTGATCCTGACAGTAGTTTTGAAAGAAGGCAGATAAGCTGACTGTCAAGCAAACGTGATCCAACCAAATGCAGCACCCTTCTTTAGCTGAGTGACAACACACAGCCTAAAGCTATACTGACTCCAACCCGAGGGCGAAAATTAATGTCCAATCTGTTGAAATGCTCAAGGGGGGGGGGGGGGGGGGAGAATGTGACAACAATGGCATTCAAGACTAAAGTCTTTGTAAGAAAGAAATGTGTAGAAAACTCAGCAGTCATATTATGAGTAATATAGGTTATTCCAATTTATTTGTACAGTTTCTGATTCAATCATTGGAATTTCTTTTTCTAGACTTCCAGTTTATAGTATATAGCTTTCATCTGCAGGACTTGGAAACCTGTATCTCTGTGTATCTATCTCAGTGAATCATAAATTTTCAGCATGCCCATCCTTTCATACCCACCTAGGTTTTATAGGACACTTCCTCAATCCAGATCCAGCTCTCACCTGATCAGTCAGATTATTTCAGAAACATGCTAACAATGGTTTTATTGTTCCTGAAAATAAAATGTTCCTCTTTCAAACAATCAAAAAAGAATTCGACACTGCCCCCACAAAGCTGCACTGCTGTGACCATGTTATTAGCAGAAGAGAGGTGTTTTTTTTTATGATAGCGAACATCGGCTTTTAAAAACAGTGACAATCATCAACTTTTAACATAGGAAAGGAGAAGAGGGTGAACTAATTTTAGAAAGTGATAGGGGAAACATTTTAAAATGTCAAGCAAAATTCACACTAAAAACTTGTCAGGTACAGTTACAGAGAAAACAAAGAGGAATATACAAGCAAACTGAATACTGAGTATATGAGTAAACTGTTACTTCTAAAGGAAATGCATTAAGTAAATTTTCCCAAATTGAACTGTTCATATGTGAAAAAGCTGAAAATGAAAAGGGCGCAGCCTTTGTGAGAAGCTATCGATAAATGCAAATAGTAAATGATAAACAGAACTGTCCTTGCTCAAACATTCAATGCATACCGACAGAAACCATGCAGAAGAGCAGGATAAGCAATATGAAAATAAAGTTTTTAATGTACATTTTTGTTAAAAGTCGTCACATTCTGCTTTAGCCTTTTAAAATAACAGACATATGCTCATACTGTTGCAGCTAATGGAGTAGAGAGACAATATTGAACAATACATGTTTAAACAGTAAAATAAAAAAATAAAAAAAAAAAAATATATATATATATATATATATATATATATATATATATATATATATGTGTGTGTGTGTGTGTGTGTGTGTGTGTGTGTGTGTGTGTGTGTGTGTGTGTGTGTGTGTGTGTGTGTGTGTGTGTGTGTGCGTGAATGGTTGTTTGTCCTGATTGTCCCTGTGTTGCCCTGCGACAGACTGGCGACCTGTCCAGGATGTACCTCGCCTCTCGCCCGGTGAACGCTGGAGATAGGCACCAGCAACCCCCACAACCCCATGAGGGATAAAGCGAGTCAGAAAATAGATGAATGGATTTTTATATATATATATATATATATATATATATATATATATATATATATATATATATATATATATATATATATATATATATATATATTTATTTGTTAATTTTTTCAGTTGGCTGTTTGTAGCCACAACATTTATCAATGTTTGTTGTTAGTAATGCCACTCATTGCGTACTATTGAAATTAGTTGGTGATTAGACTAGAAAAGTGAGTGTGACCTTTATAAGGAAACCTACTAGGTATTTCCCTTTTGCATCTGAATGATATTTTTACTCATGGCAGCTACCATCATTTTACAGAGTATTCTATATATGTAAAACCAAGACAGTTTTAGTTTTTTCTAAAGTTGCTGCATAGCCCTGAAAAGTCTCAGGAATTATGCAATTTGCTATTAGCATTTTCCAGGTCTAGATAAGTATAGGAAGAAAGACGAGTGAAAATGAAAAAAATGTGATTAATCTTATTTCATCTTCTACAGGACAAAAGGCATTGTGTAACAAAAGATCCAAAAATATATTTTCCTTGATTAGAGAAAAGATTAATTTAAATCCAGGTATTATATAACCTGTGGATCTACATTTTACAAATGGAATAAGGGCAACACAGTTTGCTAATTATGCTTGAAATGATCTGCATTTAGTTTATGATAATCTGTTTATTTTTGTTCAGGTCCACGAGTTATATATTTGTAAATAAAGGTGACCTAAGTTGGTTCATATTTTATTTGCTTTATTTTAAAAAAAAAAAAGCTCTTTGCTAGACTTCACAAACTGGAAGGAAATTTCAGAGTTGCAGTTTCATGAAATGTGAAACATACATATCATAAGATTCATAAGACTTTACAATTACTCAAGCCATGTTAATGTTGTTTTTTTTACTCAAATGTCCAGAATTTTGTAAAAACCACAGTCAAAACTTATCAGGAAAAATATGGAATTTTAAAACTCAAATTGTGCGACAATCATACTTTTTTCTGAACAATTAAAGTCCATGACTCTTTAAGGTGTCATGTCCATTAGATAAATGTGTTTGTTGTTCAGCTATGACCTTACAACGACTGACAGTATCCTTTTTTGTTCTCTTCCCACACACTCCCCTCAGGAATCAGAACTCCAGAAAACCGAGTCTGACAGGTCTGATAACAGGAAGACAGAGGATGGAGGGTTATCAGGTATGGAAAACAATACAAGCTTCTTCCTTTTTACTTCCCACTCTCTTATCCAACCCTACAACTTTTACGTAGGAGCTGTGAGTTGCTGATCTGAAAATGGAAAAAAGTTTTACCTTCCTGCTGACGGAAGGGCAACTTAGATTTTAATGTGGAGTGAGAAGATGGGGGAAATGATGAAGTTCACACAGTTATGCTCCCAGTGAGCCAACATATTATTATAGAGGAATTTTTTTTCACTCTACGACCAGACTTTTTATGAAGGATTGGGGAAATCTTTTTCTGTCAGTGTGTAAATCCCATTCAAGAGAAAAGAGCAGACACAAAGTGGGTGCAGCTTTGTACGTGTTTCTCTGTGGGTTTGCATGTGCATTCTCCCACCTTGCCTGGATGTCTGGGAGGAGTTAAGTGCTGGCGGTTACCTTGGGAATGAGTCTCGCGCCAGAGCAGTGGGAGGAATGGAGAACTATAAATGGGTAAAAAGATGGAGCTGAGTGGCTGATTAATAATCCGATTGAGTGTGTACATTGTGTGTCTGTGTAGGTCTTCATATTGTTAGTGTGAGTTTGAGGCTGTGCCCGAAGACCTCCAGTGTGTAACGAAAGCTTTGCAGGCCTTTCAGCTAAATCCATTTGACAAACATTACAATCAAGTGATGATTTAGGAAGATGTATACATCTGTGAAAATAAACTCATTAACTTAAAACGTATTGTAAACTTTTAAAAAAAACACTACAGCACAGATTTTCAGGTGCAGAAAATAATGTATTTCATTAGATTTAATAACATTTAGAATGTTCAAATGATTAGGATCTTGTAAGCAAAAGTGGGGATGACTGATGAATAGTTCTCAGTCATCCATCATATAATAGGTATTACCAACACTGAGCCTCCAAAATTGAACATTTTACTGTGTACTGATGCAATACTGAACACTCTGAGCTAGTTCACTGCTAGTAGAAATTGAATATTAAAGTAAACTTCAGTAGGTTTGTAAAAAAAAATATATATATATATACAGTATATATACATATATATATATATATATATATATATATATATATATATATGGTTTTTGCATATTTGTTAAAACTGTCACAATGTCCTGACATTAGAAAATGACACAGATGATGTGTGGGGGAATAAAATCAAGCTTCTCTGGCTCCTCCCAGTGGTCCTACCGCCACTTGCAGAAATACACCGCTCCCGGTCAGAAACAACCAATCAGGACCAGGAGGAATTTCTTAGCAGTCTCAATCACCTTCTTGTATGCGCTGCTCACATCCCTCCTCCACACAGCGCATATAGACCAGTTCACGCGTGACGTCACGCGTGACGTCAGCGCTACATCCGGATCTCGGTGGTTGGCAAAAACAGCGCTGTTCTCGTCTACTACTGTGACAAAACGGGTGATTTAGAGCGTATTTTTAGTTAGTTTATTTTTGGAATCTAAACAATGCCTACGACTTGTTGTGCTCCCGGTTGCACACAGAGGCATTCCAAATCGTCGGATGTACGTTTCTGTCGTTTACCGAAGGAGGAAAGACGAATAAAGAAATTGATATTTTCAATGAAAAGAGCGCAGGCAGACACTCACAATGGACTGGGGGATCCATCATACTGCGACAGAATATGCAGTCTACACTTCATCTCCGGTAAATACAACTTAATTCTGCTCTAGTCATTGTTGTACTTAAATAGCGGCGGAGGGGAGGTGGTGATCGCTACACGGGCCGGAGAAGCGGTAGCAGCAGCCGCTGACTATTCCGGCCCGTGTAGCGATCGCCACCTCCCCTCCCCTCCGCCCGTTCACGGGCGCTAGTACTTCTGTGTTTACGCTCCAATGTCGCCAATACCCCCACCCATTTTAACAAGACAAAAACACCAAAATAATCCGTAGTGAACTATGTTTTTTTTTTTAACCTACCGGGCGGGTCTTCCTGTCCGACTCCGCGTTCGTATGTTACACAAACATGTCTGAACATCCATCCATCCATCCATGTTCTGACCCGCTTAATCCCTCATGGCGTCGCGGGCGTTGCTGGAGCCTATGTCCAGATATAATATAATTGCAGCCGTCCAGTGGTTTCATGCTTCCATGCTCTCTCGTGTGTACTGGCCTGCGTGTTTATAAGGTAGCTGTATGTGTCGCGGTACTGAACGCTTGGCAGCATTTCACAGACTCGCTCCGTCCCTTCAGGCTTTTGCTGTGTGGATCTGGCAATCTGATACCATCAACCATCAACTTAGTCTTAAAACGATCTTGTGATACGTTATCTAAAGAAGAAAAATACGTGGAGAACTCGTCAGTTTCTCTGTTTGCGTCCGCCATTGTGTTCGTCTTTTGCCAACCAGTCCGGCGCGCATGCGCGAAAAACCCGAATCAAAACAATAACAATGAACTGGTCTATTGTCATTCAAGCTCAAGATTGCCAGTGTGCTGCAGCTGTGCTACTGGCAGAGAAACATCTTGCTTTACAGGAAAACTGCCAATTTTTCTAGTGACACCTGCTCAGAAAACAAAGACAGGTAAACAGAAGAAAACCAAAGATGAAAAGCAAACTAAAGAGAAAGAATAAGGCAGAGGCCAAAATAAAACAAGGGTAAACATCGGAGCAGCATGACAGGCTCTGCAGTGGGGGAGGAGCTGTGGGGTGTGGGCTGTAACACAGCAGAGAGCAAGGGGGAGGGACCTGTAATGCTGGGCTCACACAGCAGAATAATTAGCCAGATTTTTGCCCCAATCTTCCCCTTCTGGCATGCCCCAATTATCGGGATGGCTTTAAAATAATGTTATGGTAAATGGCTTGTACTCTTTTAACGCTTTATCAAGTCCAACGACCCCAAAGCTCTTTACACAACAATCCGTCATTCACCCATTCACGCACACATTCACACCCTGATGATGGTGACCTATGTTAGTAGCCACAGCTGCCCTGGGGTAACCTTGCCTGCAAGATGAAATCTTGTGGTATTTGTGCATTCACAAACACACAAGAATTCATCTTGTACCGCATCGGCTTCAACCGTTTGTATCCAAACCAAAATCGGTTTGGGCCAATCACATTGCAGTATCGAGGTTTAAGGTGGGACATCCCAGTGTCACGAAAGCAAGAGTAGCTGAGCCCACAACCAAACCAACACAAGCATGGCAGCGCAGGACAACGCACGTATAGCTGCTGCCATCACATCTGTTTTGTAAGAATCCCCAATTTCTTCTTTGATAGTAAAACAGCAAGAAGTGCCTTGACT
The DNA here is from genome assembly GCA_037039145.1 of Fundulus diaphanus. Lineage (NCBI taxonomy): Eukaryota > Metazoa > Chordata > Actinopteri > Cyprinodontiformes > Fundulidae > Fundulus > Fundulus diaphanus. The sequence goes on from CM073134.1 coordinate 23,337,731, forward strand.
AGCTTACCTTCTAGTGGTTTCTCATTACGCTCATGGTTTAATTTGATACTAAACCAACCTGAGGTGTGACATTTACTGGGAGGAAAAACACTGTCTCTTTGAAAAACACTAGGAAGGATGGAGTTGCCACTTCGGAGAAACTTGTTTGTAATAGCTGTAAACTCGGCTAAGTGTGGATGTAGTCCAATGTTGGGTGTTTTGCATTGTCATCTTAATACCAAGAAGGTCCCTGGTTTAAGTTATTGTCACGGTTTTTTAAATGGTGTTGTCCTTATTGTTGCTGTCTCTGTGCAGCTTCCTCTTACATTGCAGAGAAGAAAACTTTAGCTGAAAAACGTTGTTCAAACTGAATTTAGAACTTATTGTGAGTGTACAGTACATACTTGCTTGCTTGTCTCCATTTTGGTCTGTTATGGACTTACAACATGTCCAGGGTGTAACCCTAACTCGTGCCCCTTCCAATCCCGTGGAATCGAGAGGGGCAAGATAGAGTGAATCTTCAAACTTAATTAATACATATAAAAATTTTATGTGAGCAGTCAAAGGTGTAACAGTTTATCAGCATGAAGGAAGAAGGTGAAAACAACCAAAACGGAGCACATTGACTAAACCACTCAACTGAGATTAGTGCCTTACTAACCTAGAACAGTGTTTTAGATGCTTTTAAAGGATTAACATCTTTAACTGTTCCTCTGTGGTGGGGGCAGTCATACACAACGATGGGCACTGATAGACAAAGATAAAACAGTAGAACATCTGTTACATCTTGCTGTCTAAGGGACATTACAGTGACACAATGATCCCCTGGCACACTGACTAATACGGCTCCCTTTATTTCAGTGAGAGAATTTTAAACTATACAATCAGCGTTTCTGTCCCCCCACAACCTTCTGGGGATAAAGCAGAAGAGATTATGATGCACCGGGGGGAGCAGAAGCACAAAACCTCCTCTATGTCTCTCTCTCTCTCTCTCTCTCTCTCTCGCTTGCTCTCTGACACACATACACACACAGGGAAACACACACACAATTGTCACACTGACCTCGATTTCCTGCAGTCATGGTCTGGCCGTGTTGTTGGAGGGGTCTTCCTGCTCTCCTGTGTTGGAAATCCTGCTTTTTCAGCTTACTCACACAAACACGCTGAGAGGAGAAGCACAGCGGGGTACAAAAAGTTTTGGGTCTTGCTCTCCACCGTTACATGATCACCTGTATTATTTTCTGTTTACACTCTGTTTATGGTTGATTTATGAACTAGCAGTGCCAACCCAAGGAACCTGTTTGCTCATCTCAGGCAAGAAAAGGGCATGGCATATATTTTAATACCGGGAATAACACCTAAAACACACATGAAAGTAGCTACCTGTGACCTGTGGGAATTGTTAAGAACAGATAAAGAACTAGCAATAATCTCCCAACCTGGTGGATTTTGCCCTATCTGTACAGCAACAGAGCCCTCTACTTCCATTTCTGCTGCCAGCCATTGAGTTAAGTGGAATGTCTTTTTGCAACAAAACAGAATAAGTCTGAGTGACTTGATGTGACTTGAACTTAATGACTGACTGTATCCTGTTGTTTTTGCATATGATCACTGGCATGACATCCAAACACATGCAAACACCGACAGACAAGCAAGCATGCAAATGTAGGAAGTGGTATTTACTCATCCTTGACTGAATATGTTTTTGCTTGAATGCATTGAAAATATATTCATTCTTGTGTGACATAATAGATAAAAACGTGACAAAAAGAAGAAAATAAGATTTTGCTGTAGAAATTCAATAGTAACACTGAAAGAACAATTTATTTATTTATTTGTCATTTTTGTGGCACTAGTGGTCTTTAATAAAAGTAAGCTGACAGGAGGGTGACTGAGAGAGAGGAGAAAGACATGCGGCAAGGGTCCAAGGGCCGGAGTCGAACCGCATCAAGGACGAAAGGCGGGTCGCAGGGGTACCCCTGCGCCACCAGCACACCCCCATTTTGAATTATTCGATCTAAAAAACTGCAGCACTGAGATCGTGGTCAGAAATAGGTTGATATTGTGTTATGCATTGACGTTACTAGGTGTGTTTCTTTAAATTCTTGTTAACACATGAAGATGGCAGGAATCATATGTTGAAGGATAACATGAGGTGAAAAGAATGATCAATAAAAGAAGAGCAATAAATAACAAACATGGGGTCGGCGTGAGTTTGGTAGTGGGGCTTTTTCATCCCTCAAACTGACAAAAGCAAATAGACAGGAAGGGAGTATTATCAGGGATACAAACATGCACAATTGTCCTAAGAGAGCGCTGTATTGCAGGGAAAATAGACATGTGCTGTTGGTTAATAATCATGGGACCAAAATGGATCAAATAGGAATGTGGTAACACCCAGATCGAGGCATTGTTTGCAATATGCAAGTAGGCTTTTCCACATGCCCATTCGGGTTAAATGTGAAGATTTTGTGAAAAGCTGGTGAAAAGCAGTTTTTAATAAATTGAGTTTGATGATGAGTTTCCCAACTCACCCTCTTTTCGTAAAAAAAAAAAAAAAAAGTTAGTGGATTGGTCAGTTATGGAAGGAAGTTTCTGCTTTTAGGCATCCAGACATGAGGAAGATGACTTGTTCACTTAAGGACAGGTCCAAGCTGTAACCAGAAATTACGTCTAGAGAAAGGATCATCAGACTGCTTTTCCTCTGTCTAGGACTTGTACAGATCTGCAGTCAGGTAAAGGGGAGTTAACATCCTGCACACAATCTGTTTAGATTCTCCCCTCAGATTGGTACTACAAAGCACTATTTATAAAAACCAGGAGCCACAGAGACAGTTTCTTTCCCCAGGATCTTTGTCTGATGAACACAATGATCACCTTAGCCTGAGTACTCTGTTATACAACTGTAAAACAAAATACTCACAACTCACAACCTACCTCATTTTTCTTACTTTATATGTTTTTACCTAATGTTTGTGCACTGTAAGGGCAATAGTCACGGTAAAGTCTCTTGATTGTGCACGCAATCATGGCCAAATAAAGCTCATTGTGACTATGGTTCTGATTAATTTTAAGCTGAGCACCAGAGTGGGGAGTAAAACAGAGGATTTACATTACTTAGAATATGGTATGATTGTTGTTGCCAAACTTATTTTCTATGTTTTATATTAATATTTGAAATATCTTTGTTGCGAGTAAAGTGGAATCAAAGTCAAATTTCTGCCTTATGTGCACAAAATTTGAAGGAAAAAAAGCTTTTTCTGAATCTGATCTCCCAACACAACACATCAAACCTGGAAGAAGAGCAACAGAAGCAAAGGACCACATCAGTTGCCACTCTTCAGATAGAAAAAGGAAGCTGTGGCTGCAGTTTGCACAGGTTCACCATAATCAGACAGTAACATATTGGAAAAATGTTGCCTGGTCCGAGGATCCTCGATTCCAGCAGCCAATTTCAGATGGTTGCGTCAGAATGTAATGTAAAAAATACAAAAACGAGTATCTATTTGGCATTATGTCAACGGTTCAGACCAGTGAGGGTGGTGTGATGGTTTGGATGAAATTTATATGGGACCCTTTGGGGCCCTTTGTACAACTGTGCATATTCTAAAAGGCATACACCTACCTGAGTATTGTTGCTTACAGTACCACCTACCTTCTGACGGCTTCTTCCAGCAGAATAATGCACCATGTAACTAAGCACCAATCATCCCAAACCGATTTCTTGAACATGACAATGCATCCATAGTACACAGAGTCTCTATCAAACAGAGAAGTTTGGAATATTTCTGTAATGGATGTACAGCCAACAAATGTGAAGCAACTGTGAGATGCCAAGCTCTCCATTTGGTCCAAAACATCTGAACAATGTTTCTGACACCTTGAATCAAAACATGTCTGAGGGAAATAAGATAAGATAAGATAAGATAGTCTTTATTGATCTCACAATGGAGAAATTCACTCGTCACATCGGCTCATACAAGAATAACAAGGTGTGATTGAAGTCATTCCTCCTCTTAACCATCCTCATAAAGTCAACAATAGGGCTATGTTTGTGTACAGAATGAAACGGGAATGCAGTCAAGTGAGCTTCCAGAATGACAAAGTATGTATGCACATTAGTTTATAGAAGAGAAGCAGAGGGGAAGTGGCTAATGAATCTGGAGAAGAAATCATTTCACAAGTGTACTGGGAGGCTGACGCAGCACTGACCTCAAAAACCACTTGGAGCTGGCGATGCTGGGTGTGTAGGTTTGTATGTGTGTGTGTGTTAGCCTGTCCCTATCCCTCTGTGTATCTGTTGGGAAAGGGACATTGGTGTGAGTCATCCAGCGGTGATTGAATTAACTGAACTTTGGCTGAACACTCACGAGGAAGACAGGGAAAGGCAAGAACAGCTGAATACATTACCTCAAGCACTGGATAGACACGTAGATCTGAGATAAACAGACTAAGGGTGGGAGGCTCATCCAGTTTTATTTATTTATTTTACTTTGTAAAAGCAACATGTAAAGCTTGACTACACCCTCTTCACAACAAACACTCATAGATGAGCACGGAACGATTGAAGTCACTTCTAATGCACTAGTTGGATATTTTTATTACACCATGTGGAGCATTACTTAAGTCCAGAGTATCTTGTGATTTCCTCTTTTGTGTCTATGTTTCCTTCAGCTGTTTTTCTGTCAGATGTGAGGGAGGTAATGGTGGAAAAAATGGATTACGTCTGGTTAGGACAGTGGAAAAACAGACTATGTGGCAGATTTTTCTATCAGAGACAGTTTAGATTCAGCAGAGAACTTTCAAACATAGCCTGCTTCTATCTATGGTGAGTGCATTGCTGCTATAAACCCCCAGTCGCGTATAAGTAGGTCAAACAGGCTGGGGATGGTGTTTACACTCGCCACAATTACACGCAAATATTTATAACAGCTCCTTTGCTTTACTTCGTGCTTATCAGAATTGACTATCCACAAACCTGTCGGAGATCATTTTCACTTTCAATGTTTCTGGGGCATTCTATATTAATTTCAATAGGTGTTATGGGCGGGGGGGGAATAAAGCACAAATTAGTTCAGCTTTAAGACCTACTCGTGTTTACAGAAAGATCTTTATTAGATAACGCCAATATCCTGTTTAAAGTCGTAAAACACAAACCAAAAGAAAAATATGGGCTCTTACGCACATATTGCGAATACAAACATTTGTGCAAACCATGGGAAAACATGGAGCGATGACAGAAATATCTGTCTCAGACAGCAGTCTAAAGACATCAGCACTGTCAGATAGCAAGAAGGGAGCAATCAGAGCTCACGCCGGGTCTTTTTTTTTTTTTTTTTGCTGCTGCACAAGTTAAAAAAAAAGCACTCTCTGGAAATGCTTTTTGTCTACTTGTGTCTCCAATCAACTAGTAGGAACAAAGGTCCAAAAAGCCAGTCACAATATTAAAATATATAGCTTACAGTAAAACCATTGTTTCCAGTACACAACACTTATAAATAGAGGTTAAAGTGCTCAACACATGTACCTCCTATCAAAGAACAAGTTATTCCCCCCACTCAGATCAGTCTTTGGGTGTGTCACAGCCCTGCCGCTGTGGTTCAGAGAAAACACAGAGAAACTTCCCTGAAGTTTGAATGAAACCGCCATGAAACTACTAGCGGAAACGGACAAACGAAACACCTCTGCTCAACTTGTTCCACTTTGCTTCACTTCAGATGAGCTTGTTGCCATAGCAGTGTGGAAATGGTTTGCACCATCTTTGGCAATAGTTCCACTCAGTGTGATTGTGTTCTGCCATAGATTAAAAAAGAGATATGAAACTAGGACTAAAGTTATTGTCATGTATTTGAAATAAAAGCTTACTTTTACATATTAGGATTAGGATATCGGTGCATAGAGTGCGTTGCAAAAGTATTCACAACCCTCACACTTTCTCACATTTTGTCACAGTACAACCGCAAATCTTCATGTATGTTGTGTCATAGAGCAGTACAAAGCAGTGCATGGTTCTCAAGCGGAAGGAAAAGGAGACCTGAGCCTTTTCTTTTATTAATACATATTTGAAACTGTACATTTTCTTTCAGCCCTCTTTCATTTGATACCCCTGAATAAAAATATGTGCCATCAATTGCCTTCAAAGGCCACATAACTAGTGAACACAGCTCACAGTTGTGCAATGTGATTTCAGTATAAATGCAGGTGTTCGGTGAAGGCCTCAGAGGTTTGTTAGACAACATTGTGGAAACAATCTGAATGGGGAAGACCAAGGAACTCACCAGAGAGGTCAGACTTGGATAATAAGACAACACCCCAAACTGTGGTGGACAAAATATGACACAGCTGTAAACCTAAAAAAACGTGGCCGTCCACCTAAAGTGATAGTTTGGGCAAAGAAAATTGCTTAAAGATGTAGCTAAAGGTCCACTAGTAACTATGGAGGTAGATAATCTGTCAACAGGACAACTGTTAATGGTGCTATCCACAAATATGACCGTTATAGAAGAGTGGCAAAAAGAACAGCAAACATGTGGAAGAACATCCTTTTGTTGAGATGAGACCAAAACAGAAATTCTTGGCCCACATGCAAAGCACTTTGTGTGACTAATACCTTGCACCACGCATCACCCTGAGCACAAAATGCTCACAGTGATACACAGGGGTGGCACCATTATGTTGTAGGGATGTTTTTCTTTAGAATACAGGGCAAATTTGGTAGAAAAACAGAAGGTCCAAAAGAATTGAAACTAGAGCGCAGGGTTCTCCTTGTGTAGGACAATCAGTTTAACCATGCAGCCAGAACTATAATAGAATGGATTAGTGTGATGGTAGATCCACACTTAACCACTAGTTTGCTTCACTTTAGTTTACTTTGCACACGACACTTTAAATACATTTTCTCATCCACTATGTTTCTTTTATTTATTGAATTAGCTTATTTTTGTCATCACACCTTACAATGTTTATATGGAGTGCACACATATCAACACTGCAAGGTCAAAATTATCTTAATATTTTGTATTAATACATATTTCTTTGTTTGAGTTACCTGGGTGTTTGACCAAGGTCTGAAGGACCTGATGTACATCCAAAAAAATGGTTGTTAAATGAAACAACTGGACTTCTATTCTGAATCTGAAGACATTTCACTTCCCATCCTGGAAGTTTTCTCAATGGCGTACCGCGAGCGAGCTATTTTTAGAACGTGACGTCATATCACGTGGTTTAGGTAGGGCAAACTTGCGTTGTCGTCCGCTCTTTCGCTGTAAAAGAGCTGTACGTTACCCTTGGTTTTACTCGGTAAAACGACTGCTTTTTCCAAGATTAAGACGTCTCCTAACCATGGTTTTTAAACATTGTTGTTATGGAACGTGCAACATCGAGGTACGCTGATACGCCGCATATGAAGGATGTTTTCTTCATTAATTTCCCGAAATTCAAGACTGCCAAGGAGAAATGTGTGCGCTGGGTACACTTGTGCGGTCGGCCTTCACAACAGTTCAACCCGAAAAAACATCCTGGCTGGGGAGGGCGAGCGTTCCGGTCCGCGCGACGCGCTGGCCGTCCGTTTCCGTACGCCTCCGCTCGCGGGGGGTGCGGGCCGGGCGGTCTGCCGTGCCGCGCGGCCGCCGGGGCGTATCGTCTTTCCTCTCTCCCCTCCGTTCCCCCGACGCCCGGTGCCTCCCGTGGGCCTCGCCTGAGCCGGGCTCTACCCCCTGGTCTGGGTCCCTGTCACCCACCGAAGGCGCCTCTGGCGTCGCTCCCGTCAGGTATGTAAACAGTTATTTTGTAGCTACCGATTGGCAAAATATACCGATTCCTGGACGGTGATTACAAACAGAAAAAACGGCCGATGACGCCATGAACGCCGAGCAGGAAAAAACATCGACTTACCGTTCTATCAACTCGGCCCGTTTTCCAGTCTTTCTAAGCCCTCGACACTCAAGCCATCATTTGAGCTTTACGTTGGTATGTTGTTCCACAGTTCTACCAGTAAACTGGGTGCCTGGGACATCCTCTTGCGATAGTTTAACAGCTGAAAAGTCGGTCATATCGTTGTATCTGTTGCACGTTTAATGGCTGGTTGCTATGTGCGCTCTGACACTGTTTGTCCTACCTTAGCGGCAAGGGGCGTTGCTCATGAGATGGCGACGTCACGTGCGCGGTACGCCATTCAAAATGTCTGGAGCAATGTTTTATAGACGTGCCGGAGAGGCCTCGTTAGAGTTTAGATTTCCATGTAGATTAACCTGGAACTGATCACCCTTCACAATGGAGAGTCGTTAGGCTCATTGTTTGCCTGGCTCCCAGGAGAAATTTTGTGATCACATGCATGGAGGTGTGAATTGGGGTGAAACTGTAATGAATACACTGGTGAACCCAATACTCAGCCGCACACAGAAACGTATTTTTAAAAAGGTTTATTGTAAGGGATGAATAGTGGCGGGTGAGGCAGACAAAAGAACCAGACTTGAACAGATGAGTTATGGCAAATGGTGTAGGCAGGCAGGGATGAGCAGGAAACCAGAAGATGCAGGTAGAGAAAGACCAGAACAGGCGATGTAGACTGAGGAACCACCAGAACGGGGAGAGCAAGCAGCTGGGACTCACAGAGAAACAGGCAACTTTAACTGAAGGGTCCAGCTGGCTGAGCACACAGGATTGATAGAGACATGGTACATCACACTGGAAGCTGAGAAGAGAAGAACAGAGACATTCTGGCAGGGATGAGTTGGCTGACACAGGTATATGTAGACAGGTGCACAGGTGAGCTGAGTTGACTAATTAGTGGCAAAAGGTGGACATGATCTTGAGTAGGGTGGTGGCTGGAGGGAGAATGAGCTGATTGGATAGTGGCTGGTGGCTGAGAGATGACAGGCTGATAGGAACTTAAATCATGACAGAAATTTGGCAGGAATCAAACCTATCGCTGTGCTGTAAGTTTTGAAAGTTGAAACCTGAGCCTCTGTTTAAAGTTGTTTTTTCTCAGTTTACGTAAATGGCTTCCTTCATCCCTCTCTCAAACCATCTGTCTTCTCTGTCCAAACTGTGAACACCTTGGTCCTCAAAAGAGTGTCCTTTGTCCTTGAGGTGCAGGTGGACGGCTGAGTCTTCTTCTGAGGAGGTAGCTCTCCTGTGTTGAGCCATGCGTCTGTGGAGAGGTTGTTTGGTTTACACCACTCTGCTCATCTTAGGTTTGGGAGTTTTGTCCTTAGGATGGACCAGCCTTTGTCTGAGAGTCCTGTTGGGGTTCAAATGTACTGGGATCTTGTGTGTAGAGAAAATCCTCCTGAATTTCTCAGAGACTCCAGCAACTTATTGGATGATAGTGTTTCTACATTGCAATTTCTACATGCCTCACACACCAAAAATGGGAGTTGGTTCCGCAGGAGAGGAGCCTGATCACTAAAAGATCTGCCTCCCATTCTACTCTCTCTACTCTGGAACCACCAGTAGCCCCGCAGCCTGAGAGCCAAGTGCTATCTAAGGAACATATGGGGTAATCAGATCTCTGATATATGAAGGAGCTTGATCATTAAGGGCTTTAAATGTGAGAAGGAGAATTTTAAATTATATTCTTGATTTAACAGGAAGCAAATGAAGGGAAGCTAAAATTGGAGAAATATGATCCCTCTTGTTGATTTTCATCAGAACTCTTGCAGCAACATTTTAGATAAGCTGAAGGCTTTGAACTGCATTTTGTGGACTTCCTGATAGTAAATAATTACAATAGTCCAGCCTTGAAGTAACAAATGCATTGACTAGTTTTTCCAGCATCACCCCTGGACAGAATATTTCTAATTTTTGCAATATTATGGAGGTGAAAAAAAGGAAACCCTGGAAACCTGTTTAAGGATACTAAGGATATATTAATCATGTATAAAATGGGGATATTAATCAAATGGAATACTTCCTTAAATAGCTTGATGGGGATTGGGTATAACGTAGTGGTTGAAGGTTTAGATTAAGCTAAAATTTAGATAACTCATAAAGCTCTACTACTTCTAAACAGCTCAAACACCGATCAGGTTTTAAAGATTCCTCTAACGCTGCCTCACTTACTGAGGACTGTCATGGTTTTTGTGGGTCTTTGGCCCACATGCAGACACAGTCGGATACAGAAACAGTTCTTAAGATGTTTATGAAAGGCTCTATTCGGACTTTGCACACAACGTAAGCAACAGGCAAGGGCGGAAGGAATGCACACAGCGTGAACAGCAAGCGAGGTCGGAACGTCAGGTCGGAGATTTCTGTGGGGAAAAAAGGAAACAAGATTTAACTCTAGTCGAACCAGGGGAAGGTCTCCAGATGCTGCTATGCTTACCACTTAGTAGAGAGGACCTATCCGGGGAGGATGAGTGGGAAAGGAGTTCTGTGACCGTAAGCTCTCTGATGGTAGGAGGCGGCTGAGTGACGGGAGGGCTGGCAGATGTTACACTGGCAGGGACTTTGAGCAGCACCACAGCGGCGGTAGACAGAAGGAGCAGCTGAAAGAACCAGGGTGAATCCAGAAGTACCAGGGTGAATCCAGGAAGGGGGACCTCGTGAGGGGGAGATCGCCAGAGCAATAAATCCAAAAACACGACAAACTGGAGAAGACAGGAGACAAAAGTTAGATCCAAATCAGGGATTTCAAAACTCACAGGTACGAAGCTCAGGAGACAAGACTATGGCCCAGGCATACCACAACGGGGTAACACTCTGGTGTCTTCCAGCTGACTGAGCACTCCTTTTGAACCAGAGCAGAGCAGCCCTGATGAGCCGCAGGTGCGGGCCACGCCCACCCGTCAACTGCAGCCACCTGTGGAGCAGAGTTAGTAGAGCACGAAAACACAGAACCCTGACAAGGACGAATTAATCATGTTTGGGAGGATGCCAATGATTTTATTTTTAATAGAATCAATTTTATGTATGAAGAATCCCATAGTCATTACTGCTGGGAGCTGAGGGAATGGATGGATGAACAAAGCTCTGACTAAATTTGGTAACTGTACTAAAGAGAAACCTAGGATTATTTTTATTCTCTTCTATTAATGATGAAGATAAGATAAGATAGGCTTTATTGATCTCACATTGGAGAAATTCACATGTCACAACGGCTCAGTAATCATAATCAGAAGAAGGTGCCAAAAGTAGGACAAGGTGCATCGGTTCTATACAGTGTGTCCTCGTTTATACAGTGGATCAAAAAAGAAGTAGATTAGAAAAATAAAAATACAAAATAGAAATAAGGCAGAGGATGTCTTATGTACATTCACGGTGACTTATATACACATGTATTGACATATATTGAGGTGGTAATAGCAGCAGAAGTCACTTCTTTCAGGATTATTGCACAGAAAAATACGCTGCTCCAACTCTGTGAAGGGTCTCTTTATACAACACTAGACTGTTTTTCCAGAATAGATAGGATTCCTCTAGATGTGTAGATTGTGAATGAGCTATTTTGCAAAGAATGGAAAGAAATTTCAGTCTCCAAAAGATTGGTGAAAAAGGTTGCTTCCCAAAGTATTCACTTTCCTCTAGATATTGCTACACTCCTGAGGACAGCTCACCGAGCAAACCTGTGCTATAGTTCAAACTTTTTAAAGTGGAAAATATCCACAATTTTCCGGTTGCTGTGTAGCTGCTACTTTATTGTCCAGGAATAAAAGCAGTCGTAATCAAACTCTTTCTGAAACAATAAAACATGTGATCTTCTCCGAGTACATTCCCTTTAGATAGTTTGATGTTTGTCCTTAACCATGCACTTTGTGAAAATGCAACCCTTCTCCCAGGTTACACCGTTTTATTAGAAATACAGTGCAATAGCATGGAGAATCTGGCTTGTTGACAGTTGATTTGCTGTAAGTTTTTACGTTTTTTTAGACAACTTTCACTCCCTGGAGTACAACCATCTGCATGCACACACTCTCCCACATGTTTTGCACATCTGTATCCTGCTTGTGAATAGTTCTGAGTATAGTGGTCACTGTAGGGAGTATCCTCTGTGTCAGTGATAACTCTTCTCATGACTCATCCTATTGTTGAGCACAGTTCTCTTAGTCAGCCCTCTCCTGAATAATGAGAACGTACATAGGAATGTCTTACGTCTGTCTTGCCTTCTCCCTCATTGTAAAGCTCAAGCAGACTATTTTTTTCATGATTAGTTTTGTAATTTCCAGTAAACCTGCCAATTATGGTTGAGCAGAAACATCCTCCAACAGAGACTGAATAGAAAACAAGTACTTTTTAGGTTGATATACTGGTCAATTTTTCCCCAAAACAAGAAAAGCAATCCGAGGTGACAGATCATGTTGAAACTAGGTGTTTTAGAGAGCTGATTTAACAGAAGGGTGGTGGATCAGATCCACAGACCCCTAAGTGGTAAGAAGATTATTACTTATCACACAGAATGCTCAGGGTATTCCGTGTGTGGCAACACAAAGCAGAATGCTGATCTGTTATAATCAAGAGAGGTGTGAGCAAATCACTTGAACACAGAAACAATCTCAAACCAGGTCACCGAACAAATGAATGGGTTGTAGCTGAAATACCAGTTTGCTTCATTAACCCTTTTAATGAAGATCTTTAAACGTTTCAGATGATACCAAAAGAATGAAGAGAACTTTGGGAAGAAACTATCCCTGTTGAGTCATGTGGGACTATTTAAAATCATTATGGGAAAATAGAGAAATCTTGCTATGAAGCTTGCTCTTGTTTTTAGGTCATATTTTATTATCTTATTTAATCTGAGTTGAATGTTTAAATTCCTTGTGTTGTTACTGTCCTTGCAACTTATTTGTTGTTGTTTTTTCTTGTCAAAATCGGTCTCTCTTGGTAAATGAGGTCTCATCAATGAGACAACCTGTGTAAATGAAAGGTTGAATACACAAATCTTTTAAAAGATGTTGCTTAGAACAGTGCGTAACCTAAAGTTACTTTGCACAACTGTATTCTTTCGTCAACCTATTTCAATCTGGGAGATTTGGTGATGTCAAGCATGAAATGTGCTGACCTTTTTTTTAACCTTTTATTTAATATTTTAGTTAATAGTTGAATGAAAATATTTTCATCAAAGTTATTAAAGGGTTTTCTCCTGTTGTGGTCAGTAAATGTGGAAACAAGTGCCTTATTTTTACAATGTTAAGGTCAATTTCAGATGTGGTCTGATAAATCTTAAACTACTTCAATAGACTGAGTGCTGCCTTAGCATGTTCTTGTATTGTAATGACAGCAGTTGTACAGTAAAACATTACTGTAACTTCAAAAGTACCAATCGAGTTTGGACTCTCAGGAATACTCCGTCACTGTTTTGTTGTAGTAGTGTAATAGTTTCCTAACGTTTACAAAGCATGATTTATTTCTGTAAAGTTAAGAAATTATGCTCCAAGCAAGTACTTTTTATTCTTAGCCTGGTTGGAACCAATCCATCAAGAATAAGACATATTATCTAAATGAAGGAGGGCACTTCATATCTGCATTAACATCCAACTATATTATGTCATTTTTCATTTGCTCATTAAAGTCTTCTGGAAGGAAATGTGGTTAGATAACAAATCCAAGGAGATTGCTTATGGTTATTTTGGTTTGATTAGAGGCCATAATCTGCTATATTTTATAGGTCTAAATGGGGATCAGATCCAAAATCAATGGCAGTAGAGTGTAACATCTTTTTGAGAACACAAATATAATTCAATTAAATCATCTATGAGATTTGAGCATGTATAGCACTATATATCAACAATAAATGAAAATACAGAATGACAGAGAATAATAAAAGGAATGGCACAACTGTTCAAAAACATGGATTGTGTTGTTTACAGGTAAAAATGTAGGAAGTGATTAAATGGGGATGCAGGCAGACAGACAGAAAGACTACTGCAAGTAGTCTGTTTCTGGTTAAGTCCCCACCATAAAGAGCCTTTTCATGTCTTACATAAACTTTTGGCAGGAATTAAGCTTTTACAAGAACATTTATCTAATCTAATATGTACAGTTATATGCCTCATAAAATCTATTGCGTTACTTCTCTATTATTTCCCCTTTACCGGACATTTCATAGGAAACGCTGCTTTTTGGAGCTGCACGCGCTCCAAACCCGCCCCGCCCTGAGCTCGTGGGGTCTCCCCCCCTCTCTGATCTAAACCCCGCGAGCAGATGAAAGAAAAGAAGCGGTTAAAGGAGGAGGGGTCAGCCGATTACGTCACAGAGCCCCTCCCTTCCACTTTAAATTTACAATTTCTATGGCTCCTGGCTGAGTGTACGTGTGTGCGGTGCGGTGCGCGCTCGAGCTATTGAACAGTTTTTGCCCAAGGAGACACACCTCGAGCCGAAGAAGTGACCCGGAGAGGCGCTAATGGTGCTCGAACCACTTTGTCATTTTGAATAGTAAAAGAACAGAGTTGGAAAAGTCGCGTCGGGTTCTACTTTGAGGTAGGTCTGTGTGTGTGCGTGTGGCTCTGTTTTTTTTTTTTTTCGTTTTGCTGTATCGTGAGGGGTCGTTTCACAAGCGCACTAACAAAAGCAGCACGTTTCAGCTGTCTGTCCCACCCCGCCGGTATACAGTGTAGAGGCTGGGTAGGATGGGGGTGTTTAAAAACTAAAAAAGAAAAAAAAGTAACGAGTTTGGATGGAGCAGAGAGAGAGAGAGAGAGAATGAGATGGCAAAACACAAACTCCTGCTTCATTGTCTGCTATTGTTGCGGCGCAGGACTGTAGGCACGGGACAGTGGAGAACAAACACGCTGGGCTTGTTATTGTTCACCACGTACAGACAGCAAGATCTCTCTCTTAGTCTAATCTTTAGGGGTTGGGGGGGGGGGGTGAATGGAGAAAAATGGACTTTGTTTACTATTTCTGTTTGGCTGATGCATAGAGATTAACACTGATGAGCATAACATGCTTCTCTCGCACGTTTAAACATTTGGGCGTTATGTCATAAAGGAAGTTATATCCTGAAAAATATCCACGCAATTAGAATTTGTGTATTTTTGAGTCATGAGTCAGATATAGTGTGTGTGTGTGCGTGTGTGCGTGTGTGTGTGTGTGTGTGCGTGTGTGTGTGATCACCCAGCAATGACTACTGTTCTCTGTGTCAAAGAGCTGACAACCATGTGCTGTCATCGAGGCAGACTGGCCAGCTGTCATGTGAAGTGTTGTCTCTGCACAGTCTTGAGGTTGTGAAATTTCTGTGGGCTTTCTTGTCAAACTTTAACACAAAGCAAACAAGCCGGGAGGGGGCGAGGACCCTATATTCTGTGTATTTACTGGGTGGAGGCTTTTAGAACATTGGCTTCTTGCGAAGAGGGAACGATAAGCTTACCTTCAGGAGAAGTAGATGAAATATGGGTCATAAGATGAGAAGTGGCAAAAGCAGATGGGAGGATCAGTAAGTTCTGAGCAGCGTGGTTGCACTTATGTGTGTTAAAAAAAAAAAAAAAGGGGGGGGGTTCTCCCACATGTGTTAGTCATTTAGAGAGGAGCTTGCTGAACGATTTACATCTGTTTTCTGATCTTTGAACCCCCTCCTTCCTTCTCCTTTATCTTGTTTCCCTCGGTGAGTGTCTCTTGCGTGTCCTCCGTTTCCAGTCAAGGCAGATGCTGTCACTGTGTGGTGGGTGGGTAGTTTTCTTAAAAAAAAAAAAAAAAAAGAAATTTTTTGTCTGCTCCATTATTATTGCACTCAAAGGAATTTAAATATGTGTGTGTGTGGGGGGGGGGAAACTGAATAGTTTCCTAGCTAAAATTGGAAAGTGTTCATTTGTGGTTCTGGGAACTGTGTTTGCACAGAATTGGGGTCTATGTTAGGACGTGTGACCTCCAAAAAGTGTGTGTCTGCTTTAGAGGTGTAAAACTACCAGCCCCGTGTGTTGATCCCGTCCACCATAGCCTGGCCGATCTGTCTGTGGGCACACCATTTTTATAGCTCAGCGGAAGGCCCTGATGCTTACAACCCACAAATCTAGACGCAGCTCTGCTGGGTGAATGTTTCAGGGTGACGTTTGTCGGTTACATTTTGGCCACCGACAGTGAAAACAACCCTTTTTTTTATCTTCTCTGATTAGAGAGCATGGAAATGCGGTTTAGGTTTTACCTCACGCATCTTCTGCCTAGCTGGAGTTTGCTCAGAACTACGTTGTGCACAGAAATGTGTTCCCCTTTCAGCTGTTAAAACTGGGAACTACAAGACTGCTTTTTTTTTTTTTTTTGATACCGTTACATAACACTTGCACTGTTGATGCCAAGCTATTGCACTTTTTTTGCGTAATAACAAGAATTTCAACTTGTCTGCTGATCAACTAGGAGGCTCAGTTTTTACAGACACAATGTGTCGGAACAGCACCATAAGTGTATATTAAGTTATTTAGTTTTCTTCAACAGATCGCTCATCGTTGCTCCTTCCCCCCCCCAAACTATCACAAGCGGGGTTAGTTTAGCAAAAAAAAAAAAAAAAAAGGACATCCTTTCCTTCTATCATATCAAGTTTTAAACTAGAGTTTAAAGGAAGCTTTTTTTTTTTTTTCTTCAGCTCTTCTAGCATCATTTTCGCATGTCTTGCTAGTTTTCCCACTGTATCTGTGACCGGACCCCACTTTTGTGGCGCCTATCTTTTTCCAGTTTTCTTTGACATCTGACCTGTTAATTGCATTTTTGTGTTTCTTCTGAAGACTTTAACGCATAAGGGAGAGGAAAAAAAAATTGCCGCCGCTTTCTTTGAGGGAGGTAGTTGTTTTGAATCAAGCGGAAAAGGCAACAAGCGCAAGATGGTCCCAATCTATGCATCAGAGCACACAACTTTAATCTGAGATGGACTGAACTAAGGAAAAACGTGCAACAAAGTAATATCCTGTGGTTTTATAGACTCAGTATGGTGGGAGTTTTGATGTTTTCAACTATTTTTTTTATTTTTCTTATTATTATTTTTTAGTATTTTGACTTCCTGATCAGATCTGACCTAGAGAAAACTGTCCTTTTCAATCTCTGGCTGATTTAATGGCACATCGCTACTTTGTGTGGTAGGTTCTTGAGATGTGATGCAACCCAAACGCAAGTGATGCAATCACTGCATCCTCTAACAGGCCGAAGAATCTGTTTACTTTCGTGTAGTTTTGTTGCTATGGTGTTCGCTGATCTCAACCCAGGGACCGATTGTCAGTGTGGATGCCTTCACGGGGAGGGTGGGGGTGAAACAATTCATGTAAAAGCCAGGCATGCAGTGACTTGCTCAGTTGATTAACTTATAAAGATACTCGGCATGCATACGAAATGCTGAGGCCCAAGCATCGACGTGCGCACCTAAAGAGAGTGATCTTTCCAAAAGAACTGCATTGATTTTCCTGCTCTTATGTCAGAGCTTCAATCACAATAAAGCGCCATTACTGCGCTTGCTGGTTTTGCGTCGTCTTGGAGAACCGATGGCACGCGTGGACTCTAAATGCTTCCCTCTTTGTGGCTTGTTAGGCTGAAGTAAAAGGAGATTGGGGATGAATGCCGCTTGAATTGGAGTAAGACCCTAAAACACAAGCAGGGACATGCAACCAGATAAGAAGGCAGGAATCCATGAGGTTTCCAGTATTTATTTTATGTTCTTGGCAAAAGAAGGTTTAATCAGATTATCTTTTTTTTACTATATCATTTCTCTCTCTTTTAACTACCTTTTTTAAACATGCCTTTGTGCTGTACTTTGTATCCTGTGAGACATCAAATCTGAGTCAAACAAAGGGTCTTCAATGTTTGGCTTCTTTGTTATCTCAAAGGTTTTGTGCAAGTGCCCACTACTTGCACCCCTGTGGGTGTCTGCAGGGTTTGTCTGGTTGTTCAAGGTAACAGTTGTTATTGGGGTTTTCTCTGCTGGCATGTAAACAAAGGAGAACCTCCCCAACCGGTGTGGCCTGCAGCCAATGAGATTTGAGGTCCCAGCTGGGCTCAGCCAGTAGACTGCCAGGAGGGGCGGGACTCCGCTCCATGAGGAGAAAAACAGCAGTTGAGCACAAAGCTTTGAATCTGGACCTGGAAGAGACTGCACAGCCATAACAAAGACAACTGAACAGCATTTCCCACTGCTACGCTACACACAACGTCTCTGGCTAGAGCTGAAGAAAAGTACCCTGCCTGGCAAGAAAAAAAAATCACACCCCTTGAACTTTTGCTCATTTCTTTTCACATTACAACCGCAAATACATCGGGATTCTTGGGATTTTATGTGCTAGACCATCACAAAATGGTGCATAGCTTTACTGACATCAAGTATAACCATAATGAAATTCCTTGGTGATGCAGACACCGGCTCTGAAGGCACATAATTACACATAACACACAGACACAACAAGACATAATCTTTCCATTTTTTTATAATAAAAAAAGGTGTTGATTGCACTACCCAACAACACTCAAAGGGGTTTAAGTGTGCATACTGTATATATTTGCTCCTCAAAATACGTAATGCTTCCACTTGTCTAGAAGGCAAATGATTAGTAAATAAAATCCATCTGTGTGGGAAGCATAGAGAAGAAGCAAAGAGGCATATGGTTGCTCTAGAAGAGCTGCAGAGATTGGTTGGGAAAATCACATTACAGGACCGGTATTAGTCGTGCACTAGAGATCTGGCCTCTATGAGAGGAGTGCATCGTGGAAAGAAAGCCTTAAGAAGTCCAGTTTTGCAGTGTGCCACAAACCATATAGAGGATGCTGCAAACATGTGAAATTGGATGTTTTGATCTGTGTTTAAAATGTGTGTATCCAAAAACTAACACAGCCCATTATCATAAAAAAACACCATCCCCTGGGCTGGCCATGGTGGTGGCAGCATCATGCTGTGGGGCTGTATTTCTTCAGCGGGGACAGACTCGTCTGAGTCGGTGGGAAGATGGATGGAGAAAACCTGTAACGGGTTGCAAGAGACTAGACACCGTAAGCCATGCCAGAACTACAATGAAATGGGTTTAGACCATTCTAGATTCCTGTGATTTGAATGACCTAAGTTCTGACATAAGTCCAACTGGGAATGTGTGGCAAGACTTGATAATTGTTTTTCATAGATGATCTTCATCCCATCTGATTGACCTTGAGCTAATCTGCTTGGAAAGTTGGGCAAAAAAATTGGTTTCTGTATATTATATGGTATTTTAGGTTGTTCCTTCACGTGCAATCCAGATAAAATACATCAAAGTTTATGGTTGCAACGTCACAAAATTTGAAAAGTTCTAATAACTATTTCACAGCAATGTATTAGAGGTGCAACCAGAAGCCTGGTGTGCAATATTAGGCGTATGTTTACATCAAAAGTCCACCTGTCTTGTGAGCATTGGCCCTGCGCGTCACTAATGTCTGGACTCGAAGCAGTTGTCATGCTCATCTGTTTTCTTATAAAACCACCTGTTCTCAACAGATCCAAGTGGACATGCATACAGGAGCATGTGTCGGGGCCAGCTGTGAAATGCCACAGACCAGCTTTTTGTATCAACCTGGCAGTTGTGACCTTCCACACACAAACACACACACACACATACCAAACTGTGACCTTTCACCAGTTATTCACGATAAGACGAGGATCTGAATATACACTCACCGGCCACTTTATTAGGTACCCCATGCTAGTAACGGGTTGGACCCCCTTTTGCCTTCAGAACTGCCTCAATTCTTCGTGGCATAGATTCAACAAGGTGCTGGAAGCATTCCTCAGGGAGTTTGGTCCATATTGACATGATGGTATCACACAGTTGCCGCAGATTTGTCGGCTGCACATCCATGATGCGAATCTCCCGTTCCACCACATCCCAAAGATGCTCTATTGGATTGAGATCTGGTGACTGTGGAGGCCATTTGAGTACAGCGAACTCATTGTCATGTTCAAGAAACCAGTCTGAGATGATTCCAGCTTCATGACATGGCGCATTATCCTGCTGAAAGTAGCCATCATGGGTTGGGTACATTGTGGTCATAAAGGGATGGACATGGTCAGCAACAATACTCAGGTAGGCTGTGGCGTTGCAACGATGCTCAATTGGTACCAAGGGGCCCAAAGAGTGCCAAGAAAATATTCCCCACACCATGACACCACCACCACCAGCCTGAACCGTTGATACAAGGCAGGATGGATCCATGCTTTCATGTTGTAGACGCCAAATTCTGACCCTACCATCTGACTGTCGCAGCAGAAATCGAGACTCATCAGACCAGGCAACGTTTTTCCAATCTTCTATTGTCCAATTTCGATGAGCTTGTGCAAATTGTAGCCTCAGTTTCCTGTTCTTAGCTGAAAGGAGTGGCACCCGATGTGGTCTTCTGCTGCTGTAGCCCATCTGCCTCAAAATTCGACGTACTGTGCGTTCAGAGATGCTCTTCTGCCCACCTTGGTTGTAACGGGTGGTTATTTGAGTCACTGTTGCCCTTCTATCAGCTCGAACCAGTCTGGCCATTCTCCTCTGACCTCTGGCATCAACAAGGCATTTCCGCCCACAGAACTGCCGCTCACTGGATGTTTTTTCTTTTTCGGACCATTCTCTGTAAACCCTAGAGATGGTTGTACGTGAAAATCCCAGTAGATTAGCAGTTTCTGAAATACTCAGACCAGCCCTTCTGGCACCAACAATCATGCCACGTTCAAAGTCACTCAAATCACCTTTCTTCCCCATACTGATGCTCGGTTTGAACTGCAGGAGATTCTCTTGACCATGTCTACATGCCTAAATGCACTGAGTTGCCGCCATGTGATTGGCTGCTTAGAAATTAAGTGTTAACGAGCAGTTGGACCGGTGTACCTAATAAAGTGGCCGGTGAGTGTATGTGGGTAGGTCTATGCGGGTGCCCCTGTTTTTGTCCATGCTTGCTGTTGTGGGTCCAAAGCAGTAATCGGTGTGCCGGTTCATCACATTCCCGCTGCATGACTCAAAGTCATGTCTGTGCCTTTTTGAATCCATTCCATTCTCTCCCTAATCTGCCTGACCCTGGGGCTTGTACAGTCTTTGCACAAGCCGTCCCATGAAGTGACTTCAGTCAACGCTGAGTGCACACTGTCAAGCCACTTGTGTGTAATTTCCAAACAAACTGAGACATAATTTCTACATGTCTGAGAAACATCTGAACAGTAGCGGCTAAAGCTGTGGCGTGTGACGGCACCAGCTACATCTGATGGAGCTGCATACTTGCTTATCTAGCAATCAACTGTTAAAGCCTACATGTGCTTGTGGTCAGGCTAATCAGATGAGTCAAAAGATTTTTCTAGAGTGGTTGCATCAGAGCTAAAAGTCACAACGAGATGTGTGGAGTAAAGCTGGATGTCCTTTTCTGGTGTTACCATACGCCTACATCCATCCTACACCTGTCCCTTGACATTTGATGCAAATAGAGATTGAAGTTAGGGATGTCCTTACTGAGGTTGTAAACTATCTGGAATTTTCACTGTTGGAAACTTTCAATGGGAAATAATGCTCACATATTTCCATTGTTCCCCAGATAAACTTCTCTGGGAAAGTTTCTGAGAACCTTTGTGGATGATTACTGAACATTTTATCCCTAACGAACCATATCAATATTTTTTTGGCCACCAATATCTATTAGTCATTTACGAAAAGGCATTAGCAGATACCAACTCCAAGTCTGTTGCATTTTTACAAATACTGCAGTGGATATTCTTTAAAACGCATTAGCTGCAGAAACCTTGTGCAGAAAAATAGCACAACACACGGTCCTCAGTAGTAGACACGCAAATAGTGTTGTGATTATTGGTAATGTCTGGGGTTTCTGACAAGGATCGTTTTTAAAACATGTCTGATCCAATATGTACAGCCACAGTTTTCAGGGTGTGGTGCAGACATAATTGCTAAAAACTTTCGATTTTCTGCTTCATAAACTTCGCACTTTTAAAGTCATGGGATTTAATGACTAATGCTCCAGCTGAACTCACCTCTGCTCGATCTAGGGACATCAGACCATAGAGCAGAGCAGATTAAGTGTTCACTTATATACAGTAATCTTATAATTTGTTTATTTATTTATTTATGTTCTTTCACTTTCTTTTTTCAAATATCACATTACACATGTCAGCTTACATAATAATATATATGATTTAGCAATGGCATCTAGGTGTTATTCGAGTGTAGCTGTTGCTTTATGTCTGTTGGTTGTGCTGTTCTTTTTGTGTCTCTTTCCAGGTGATGGAGCAGACAAAGAAGGTTTTATCACTCTCTCCCTTTTATCTCCTCTTTCTTTCACCTCTACTCTTTTTTTTTCTTTTCTTTCACTTTTTCTTCTTCCTTTACTCTCCCATTGTCATGTCCATATAATTTGAAATTCTCCTTGCAGGAATCATAATAAAGCTATTTACAAGCATAAATCAAGTGGAGCACTATGGCGAAAGCTGTTTGCTCCACTTGTAAAAGCAAAATCTGTCGAGCTCTATTTGGCATTAAGACATCAATTCCTATTGCCACATTGCTAGACAGGACACTGGAGAAGAAAAAAAAAAAAAAAGAGCAGAGCAGATCACATGACAAAGGCAAATTGGAAACAGTAGGTATCATTATAGTCTCTGTCAGTGTGAACATCACTGATTGTTGGGGTGGGAATGATTTATAAGATGGACAACATGTTGACAGTTTTGTAAGCTGTACACACAAAATGATTTATGTGCAAATTGTGACCAAACACCTTACTTGGATGGCAGCAGAGCAGCAACAGGCATCAGTAGTTGAGTTTAGTCATGGAATCTGATCCGATCAATTCAAAATGCAGCGATTGTGAGTGGATACATGGAATCGAACCAATACTCCAATACAAAAATAAATATTCTTTTTAAAGAAGTTCCTGCATCATCAGGTGTTGCCGCTTCCTAAACTCATAAAACATAAGGTTAGAGGTCAGATTTAGATCAAACAGGTGAAATGGGTTTAGGTTTAAGACGGATGCTAACTATGGGTTAATTTTTTAAATGAAGGTCAGCGTTTCCCCTACCATTATCCAAGGAGGGGCGCCTCTACTCCACCAACGAGAAGTCTCCTGCCAAGTGCCGATACGCAGCAGTACAGTACATTAAAGCGTGAAATGTGGAGAGACAGAAAAAACTAACAATAAAAGATAAAGAGGGAGACAAAGATGGATAAATAAGAGAAAGATGGAGAGACGGATAACAAAGATAAAGAAAAGAGGACAGACATAAACGCAGAAAATACAGTACATAGAAGATTAAAAAAACTATTTTTCTTTAGCAATGGTCTGTCCACCCCAAAGACCAAATTCAGTGAAGATCATGCTGTTAATTCACTTATAGTTGAAATCAGATAAACCATGATTAAACATTAGAAGTAGTGCAAGATATTTTCAAATCAAGTGTGAAAGGTTGTTTTCAAGAGATCCAAAGTGTAAAAGGCTCCTCTATTTGGGTCCATTATCATGTTACAGATTGTGATGGAGAACAGTGGAGTGTTTATCTCTTGCTAGTTCTCATGGTATTCAAAGTTCTGTGACTTCTTTTAACAATGTTCTCAGAATAAAGATAACATCTGTCTACTTATGTCCACTTTGTAAAAGAACTGTATGCTGTTTATAGAAGTCCTAGATAGTTACCATCTATCGTTTATAAAACTCAAAACACTCAACACTGTCCTGTCGGCATTTTGGAATTTGTATCATCTGCATAAATGAAGATTTGGTCAGGAACAGCACAAGTACAAAAATAAACAGCAATTTTTTTTCTTTTTGCAACAAAAGAATAAGAATATTTTGGACTAACGTGTTTAAAAAAAGGCTAGTATGCAAACTTTTCTGGTTAGAATAAAACAGTGCTATTATTGACATTCAAAAAAGGAAGCAGTTAAGGATAAAAATAGGGAACCAAAGAGCCACATTGAAGACCCTGCAGAATATTCCACTGTTTTTCAATAAACCTTTGTGTTCATAAATGTGAAGTTCGCCTTTAGGTAAAGATGTATACGTGTCCTAAACTGACCTAGCAGAAATTAAGTGTTTTGAAGGGAACAACACATGAAATCTGAAGCATTAAACATGCTTATTATAAAAGACGCAAATTAAAAAACAATCGCACTAACTTGATTTTAATTGCAATATATTTAAAGGAGCAATAAGCTAAATTTCACCACAAGATGGGCTGTTGACCAAAACAACATGTGTGACTCGTATGCTCATATTTGCAAAGGATAAATAAACAGAAAAACAGCATCACCTTTCAGAGGAACATGTCTAGTGAGTCTAAGGAACTCATAACTTTATAATGCTGTTAGCAAGACAACATTTTGATCCACTGAGCATGCTCTCCGCTATTTTGCTCCTGCACTACATTGCTCTGACTGTGGCATTTTATGGGCAGGAAGTGGATAAGCTCTGAGTGGCAGCTGTTCACATGGACGCACATGCACACGCGGCCGGCCCGGCTTTGTAAACAAGAGACTGGAGAACTGGAGAGATTGTGTGTGACGTCCTACCATATTCCATGTAAAAAGACACAGTTCTTCACATCTCTATTATTTAAAAAAAAATTTGTAAATTTTCTTTCTTACTTTCTCCAAATACAAAAAAAAAAATCAGAAGACTTGGATATGTAAGCTCCGAGGTGAAAATTACAATCCAAACCTGAGCGACTGCCTATGCAGCAACCACCACTTTGAAGCCTCCAAATACAAGCCGTCATTAATGCGGTCAACTGGCTACAAGCCGAGGCAGCAGGCACTTTTGCCCAGAGCTATAAGTCCTGGGAGGCTAGTGTTGGTGGATAGCAGATGATGAAAATGAGATGAAAATCAGAAACAGCGAGCAGAGCAACAGTTTATATCAAGAGAACCCAATT
The DNA here is from genome assembly GCA_037039145.1 of Fundulus diaphanus. NCBI lineage: Eukaryota > Metazoa > Chordata > Actinopteri > Cyprinodontiformes > Fundulidae > Fundulus > Fundulus diaphanus. The sequence continues at coordinate 23,362,491 of CM073134.1, forward strand.
TTGCACAACACAGTATTGCCCACAACACCTACCTACACATATTTACTTTACGAACATTTGCTGTCTCTCATGTAGTGTGCTGTGAACGTAATAAATAAAACACCCAACGAAGAACCACGGCACCTCAATCCAAACATTTATAAACCTCTGTTAGCATCTCCGTTCCAGGGACCTCCCCCCAGAATACCAATTCTAAGCAATGCACTAAATTCACAATATGTCATGGGTGTAATTTGTTCTTACTATTTTACAGTCTCAACTCGGTCATTCGGCACATGGTCTTGTTGGCCATGACGGGTCGCATAAACAGAATCCCAGTCTGAAGAGGTTTCACTTGATTTTGGAGCTCCAGGTGTAGTTCAGGTTCATACTGGTTTGGTTTAATACCAACTGCTCTCATGAAATCTGGCATTTCTTGATATTCAAGAAAGGTTCTTATTCCATGGCTACTAGTTGACTACTGGAGAGTAGTGGCGTCCACTGTTGCAACTTGGCCATTGAGCGCATCTTTTCGTTGGCCATGACAGTCTTCATAATCAGAATCCCAGTAAACAACTGGAAACTAATGACATCATTGGTTCGTGTTGTAGCTGGCCGTGGCTCACTACAAGAGAGGTGGCTCTGCCTACCATAATAAGCCAACTTCTGCAGCTATTGACAAAATGTTAAAAACCAGTTATTAAAGTTTGAAGTTAGAGAAGTCTGTCCCTTCAAAGTTTTGTGGAAGTGCTTTGAATTGTCTTGTTTCTGAAAAGTGTTTTATAAATAAACTTGCCTTCACTGAATGATATTCCACCCATGTCAATATTAGCAGATTTGATATAATTTTTGCTTTAATGCTCCCCTATGACCTGCAGCAAAATTGTTTGCTGTTCCATCCTGGGTGAGAAATGAGAATGATTTAGGTTGATTTTACAGTAAATATCTTACTTATAGCTCCTTCAAATCTTGATTGACAAAGATTTTTATTTCAGTCATATACATTCCATCAAAAACACACAATTGCCGGATTTATGAAATAATTTTTCTTGAGTCTCAGTTAAATCATAAACGTTATCTTTGTTTTTCAGAACATTTGAAAAAAAGTTGGTGTTACTCCATTTAAAAATGAATTTTAGTTGCTTAAACGAGGTAATCAAACTTAGCTCTGCATTGTATTGTCTTCCTTTACTCCTCCACAAGGTTCAATGTTTACCCCCCTAACAATCTAAAAACAAAATAGAAGTGAAAAAAAACTAATAGAAATAGTTTATCAGTAGTTAATGTCAAATTTTATGATGAATCGAAAGGAAGTGCTTTTATTTTGAAGTGTCTTTGTATTTAGGCAGAGATCATCTGTTGATCCAGGTGCTCAAATTGTCTCCAGTCGAGTGTATATATGTATTTGTCACATTAACCACACTCACAGACTACTCCCATGATCTCATAAAATTAAGGTTGTTCATGAGACTCGAGTCCCACCACTTGCGTGAAACATGAGTTTAGAGTATCTAGACGGCAAGTCTAAGTCAAGTCATACGACTTGAAGCAACTTAAGTCCCCAACTCTGGTAAGCTAACGCAATTGAACGCACTGACATGAAGATTTAAGTAGATCAAATAGAAAGTCCTAAACTAGAATTGGATGTGAAGTCTGGAACAACAGTTTGTCGTCTGAGGTTACGAGTAGCACAACCGCGCTTTCACTGAATGCTGTTAACCAGCCGTAATGTGACCGGGATCCATAACACTCCATAGAGCTGCCTTGTTGTCCCTTTAATGACTTCAATATTTTATGTATCTGCAGACAGAAACATGCTGCATTGCTGGAAACTGAACTGTCACATGATGCAATGAATTATTCCCCCTTGTGGGTGCCGCTGCACGTTTGCTGCTCCGTGAACCCTAAAACATCGGACTGTAAATTTCCCACACCCCCTACACCTCCCCATGCGACGTTGGTGCATTGTGGGAGCAGAGGTGGCTGTTCTGTGGAGGTCAGTGCGTGGTGAGGCCCACAGAATTCCCCCGCTCTTCTGCTCCATTGCTACATACCCCCGGCTCTAAGGCAGGAAATGTAAAACAGATCTTAACCCCCAAACTCCCAACCACGCTTTTGAAGAGACATATTTTCCTCAGTACACCAACCCGCTCCGTCACCCTCAATAGTTTTATACTCTACATCCAAATCCAAAAGAATATTGTTTTTGTTTTTTTCTGTGGCGTTTAATACATTAGAAAAAGATATCCCTAAGTTTTATTTGCAGCTCATCTCTATCAGCTAACTCGGATATTTTAAATAACCTCCTCTAAACTTAAAGTAATCTCTAATAGATTAGTTCTCACGTCTCTGCCAGCAACACAGGTGTCAGTGATTTACGTATTATTTTTCTCTCCTCTGGTATGTGTTTTCCCAGGGCAAGCCTGTAAACGGGCATGTGCGTACACAAAGAGGTTTCTTGGAAATGATCTCATTGTTGGAGCTCGCCCTTCTCTCTGGCTTCTTACAGGGCCCTAACTTGCGCGCACTCACACTATGGCGCTCCTTCCCTGTGTCCCTCCCGAACTGTCGATTAAAAGGCCATCTATCTGCGCATTTTAACTAGGGCCTCGTCTTATTTATGGCTCATTGGCTGCTTCATTAACAGAGAGGCTGGGAGAGCCATGGCCAGATCAGTCCAGCTTGTAGCGCACAGCAAAGAGGGAGGGCAGTTTGTATGTGACACTTCAGGGAGAGAAAGAATAAGGGGGGGTTCATGACGCATTTTCCCCCCCGAGGGGTGGACCTCCCATCTGTGAGTGGGTAGACTGAAAGATCTGGCCAAGAAGGAAAAGAGATTAGAAGCAAGGGATTGAGAAGGTTTAGCTAAAATAAAACATGTCATCCCCTGTCTTGTTTTACCACTAGGAGCACTGTTACAGATGTGTTTCGGGCGGTTTGTTTATTTTTCCTCCATAAAGCGTCTGTAAATGGATGCTCTGGTTGTTAAAATCCTCACGGTTGACGACGTGGGCGTGGTCTCCCATGTGTTCACGACCAATGACAGCTGACTGCCCAGCCCCACCCTGTGCGTTTTCTGTTTGTCCCTGTATCCTTGAGGACAACTGTGGGCTCCGATAGTGAAGGAGGGCGCAAGCTGCTCTCATTACCTTCATCCTCTCTGTTCTGGAAAGCTGTAGGAGGAAGAGGGGGCATTTGTGACTTAGGAAGCCCAGCAGAAGGTCAATGTTGAGTTTTTCCTGTTTTCCAGGCTGCGTGTCCTGGCACAGGTCCCAACATAAATCAAATAATTTATTTCCCCTTTGCTTCTTGTTCCTAATGATCAAGTGTTTGTCTTTCCATGTGTCTTGATAGCGTTTATTTGGCCGGTCTAGCTTCTCGTCTGAATCCATTTTCATTAGCCATCCTTCCCATCTGGGATAATCGGTGAGAGCAGGAAAAGGGCCCCTCGGTATGTTTCATTCATAAATTTCAGAATGCACATATTAAGGAACAAGACCTAAATGAAAACGATGTCACACATCTCATTATAGCGCTTTGTACTCTGTTTACCAGCTTGACCTTGGACCTCAGTGCAAATCTAAACACGTTAAGGCTACAAAAACTGCGGCAGATACACTTTGCTCAGTAGCTGCACGATGCTTAAGTAGCAGTTTACTTTCCAAAATGATTTAAAGTTTTACAACTAAGAATATCAGTATCTCGATTGGAGCTGCACAATATATTAAATTGCAGTTGTCATTTACCGTGATGCGATGTTTGGGAAGCAGGTACTATTTCAAGGGCAAAGCATTAAAGCGCCGCTTTCCAATGTTATATTATGCCACTTGTGTCGAGTCTCAGTGCCCCCCTTCACTTTGTGACCGAGACCCTACAGTGTGAGGAGAGTGTTGGAAACACTGCGATGATGGTGAAGAGCAGTGAGGAAAAGGTTGATTAATTGATTTCATCACAACACCATGACAATGTCATGTTTTGCTAATGTTATGCAGCACTAGTGTCGGTGTACATGCAAAGCTAAAAATGGATCCAACAGCCTCTGCTTTCAGTGGGCATGCTCCGATCAGTCTAATAACGTTTTCTGGTTTTCTTTGAGATGCGACTAACTGATTCCGGTTCTGACCGATTCTGCTTTTGTTTTGTTTTTTTGATTGTTTTTGTTTCCCTAAAAGCCAAAGCCCACAATAAAAAAAAAGGTGGTGCTGCTGCTACTCTAGGAAGTAGTTTTGAATCCAAACGAAATTTAGGAAATTGCTGGTTGTTGGTTAAAGCATTGATAAACCGAAAATGTTGGGAGTTCTCAGTTTCGATGCAGCTAATAAATAGAAAAAGGAACAATTATTGACAATCGAAGGAATCAAAGTAAAGTCCTCCCATTCTAATCTCTCGCCAGTTTATTGCTGCCTCGCTTGTTTTTGCTGCATTAGTTAATGTAAAACCTGCACCGTGTTTGGTTTCTCTGTGGATGAGGAACCGATGAGATTCCCGTTCACTTACAAATCCGAACAGAAAATGAGATTCTTTGCTAATTTAGATTAATTTGAATTCTTTAAGTCAAACATGATTTACAGAGAAAGAAAGGGAGAGGGTCAATTGTGACAGCAAAGCAGCATGTACAAAATAAAAACACTTTAGTTTGCGCCTCAGCCGTGAAATGATACAAAAATAGAAATAAAGTATTGAGCAGCGTGAGGTGGGGCCACTTTGGCTGATTTTAAACAAGTGTTTGCTTAGTTGCTTGGCCTATGTGTCTCTGCACTGTTGTTTTCCTTGCAGCAGTTTAGAAACACACTTAACACAATTTACTCAACTATAGTGTGCTCCCCTCCCACTGGAAACTGTGGTAACCTTTGTCGAAATCAATCTTTTGCCACATCTGCTAAAGTTTCCTGAGGCGTGTTAACGGCTTTTTTTGTCCAACTCAAAGAACCTAAAGGCTAACCTATCGGCTAAAAGTTAATATCCGCTCAGAGCCATTTGCCTTTTGCACTGAAGTTTAATCTGTGGGGTAGATTAGGCAAATGAAGTCCTCCTAAGTGTCCCCTACAGTCCTCACTGAAGTGTTGGAGCTGCATTGATCAGACAGTCTGCGAAGGACTCAAAGCTGGGAGTGTTCCTCAAGGTTCACGTAACAAAATCCAGTTCATACGCCACGTCTTAAAAGCGCTGTGCAACAAACTGTGTAGTGCATTATTGTTCAGAACCACTTAGATTTCCCACCACACACATGTTGGTTGAAATGTTGTACCCTGTCCTCCAATCTGACGATTCAGGCACCGCGAGCTGACTTTGGATGTGGCTTGCAAACGTTGCACCACTGAAAGTTAACACACTTTATGACCTGCTTTGCAGATTAAAAATAAAGTGACCGAAATGAGCGGAGGCTCAACAATCACTAAAAAGTTTGGGTAAACTTTTTTCTTTTTTTTTATCTCCCTAGTAGAGCGTTTGTTTTTTGTTTTTTTTAACAAGGGCTAACATTTTTTGTAGAATAACCACCAGAGGTTCTCCATTTGTAGCGACCGATATAGCCATGATAAAGTTGTTTGTCAGGAAATGTATTTTAATTTAACATCTATAAATTGATTTGTGGCATCAGAATCAGCTGCCATCATGCATTCTCCTTCAGAGCCGTTTACCAAATGAAACTGTTAACGGTGCCGTATCGCCGCTGCTACTTTGAGAAAAGCAGAAATCAGCTCGTGTGATCAATGCAAGCCTCTGCTGGCTCATGCAGCTGAGCTAACCACAAATGATGCAATCAGTTGGCACAACCCCGGGCACGTCGCCCCCGCTAAGATCCGTCCCTTCTATTAGCTCTAATGCAACCTGCAATCATCGGGTACACTTTCACGCACGACCACAAGTGCAAACACGACCATTGAGTCACTTCTTTTATAATCAAGTAGCCTCGCTTTTATTATTTCAGTCTTATGCCGGAGGAAGAGTAGAATGTTGCAGTTCCAGCAGTGTTTTCGTTGTTACTCCTGTTTGCAGAATTCTTCGAAGTAGGATGTTTTCCATCATTAAACTCTATAAAGTTTTAAGCAAGATCTCAGTCAAACATTCGAAGGACTGAAGGGAGGGGTGGAAATTAACCGAGGGTGAAACGGCCCTTTCCGGGCTCGGCACTGACCCACTTTTTGTTGTTGTAACGCAAAAAGGACCTCGTTTTATCCCTGAACACTCGAGCACTGCGAATAATCTGAACGCTAGAGGCTTCTTCGTGGACATCTTGCAGGATGTTTTCTTAAAAGGCTCGTTATCTGTGTTTGTCTGTTGTCTCTGTAGTGAGGGCGTGTCTCCAAAACTAATAAACAATCTGTTGTAACAGGATTCCTGAAACTGAACAAATCTTTGGCCCACAACTCCTGCACCGTTATTGACGTCCAAGATATATATATTTCTTTTGATGCACGGTTTGAATTTCCATGCGGGGGCTTAAGCTGTCATTAAGAAGCCTTCAAGAAATGATCTGCATGAACTTTGCCGTTTCTAACTGTTAGAGAGCACCAAAAGGGACCATGAAGTAAAACATGTTAAACATCTAATTATAAGCGTGGCTTTAAGCTTTGCTCCAATTTGAGGGCGCAGGTTCCTTTTGAACTCCCTACGGTACTTCCTCTCTCTCCCCGGGGCACAGAGGAAGTAGGAGCAGATGTGTTACGCTAACGGACACAGCGACAACACTGCCAGTTCCCTCTGCATTAACACCATCCACCCAGGAGGTACTACACAGCTTAATGGACCGCTGCACATCCACGCCATCTCAGAGGTAGCCGTGTTTTAAAATTCATTACAAGAGGTTTCTATCCACGATCGCCAGCGTACTGGAGAGTTTAAATGTCTGCTTTTTGGATGTTGATGTAAAATGTGCAAAACATGATGCTTAAACTGGGGAGCCATGATTTGTATGAGTCAAAGCTGTGGTTCCCAAAGTTTTTATTACAAGTACCGCCTTAGACACTTTTTAAACTATATCGCAACAGAATTTAGACTTTGTGATGTTGTTGTCATCTAAACATAAGAATGGGTAGGGGGGGTCTTATCCATCTTATTATAGCCTTCTGGCTGAAACCAGAAAGTTGGATTATAATAAAATAATATTACTGCCTTACCCTGCGATGCAAGAACATTGTTGTTCCTTTATATGTTTGTTCTGCACGTGAATTATCAAGACGTGGGGTGGCTGGGCAGCATGAACTGTGAGCCCTCGCTTCGATTTTTGTGTCCTCTTCATCAACATTACTCTGCTGACAAATGATGTCGTGATTCTGTTTTTCATATGCCTATTGCAGTCCTTTCTGTCTGGTCCTCTACGACATTTCCAAGGCATTACCCCAGAAATTTGAAACGATTTCACTGAAATCACCGTGAAATCCATGACAGTGTGCCGCGGGCTATCAATGTTTGCCAGGCATAGCAACAGTAACCTGGGGGGGGGGGGGGCTTAGCGAAGGGAGAATTGGTTGAGGATGTAGATTTAATTTTGTGTTCCTGGCTGTTCCTTAGAAGTTTATATGGCCACGTTTTGTAGTTTGGGGGGAAATGTCCCCTGAAATCAGACTTCTGAGCAGCGAAAGTCCAGAGTTTCTCACAAATACCCCAACCTCAATATCCATGTGCTCACAAAACATAGTAACAGCTGCAGTAAAAAAAGAAGTTTATTTACTTTTCAGACTATTTCCCTTTAAGTTGTTTCCAAATACAGTTTTTTAGAGCCTACTTTAAGGAACATGTTTCCATAGTGTTTGAAAGCACAAAATGCAGGAATAAACTGTTAACTTGCATTACTGGTATAGGCTCGTCACTAAGAGGTAAACGGATCATAAGTGGTTGCTCTCATATGTTCTTGGTTTGTCATCATCTGCCTTAGTACGTACTGGGAGTTGTAGACGTCTCTGTTACACTTTGCTATTTATTTATTTGTAGAAGTTAACATCAGTTAGTTTGAACGTCAATTTGTTTTGATTTAACGCTACATTAAAGCTGATATATAGTTTGAAAATAAGTAATGCCACTGCTGCTACTTGCAACAGTTTGAAAAACATAGTTTACTGAAAATGTATCGGGAGGTTTCTGACAGAGGCTTTTAAGACATTTCCCATATAAACCGCGAAGGCATCATAACTGAAATAGGGGGAAAACGTACCCCCTCCCACTGAATACTTTGTTTTCAGAGTAATGATGTTACAATTTGTCTGGCGTTGTTCTACATGCTGGTGTAACAGCCTCTTTGTTATGAAACTGTAGTCGACATGGTTTGTGTGATGCGCTAACATTGACCTCTAGTGGCGTCTTGTTGTCATTACACTGGTCTTCCAAATCTAGGCCATGTTATGAATTTGTGCTTGTTGTCAGCACGTGCAGTGAAACGCGTTTCGGGGTGAAACTGGCTGTGATTGGCCCGCTCGCTGTTTGTCTTCAGTCCCAGACTGTGACCTATCCAGGATCCCCAACGACAAGGCGACGCCTTGAAATCTCAGGTGCTGGCTGCAGGATTGCTGATGGGTTTTTGAGGGATTCCTCAGCCAGTCTGGGAAGACAGATATGCGGGACTTTATCTGCCAATGAAAGCCGTGGATCCACCTGATCCACAAATGCACCGTTACTGCTTAATTGTTCTTTTAAGAAGCGGTTTCTTTATCGCAACGCCCCCGGTACTGTGCTGGCAAACAGGTCTTTGTTGTACAAGTTGATGGCCAAGCGCGGAAATAGTTTCCTTATTGATGAAGGGTTGGCTGTAATTGATTGGTAGAAATTTCTATTGGAAGTGAGAGGGATAGAAGGAAGGAGGGAGGGAGCAGAAAGGGAGAAAGTGTGTGTGAGAGAGAGGGAGAGCTAGCTATAAAACAGGCTGTGGGCTCCAAGCAGCTCAGTCAGAGCCAGCTGTGCAGGACCAAGCGCCGCTTCTACATCAGACTCAGTAACATACTGACAAACACGGCGAGCTTTAACTCCCTTTCCTGGGAAACAGATTCACAAACAGAATAGCCAGGATGGCAACTATGTTCAGATATCCCGTCTTTCCTCATCTGCAGGGTGAGTTATTTCAAAAAGCAGTTCTGTACAGTTTGTACACTTTGTTTTTGCACTGTTAGTGGATTCCTTATCTCTTTTGTAATGGTATAAGACGTGTCTTCAACTGCTAATAGACAGTTGCACTCATATCTTTGAGCAGTCTGTTTAGATTTAACGTGGCAACAATTTGCAAACAGTAGCTTGTATGAAAAGTTCATTAGTGTGACGTTGAAAGAAACTCTGACGACGGTAACGATCCAGCTAACCCTGGACTTTTATCATGCCCAGTTATATCATATTTGATCAATAAATGAATGAGAGGTATTTGTGCAGGTAATGGTTAAATAGCATTTCTAACTGTCTGAACATGGAAAAAAAAATAAATAAATATATATATATATATATATATATATATATATATATATATATATATATATATATATATATATATGCGTTTACACAAGTAATCTGTTCTTTGTGGACCTTAGATGAACCATATGTGCGTTGATGTGTTTATGGGGAATGAATTGCCTTTATTTTCTACAGTGTTATTAGCCTCTGGGCCAAAAGTACATCAGCAACATCTGTTTTTTTTAAAGCCTGCATCAAAATGTATTAATATCTGGTGCTGTCTGGGTAAATCAGTTGTTTTCCAGAGGTTTCTTTTACCACATGGCAGAAAAACAACATGTTCCACTTCACTCAGTCTGGAACAATTATGTAATGTGAGCGCCGAGTTCCCCGATGTCCATTCAGAAACTTATGTCAGAGTTAGTTTGAGGGATGCTGATTACTGTTGTTAAGAGCAGGGTTATTGATTTCTTTTGTGTAAGTCAGTGTTTTGCATTAAATACAAAAACAATAAAGAATAAGACCAAAGATGAAGGCACAATTTAAAATATCTGTACTTTTTTTTTTAAACATATACCAATGGACTTTAAAACCATAGTGCTGTTGCAGACATTCAGACAAAGATACAGGATTTTGAGTGCTTATTATTATTATTATTATTATTATAGATTTTTTTATTTTTATTTTTTTTAGTATTGTTAAGTAGTAGTAGTAGTAGTAGTAGTATTCTAACTGAACCAGGCCCAAATGTCCCAGATAGGCAAGTATTGGCCTCCTTTATATGTCAGCATCCAAATCCATTTCTCAGCAGGACTTGACATTTTTCTCATTTTTCCCTGTTTCTGCAGCTCCGTGTGATCCTGGGAGGAGAGTCATGGCAGAACCGGACTACCTGGAGGGAGACTGCGATGAGCTCATCCAACCCAAAAAGCTGATCAATCCAGTCAAGGGCTCCCGGAACCACCAGGACCTACACAGAGAGCTTATTATGAACCAGAAGAGGTCAGGGGATGAATAAAATGTGCTCAGTCCGTCCTCATCATTGCTTCAATTTTTCTTTGATCTGTTTTGTAGTTAGCAACCCAACATTATTTTTAATCAAACTAGGACCAAAATAACACAAACCACCAAAGATTTATACATTCATGGAGCATTAAAACTCTTTAAATGATCATTGGCTATAATAATGCTCTAGCATTAAATAAACTGGTTAGATGAAGGAAAAAACATGGGTCTGTGTCCAGATCCACACTAATTTGGTTTCATCTTTACTAATAGAGGACGAGCGGATCCAGTCATCATCCCTGCTGGTGTTTCCCGATCGTCCGTACTGACTGTACCGATGCTTCTGCTGCGTGTCATTTAACTGACCTCACGGATTTAACCTCCAGGAGCATCATCACTTATGTCAATGTACAAAACTTTCATCAGATGCATCACATAAAAAAAAAGTAAAGGAGTCTGCCAAAAAAAAAAAAAACGTTTATGTAAAAATTCGGTACAAATGCAAATGCACCTGATTATGTGAGGCGGTGTGAATGCACATGTTCCAACGCCTGTGATCGTCCTTTCAGCCCTGAATGTTTGTTTTCTCTCACCGTGCAGCAGTGGCCACTTTGTGCCAGAGCTATAAATAGCAGTGTAAATACTCCCGATGCTGACAGCTGTTCCGAGACAGCATCCCTGCCCCGTCTTTAAACGGGTCAAAGACTTGGATCCCTTTGTAAAATTAACGGCAGATTTCATAAAAAAACAAAATAAAAAATTAAAAGCTGCGTTTCTAAATGCTCCATTTAGAAGTATTTTATCTAGGGGTCCAGACAGGCTGAAGTGGGATTTCTGACGAGACGAAATTGGTTTTATCAGGCTTTTTATCACATACTGATATAATAAAAAAAAAAAATGTTGCTTGCACAGTGGATTAGTCATAGCGATGATGGTGCGGAGGAGAGGCGGGCGGGCAGGCAGGGAGGGGTGGATGGATGGATAGATGGATTAAAAAAACTGTTATGTAATCAAGATTACAAAACAGTCTCCAGCTGAGGGCCTTTCTCTGCCTCTGCTACCTTGGCGACAGTGACCCTTCCCACGCACAAGCAGAACACCAGAGTGATGTGGAAGAATTTCAGAAAGACGGCCGCATTCCTTTTCGTAAGAAGATGCAGATTACCCAGTGGCGTCTGTTTACCTTCTTCTCAGCGTTGCTAAGTGCTTTCATAAGACATGAAAAGGAAAACGGTAGCTTGACTGCAGCAGTGACTTTACAGGAAGCGACGTCTCGTTGTAAATGAACTCCCGCTGCATCTTGGAACATTCTGAACTCGGTTACGTAAGCTACAGGATTTAATCATGCATTTAATTAAGGCGATGCTGGTGCTGCGCCGTGGGCAGGTAGAGACGCCGTCCAGATTCGGCTCATTGTGCTACAAAAGCAAGCCGTCCTGCGAGAAATTTTGATCATTTCTAATCAGAGGACTTTTTAAATCGAAATGATGGATGGCTTTTTATCAAGCGCAGCCTCTCTTAGAATAATGAGCAACATTGCTACTTGGGATGTGTGATGGATTTTTTTTCTCTTTTACAGTCAATCTCTTGTTGGCGAGATGTTCTGTTTAACAGTCTCAAACCACCCCCGCTTTTTCTCTTAATTTGGAGGAGTTTGGTAGATTATGTAACTAAACAGTCTCACGTTTGACGAGGGTGACTCTATGTTCTTTCTCAGTCGTGCACTGTTCCCTCTGCTTTCCCTCTGGCTTATATGCGAGGAATCTATTTTAGGATAGTTTAGATATGCAAGCAGCCAACTACAGTGCCTCGCAAAAGTATTCACAACCCTGGAACCTTTGAGTGTTTTTGTTAGGTTGCAACCTTAAAACTTGGACGTGTTATGTCAGGATGTGCATAAACATGCCCCCCCACCACCCCACGCACACACACACACACACACACACACACACACACACATACACGTCTATCTAGCAAACAGTGCACTGTCAGTGTAAACTGTCAAGTGGGGACATGTGTTTCTAGTCATTTAATTGTAAAATAAATATCATACAAAATTTTCTTGTAAGATCTTTTCACACTATATTACCTTCAATTTTATTTTTTTTTACTTTTTAGAGAAATTGCAAAGAGGGGACTTAGATTCTTAAACGACATCTACTTATCCAAGAGGGGGCCTCTGTTGTAATGCAGTGGATCTGTCTGGGTACCAGTTTCTTCTATTGAATGATTACCTTTCTCTGTGATCCAAACATTTAATAAATAACCACTATCACTTCAAATAAATAAAGCTTAAACTGTAATTCAGAAGTAATTTGGCATTGATATCAAGGGCTGCAGTATTACCAACAAAATAATGTCTTTCAAATATATAACATTTTATAAAATCAGTGTGCTTATTTTAATTTTAAGCAAGGACTATAATACTTTCTTAAGGCCATTTGTACATCTTTAGGGTACTGATTTTAAAGTAATTCATGGATGTAGTCAGGTCAGAAAATAGTTATCTTTTTTTCTAATAAATATAATGTATTATTCAAACTATAGCATGGAGGAAAAAGGTGAAAACAATAACTTGTTTTAAAATATCTCAGTAAAGCACTCTGTTATAACACAAGTTGTCAATATATAACTTCAAAGGCTCAGCTGTAGTATATGCTGTTACTAGTATTAAGGTTCAAATAAAGTGCTACCCAAATAAATATATGAGGCATTAATGTACTGTCAAGCTGTAATTAAAATTTCATTTAGGCCTAGAGTTTAGACAGTCTCCTCCTGTATGGCATTAAATGACAGGAGTCCACTGTTGGTTGGCACATAATGATATAGGTCCCCTTTTAAATGGTCTACAGCGACAGTCGCATGCCAAAATCCAGCCAATAATACTTATAATTATTACGCAAACCCGTTTTTTTGGCAGTAAAATATAAAGTCCCAACTTTCATTTGCCATTTGTATGTGTGGAATGGTGATGTAAACATTTTGAATAGATCCTCTACTATTTTTAACCACATTGCCATAACACTTTCTTGAGGGTATTTGGACATGTTTAAGGTACTGATTTTAAAGTGCTTTATTGATATAGTAATTTCAGAAAATAGTTAAGTAGTTATCCTTTCAGTAAGAAGTTTATTTGTCATTCAAACTATAGCATGAATGAAAAAAGTGAAGACAATAACATAAGAAATGTCATTCAATAAAGCACTCTCTTCACACACAACTTGATAATATATGTCTATAATAAATGTATAGGCTCAAGTGTAGTATATTCTGTTACTAGTATTAAGGTTCAAATAAAGTGCTACCCAAATAAATATATGAGGCATTAATGTACTGTCAAGCTGTAATTAAAATTTCATTTAGGCCTAGAGTTTAGACAGTCTCCTCTCGTATGGCATTAAATGACAGGAGTCCACTGTTGGTTGGCACATAATGATATAGGTCCCCTTTTAAATGGTCTACAGCGACAGTCGCATGCCAAAATCCAGCCAATAATACTTATAATTATTACGCAAACCCGTTTTTTTGGCAGTAAAATATAAAGTCCCAACTTTCATTTGCCATTTGTATGTGTGGAATGGTGATGTAAACATTTTGAATAGATCCTCTACTATTTTTAACCACATTGCCATAACACTTTCTTGAGGGTATTTGGACATGTTTAAGGTACTGATTTTAAAGTGCTTTATTGATATAGTAATTTCAGAAAATAGTTAAGTAGTTATCCTTTCAGTAAGAAGTTTATTTGTCATTCAAACTATAGCATGAATGAAAAAAAGTGAAGACAATAACATAAGAAATGTCATTCAATAAAGCACTCTCTTCACACACAACTTGATAATATATGTCTATAATAAATGTATAGGCTCAAGTGTAGTATATTCTGTTACTAGTATTAAGGTTCAAATAAAGCGCTACTCAAATAAATATATGAGGCATTAATGTACTGTCAAGCTGTAAAATTTCCTTTAGGCCTAGAGTTTAGACAGTCTCCTCTTGTATGGCATTAAATGACAGGAGTCCACTGTTGGCTGGCACATAATGATATAAGTCCCCTTTTAAATGGTCTACAGCGATGGTCACATGCCAAAATCCAGCCAATAATACTTATAATTATTACACAAACTGGTTTTTTGGCAGTAAAATGTAAAGTCCCAGCTTTCATTGGCCATTTGTATGTGTGGAATGGTGATGTAAACATTTTTAATAGATCCTCTTTACTATTTTTTAACCACATAGCCATAATACTTTCTTGAGGGTATTTAGACACGTTTAAGGTACTGATTTTAAAGTAATTTATTGATATAGTAATTTCAGGAAATAGTTAAGTAGTTATCCTTTCAGTAACAAGTTTATTTGTCATTCAAACTATAGCATGAATGAAAAAAGTGAAGACAATAACATAAGAAATTTAATTCAATAAAGCACTCTCTTCACACACAACTTGATAATATATGTCTAAAATACATTTATAGGCTCAGGTGTAGTATATTCTGTTACTAGTATTAAGGTTCAAATAAAGTGCTACCCAAATAAATATATGAGGCATTAATGTGCTGTCAAGCTGTCATTAAAATTTCCTTTAGGCCTAGAGTTTAGACAGTCTCCTCTTGTATGGCATTAAATGACAGGAGTCCACTGTTGGTTGGCACATAATGATATAAGTCCCCTTTTAAATGGTCTACAGCGACAGTCACATGCCAAAATCCAGCCAATAATACTTATAATTATTACGCAAACCTGTTTTTTTGGCAGTAAAAATAAAGTCCCAGCTTTCATTTGCCATTTGTATGTGTGGAATGGTGATGTAAACATTTTGAATAGATCCTCTTTACTATTTTTAACCACATTGCCATAACACTTTCTTGAAGGTATTTGGGCGTGTTTAAGGTACTGATTTTAAAGTGATTTATTTATGTAGTAATTTCAGGAAACAGTTGAGTAGTTATCCTTTCAGTAAGAAGTTTATTTGTCATTCAAACTAGCATGAATGAAAAAAGTGAAAACAATAACATAAGAAATGTAATTCAATAAAGCACTCTCTTCACACACAACTTGATAATATATGTCTATAATAAATGTGTAGGCTCAAGTGTAGTATATTCTATTACTAGTATTAAGGTTCAAATAAAGTGCTACCCAAATAAATATATGAGGCATTAATGTACTGTCAAGCTGTAATTAAAATTTCATTTAGGCCTACAGAATAGACAGTCTCCTCTTGTATGGCATTAAATGACAGGAGTCCACTGTTGGTTGGCACATAATGATATAAGTCCCCTTTTAAATGGTCTACATCAACAGTCGCATGCCAAAATCCAGCCAATAATACTTATAATTATTACGCAAACCTGTTTTTTTGGCAGTAAAATATAAAGTCCCAGCTTTCATTTGCCATTTGTATGTGTGGAATGGTGATGTAAACATTTTGAATAGATCCTCTTTACTATTTTTAACCACATTGCCATAACACTTTCTTGAGGGTATTTGGGCATGTTTAAGGTACTGATTTTAAAGTGATTTATTTATATAGTAATTTCAGGAAACAGTTAAGTAGTTATCCTTTCAGTAAGAAGTTTATTTGTCATTCAAACTATAGCATGAATGAAAAAAGTGAAAACAATAACATAAGAAATGTCATTCAATAAAGCACTCTCTTCACACACAACTTGATAATATTTGTCTATAATACATTTATAGGCTCAGCTGTAGTATATTCTGTTACTAGTATTAAGGTTCAAATAAAGTGCTACCCAAATAAATATATGAGGCATTAATGTACTGTCAAGCTGTCATTAAAATTCCCTTTAGGCCTACAGACAGTAGGCCTAAAGGAAAATGACAGGAGTCCACTGTTGGCTGGCACATAATGATATAAGTCCCCTTTTAAATGGTCTACAGCGATAGTCACATGCCACAATCCAGCCAAAATCCTAAATTCATATAACTATTCTGTATGACCTGTTATTTTTTACAGCGAAAAACATAACCCCTGAGCCAAAAGTATTTTGTACTAAATAAATATTTGGATAAAATGGTCAGCGACACGATTCATTGTATAGTATTTTATTAATATAAAAAAATCAGTTTTAGAATGTATTTTTTCATCAATCTGCAGTACAGAAATATTGTTCACCGGTACATAATGAAACATGTTTTCTCTTAAGGAAGAATTTAAATCAAATTTGAAAATATTGAGCTACCAGGAAGAGCATAAAATGAACATTATTGGGATTGATTTCCAAAGCCTGAAACAAGATTGCCTCTTTTTAAAATTTTTGTCAAAAAGTTCAATAGAGCATCTTTCTGTGGGTGGAGATAATTATATCAGCTGCTCCACACCTAGCAAGAGTAGCATTCAAGCAGTGAATGACAGCACACTGCATTGTGAGACGTGGCGACCATGTTGATGGCTACGCGCACGTTAACATAACTCTGACATAACGTTGAACGAAGAGACGTAGAAGTAGAGTTGAGAAAGAATAGATAGAAAAAAGATGTTAAAATCCTGAAAAGGATCTGGAATTTACCGGGACACATTAAATAGAGAAGCCAGGGACTGGTATGTTGACCTTGTTTGTGGTGTGAGCGCCTATACTTCAGAACAGTTCCGAAGCTACAAGTCCTTGGAGTCTCATGTGCAGTTCACGAATGGATGGGTTCAGGAGCTGCAGATCATAAAGCCAGCAAACAGTGGAAACACAGTAACTCGTACAAAGGTAAGCTGTGCTCAGACAGGCTCTGGCACCTGCTAGTTTAGTAACTGCTAACGGTTAGTGCTAACAACCACTCACGCATGTAATGTACTTTTAACTAGCTGCTATGTGTTTCAAAGGTGTAGTTAGTAACGTTAACTGCCAACCCTCCCTAAACCCTCTGGGTTTCTCACATATTTGAGCCTTTTCCCGCTGCCGTTTTAGTATTTATGTGCATGTATATGGTGTCGCGGTTGAAGGAAAGAAACAATGTAGGCTATAAAATAAAACCGTGCATCTTTAACTTACCAGAATGAAAATGCAGGGAACACACTCTCATTGACATTGGGATACTGTGGAAAGTTATATTCGGTCGTCTTAAAGCCGCGATCCAAGCGAGCCGACGACTCCGTGGTTGCGCCTCCAGGCAGGAAAGCGGTGGAAAGTTAACCCATTTTCTATGTTTTTCCCATGGCGATCATATGTTGCGCTGTTACAGCCCACAATACAGCAATTTTACCATGGTTGAAATAAAGTTACGGTGAAATTAATCAAATTAAAACATGGCTGAGAGGGAGTACAGTACGCGGTAGTCATAGCCAGTAGTCTGAGTAGCGGTAAAGGAGGCAATCAACATGGCGGCCACGCAAAGTAATGCTATTTTTAGAACGTGACGTCACGAGACGTCATATCACGTGGTAAGCGGTAGGGCAAGCTTGCTGTGTCCTCCGCTGTTTCGCTGTAAAAGAGCTGTGCGTTACTCTTGGTTTTACTCGGCAAAACGACTGCTTTTTCCAAGTCTAAGACCATGGTTTTTAAACATTGTTGCTATGGAACGTGCAACAGCGACTCGAGGTACGCTGATCGGCCAAGGAGAAATGTGTGTGCTGAGTACACCGGTGCGGTCGGCCTACACAACAGTTCAACCCAGAAAAGGTTACCAAATTCACGTACATATGTAGCAAGCATTTTGTTGGAGGAAAGGGCCCAACCGAAGAACATCCTGACCCAATTCCAGCGACATGTAGTGAACAGGTAAGAGTTTTTTGGTGTTTTATTGAAGCTTAAATCTGATCATACGTCGAACAGCTCACGACGAAACGAGCTATCCTTTGTTACACTTTTTTCATGTCTGCATGTCTATCCTGTCTCGCGATATTGGCTTAGGTCCCTAAGTTGACCATGATTGTTTGTTTTGTCATCATTTCAGCTGGAGAGGTACAGCTGGAATTTCTTAAGGGAAAGATTCTGAGATGTAAACAGTTGTTTTGTAGCTACCTATTGGCAACATATACCGATTCCTGGACGGTGATCACAAACAGAAAAAAAACGGCCGACAACGCCATGAACGCCGAGCAGGGAAAAAAAACAACGACTTACCGTTCGATCAACTCGGCCCGTTTTCCGGTCTTTTTAAGCCCTCGACACTCAAGCCATCGTTTAAGCTGAAGGTTGGTGTGTTCTTCGACAGTTCGACCAGTAAACCGTGCGCCTGGGACATCGTCTTGCGAAAGTTTAACGGCTGCAAAGTCGGTCATATCGCTGTTTCTGTTGCGCGTGTAATGGCTGGTGGCTACAGGCGCTCTCTACCTGTTTGTCCTACCAAAGCGGCAAGCGGCGTTGCTTTTGAGATGGTGACATCACGTGCACGGTACATCATTACGTCATGACGCCCACGCCCTATTACAAAGAAATGCTAGAAGATTATGTGGGAGGAATGGGTGTTTAACCTTACCAGTTTGAACCTGAATCTACAGCTTGATCTCCAGAATCAAGTGAGGACTCTTCAGGTGGTCCAAAATAGAGCAAGCCCACAGCATCATAAAATTACTCTTTGGCTTCCTAGCCACCACAGCAAGCTTCTTTTAGATGTCTAGAAAATAGGCAATTTTAATTAAACTTGTTTTTCATGGCAGGCAATGCTCAAAGTGTGCTAGATGTGTTGTTGAAGTCATGACCATATTATTATATTATCCTATCCTAATATCCTTTAAGGAGTAGCTGCCATACTTTGATTTATGCCTTCATCAAGGCCTGTTGCTTGGTGCTCCAAAGTTTTTGGATGGCAGTTATCAAATAGCTGTGCTACAGATTAAAATATGTCTTCATCTTATAAATGGAGATATTTATATGCCAGAAAAGGTTCATGGCAGTTTTTGGGTAACACCCACTGAGCATGGTGGCAGCCGCGACCATCAAGTTGCCTCTGTGTTCTTACAGACACTTTTAACAGCCAACAGTACCCCTAACCTGCTTCATTGTCACTATGCTGGCTCCTAAACACAACACAAATTGCAAACAGGGTTCTCAAGCAACTTTCAGAAATGATAAACTTCTGTTGAGCTAATGACCAAAAATTTGCCACATTTTCAAGGTCACTACAAAATAAGAATATAAGTTTAGATTTGCTTGTCAGTACTGCGATATAGACCAAACTGTATAAAACTCCAAACAAAAGGTTTGGAAGAGGCTTAAGACTTGAGCTTTCAATGCATAGGGTCTAAAATCAAGTCAGTTTCTAAGCAATTCACACTCTGGTACATGTGACCACAACCTCTGTCACAGTACTCCAGCTGAACAATAGCAACCTTTAGGTAGGGTACTTTAATCGGCATGTTAATGTTGATGTGCCGAAGGACCATTCCTGAATTAAAAGACAACTCTTTATGTCCAAACACAGGGGAAATGTGCTGGTGTTTTCATTCCTATCCATACATCCATCCCAAAGAAGAAACATTTACAAGACTAAAGCTTTTAGAAACCAATCCAGACAAGCAGATTCCCTAACAGTTGGTAATAATGGGTTTGGAATTTCTGTTTTTCTGTTTTTTTTTTAGGGTTTTTTTAGGATTTGAAATTTTAGAGATATTCGATTAAAAAAATTGAAATGTTATGTACTACAAATATATTAGATATTAACTTACAACTCCTCATAATTGGAGCCCTCTGTGTCAGGTTCCCAGTCATGGTCATCCACATCACATTTCTAAAAACCAATCCTTGTCCAGGCAAGTTGTCAGGATTGTGGGTATATATTCAAGGCAGAAGATGAATTCCTTCTTTTGAGGCTTATGAAACAGTTGCGACAAAAGTCACAATTGAGAGTTTTTTCTCCTTTTGCAGCCATTTTAATCTTATTACCTATATGTCTTGCCTTCCAAGGTAGGCAAATTTACCTAGGTTACTTTTGAAACTTTTTATCTACATCTTTCAAACCACAACAAGGTAAGGTTCATTTTTTAACTAACTTCTAATGAATGTTTTTATCATATATACATCACTTTGTTTTCTTTTACAAACTCTCCCTAGTTAACCACTTGCCATGTGATTGTTCCTAAATATTTCAGAGAAAAATGAGACATAAAAGGGTTTGTCCAGAAACAGAAGCTTTGCATTTCACTTCTTCTGGGAGGGATAAAGAATCATTTTACAAAAGATTCATCAACAAGGAGAAAGGTATGTTTGTTAAATTAGTATATCAGACTCTCTGGAGTTTTCTGTGTTATAAAGGTATAACATTTCAATTCAGCCCTAGTACACCAGCTTAGTATTACAGTATGTGATATATTGCCATGTAAGGTTTTGCCCAAAATGTTCTAAAGACATAGTTTGTCATGGTAGTACAGGTCTGTATATATGTAGAAAGATAAAATCCTCTGACATTTTGGATAACACTGTGGAAAAATGTAAGTTAATGCTTTATAGGATTTCCAGTATTTGTGTACCTTCATTTGTGAGTAAAATTACAAGGATTAGGTCCTCTGGATGGGTTCTTTGTTGAAACTTTGTTGAAATCAAAGCCACTGCTTACAAGGCTGGGTTTATCAATAGCCCCACAGACTTAAGACGTGTCTTGGAAAAGAGATTAAACATTTCAATAAAGACAAATGCATCCAGAGGACCTATTTAATTAGTTTTCACCTGAATTTTTGAGGTGTGTCAGGAAACATAATTTTGCAATTTGTTAATTATATATATTAGACCATAAAAGTTTTTTTTCCATCCAGGGGTTTTTATCTTTAGTTTGTAAATTTTTGTTTTACAGAAACTTACAATGGTATACTTCCATTGTGCCAATACTTATTTTCTGTTTTGAGCTGAAAGCATGCTGGAATGGGAAGGGTGAGGGGTGAGGTGCAAACATGTTTGCAGGCCTGTTGTTCTGATGCAAATGTGATTAATGGCTGTGCTGACACAGAACTGTGACCACCCCCTTCAACACAGAGATGTGGTATCAATGTTCTAAGTAGAAACCTGTAATGAACTAAAAAAAAATATTTAAAATGCTAGATATTAAAAATGTCTTTAAACACAGCATGTCAGGAATCGTGAATCAAGAAAACTTTGTTGTCATAATGTGTTACCATGGTGAAATTACTTAGGATGTAAAGAAAAAATAAACACATTTCAAAGTAACGCCACATAATATATAGCAGACTTGATATTTACAGAGTATTTTTTCACAGAAAATACAACTGATAATTACACAAAGCAGTCAGGGGCCTAAATGGTATTTGGTAAATAGTATGTACTTTGATGTCTACCAATGTTTTTACAGAAACCCTCATTGCCATCAGTACAAAACGGTATGTTATATGTCTAATATTTTCCACTGCATGTAATAATACATTCAAAAAAATTGTCAAGATTTGATACTTTCATGATCCTTTATCAATAATCTTATTATGTAGAAATTTCCAAACTTTTTTACATTAATGTTGCATAACTCCCTCAACCATGCCTCCCTCCGTTCCACCCTCCCCACGCTCACCCAGTACGTCACGTGTACAACAAGGGACAGTAAAATCCTGGACCTTTTTTATGCCAATGTTAAAGACGCCTACACCTCCGCCCCCCTCTCCCCACTGGGACGCTCGGATCACAACCTCGTCTACCTGCTCTCCCATTACATTCCACTGGTGAGGAGTACAATAGCACAGAAGAATTCAGTGAAAGTTTGGTCAGATGAGGCCAACGAGAGGCTGAGGGATTGTCTCAGAACCACAGACTGGAGCATGTTCCAAAGCTCTCATGGTGATGACATCAACAGCCTGACTGAATGTATCACTGGCTACATGAACTTCTGTGGGGAGAGCATTGTGCCTACACGACGGCTACGGTGCTTTCTAAACAACCCCCCCCCCCCCCCCCTTGGTGACCCCTGAGCTGAAAGTCGTCCTGAACCAGAAGAAGAGGGCTTTCTTCTCAGGGGACAGAGAGGAGCAGCGTAGAGTTCAAAAAGAGCTCCAGTGGAAGATCAGGGCGGCAAAAAAGGATTATGGGAAGAAGATGGAGGAGCAGCTGGCGCATAACAACGTCAGGGATGTGTGGAGAGGCCTGAAGATCATCTCCGGCTTTGGGCAGAGGACCAGCAGGGCTGCAGATGGTGACACCAGGTTTGCAGATGAGTTGAACACATTCTTCACCCGGTTTGACTCCCCCAACACTGGCCCCCTTCCTGCCATCAACTCCCCACATGTCTCCAACCACCAGCCCTCCAGAGATCTACCTTCCCCCCCACCGCCATTCTTATCAACGACCAACCCATCCACACCTTCGGCCCTGCCTGCCTCCCCCCTCACAATCATACCAATGCAGGTGAGAGGTCAGCTGACGAGGCTGAAACAGAGGAAAGCCTCTGGACCGGACGGCATCCCCCCAGGCTGCTGAGGACCTGTGCAGATGAGCTCTGTGAGGTCCTCAGCTACATCTACAACCTGAGCCTCAGCCTGGGGGTGGTGCCCACCCTGTGGAAGACCTCCTGTGTGGTACCGGTTCCCAAAACACCGCACGCCAGGGAACCAGCCCACTTCAGACCAGTCACCCTGACCTCCCACCTGATGAAGACCATGGAGCGCCTCATCCTAGCTCACCTGCGCACCATGATGAGCCCCACCCTGGACCTGCTGCAGTTTGCCTACCGGCCCAACATCGGAGTAGAGGACGCCATCATCTACCTGCTGCAGCGGGCGCTCACCCACCTGGAGACCACCGGGAGCGCTGTGAGAGTCATGTTCTTTGACTTCTCCAGCGCTTTCAACACCATCAGACCGGTGCTGCTGAGGGGGATGCTGGAGGACGCTGGGGTGGACAAACATCTAGCTGACTGGACCATCGACTACCTCACTGACCATCGACTACCTCACTGACCGCCCTCAGCACGTGCGGCTGCACGGCTGTCAGTCAGAGGTGGCACTCTGCAGCACCGGGGCCCCCCAGTGCACCGTTCTGTCTCTGTTTCTTTTCACCCTTTACACCTCGGACTTTACTTACAACACGGATAGCTGCCACCTTCAGAAGTTCTCTGATGACTCGGCCATTGTGGGCTGTGTCTCTGAGGGGAACGAGCTGGAGTACCGGTCGGTCATCAGGGACTTTGTGGACTGGTGTGAGAAGAACCATCTGTGTCTAAACACCAGCAAAACCAAAGAGATGGTGATCGACTTCAGGAGAAGACCCCCACCTCACTCACCTGTGAACATCCAGGGGCAGGACATAGAAACTGTGGAGAGTTTCAAATACCTGGGTGTTCACGTCAACAATAAACTGGACTCATAACACCGACGCTCTATACAAGAACGGCCAGAGCCGCCTCTACCTCCTCCTCAAGGAGGCTGATGTCCTTTGGTGTGAGCAGGCCCCTGCTTAAAACTTTCTATGACTGTGTGGAGGCCTCAGCTCTTCTCTACGCTGTCGTCTGCTGGGCCCCTGGCAGCACAGAGCGGGACAGAATGAGGCTGAATAAGCTGGTGAGGAAGGCCACTTCTGTCCTGGGCTGCGCTCTGGACTCTGTGGAGGAAGTGGCTGAGAGGAGGGTGTAGTCCAACCTCACATCCATCATGGACAACACCTTCCACCCCCTGCACCAGACTGTAGAGGAGCTGAGCAGCTCCTTTAGTGACAAAAAAATTCTCCATTGTGAGATCAATAAAGCCTATCTTATCTTATCTTATCTTAACTGTTGGGTGATATAGGACCCCTTCTGCTTCTTTCACAGGCATTTTATACAATTTGGATTTTTATTTTATTCCAAATGGACTGTTTCTGCTGCATCATAACAAAAGAAAACCTATCCAGTTTTGTTTGGTGAGGATTAAAATTTGGCACCTTTCCCTGCTATTGATGTACTTGAAGCACTCAAATTTTTGGGAAATAGAAAATCGAAGGGACATCATTTAATAGAGTCTTTGTATTTAATGTCAGCTGACTTGGTAGCCGAGCCCCTAGAAATAATTTTTAGTGTGGATAAACAGGACGTTTTTACCGTAATTTGTATGTCTGTGTTGGACTATGGAGATCTTTTGTAGATCTCAATGTCTTAGGATGCTAGACTCCCTTTATCTCTCTTCTCTAAGGTTCAACACAAACTGAAAAATGCCAAAACCCCTTTGTGATTTATATTCAGCGTGAAGATGGCCTGATTTGTCTGGTGGAAGTAATTCCCACTGCATAACATTTATTTACAAAGCATTTCTTGTACTTCTGCCATCCTATATCTGTACTCCAATTGTACTGAGAAATTCCGACTAGTATAATTTTCACTCACATTTTGCTGCTTTTTTCTGTCCCTTGCCCGGACTGAGTTGGGCAAGAAGACTCATGATCATTCAGCGCACTCCTAATAGAATTTCCTTCATTAAAATTAACTGAACCTTTCTTAGTTCAAAGCAACAAGGTTTTGAGGCTAATTTAATTAAAATGTACCTGTTTTTATAGTTTGTTGTTTTCTTTCAACAATATAACTTTTTCTGTATATAATTATTGATGCCTCTTGGCCAGGACTATTGAAAAATGTTATCTCAATGGGACCATATCCTGGTTAAATAAAAATCAAACCACTTCAATCAATTATAAATATTGCCATATTTGTTATTCCAGTACACTCAGAGGAAGAACCTCCTGAAGAAGAGGCAGCCATTTCTAAAAACAAAATGGGTGGCATTAATAAATCCTCATTGCAATCAATTAAAAAAGGTATGTTAAATCTTTGACTAAAGAAAAATGTACATATGTAATCTCTTTACATTTGTTGACAAAATATGTCACTTTCATTTATCCATACCTTTAGTAACTTTAATGATTTGTTTACAGGAAAATCCAGAAGGCCCTGGTCAAAGACTGAGGAAGACATTGTTAAAAGCCATTTCAAAGACTTCCTGAAAGAAATGAAGACCCCTGGAAAAGTGCACTGTCAGAGATGCATAGATGAAAATCAGATTCTAAGGGATAATGACAGAGAATGGAAAGCTGTAAAATACTGTATGTACAACAAGATAACAGCAAAGAGAAACAGGCTCCAAATGTACTGAGAACTATACTGGACATTTTGAGCATCAATGCTAGGAACCCAAAAAACCTACATGTATACCAAAGTACACAGATATAATAAAAAAAATATTTACATCAAGTCCTTGTGAAAACTTGCCATTTTAGTACTGTAGGACTAAACATGTTTAAAGCTGTAAAGACAGATGCCAAATACTTGTAATAATAAAAAAGTAACAAAGTATCTTACTCCTCATCATTTACTAAAACTCAGCCTTTATATTGTGTAAAAAAGGCCTTTTCGCAAATAAAGTATAGTGTTTTATAGGTGTAGATTAGCTTCTTTTTATTTTCACACAATTGGTAGAGTCATTATCACCCCATGCTATCTAAAAGGGAACTTGTGTCATTGTGTACCAGCAAACAGCGGACTTCTATTATTCCACACAGGACAAGGTGATCTCTGTTTTTGGATTTGAAATCAATATATAAAATGGGCATTTCTAAATGCAGGTTTAAAGCTGTGGCCAAAGTCAGATGTAAAATTATTCTTGAATAATTATTTAATACAAAAGGTATTAACTGAATATTTTATCTCTGATTCTATCCTCGTCGTGTTTCTATTTCTTGTTGTTGACATTTTTAGAATCAAAATCAATTTTACTTTTCTGATTTTGAATACTTTATTTTAATACAAAGTTTAGCTAAAACACAAGAAAAGAAAAAAAAAGATCAAACTCTGTTTCAAGAGACTTCCTTCTTAAGTAATTTGCATAATTGACCCTCTACAGTCTACAAGACTCCTTTGCGCCACAACCCATTCATATTATAATGGAGTGTGTGTGTAAACGATATGTGTGAATAAGTTGTTAAACTATGCTTTATCCAGCAGAGGCACTGCTGAGTATAGTCATTAACACTCACACACTTTCAGGTCCACTCTCTGCAAAAATTAAAAAAATGTAGGAAGGGGATTTAGAGATGATTTGGACCTGATTTAAAGCATGTCAAACAGGGGACCTGAAAAATGTCCCCTGTTTGATTTGTAGTCCCCTCTTTGTGACTGTGTAACCACGCCAAGGTCCACTGTTGTATAGGTGCGTAAGAACACACACACACACACACACACACACACACACACACACACAGATACCTAGCTCAAGCTCTATGAAAAGCAATGCTTTGTCTTTCCACAGAGTCCCTATTGGATTTAGGTCAGGACTTGTAACACATCAGTAAATCAGTAAGTTTACAGTTGTCTTGCCAGAAAGGCAGCCCCCCGCCCCAATCTCATGTCTTTTGCAGTCTCTAGCAGGTTCTCTTCCAGGATTATCCTGTATTAAGCTTCATTCATCTTTCCGTAAAGTCAGACCGGTTTCTTTCAGGGGTCCTATGCAGTCTGGAAAAATATGGAAGTGTTGCACAGGCCTGGATAATTACTGGAAAAAGGATAATTATGAGTATGGAAGAAAAAAGTTCAGACTTTATTATTTCTGCCATTGTCTAAATGTTGAGATCTTCCTTCTTAGTATCCTCCCTTTCTTCCCCGTCTTCTTCCTTGATTCAGTTTTCCCAGGTTCCACATATAAAACCTACACATTGCAGGACTATCTGGTAAAACTTTCATTTTTTTTTTTTATCATTTAAAATTGACTTCAAGGGCTGGGAACTCTGGCAAGATGAGTCTGGGAAAAATATGAATCTCTTACATGAAAAGGGTTTAAGAACCCTGTTCCCCATTCCTGCTTAGGAAGAGCATCCCCACAGCTTGATGGTTATTCCCCACATGTTGTTTTGCGTGTAGCTCAGAGAGTTTAATTTTGTTCCATGTTAATTTAGATTCACCTTCTAGATTTGCAAAGCTGGTACGGCAAAAGTTCTGTACCAGTAATTGCAGCGAAAGGTCCTACAAAGTCTTGATTCAGGGCCGTACACATGCACATCAGACTTCTCGTATTTTCATCTGTATTTTTTTTTTTTTTTGTATGTGAACTTTTTTTTTTTCCTTTGGCACAGCACTTTGCTGTTTTAAACTCTTTTTCGGACAAAATCTCAAGTTGGTTTAAAGTCTGGACTTTTTTTGAAGCATGATTGTCATGTAATCCAGATGATGTAACACAGATATACTATAGCAACCAGAAGGAGGTCATGATGTTCATCTGTTCTGAATAAATCTCTTGGAAAATTGTCCTCTAAATGCGTTCCGGAAATCTCATGAGCTTGTAGTAACAGATTTGTTTTCGCCTGGTTCTAGTGACACGTCTTACTGATTTGCTGCTCTTTATTTCTCTCTCTCTCTCTCTCTCTCTCTCTGGGTCCAAAAGGGGCCTTGCTCCTCAGAACAAACCAGAGCTCCAGAAGGTTCTGGAGAAGAGAAAGAGGGAACAAGTTATCAAGGCCCAAAAGGAGGAGCAGGAGGCACATAAGAAAAGAAGCGACTTGGAAATAGAGCTCATGAAAAGACAACAGAAACTAGAGCAGGTAAAGCTTTTGTCTATTCTCGGTGCTTAGCTGACGTGTACATTTCTGAGCTAAAGGCCCATTTATTCACCTTCGTTTCTTTCCGCCGTCCAGCTTGAACTGGAGCAGCAGAAAAATCAGGAGGAACAGGAGAACACCCCCGAGTTTGTGAAGATGAAGGGCAACCTGCGCCGGACCAAGCAGGAAGCAGATGGGGAGGAGCGAGCCACCTAAAATCCAGCCGGGGTGTCTGGGTCTGGCTGACTGAGATGCCATGGAGTGCGTGAGTTGTGTCTGTGGTAACACGGTGGTGACCTGACCAAGATGAACCTCTTGGGCGTTCCCTTACCCAGCTGTTCCTTCCTGCAGCGAGGAGAGAGACTTTAGAGACTAAAGACCCAGCCCTCTGTCTCCCTGCAACGGACCGCCAGCACTCGCACCTGTCCAGCAGCACACAGCACCCCCTCGCAGGAGGCACCCAACACGGACATGTTCCATGTTACACGCTTTTCAACACGGGCCAGCAAGCTTCCATTGAGCTCGAGTGGAGGAAATGAACCAAACCCCAATCTGTCTTTTGCTCTTTTGCTGCTCTGCGAGCTGTCGTTTCAATTTACTGTTATCTGTGTTGTCATTGTTGTTTCTGTTCTCATATTCACAATCATAGCGAAGTCAAAAAGCGGACACTGGATGGACTCTTGAAGCTGTGTAAAATAAAAGCCAAACAAATGTGCTTTTTTTTTTTTGTTATTTATGTTGGTAGCTTTTAGCCCAGGTGTAGGGGAGGACGCTTTTTTTAGTCATTCTGTGTTTTACTTTGTTTTACAGCATAGCATTTAAAGCCAGAACAGGACAAAGGGAGTGTGTGGTTGTATGGAAATACGCTTTTTGTTCTTTTTTTTTTATTCTGTACATGATATTTCCTCAGCTAATGCAATTTTAAGCAATAGTAGAACTCCCAGGCATGAGAGTGATTTTTTTTTCTTTATATATTCTATTGTTTTGTATGGAAAAAATGTGTTCCTTAATAAATAATTTACATTTTATTTGGCTTTTTTTTTTTCTTTTTTAGTGAAAGTCCCGGAAGTGAATGATCTAGGTTTGATCATTAGAGCACTCGTTATGTTTTTTTGTCACAATGTACAAAGGTTCAGGATAAAAAAAAAAAATAAACAGCTAGAGGCACAGGGTGTAATTTATTTTGCTTGTTGTTTTGCTTGTTTGCAGATCTAATTCAATTCAGTTTTATTTATATAGCACTAATTATGTCATCTCAAAGCAAGTCTTCAATCTAAGGAAACCCAGAAGATTGTATCGGGTCATTGACTTGCAGCATTCACTCTTCCTGGATGAGCATGTAGAAACAGTGGACGGTCGCTTGCATCGTTTACTTTGCAGCAATCCCTCATATCGAGCACGCATGTAACAGCGGAGAGGAGAACTCCCCTTTAAGGAAGAAACCTCCTGCAGAACCGGGCTCAGTGTGAAGAATCTGCCACAACCTACTGGGGGTTAGAGAAGACTGAGGGTAAGCAAAAAAACACAGAAGCACTGATCCTGGAGTACTTTCTATGTGAGAGGAAAGTAAACGGGTAATGGCAGTACTGGCTGCATTAGTGGCTCCATCTAGGAAAGAAACACAGCTAGGCAGATGTGCTCTGATAAGCTCCTCCACAATGGTGTCTCAGCTAAACATAAAGAATTACAATAATCCAGCCTTGAAGTAACCAATGCCTGGACTAGTTTTTTAGCGTTACTCCTGGATGGGACATTTCTAGTTTTTACAATAAGAAGGAAATAATAGAAAAAATTTAAAAAAATGTTTACTTTATTACCGGACGCCAATTTAATGCCATCGAGATGAAGTTGAATGGCATTAAACTTAATTGCTCCAAATAAGAGCCCTTTGTTCATCAGTGGATTGCTGGGACTTTGAATCAAAGTAGAAATCAGATTTAGATATTTGAATAGCCCTGATTAAAATCATGTAGATCCCCTAGAACTGAGTGATGTTCCCACCTGTATGAAACGCTCCACCATCATCCCTGTCCCCATGAAACGGACCAAAGCTGGATTAAATGACTACAAACCTACTGACCCGAGGTCCGTGGTCATAAAATCCTTTGAGAGCCTGGTGCTGAAGCATCTGAAAGACATCACAGCCCCCCTGCTGGACCCCCTGCAGTTTGCTTACCGGGAAAACAGGTCGGCAGAGGATGCTGTCAACTCGGGCCAACACTTCACCTTGCGCCACCTCGACCATCCAGGGGGCATACGCCAGGATCCTGTTTGTACACTTAAGCTCGGCCTTCAACACCGTCAACCCTGACATCCTCCGCCAGAAGCTCACTCAGCTCACAGTGCCGCCCCCCGCCTGTCAGTGGATGACCAGCTTCCGGACCGACCGTCACCAGCACGTGAGGCTGGGGAGCATCTTCTCCCACTGAGGAAGAATCAACACTGGAGACCCCGTTTGTGAAACTCTTGATGTTTGCAGATGATATCACTGGTATCCAGGACAGTGACGAGTCGGTGGATCGGCTGGTGCACTCAGAACCACCTAGAGCTAAAGACTGAAGACGACGGTGGACTTCCCCAACACTCGCTATCCTCAACAACACTGTGTCTTCAACTATTAATCACTTCTGGTTCCGGAACCACCCTCTTTCAGGACCTGAGATGGTCCTCACACAATGACACCATCCGAAAGAAGTCCCAGCAGACACTGTGCTTTCCTGTGGCAACATAAGAAGGACAACCTTCCACAGGAGCTACTGATCACATTCTACACTGCCATCATCCAGTCTGTCTTGTGCTCATGTATCTCTGTGTGATTCAGTTCGTCTACTAAACTAAACTGGTCCAGACTGCAATGAACAATTAGAGCCGCATAGAGGATCATCAGGGCTGATCTTCCATCCGTCCACAACCTGTACAGGTCCAGGGCCAGGAAAACGGCAGCTAACATAGCTGTCGACACGACTCCTCCTGGTCACAGGTTATTCAGACCTTTACCCTAAGGTCGGTGCTACAGTGCGCTAATAGCTAAACCAAGCCGACACTGAGCCAGCTTGTATCCCCAGGCGGTGTCTCTGATGAACACCTTACAGCCAGTATATTTTCTTTAACTCGGCAGGTTTTTACCCCTTGTATGTACCCTCTACATACTGCCCTGTTCTGACCCCTTATTATAAAATGTTTTTTGGTATTTTGTATAGATTGTAGTTTGCTATTCTGCTTGTTTGCCTGTTTTTTGTTATTTTTTTGGAGGGGGGGGGGGGGAGTTATGATGCAAATTTATTAAGTAAAAGTCCTTGTTTGTACCCACAAACTTGACAAATGAAGGTGATTCTGATTCGGAAACAACTGCATTTTCAGCCGAATCATTGTTTTAAGTTCTAGGTCAGGTTTAAATACAGTATTAAGCAATAAAACTCAACTGTCGTCATCAGAGGACAAATTACTGTAGCCAAAATGCACGTTTGTGTAAGGTGGAGGTAAAACCATGTGGATAGTGAGAGGACCTCCAAACCCAAAACAGAAAGGCCAGCAAAGCCAAGGTTTGATCCAAAGACCTTTCTCTGAGCTGACAGTCACACCTCTCACTTCTGACTGTTTGTGATAAGCCCCAATCCCTTGCGACCTTGCAAGGAACAAGTTCTAAATCAGTATCGCTATCAGGTCAACAGCTGGAAGAACTTGGGGGACTGGTTTTGCATTTGATTTTACACACAGCTGTCCGTTTGTTTTACACATTGCAGCTATTTTTCAGACTTGAATTTATCAATTGTGTAAACAGTAAAACACCATAGATTTTTTGAATAACAACATTAAAGAGAATTTTTAAATGTTCATTTTCATTCAAATTCATTTATGAATTTAGTTTGGTGCTAATTATGAATTACACCTGTGATTTTTAAACAGTTGTGGCGGACCACTAGGGGGCTCCACTCTCACTCAGTGGAGAAGTTGTAGTGACGAGAAATATG
This sequence comes from Fundulus diaphanus, assembly GCA_037039145.1. NCBI lineage: Eukaryota > Metazoa > Chordata > Actinopteri > Cyprinodontiformes > Fundulidae > Fundulus > Fundulus diaphanus. The sequence goes on from CM073134.1 coordinate 23,394,256, forward strand.
TTTGTTCGTTGGTGTATATATATATGGTTTTCTGTACAGTTGCTCACAGTTGGAGTAGAGTAGAACTGTTTAAACCTACATCCTTTGTGTCGTCATTTTCACTCCTCCACACAGTATCAAATTACTTTAAAACAAGAGTAATTAGCTATTAATCAAATAAATAATGAATACTTGATGAAACAAAACAGATTAAAATATAAATAAAACTAACATCTCAAATCCGAATTGCAATAAAGCAGAACAGAAAGGAAAACTGAGCCTGGCTCTGCTGGGGGTTGTCCTCCCTGTTAAAGGGGAGTTTTCCTCTCCACTGTCGCTTCATGCATGCCCAGTATGAGGGATTGCTGCAAAGCCATCAACAATGCAGACAACTATCCACTGTGGCTCTACGCTCTTTCATGAGGAGTGAATGCTGCTTGTCAAGACTCAATGCAATCGGTCTGGATGATTGGATTGAATTTGACTTTATAAAGTGCCTTGAGATGACATGTGGTGTGAATTGGTGCTATATAGATAAAATTGAATTGAAAATTCTGAAATCGTTCAAGGTAAACAAAAGTTCAAAATGCCCCCATGAAAATGTTGTGATATTTCAGCATTTAATGCAAAAACAATCTAAACAGAAAATACGGTTTTTGTTTTCTTTTTATGTGTTTTAGTTTGTCCAAATTATCTTTAGGTCTACTATCGAAAACTGTCACACGAAAAAAAGGCAGCCAAAGCACCTAAAACATGTCGTCTCAGCGCGCCGTAGTCTCATCAATGGCCAGCAGATGGCAGCAAAGCGCCAACGTCGTCTCTAAAGCCACCGTAGAACAAGCAGAGCCTCTCGCTCATCAGTTAGCGGCAGAGATGGCCGCCAGTGGCTTGCTCCGTTCATTTTCGTCCAACTTTTCCACAGCTTGGCCTTTACTCACCCGCTCCGCGCTGCTCTCTCCTCTGAGACTGTCACCTAAGCCTTATAATGGGAGAACGATCGCTTCTTCAAGCCGATTATCCGCAGGTAATTTGGCCCTGGGTGTGTTCAGAGTAGCGTGGTTAGCTCACAGTTTTCACAGCAGCAGGAGGTGGAAAGGGCATGGTAGAATGTCAGCTCGTCCCATCCAACCAAGGACTACAGAGGCTGTTGTTTTATCTTGCAGCACTTAAGTTCACAGACAAGCACGAATGGGTTCGAGTAGAAGATAACGGAACAGGTACGGTGGGCATCAGCAACTTTGCACAAGTAAGTGTCCAAGCTGTTACCCCACATGCACTGGAGTCAATCCTTTCAGAGTTGACCTTTGACCTTGTTTTCGATCGTCCGCAGGAGGCTTTGGGAGATGTAGTTTACTGCGGACTGCCAGAGGTGGGGACGCAGCTCGCCCAGCAGGGTATGAGAAGCTTCCTACGTGGGTTTGGTGGTCCAGTTACATCAGGATTTGTAAACAGTGAGCAGCTTAAACAGGGAGGCTTCTGACTGAATAGAAGCGTGTGTATTTTATTGAAATTATTTATATAAATCAAAATGTAAAAAAAAAAAAAATCTTAATTCTTAACTCTAAGCAGATTTATATAGAGGTTTATTAGTATTTATTTGTAGTTTTTAACTGCTTTATTTGAGCGATAGCATATTAATAGAATTTTTGACAAATAATTGATCTGCTGTGTTGTGGCATTTCGACCCTCGATACTGGAAACTCATATGATACGGTCATCAAGCCAAGGAGTTTAGGTTGTCTATATCAGCTCTCATTCAAAACATTTCAACGAGAGCTGATATAGTTCCTGGCATCCGATTAGGCTTCGAGGCCGGACAGTCTGATGGCGTGGACCAGTTTTCACGGGTCTCTGAGCTGCAGCAGAACCACCCTCACCGTCTGCCTTGCAGATGCATATGTCTCATATTTTTGTTTACCGTCTTTCCACTACTTGGGCATATATATTATACATAGATCTTAATGTGCAATGACAGGGATTTGAAGGCAAAATAACTATTATATGCAGATAATATTTCTAAGTAGACCAAACCATCAATGTATGTGCGTTGTTTCTCACAGATGAGTTTGGAGCTCTTGAAAGCGTCAAGGCAGCGAGTGAACTTTATTCGCCTCTGACTGGAGAAGTTGTGGAGGTCAATACACTACTGGCAGACAACCCTGGTTTGGTAAACAAATCCTGCTACAAGGATGGTGAGTACGCTCACAATCTGTTAGAGCCCTACTGTCTAGTTGGCTCCTTCAGGTCTGTTAAGAGGAGAGATTAACTGAATAGGAAACATGTTCTCTCTCCTTTCAGAGACGCAGTTGTTTTGTTTGTACCGTATTATTCAGACTATAAGGCGCACTTAAAATCCTTACATTTCTTAAAACTAGATGGTGACTTATAGTGCGGTGCGCCTTATATATAATTACTGTACTTGTTGTGCTTACTGACTGATTTTATGTGGTACAACGTGCTCAAAAATCTGTTAAAATATGTCTACAAGACTGTCTGACTGTAATGTTTAAACTAGAAGTGCATTCATGTAAGGCAGCCCGCGTCCGGAGTACGAGCTAGCAACAATAAAGCAAGCAAGTAAGTTAATTGAATATAAAAAGTTTATTTTGGCCTTATTTTAGAAACAGGGCAGTGTAGTCCAACTACTCTGTCCTCCCGGCAGAGACGTATAGTTCTCCCTCTCAGGTAGTATGTATGTATGTAGGTGGAGGGACGCAGTAATATTACAAAATTTGGGAAGAATATTGAATGCGTCTTATGTGTGAACATACCGTATTCTTCGGACCATAAGACGCACAGTGAATTAACGTGCTTTTGTACGTCTTTGTCCAAATATAAGGCACATTAAATATTCTTCCCAAGTATGTAATATCACTCCGTGGGCACGGGCTGCCTAAAGGCTCCCACATGTGGGACTGAGCATGGCGGACTCCGCAGATGTTTTACCCTTCATAGTCATACGACCGCCTGTTTGGAGCAGCTCAGAGTATGAAGCATCGAAAACCGTTCGATGTAAAGACTTCCTACCGCCGAGAAGTTTTAGTGTGACACCACGTACCTGTATCCTAGTTTCGACATTACAGTCAGGCAGTCTTGTAGACAGCTCAGGGGTCCGATCCGGTAGTGACACACTGTACCGTAATGCTCCAAATATCCATTGAGCAGAGCGGCTTCGTTGCTTACCGAAATCGTATTTACACATTTTAACAGATTTTTGAGCGTATTGTACCGCATAAAATCGGCCAGTAAGCATATATATATATATATATATATATATATATATATATATATATATATATATATATATATATATATATATATGGCACACTGGATTATAAGGCACAGTATCAATTTTTGAGAAAAATTAAGGATTTTAAATGTGTCGTATAGTCTGAAAAATACAGTAGACACGTTAATTCATAGTGAGCCTTATAATCGGATAAATACGGTATATATCGTTAACTCTTGAATCACATCTTACTCCGATTTTCTTTAGGTTGGCTGATGAAGATGACAATTGCAAACCCTGCTGAGGTCGACGCTCTGATGGACGAGGCGGCATATGAGAAATACATCCGCTCCATCGAGGACTAACTCTAGGTTGTTTAAGCGATTACTTTTCTCATGCGATATTTCCAGCACCACTGGCAGGGAGATGCACTCGATGTGCCTCTCGGTTCCATCACAATGCTTAACATCCAGCAGCAAAGCTTTCCAGCTCTGGCCTGCTGATCTGCCTGCGCCATAGAAATGTGAACTTTAGAAAGCCTTTACCTACTCAACATGACTGATTTTAGGGGACCGGTCAGTCTGCACTGACTAACCAGCCTGGCTTCTTATAGCTTCAAAATCTTTAAACACGAGGAATGAAACCAAGCCAGTAGAAAAGCTTCCAAGTATTTCCGTGAAACCTGAAATTCTGCTCTAGTGTACGTAGACTTAAAAAGCACTTTGGTCTTGATGGTGTTAATCAGGTTTTGTCTACACTGTGGATATATGGGACCCGTGTAATAGAAAAATAAACTTTTCCTTACATATTGTTTTCTGTGACATTTATTTCCCAGCTTTCAGACTTTATATTAAAAATATAAAATGATTTGTTTACAGTTTGGGTGTCTATGTCATTATGGCTACACCAAGTCCTACAAAGGAGCATCATCATATTCAGCTTCCACCGTCAAATTATAACGCATGCAAAAAGACTTGAAACTGATAACCACCTCCAACTAGGCTGGAGGTCTCCAGCACACCCAGACAAAAGACGACGGGTGGACAAAGCCAAGGCACCTTTGGCTTTAATAATTGATGCAACAACAGAATAAACTGTTAAGGTTTTACCACCCAGCAGAGAAACCTATGTTTACATAGGGATGTGTTTCTTTATTAAATAATAGCTTAGTCTTGGCTAACTTGACTTCAACCAGAACAGCTTTTCCCCCAATGCAGGTATTAAACAGGTTCTCCCTTAGATTACGCTAGAAATGTCAGGAAAAAAAACAAATCTGTACCTGCACCTTGGTCTCCCTTGTTAAACAGATTTTTTTTTAACAAGTTTAACCTTGAAACGGCATATATATGCATCTTTAATCCCAAGTTAAAAGCTGTTGAAATACCCTGAGAATGCCTACAGGATGCAGTTATGGTATTTCCCAGGTGGCCTTTGTAGGTGTAGTTAGGTACAGTTTCCTCATCTGAATGTCATCAAGGTGGATTTTTTTTTCCCCTCAAAGTTTTCACAGTTGAAGCATCGGTACCCTTTGAATTCCTTTAAAACCACAAACTTCTAAGGGATTTATGTGACAGACCAAACAAAAAGTAACAGAAATTTATAAAATGGAAGGCAAATGATGCATGTTTGGTTTTACAAGCCAAATCTATTAAAATGGGGTCAATTTGTACATGATCCCTTTTCATGCACTGCTAAAAGTGCAATAGATTGTCTTCGATATACATGTAATTGGTAAAGTCCACCTGTTTGTGATTTAATCTGTAAATACAGCTGTTTTGTGAGGGTTTCAGATTGTTTGTTAGAGAACAAGCAGCATCATAGACAAGTATCAGGTTGCAGAGGGTTTTAAATTAGTCACAGAGCACTGTTCACACTCTGGCACAACGTCAAAAGCTACCCTGACACGGTCGTCCACCTGAATTGACTGGCCAGGTAGGGAAAGCGTTAATCAGAGAGGCAACAAAGAGGCCGATGGTAACTGGAGGAGCAGCAGAGATCCTTCACTCAGGTGGGAGAATGGTTGTCCGTTCAAAACGTATGGTCTTTATAGCTGGATCGTGAAAAAGAACGGCACCAGAAGTACAAACAGCAGGTGGAAGAAAAGTTCGATTTTGGTCACATCTAAAGTGTGGTGGCAAATTTAACACTGCACATCACCCTGAAGTTCTCATAGTGAAAAATGGCGGTGGTCGCCTCATGCCAACAGGGACGCTGGTTAAAGTTGGTGGGAAAGTTAATGAAGCCACATTCAGGCCAGTCTTGAAAGGACAACTTCTAGGGAAATTGCAAAAAACTTGTGTTGGAAGGGGTTTACAAGGACAAAAAAAAAAGTTTACACCATGGGCTATTAAAGCATATTCCTATGTTAAAGTGGCCCAGTCAAAGTCCAGACCTAAATTTAATTAAGAATCTATAGCAACTTCAAAATTGGTGTTCACGGACTCGCCCCACCTAGGTTGAGTTGTTCTGCAAAGAAGAAAGAGCTCAAATTTCAGTTTATCAATGTGCAAAGTTGTTCGAAGCGTCCCACACAGGACTTGAGCTTTAATTGCAGCAAAAGGTGGTTAAAAAAAGTTTTGATTTGGGATGGAGGAAACAAAGTGTACAACACACTTTTGAGATATTTCTGGAAAAAGCTGAAAGCTACACCCGTTTCCACATAAAAATCATGTTCTACTTTGTGCTCATCTGTCAAATAAAATCCCAATAAAGTACATTGAACATTATGGTTATAATACGAAAGAAGTACTTTTGCAAGGCACTGCAAATACAGGATTTTGCCATAGAATAGGCAGACTCACTGCTGTCTCAACATCTTAGTGTGCTTGTGGAGTGACAAAAGCGCTACTTTGAGAGCCACCTGCTCACAAAAACCCACCCAAGAAACCTTTTAAACCCAAACAAAGACATATAAATCTCTAACTCAAGTTCTTTCAACATATTACAATATTGTCACTTTGATCCTTTAAGCTACTTCATGCTGATCTCTGGTTCAGTTCGTTGAAGCGATGGCACCACCAGGTACAATGGAGAATTTGTCCTTGGCTGTTGGAGTCCTTCTGGCCCTTCCACGGGGCGAGGGAGACGGGGGGAGACCCTCCATTCTGCGGCGGTCCCTCTCTAGCCTCTCCTGTCTCTGTGTTCCCTCGTACATAACGCTCGCTGTAAAGTCCCTCTCGTTAAGGAAGGCTATGGTCTCGTCCCTCTTGCGGCTCACGTATCCTTTTAGGACAGCGTTGTAAGGGTTTGACGCTGCGTCTGCGTCCGGGTCCTCTAGCTGGTGTTTGAACTCCATGCGGGTGATGACGGGCAGCAGGAACTCCTTCCCTTCTGTGACCACAGCCCCGTCCTGGTGGGACAAACCCAGAGTCTTCGAGACCAGGCGTTTAGGCAAAGGCACCAAGTCACAGCCTGAGCGCTTGTCAACATACTGTTGAAACTGCTTGCGCACCAGAGCCACATCTTGTAGAGATTTACTCCTCCGCTCCTCTAGATCGGTAACGATTCGTTCAGGGTACGTCTGGCCAAACGCCACACCTAAACAGGGCGCCAGGGGGGCAGCAAATGCGAAGGTGAGTCAGGGCTCCCGGATCAGAAGCTGAAAAGCGTTGATGAATTCCTCACCTGCTCGCCGCAGCATGGACGCAGGACACGTCCAGGGTTTGTGGATGAGCTCATCTGGCAAATCTGCAAGCTCAGGGCACCATTTCCTGACGTAGCTGCCGTACGGGTCGCAGGTCATCGCTGCGTCAATTGGATGCATGACAAAGTTCCAGTGATCCAGGCCGCACATACCGCCATTCTGCCACATCATAGCATCTATAGCAACATCTGCATCCACCAGGGTGTCCTAAACGTACATGAATATTCAGAACGGTTAAAAAGTCTTAGCTTTTTTGCAGCTGTAAGCACATACACTGGTTTCAACAAAGAATGTTCTTTGATTTGTTTTTCACATAAAGCCCTCATAGATCCCAAACTGTTTAGAACAATGGGTACCGTAGCATGTGTAGCTCAGAAGAGCTAATTCAAGGTTTGACTAAGCCCAGTCAGAGGTGGTCGGAATAAACGGTTCTCACATCCCAAACTGGGTTTTTAAAGGATTTCTCTGTCTTAAATTTAAATAAAAGCTGATCAAATGCAGTCCAAGCTCATTACAAACCAATGAAACGGTCCTTCAGGTGCTAAATTGGAAGCTACAACCCAGACACCAACTTCAGCATCATCAGCCGCCTCTCGTCTATGAACTGCTATAGTTTTTATTAGCGTGTTCACAACACTGAGGGTATCCATTCCCCATTGCTAAAATATGCAAAAGAGAAAAAATGGGAACGTTGATCCGGATCCCCCTGACAGATTGCCGTTTTCCAGAGTTTCTGTGACGTCTTCTCCCAGGCCTTGGGCCATGTTGCCCAGAAACCGCCACTGAAAAAAAGAAAAGGCTTTTGTACCTCCTAAAGTCTCACCTGGAACCAGCGATAGCCCTCTTGCCAAGGCAGATGGAGATACGCAATGAGAAAAGATGCCACCACATGTCGCATGTAGTTGTTCATCCAGCCTGTCAGCCACAGCTGCCTCATGGCTGCGTCGACCAGAGGGTAGCCGGTTTTACCCTTCTGCCAGGCCTTCAGGTGGCTGCGGTTGGTGCTCCAACGCAACGCCTGCAAAGAACAGAAGATTAATCCTTTTTCTTATTTCAGAAACCTCTGCCATCCTATGGCTTCTATTATATGGAACTAAATTGGGGTTACACCTTGGCCCAGTTTGATAATGTGCTAAAATAACGATCCATCTAACCTTATATGGGGGTCTGAGGGATTCCCAGGGCAGGTCGGGAAACAGTGTTAGCTGCCAGTAAGCCAAATCCCTCCATGCCAGCTTGCGTTGGAACTTTGGAGGTCGACATCGCGCTCCTTTGGCGTCCCACAGGAGCCAGCGTGGACTGAGCTGACCGAAGTGCAGGTAGGGAGACAGGGAGCTGGTGTTCGGTGAATCTGCCCTGCCCGACTCTTTTTCATACCTATACACACCTGGAAATTGAAGAAATAAAGAGCAGCTGTTCAATGCGTAAAATACTGTTCATGTGTTAAGTGCACTGAGATGTCTCACCATCATGAAGAAAGGCCTCCAGGCGGGCATGTGCTCCATCTTCACTGAAGTCCCAGGACTTGCGAATGTTTGCAGCCCAGTCAATCTGAATGCAACAATAAACAAACATTAAGGGAAAAAACTACTCCTTGAACCGTTCCACATGTTGTCAGATTAAAACCTGACACAATTCTAAGTTTATTTCATTGTTTATTAAGGTGGTGAATCGAGACAAGGTAGTATGTACTTTTGAAGCAATAGAAAAATGGTACAGGTGTTCCCATTTTTATCCATGAATATAGGAAAATGTAGAAAGTGACGCATTTGTTTCCACCCCTCTTACTCTAATATCCCGAAATAAAATCCAGCTGTTAAAAGTTGATGAAAAGACTTGAAAGTGGTCATTTTTGGAGAAGGTAGCAAACAACTTGAGGCTAGATCAAAGGGCCATGTTCCAGCAGGACCACAACACTGAACATGCGGCCAGAGCTATGACGGAAGGGTTTGGATCAAAGAATATTTATGTATTACAACGGTTTGGTCAATATGCAGTCCTCAGCAAAACTGTCAGTCATCAGATGTGCAAAGCTGGTAGAGACATACTCTAAAACGCATGTGTCAAACTCAAGGGCCGTGGACCGAATCCAGCCAGTCAAAGCAATTCATCAAGAGCCAAAAAAGGCATATCATGTCATAAAGTAAAGGCATATATACTTTTAAATTGTGTAAAGTTGCAAAAACTGTGCCTCCTGTAGCGAATGATGATTTTCTTTACTATGTAGTAACAACATCCTGCCACTAGATGTCGGTTTTCCCACAACACATAAAAACAACCCAGAAAATCAAAAAAGTGGAAAAAGGGATGCAGAATGATGAGAATTTAAAGTGTAACTCATCCCAATATCAACTTTTTTGCAGATAAACAGTATAAACTGAGCCTAAGGGTGCTACTTTTATGTTACTGTGCTTTTTAAAATATTTCAATGTGAACTGAAATGAAATTCTGAAATCAAAAGCATCATCTTTACACGTGCAACCGGTCCTTTTAATGACTTCATGATGCCAAAGTGGCCCAGTATAGAAATTACTTTGACAACCCTGCTCTAAAGCTTTACCTGTTGTCAGAGCTGGTTCTAAAAAATATTCGTCTGAAGGGCTGAAGACAAAATATAAGCAAAGTTTTTCACATTTTAATTAGTAAAAAAAATAAATAATAATAATAATAAAGCCATGGATAATTTTTCTTTCACTTAAAAGTCAAGCACTACTTTGTGGTGGTCTATCACATAAAAACCCAATGAGAACACTGACATTTCTGTTTGTAATATGATAAAATGCGAAAAGTTCAAGGGATTAAATACGCTGCTCAAAACAGTTAAAGGAACACTTTTTATTTAGAGTATAATATTAAGCTAATTAAACTTCTGGAACATTGATCTGGTCAGTTCGGTAGTAGAGGGGAATGTTGATCAGTGTCGGCTGCTGTGGTGTTGATGAAAACAGTTGAACTAAAGAGGCAACAATAAGAGAACCCCAAAAACCGTAACGGCTTTGTAGGTGGAGGCCACAGACATTTTTTCCCTAGTGATTTTTGACTGCTTTTTACTAGTGTTGCAGTTGACCAGGGTCAGTGTCGCAACTAATAGCATGAGGCAATAACTGGACCCTGTAGAAGTTGCACAGGCAGTCCAACTCCGCTAGGATGGCACATCAGCACGTGCCGTTGCCGGAAGGTTTGCTTTGTCTCCCAGCACAGTTTCATGGAGGAGATTCCAGGAGACCAGCAGTCACTCTAGGAGAGCTGGACAAGACCCCCGGTGGGTCCTTAACCCAGCAGAGGACCTGTATCTGTCCTTTTGTATAAAAAGGAACAGGATGAGTACGGTCAGAGCCCTACAAAATGACCTCCAGGTAGCCACCAGAATTGGCAGATTCAGCACCAGTGCCTTGTTCTTTTTACAGATGAGAAGCTGTGGTTGTGCTGGCTGCAGCATCGCTCTGCATGATTGGTTGGTTGTTGGGTCAGTGTTGGTCTGGGGAGGTATAGCCATGAATGGAAGCACAGACCTGTACTAAAAACTAACTAACTGCCATTAGTTATTGCCAAAAAAATCATTTGACCCATCGTTAGACCCTTCGCTATTGCAGTGGGTCCTGGGTTCCTCGGTGCCTGATGATGCCCAGACTCATGTGGAAAGAGGATGTAGGAAGCTCCTCAAGGGTGAAGGGATCAATTTCATTGACTGGCCTCCATGCTCCCCGGACCTAAACCCAACAGAACATCTCTAGGACATCATCTTTAGGTTTCATTTCAGACTGACCAGAAGCCCAGTGATGCCCTTGTCTGGATCTGGGAAGAGGTAAACCAGGAAGCCATCTGTCATCTCTTAAGGCGCATGCCCCAACGTTGTCAGGCAACATACATGCTGTATACAACTATACAGCATGTATGTCACATCAGTTTTTCTGCTTCACTTTCTCTGTGACTTCAGACTGAACACCCTGTAGGTTGATCATTTTCATTCCCATCAAATGATGTGCCATCCTTTTGCTCCTAATACATTACCCATTCGTTATCAGTATGGACATAAAGCATGATTTTGTTTTTCGATTGTGATCTGATGTGTTTTCAGAATGTTCCTTTAATGTCTTTGAGCGGTGTACCTTGTATTTTTTAGATGAAATGTCAACACGCGTCATTTAGCTTTGGGGGACGTCTTTGCTGTGCCTACTTACGATGGTGCCGTCCTTCCTGCGTGGCATGCGTGCGAGGTCGAGTGAATCCATAGGGACCCCTTGTGGCCAAAGGGCAGGTGAGGGAAGAGACACTGGTGGGTCCAGGGGAACCCCTATGGCAGGCCCCGGGTTCTGTCTGCAGCAGCTCATGAAATGAGACACTGAACCAATTCCTATATCACAGAGCAAGAAAAGCACAGCCTGATCAAAATGTTCCCATTTCATTTTAGCTTTCAATGAAAACTGTTTAGTCATGGCAAACCTCTGAGCCCCACACCCTCTGTGCTGACAGAAAACGGATCTCTGAGACAGTAGGAGTGGAACATCTTGCAATCAACGCCCTCTTTCTGAAGGGCCGACAGGACCACATCATCCCTCTCCTTCAGCCACGGTTCGTACAAAGCATTAGCCAACACAGTTTGTGCCCCGGTCTCCTTCACTAACGTTGTCAGAGTATGCAGAGAAGACCTGCGCTCATTTCCCACTCCACTGGCCTTGAGGAAGACCAGACGGCTGCCGATCTGCTCCAGGGATGCACAAAAGCAAGACAACGCCTGATGAAGCCAGTATTTACCTGTTTAATAGAAGAACACCCAGTTAGTAAATATGTTGGAGATTAAGTTTTTTTTAGCATTTAGCTGTATGAAAGTTTTCAAAAGACCATTTCTGAGTCTCAGGGCAACTTACAAGCTCCCCCCATAGCCACAGTGACCCCTGGACCCTCCTCCTCTTCAGGGCACCAAATAAAGACAGGGATGACAGGTGCGCCCAGCTCCAGAGATCTGATGAGAGCAGGGTTGTCACAGAGTCTAAGATCTCTCCTGAACCACAGTAAAACAGGTGGTGGTGCTGATGGAGAGCGGGCTAAACCTACAATCTGCTGGACTGCCGCTTTTCGTCGCTGCCGCCTACTTTTAGGACGTCTTGGTTTCTCTGATGGATTCACATCTCCCTCCTGCATCATTTGGTCACTTATGGAGGTTGCGTTTGGAATTGAAAACGAGGCAGAGGACACTGGAACATGAGGAGCATGGCTCATCCCAAGTGACTGGTGATCAGCACTTTCAACATGCAAAGCTTTATGAGTCTTGGCTTCTGGTAAGTTTTCCTTACTCTTGGAACTTGACTGCACTGGGAGGGCACTTTTTCCTCTGCAGGGTACATCCTGAGGTTGGGTGCAGCTCTTTCCCTGAGACTTTGGTTTTGAACTGAGGAGAACGGAGCTTGGATTGTCTCTGACTCCAGGCTGGAGGGGCAATTGGTTAGGGGTTGGCATCGGGTTATCTTTCATTTCCAGAAGAGAGAGCGCCAAAGCAAGTTCCAGCTCATCGTCCTCAGGCTATAAGAAAATGAACAAAATAGGCCTTTTGTTAAACTACCACTTTTGCAGTTTTTACAAAAACATTTTTTTCTAACAACTAACTGAAGTGGTAGCAGTAGGTTTATCCAGCCTGAGCTGTTTTATGTTCTTTATGAAAGGTCTGCACTGTAGGCCTAAATACACTGTAACTTATTTGAGCAAATCTAAACTGCTGATCTTTGCACAATCAGGGTTTTAATTTGGGCATGCTCCACACAGAGCCCAGACTTTTGTGTTGTCAAATCAAAAAGATGTTTAGATTCATCAGTTTGAAAAAAAAAAAACAATAAGACAATAGCAGCTCACAAACAAAAATCACCATAAAGATGTCCCAATACACACATGTAAGTAAACACAAAATAAGCTGTTTTTGATGAGCTGCTAGGCTTTCTAGATAGACCAGCATCGTATAACTGCTGAGTGAAAGAAAAACCACACATATTATAGTTATTCACCGCTCTTTACTCTGATATCCCTAAATATTCAAGTGCAACCAGCTTCAGAGGTCACGTGTAGCTATAGCCAATATAGAGTCAACCTGTGTGCAATTTAATCTCAGTATATCTCAGGGGACTGGTGGCCTAGTGGTTAGAGCAGCACGCTTGCGCTCTGAGAAGGTTGCAAGTACCCGGTTCGATCCCCACAGCCTGCACTCTGGCTCCTTGAGCAAGACCCTTAACCCCCCGATTGCTTCCCAGGCACCGCACAGTGGCAGCCCACTGCTCCCCAAGGGGATGGGTTAAGATGCAGAAGTGAATTTCTCCATTGTGAGATCAATAAAGTTCAATTGTTAATAATTATAAATCCAGCGGTTCTGCCCAGACCACAGAGGTTTGTTAGAGAACTTTTAGCATCAGGAAGACCAAGGAACATAGCAGACCAGACAAAAATGAAGTGTTCAACCTAAGCAGAGACCGTTGAACAGTCGCATAACTCCAACTGCAAACCTATCAGGACACACAACACCTGTTAATGAGCTGCAGAGATCCACAGCTCATGTGGGAGAATCTGAATCATCCACTGGTAGAAATGCGTGCCACCAAACAGGTTCTAGAAGCACTGACTGATTGGGCACGTCATATTTTACAGATGTCTGAAAATAATATTTGTGTCGAAAGAAGTGACTTCCCTTCCACTTCACAATTATTCACTATTTTGTGTCAAAGAACGAAGAAGTTAAAGAACACTTTCATTTTTTTTCTTGCCAGTGAGAGTATATGCGTCAAAATCTCGCTCAGATGTTCATTGTGAATGCGCACTTGAAGAACAATAATGATGTACCAAACCGAAGCAGACAAAAAGAAAAAGAAAGAAGAACAAACAAAACAGCATGATGGCATTTAGGTACTTGTCTACTTGTACGGTGTAGTTTGATGGTTTCGATCTTACCTGTTGCTATTTCCTCTGGTGATGCTGTTACTCAATCATAAACATGCCAATATACCATCGACACAAGTGCCTTTTGATTATCAAAATAGTTCTAATGTTGTTGTTTTCTGTGCCTTTAAAGTTACCATTATTATTTTATTTTTTTGAAGTAGTCTTTTTCCTCACTAACCTTTGAGAAGTATTGCTGGTAGAGGGCGCTGAGGACGGAGTGCAGCCGGATGTTGGCCGTGGACAGCGGCTTGATGATGGCCAGAAACTGGGAGCGGGTCTCTTGGTGGCCCAGGACGGACACGCACATCGCGAAGAAGCCCTCCGGATCTTCTCGGCCCACCAGCACCTCCCTCAACATCTGCCTCACCGCAGCTTGGTCCCCGGCGGCTGAGGGAGGCATCCTAAATGTTACTTAAATGTGCCGGTAAATTACAGCCAAAAGTGTTTTATAGTGAAACGCGAAAGACCCAAACACTACATTCACAGCCAACACGAGCGGTTACACAACGCCAGCTGACTTTTACTTACAAAAGACATGTGTGCGTGTGTTTTATAACCTTTGTAATAAGTCGATCTCGCCAGTAGGGGGAGCAAAAGCTTAACGAAAAGCAGAGGAAAGGAGACGAGTGAAACTGCTTCGCTGGCTTTAACCATGTGGGTAACAGATGGGACTCCTTGTTTACATTTCATTAATTAGATAGAAGGTAGAGTGGAGCCGCGTGGATTAATCCATGCTTTGGAAATTTCGATGTCGGCTCGGCAGCATACCCAAGGCTTCTCTGTGCTTCGACATTTTATCCAAGGTGTAAGTACTTGGATTTAAAGAATTTGACAAGAAGTTCATCTGGGGGCTCGAACAGAATCAAACACAGAGCTGATGTGAAGTCCCCCGCTTTGTTTTTTTTTTAGTCGGTTATTTTAGCAAGGCTTTCATCTTTGACAAGAAGCTGTTCCCTTTCCAATGTGCGCCCTGTGATGAGAGAGCGAGGGAAAAAAAAGCCAAAGCCAGGAGACGGTGTGCCCAGCAGTGAATATTTAATCATGGTTTGCATTCCCTGCTGTTTAAGGGTCGCTAAGTAATTGATTTTTCTAATGAGACAACGTGCAAATTTTGAACATACGCAGCAGGGGACGGTGCTTTGCGGCACCGGCGGGCCAAATTACAAACAAATGCATGGATAAGATGATAAGCAGCATCAGAAATGTGCCCTCAGACTTTGACGCCAAAGGGCCCGTCGTGTTTTCTAACTTCCACGTGAAGAGCAGCGATGAAAGCTCCGGTATGCGAGGATGGCGATCCAGAAAGAGAGGAAGAAGGGAAGGAGATTGAGAGAGAGGGAGAATCAATAGTGTTTAGACAGAGAAGTGGAGTCTAAGTGTGTGATCAATAGAGAGCAGAGAGGAGAGATTAGCTGCTTTTCTCCCTCAAACTAACACTGACAAATTGGTGAATTGGTGTATCGGCCCTTGGGCTAAACGGATTGACCTGCTGTTTCCATGTTCCACCGTGTACTGTCAATAAAGATCTGTGTTCGTTGCGACTCTCAATGAAGAGAGTGAACGTAGCGGCAGAGAAGAGGGAAAGGGCGTAGGGACAGACGGTAACAAAATGTAAGAAGTGCAACCGGCAGGTATAAGGCTGGATACACGCAAAATGTCCTCACCTCTGTCTCATTAACAAACGCGCGCATTCACACGCGCATCCTCGTGCACGCCGTTATAAAACTATAATAACATCTCCAGGAAAATTAATGGAAAGACAGATTAAAAACTAAGTGAAGAGAAACGGGGCAGTGGTGTAGCTATTTGCAACTCATAAATCATCCTGACACACCTACGCGCATGTCGACACACACATGTACACAGACACACGCGCACACACACACGTACTGTAATTAACCACAGGCTATTTACTCTCTCCTGCTGTAAATTAGACATGCAGACACAGTTATTACATTAGGGGAATCTGCCATGCAGAATGCTAACAGGAAGAGGAGGGTTGGGGGACACACTTGCACACAACACAAGCAGCTCATATAACATAAACACACACGCGCGCGCGCTTACATGTACACAAGAAAGAAGCTATGGAAGAATCATAGACTGACAGGAGTGAAAATGAAGCTGCAGCACAGAGAATAGGGGCCCCCAGCTCTTTGTTCCCTGCTGCATTTCATTATCTGAAACGCCAGCCGACTCACACACACACATATACACACACACAGGCAAACACACTTCCCCCTCCCCTAAAGCTGTCTGCCTTCCACTCTATGCACACCGCATACACACATAAAAAAAGAAGAGGAAAATAGAGATACTGCGTCAGTGCCATTCGCTGGCATCTGGAGTTGGTCATGAAAAGCGTGTCTGCATGGTCATCTTTAAATCAGCAAGCGCAGAAGCAGCCCCGAGTCCCCCCTTGTCTGCCCTTTACAGAAAAACACAGTCCCATAACTTCCATTTTTAAATACAACAAAAGGATATATGGGTTTGATTGAGGCAAGTATTGATATTCTGTCTGGGGGAGCTTTTTGCCGTTTTTTTATTTTTCATTCTTGCAGTCTCCCCGTTTGTCCTCTTGTTTCCCCTGCCTTCCTCAACCCTCTCTGTCCCTCTGTTTTCCCACGGTGATCGATAGCTCATTACAATCATTGACTGCAGCTCATCAGCACCTGTTAGAACTGGGGAGACGGAAAAAGGTGCATGAGGCGTCTCAAGATTATCGATAAGTAGTCGGATCTGCGTTGAATTTGGCTTATAGTTTCAAATTGGGTGTTTTCACATGCACATCCATCGCTGCAGGTGTCTAGTTCGTCTGTGCTTTATGGTCCGCGGTCTTGGGGAACATCTTATTATGCAACTCACGTGAGTACCGTGGTTTGTTGCTATGGTGATTGCCAGGGGAGCTGGAGTATTATAGGTGTTTATCCTAGACAGGAGAAGGCTAGTCTCTGTCTATCAGGACATGCCACACAGTTTGGACCACACAAAAAGATCAACACAGTCACGTAAGGGCAAATGGGAGACCCATTCAAGAGCAGATGTGAGCTACAATACGGTTTTGTTGTTATTTTTATTTCACACATTCATATTCCAAGGAAAATAGAACCTTGTTCAAACCCAAAGTTGTTGGTTTAATGCATCACCCCGTGGTTTGTTTTTGCAGTGGATAGATTGTGAGCTAAAAGAGGAAAACAGAAAATGGGTCGAGTCAGAGACACTATTAGAAACTACACATCCTAGTTAAAAGGATTGAGAAATGCTTTTTTTTTTAAAAAAAAAAAAAGGAAAATAAAATCTCCAAAGATCCCCCATGGATTCCTTCTCAGGATGTGGTCTAAGAAAAGAGGAAAATTGGTGTAAGAGTGTGAATTTTTAAGGAAAAGTGGATATAAATGGGGGAACACAATGGCGGTTGCAATAATGCAGAAGTGTCTCCGTTCGTGCATAAATTACACACATCATTTACATATTCATTATGTTTTGTGTTATAATGAGAGTATTTGCTTAATAGCTTCACCACCACTGGCAGCTTTTGTTTGACACCACAGAATTTAAGGGGGGGGAGGAAAAACAAAGGATTGTAGGTCATCTTGGCAAAGTGGGTGAGGTCAATGGTACACAATCAATTTTACTGATAATCGCATCAATCATAATGCTGTACAGTGGGAACAAGCACAACGTGCTCAGGGCTTTTAGAGATGTGAAACGAAGCACGGAGAGGGGGTGGGTTGGTAAAAGTTAATTAAAACAACACAGCTTTCTCCTAACTCTGAGCTCTGGTCGTCCGTTTCTTGTCTCAGTGGAATAAGTAACCGCAGCTGTAATTACCTGCAGTGCAGCCACCAAGATCATTCCTTCAGGTGCTAAAATAGTCCTCCAGATGACAATCGAGGCTGACTATTTGTGTCGGTCCAATAAGGAAACAAAAGTTCCGAATGTTTCAGTGAAGTGGGGTTGGCTGTGTGCGTGCCGATGCGTAATAAACTGAGAGTTAACGATTTAAAAAGTGAATAAATGAAATTAGCGGAAAAAAAGTGGGATGGAAATATAGAGACAGGGGGATGGGCAATGGAAGAATGAGCTACAAATGAGAGCGATGGCGGTGGCAGGTTGGCACGGTGCCATCCAGTCAGGACCGAAGCAGGGGCGGGCATGGGCATGGGCGAAGGGGCGAGGAGAATAAGAGTGAAAGACGAAGAGAAACAGACCTCCACATTGCTTCTATGATGCCACCTTGGCACAGGGAGAGTGGGTCGCCAAGAATGGAGAACCGGGCAGAGAAAAAGAGGATATGGAACAGACGCGGGTAAAGCGGAGCGTTGAAGTAAGTGAGATACCATCTTACAGAGGATGACTCAGACGTGAATGAATGACGAAGACATAAAAGGATGCTGAAGATGGATGAAGAAGTGATGATTCTCTAAAAGTGACCATCTGCTTCGAGATGTATACTGGATTCTTAAAATGCAATGATCTTTTCGACTTTTTGTTTGCTCTCCCAACCAGTCGCAGCGTGCCAGCCAGCGGGCAGTGTGCCAGTTTGTCCTCATGGCATACTCGAAGCCCTTAAACCAGATGGCAGAGAACTGTTACAGCCAAAGACAAAGGGACTCATTTCAGAGGATTTGCCTCTAATCACTGTTTGTTTACCCGGACAAAGCCAGGAAGAAGTGTCCGGGCAATGATTGCCAGCGGTTGCGATGGCATCTTTTGACGGGCGGCGAGGCAAAGGAAGAAAGGTGGCATAATGCCAAGGCAACGCGATTGTAAACAGAAACATCCATATGTTGAGCGGAACATTTTGCAAAAGCCTTGGACGTTTTTGCCAAAACATCCCCTCAAGGGAAAGGCTTAAAACAGAGATGGCATCATGCCAAACGGAAACCACGAGGCATTTACAGGCATCAAGGCTATGCAAGCAGGTGGAGAATGGCAACCCCAAATAGTAACAACATGGAATAACGACACTCCCAAATGCAGCTTTTTTGAGTGTTTGGGTCAAGAAGCCTTGATGCCAACTCGACCTTGTGCCAGCTGCAGCACTGAGGGGAGGGTTGCTGGACATCACAGGGAATGAAGAGGTGTGGCTGTACCATTTCCCTTAGAGAGGAAGAGAAATAATGAGCAAAAGAATTGAAGGATGTGGAAGAATTTTGTGCTTAACGAAGAACAGTGGGAATGGGTCGACGGAGATGATGAAGAGCCTCTTTCCTGCATTCGCACACCTGAGATGTTCTTAAAGGGGAATCCCCCTCAGACTGCTATCTGTGTTAAAGGGAGGGATGTGTTGGCATCATCTCCAGGGTGTCAAGCTGTGTTCCTCCACTGCCATCCAGGGAGGGTGCTGCTGGAGTCGTCAGGGGCGGGCAACAGTCTGGGCATCTCATCTTCAGCTAATTAACAGCCACACACTAATTCTAACAGCCGATCATAATTAGCGATTTAATCGCTCGTCAACGCCACCCCACCCCCCTTAAATTGCGCCTCCTATTTGGACACGTGCGGATAAGCCAAGGAACGCTTGATCCCAGCCCCCACCTCCCTCCACTCTTCCTCGATTCGTCTTTTCTTCATCCTTGGCTCCAGACTCCAGTGGGATCTTAATTAAGCCCAGGCTTCATTATGCAAATGGAGTACAATAAGCGACAGCAGAGCTGGAGTTGGATACAGACTGAAATGGAATGATGGAAGTGGAAAGCTAGAAATGGAAAACAGGATGTGGATGGCTACTAAAATGTTCTTTTCATGTTACCGCGTTGTCATAATTGTGCATTGTTCTAACATTGGATGTACTCAGTGCTTGTGCTACTACCACATGTTGTCTGAGAGCAAACACCTCCCTCGATGATGCGCCGTAGCTGCTGCCAAGGGGAAAACTTCCATGAAATAACACTGGATATTCAGAATGTCATCTCTCACAAAGAAAATTCTCAGGGGAATCATGACAATGAACCCTTTAATATCACCAGTTGGCTGGATGCAGAGAGAGATGGTAGCGATAGGGGGAAAGAAAAGGAGGCAGACAGAAACACTGACAGTGGCAGCAGCATGGCAGCTAATGTCATTTCAGTTTAATCATCGCATAGGATCATGGGGTTCATGAAAATTCATTTGCATATCATTAAATGGAGAGAGGTTATTTGGTGCGGGCCAGCAAAATGGGATTGGAAGAACGAAGGGGGTGAAAAAAAGGAAAATGGAGGGGCTCGTTATTAAACCGCAATGTTTTATAGTCTGCCAGGCGATTCATTTAATTTGGGCATAATTAAAATGTGTCAGGCTCAATCAATCATGCCAACAGGGATACTATCAATGTATCAGTTTGAAAAGGACTAATCAGAGGATATGCACTTGGACACTTTCCAATAACAGTCAATGAGAGTCAATCCTCTGGAAGCTTGGTCAGTCTTCTTCTTCCTCCCGGTGTGCAAAAGTGCAAATACAGTGCATTATGTAAAAGCTGTGACAAATGGTGACATTACACCGTTTCTTTCTGACCGGAGTGATAAGATGTCCAAGCTAGGTTTGTATGCGGATGCCAGTGTGCAGTCCTCATTTGCATAAGTGATATAATTAGACCGCCCTTTTTGTATGGAGATCAGTTTGACAACATGGCAATCACTCTCACACACGTACAGTCCAGCCGTGGTGTTTACACACACGGCAACACGCGCCCACTGCCAAGACCACCCCCACACCCTATCCCCAATTTTATGGAGGGTCTGTTGTCTGAGAGCGGAGAGTGTAAAGATTAACATAATCCAGCTAATAAGTGTGAGTAATATTCACACAGAGACGTGTGGCATAGACACTCTCCCGCTGATGCGTATTTGTATCTCATTATAGATGTAAAGTTCTGTGGCTGCCCGCCAGTGGGGTAATGGGGGGGGTTGGTTTAGAGGCAGCGTAGTGGGGGGCATGGCAAAGGGGTCACAAAGTGTGGGCCACAACAATAAGATGTAACAAGTTATCCTCCACCACTTTAAAAAAGAACCTATGTAGTTTACAGAGAAATGAC
Organism: Fundulus diaphanus; assembly: GCA_037039145.1. NCBI lineage: Eukaryota > Metazoa > Chordata > Actinopteri > Cyprinodontiformes > Fundulidae > Fundulus > Fundulus diaphanus. The sequence goes on from CM073134.1 coordinate 23,415,049, forward strand.
AGTAAAAGAGGACCAGAAATAAAATAAACTGATACTTTTTTTATATTTCTACAAAAGGTGCTGTGTCAATTTTTAAGCAGAATGGAGGAATTATAAATAGCGTATTTGCGCTCGCAGGCTAGCTCTACAACATGATTGATTAGGACGGTGTGACGACCATTAAAAAGTCATTTAAAAGATGGATAGGGACCACATTTCCAAATAAAAACCACTTTATACCTGATGAAGTGCTGAACAAACTCTTCTGCAGAGACATTTACTGATTACTATTGGGGTATGAGTGAGTGTAATGTGAGAAGCTATGTATCAGCTGTGGGGAGACACCGAGGCGATAGTCCGCCATGCAGTCAGGCGGTGGGTGGTGACGCCGACTTTTACTAGTGCTCAAATTTGAATTTCGTTTTGATTAAAAGGACAGATATGTACCCGAAAGCAGGGACTGGGGGGGAAAAAATGCCACAAACAGCTTTACAGCTGCACGCTTGTTAAAATCTATCTGATAGCGCCATGTGGCTTCAAATGAAAGCTTATCCTCAGAAGCAGAAGGTGTGTCTCAATGAGCGACTGCATTTGAGCTCTGTCTCTTTAAATCGGGGCTCCACCACCGCAGCATGCTTTGGGATTCATGCATAAACATGAGCTGGCCTTTCAAGCTCTCTCCTCACATAACCAATCTAAATCTAAATGAGCCCCCACTACAGATATACCAGCAGGCAATGACATTACCCCCTCCCCACCCCACCGCTTCCTCATCCCCATCCCCAACCCCCTACTTTACTCCACTACCCCCAGCGACACATATACACCAGCAGGCAATAATTTCACGCCGTCCCTCAAAGCCCCCCTCCCCTCCACCGTCGCTCCACGTACACACATATGCACTTGTACCCCTTTTTTGCCGCAACCCCACCAGCTGCACAGTGCTCATTTGATTAAGAGGGGAGGACAGGGAGAAGGAGAAATGGTGGGGGATCACTTTATCACAATGACTTTCTAAGATGGCTATCAACCGATACGCAGCTATCTCAAAGCCCTCTTGTGTGTTTACTTTGCTTTTGTTCTCCACATGTATCTGTTTTTGTCTCCCCTCCCTGCAGCCACAATCAGATCATAACATCTTCACGGTTACATTTTCCGCTGTTGCATTTCTGTGTAGAGGCTAAATGAACAGCCCTCTCGCAAGAGACTATGAGGTAGATGCCAGTTTGGGTTTGACTTGTATGTGACTGAGAGAAAAGCCGCATTCCAGCGCTGCCGCTTCACGCCGTTTTTTTCTTGAGAAAGAGCAACATAATAAAAGTCTTATTCACCGATCCTACGCTGTGCTCTTTGAAATGTTTCACATGAATATCAGTTTGTCCAAAAGGTGCTGCAGTGTGCAGTTTTTCCTCCACTCTCTCCCAGAGCCGTAAAACACATTATCATCATCAGCAGCCGGAGCAGCAAAGTAATTCATCCGAGGTCGTTAATATTCATCATATCATTTAGTCACAAAGGAAACTCATCTGGCTGAATGTCAGAGATGTAATTAATGAAGTGACCCTAGAGGTCAAGGCTCCATTCACCAAACGCCTTCCACACTCAGCACACACACACACACACACACATACAACTGCACACCAAATGCTTTGCTGCCAGATGTACCCCAATACCAAACACAGAGCACGAAAGATTCACAAGAGAGCTGATCCCCTTACATAGAACATTCTTAAAATTACTTTTCTAAGTTAGACCATAGGGATGACACCAGAGCGTGCACCAAAGCAGACTTTATTTAGCTCAGTGGAGTATGGGGGGAGGGCAAGGGGAGAAACGCACAACATTGGGGGAAAACCGGGATGAGGATAGAGACACACTAAACCACTGGAGCAGGACATAAGGACAGGTGCACATCACAGGTATCTTTTTGGTCATCACTATGGCAACAACATATCCAGAAAAAAAATGAAAAACTGTTTTACCTACAGTAAGGTTAACAGAGTCCCTTTGTCATTAAAGGACTCCAATATGTACATCTTACAGTCACTACAATCAAGAGAATACGAGAAAAATCAAATTTTAAATCATCGGTCTTGAACAAAAAACTGCCTTTGTGGTATTTGGAATGCACATTTCTGCACAGAACAAAGCTCATTGGTATTGTCGTAAACATTGGTTAGTTTAAAAACAAAAAAAAACATGACAGAGTTTCTCAGTCCATATCCTTTGGAAACTTGGCTGTGATGTCAGTCGGAGTCAGCAAAGCTGTTTGAGCTGGACTTACTGACCAGAGACATTGCAACACAGAAAGACACCGTACAAGTGGAAGGTTTGGGGCTTAACTCATTCAAACATCTTTGCAGTATCTTCAAATGCATTGAGAAGTTAATGCCCAAATAAGATTTTTTGTTAAACTGGAGGCCTGAAAAAAATATTTCTAATAACATGAAATCCATTTTTTGTCTTGCGTTGTGGGATACTGATCAAGAAACCTGATGGAATTGAGCCCCACACATCTACAGTTGAAGCCAGATGTTTGCATACACTGTATAAAAAGATACATTACCTTTTTTTCTCTCACTGTCTCACAATTAATCAGAATAAATGTGTGCTGTCTGAGGTCAGTTAGGATTACAAAAACTATTTGTATTTGACAAATGCCTGAGTGATATGAGAGAGATTTTTTGGGAGGAATTTGTTAACTGAGGGCACACCAGCAGATGTATTAAAGGCAACACTTTAAACACACAGGAAGAGAATTGTGGTCCAAGTCAGATGCCTTAATGTGCCATGTTTATCCGTTCAAAGAATTACATGAGATAAAATGTCCTGTGGTATGATGAAATTAAAATGGTTTATGTGTTTAACCATAGTGACCATCATTAAATTGGGAAGAAAAGGGGAGAGGCTTGAAGGAATACCATTCTAATTGTGAAGTACAGAGCTGGCATCATCTTAATTCTTGATCATGTTATGTGGGTATTTTGCTGCAGGGCAGACTGGTGCACTTCACAAAAAAATTAATGTCATAATTAGGAAAGAATGCCGTATGGAAATGTTAAGGCAACATCTCAGGACATCAGCCAGGAAGTTAAAGGTTGGGTATAAAAATGTGATCCAAATGGACAATGATCTAATTATACGAACCAATAACTTACAAAGTGGCTTAAGGACAGGTCGGTCTTTTTACAGTGGCGATCACAGACCCGTGATTTCAGTCCCAGAAAAATTGTGGGCAGAGCTAAAAAGATACGAGAATGCAAAGTGGCCTATAAACCTGGCTCAGTTACAGCAGTTCTGTCAGGAGGGATGGACAAAAATTCCAGTAAACTGTTGTGAAAAGCTAGTGGAAATATGCCCAAAAGATTTGGCCCAGTTTAAATAGCAATTCTATGAAATAACTACAGATTTTTTTTGTAAACTGACTTTAAAGAAAATAAAAAATAGCAAATAAAAATAATTTCAGTAATCCAAACTGAAATAAAATGGGAAAGGTTTAGTGTCTGATCCAGTGCCAGAAAGCGAGAAACAAGATATGTTTATATATATATATATATATATATATATATATATATATATATAGTGCATGTAACCAGCTGGTTTCAACTGTGTTGCCTTTGAACACAATGACAGAGGAGCATTTTATCAACAGCATCACAGGTATCATTACAGTTTGTAGTCATTAAAGCCTAGTGGTAAAGCGATCAGAGCATGCATCTTTCTACAATATCATTAGAAACTACAGTACATTAGCAGCAAACTGGACATCCTTAAGGGCTGAAGTTCAACACTATGGTATAAAAGAAAAATAAATGCAACATTTCTCAGGAGAAGTAAAACTCTTCAACCGCTATATTACAGACTGCCATGGCTCTAGTTTGGGATTTTGGTTACAGTCTCCAGTGTGCTTATGAGAGGCAGAAAACAGTAGCTTAGATACAGGGACTCCTTCCTTCTTTAAAAACAGCAGTACATCATCAAGTAAACAGTAGCGCTTATTTTTGTAGTTCATATTGTTAAAGTATTATCACGTCTTTGGATTTTTGTCTTAAAGCATTAACTATTGTTTAGCTATTATTGTTATATTATCATTATTACAGGTAGAATAAGGACTGGTATTAATCTAACTGAGAGGAAAAATCAAAAAAATCATGTGTGAAGGGAGAAGGAAAAAAATAAATTAAGAGTAGAAAAATAACATCAATAACATCCAAAGTGTTTTTCCCCCAACAACTTTGCAGAAAAGCTCAGTACATGTGGAAAAGAGAGCTACGCTTCAAACATCCAATGAAGTCTCGAGTCAACCATACAAAAGCTAAATACTGTACATTTACCCCTCACACTATTAAACACTTTAGTTTCAATAAGTTTTTTGTGACAATCACTCAGAGGTGAAAAGCTCAGATCTTTGAAATGCAGAGATGTTTGTGTAGATTTCCTGAAATTCTTAGTTCAAGTTATAACTATAGGCATCTTTTCTTTTAGAAACAGAATGATGCAATTTGAAGATCACATCTGAAGAGGAGCCATGTTGATCCGAGCATAGAAAGCTTTACATTTATCACATAACATTGTTAAGCCATTGGTATATTCAAATAAAACGGAAAGGTAGTAATTTACCTTACCTGAACATATGAAAGCTTGTCTTAATCTTTTCATTTTCATGACACACTTATATTGAAGCAAGACCGTCTGTGTCAATCCATAAGATTTTATATTAAGAAACTATCACTAAACACACACAATGTAAATTTGAGTTTGGTTAGAGTTTTCATATACAGTATAATGGTTGAGTGCTATAAAAAATAGTTTACCCCCTTTGGGACAAACTGGCCTTTACATACTGTGCTATTTGGACTTTTATCCACTAAAGGAACATACAAGGAGTCACATGTACAACAGAAGACTTATCATTGGCTTTTGGGGGGGTGAAGTGGTACTCTAGCACCACATCAGTCTGTTGGTACTCAGTTCACCTACGACAGCTGCAGATCTCACCCCCTCACCGTACAGACGTCCGCTCTGCAGTTTCTTACTGAAAACAAACACATTTAAACTAAATGAACAGACATAGAAAATTTTGGTTATGAGCTTTGGAATCTGAGACAGTCTTTACAAAAGCTCTACGCAAATACCCAAAGGTATTTCAAGGATATTATTCAGTGTTTTTTTCCTTCCGTTTCCACTGCTTTGTTTTCTTCAAGTTTCTTTTTTTCTTTTTTGGAGTTCTCTATTTACACTAAAATCTCTTATTTTTCCAACTTTGACCAAACTGGAACTACATGCTACACAGCTAGTTGTCTAGCAATGTCTGGTGGAGGGCCCACTGTGAGTCTGTCATGCAGACTGAGAGGTAGACTGCAGGTCTAGCTGGGCAGTGAGGTCACATACTTGAAGAATGCTCTTTGGCCTCTGTGGCATGGTTTTTTTTTCTATAAAGATGGAGTTTGGTGTAGTAAGGATTCTGGAGGAATTGGGAGAAGAGCTTGTTTCAAAAAGAAAGGACAGATCGGGAAATAGTTAAGGAGCAACATGAAAAGAGGAAAGCTCTTGTAAAAGAGGACTTTGTTTGGGCTCTCCCTCACCAGTTAAGAGAGTTTCTTCTTTGGGCCACTGTGGCTCTGCATCTTTGGGGTGTTCTGGTTATTGGTTTGGCAGCAAGTAGACAGGGTATGTGTGGAGTCAGACAGATGTTTGGGAACGGATTTTGGTGGGAACATATCTGAAGGAAGCAGTCTGCCTTTCTAAGCTCTGTCTCTCTCCCCTGCCCTGGCTGAAAGCTCTGCTTGTTCCCTCTCAGCAGTGTCAGAGGTCAGGGTCTTGGCTCTCTTCTCCTTAGCTCTGGCATTCTGGAACCACACCTGTAAGAAGTATTTCCGTCACTATGCATCACACACTGACCTTGAAGAGCTGGATTGTTAATGTTTACTTGGTTTGGTTGCTTTTTACTCACCTGGACCACACGAGAGGGCAATCCCAACTCCTGACCCAATGTCTCACATTCGAGGCGGTTTGGTGTACGGTGGCTCCTGTAGAAGTTTTTTAGCTGAAGTACCTGGAAGTGGCTCATCTGTGTCCTTTGGCGCTGCTGCTGATGGTGGTGGTGGTGCTGCTGACTTTGTGTCTCACTCCAATCTGAGCTTTGATCCCCTGATATTTCAGGACTTGGAGAAGCTTGGTCAGCCATACTGGAACTCTCCTCACAAGGGTAGTCGTCATCATCTTCCTCATATTCATCATCATCTTCTTCTGGGTTTTTCGGGTTGGTGGAGGAAGAGAAAGAACCAGCTGGTGGCTTCAAGCTAAACTCTTTGTTGCGCATGTCATAGCCAGGGTCATGGATAGGATTAGAGGAGTTAGACGGACCTGGTCTCTCTATGGCAGATGTCAACGCCATCACAGTCTGTCCACTGGATCCATTACCTATTGACAGATTGTAGCCTGTTCTTTCAGCCTCCGCCCAATGGCGTGATCTCATATGGGCATCAAGTGCACTCTTCACTTTGAAAAGAGCCCTGCAGAATGGGCAGCGCAGGTGGTTCAAACCCAAGGTGAAACTCGATCCTGGTCCCACTGACCGAAACTGTCCTTTTCTTTCTCTTGCCCGCGTATTCTGAAACCAGACCTGTGATAAAAAAAAAACAAAAAAAAAAAAAAACAATGGGTTCCTCAAAATTCAGCACAGACAGATAATCAAAACAATTTACTGCTCATCACATAAATAGTACCTGAACCACACGTCTTGTGAGACCTACATCTCGTGCAATACTCTCGAGGACTCCTCTGGTGGGGTTAGAGTCCAAACTGTACCGCTGATACAACACTTCAAGCTGTTCTGGAGTAATGGTGGTTCTCTGACGTTTATCCCTCCTGTGCTCCTCTTCAACCTCCCTATTGGCTCGTTGGGCTTCAAAACTAGCCTCTGATATATGCTTTGTACTCTGCTTTGTGGGGGTCAAGGGATTGTTAAGGGTGTTACTAGAGTGATCAGAGAATGTGTTCTTAATTTGCATGCTGTCCAGGTGTGAAATCATGGGATGTGTGGGATTGGGATGTATTTGGGACATGGCCCCTGAAAGCATTTGGCTTGCCATTAAGGTTGGGTTAGGATGAAGCATCATGTAAGGCAAGGGTAGGTCTGTGAATCCAGAGTGTAAAAGTTGTACCTGGGACTGAGCTGCCAGGAGATGCCTAGTCTGATGTTCTTGCCACAGCTGAAAAGATGGCAAAGACACTGGGCAGACACTACACTGGAATTGAGCCGGGGCTTGAGGCTGTGGCTGGGTTTCAGTGGATAGGCACGCTGTTGTGTCAGGTGTCCATGACTGAAATGTTTCTAAATCTGGACCGGAGGAGGGGCTGGTTATTGGCTGAGCAACATTTTCAGAAAGTTGTTCTCTTAAAGGACTGCTTGCAATTGCCAGGTCTGATTTAGCCTTAGACAAGATTGGCGTTGAACTATTTTGCGAAGATAATTCAGCACAATGTTGGGGCTTTTCTGCAGGACTTCCGGGTAGTGGATCAGATGGTGTCTTCAAGGTCTGAGATAACTCTTTCTGTTGCATATCCTCTTCTAAAATTGTATTTTGACTGTTCCCAGATGCTGGGCTAGTGGTAGCCTGAGCAGAGGTTATTTTATCTTCTCTGTTTTTTGCAGCAAATGTTTGCTCAACTTTGGCTGCTTGATGCTCACTTTCGGAGCAGTGAACAGAAGAATCAAGGGAAGGTGAATCAGGGTGGGTGTAATACTCATAAGTCAAATCCATGGAATTATCATTATGAGGGTCACCTTGTCCTTGATTATCATAGCTGTTATCCTGATGATCAACATCTGTCATGTAACAATCACTTCTCTGTCTGTTGATGTTGTCAAGATGGCTCTTCCCCTCTATTCCGTCATCTGTTCCACGGTCTTGATTCTTGCGAGCTCTCTGTCTTGCATTTTGGAACCACACAACAATAACTCTGTTAGGAAGGGACAGGATAGCAGACAACCTGTCATATTCTTCCTCTCTGGGGTAAGGGGTGGCCTCAAACACCCCCTGCAGAGTCTCCAGCTGTTTCTCTGTAAAACGAGTTCGGGAAGAGCGTCTGCCTCTCTGGGGCTCTTCTATCACCTGAGGTTGTGGGGAAGAGTTGGCAGAGAGGTCTGGGGAAAGTGAACATGGAGAAAGGGTCAAACACTGTTTTTTTATGTCCTCTCTGGACTCATCCAGGGCTGTGATTGGGGGATTATTAAAATTGTAAGGAGAATCTTTGTCTCGTTGACGTTCTTTAAAAAGTGTGTTGCGAAACCAGTGTTTGATTACTTTGTGAGGCAGACCTGACATAGTAGACATCTTGTTGATCTCTTCATCACTTGGAAGACTATTAATATCAAAGTGTTTCCTTAGAACAGACAGCTGCTCCTCGGAGATTCTTGTCCTGGTTCTTTTAGCCTGTTGTTGTTCCAGTGTGTTTGGACTGACTTGGCTTTTCTGTCCGATTTGGCTATTTTGTGATGGTTGACCAAGCAAAGTTGTGTTTAGCTGTGGGGAATGACTTAACAAAGCTGAGCTGGCTTGAGGTTGCTGGGAGAGCAAAGCTGGACTAAGCTGTGTTTGTTGCCCAAGAAGTGCTGGGTTAAGTTGAGACTGGTAAAGTTTTGCCAGCTCAGGGTTTATGCTTGAGTCTAACCATGGTTGAGTCTGGAGAGCCATAGACTTCATCACAACAGGTGGTAAGAGTGGCAGCTCCATGGGAAAAGGAATTGGTGGAAGTGGAAGCTTCGGTATGGATAATGGGGATATGGAAAGCTGAGGCAAAGAAAGAGGGAGCATGGGTATTTTAGGCAATGGTAGAGTTACTGGGGTTGTAGTATGGGATGTGGCTGTACCAGATGTATCAGAGATTGACACCTCCTGATGTTTAGGCTCTAGTGGCTGAGATGGAGAAGACTGGGATGATGCAGCAGGGACAGCTGTTTTCTGTTCTTTTGCTGTGACACTTGCTTTATTTATTGGATCCGAAATGGATGGCATTGGTGAAGATTCCATTTTTTTCACTTGAGTCTTAACAGAGTCTGTTGAGGGCTCTGATTCTTTGCATGTGCCTGGGGTAGAAGCTGCAGCTTGGGTGGAAACAGCTGAGTTCTCCACCGATTTATGCTCGGTGAGGGGGTACATCTGGTCATATTGTAGTCTGTATTCTTTAGAGAATTTCTCCAGTGCATCAGTGGGAAACAACATTCTATGTAGATACTCCTGGTGGCTTTTTAAAATCAAGGCATTAGAAAACAACTTGCCACAGTCTCTGCATTTCTCCCCAGTTTCACAGCATTTTTGCTTTGAGTTTGCAAATGCATTATCTTTAGTCATTTTTTTACAATCTATGTCTTTGTTGATTTCTGTTCCTTTACAATTGTTATTCCACCCTTCCATATTTTCATTCTTTAGATGACCAAGTTCCTCTTTTTTGGTCTCTGAATACTCTGCCAACTTACGTATGTCAGTGTGTTGTATAATCTGCAACTGGTGTCTGTGTCTGCTTTGTAAATACTGCAGAGCCAGCTCATAGCCATAGCTCTGTAGCAAAGCTCTCAGAGGCTCCCCATTTGCAGCAGCATAGGGCACTCTTGGAGGGGGGCATTCTGATCCTGGATGAGTAAATGAAGAGCAAGCTACTTCCCGCTTCTGACTCTCCTTTTCAGCATGCATCTCCTCCGGTTCTTCCTTAACTATGGAATTGTTTTGCTCCGTTTCAGTTTTATTCGGCTTGCTGGAGGACCCACTGCAGACCACATCGACATTGGCTTCCCTTTGTGAATGGTCAGTTGGCTGGCTATAAGTAGAATTTGCACTTTGTTTGTGGGTGTGTTTTTCTTCCGACTGGGACTCCACTTTAAAATCTGTCTTACCCTGTTCTTCTGAAATGAATTTGGAAGATACTTCGAGGCCAAGGTCTTGGTTTTTCACCATAAATTCTGGGTTAAGCTTCACGTCTCCTGACAAGTAAAATGGCAAGAGTAGTTGCTGTTGAAGGGAAAGTAGGTTATCTGGTGCCAGTGAGAAATGCTGTTTAAAGAGATTTTCTGGTCCTAAGGGAAGGTGGTGGATTGCTTGGGACTGAAGCAGTGCTGTTTGCTGTTGCAGTTGAGCCTGGACCTGTGCCTGAGCTAGCTGTTGCTGCTGTAGTAACATTAATTGATTTCTTGATGCAAGAAGCTCTGCCACTCTCTTTTTGGCTTGCTGGGACTCTGCTGGGTCAGAGAGGGTTGGTTGATTCTCAGCTAATAAACTAGAGCCCATTAAGGATGGAGTTGAACTGCTTATCCCATCTGTTTTTTTGGCAACAGGCAAACTTTTGGATGTTTCTTCACTGATGCTTGCAACCAGGGCAGTGGTAGAGGGGACTGACCCTGGAGAAGTCAAAGTTGACTCTGGAGTCTGCGGAGCTGAGTTTTGGGCGGCACGAGCTCGGGTCTGATGAAGAACAGAGCGAAGATGTATGTCGAGTGTAGAACTCTGGCTATAACCTACTCCACATAATCGGCAGCGGTAGGGTCTAGGATCTGGGCCACGTGGGGCCTCAGGGGTCAAAGAATTTGTACCAGAGTCTTGCAAGGCTCTTCTGGCCCGATGCAGATGGGATACCGAATTATAGTGGACCAGAAGAATAGTTTTTTGAGTAAAAGACTCTGAGCATATGGTGCATTTATAAGGCCTGGATGGATCTAGATAACGATCCATTGTAGGGTTTGAGCTTTTTTTGACATGAAGGCTAGAACTAGGTTCTGATACAACCTCCTCTGGTGGCCCTTTCTCAAACTCATTTGGATTCTCCTCAACTCCATCAGCTTCATGGACAACCTCCTTCTCTTTAGTTTTGTCTTGTTTTTGTTCCTCCCTCTCCTCCATGCCCAGTGTCTCTTCCTCTATCTTGTCATCATCACCCTCTCCTGCTTCTTGACCAACTTGAGGTGATAAACTGAAATCTTGCTGAACTGAGCTCTTATTGTGCTCCATGTATGGCACAGTGTGTGGTGCTAAGAGAGCATTCTGTTCCTGTGTGCTGTCCTGCTGTGAGTGCGTGTTTTGCATGTGTCTCTGCAGGGCCTCCTGACTGCGGCATTGTCTAGAACAAAGGGAACACTCTGTCGCCGCCCTCATGGCATGGTACTGCCAGTGCAGCTGGAGCTTCTCCTGAGTGGGAAACGCCAAGCTGCACCTGCTGCAACGAAAGCGGTAACCATGACGATCTGAAAGGGGAGAGGGGTCGCTGGGAGGGGAGGTAGGCGGAGAGGAAGGGGGTGTTTGAGTTGGGGACCGAGGAGCAAGTGTGCCATTGGAGGGGTGAGTGGTGTTGTCTTCTAGGGGTGGGGTGAGCAGTGCTGTGACATCTTTGGGTGCGGCAACATCTCCCTCAGTGTTCTCCACCAAGATGCCTGTGAAGTGCACCAAAAAGACAACTGTGAAAATTTAGTTCAGAAGAAAGTTTTTTGGAAAAAAAAACAGACATAGTTGTTTCTTCTACAAGATATAGGGTTCAGTTCTATATATATTTTTTTACAAACCTTTATTTTTCTGTGAACCAATAATTGGCTCTGCAGTACGGGAGCCGTTTGTATCACTGCTCGTCTTAGTTTTAGTGTTCTGAATATTATTAGTAATCGTATCCTGTAGGTCTGTCTCCAGAAGAGGCTCGATCTGTTCCATTGATGGTGTCACCTGCAAACAAAACATTGTCACACATTGTCCAATGTCTTCATTTACAGCCATTCCAAGAGGCCATTTGACAAGTCAAAATAAATGGAATTTGTGATATTCATAATGTTTCTCTTCCGTCTTCTATTTTTTTACTCGGACAAAGCCTGACAATGAAGTTTCTCGCAAATGTACATTGTGAACGTGAGGTTGGATGACAATAAAATCGGTCTATGTCTATGTTTTCTTTACTCTATCAACATGAATAAAACATGTTTCATTGCAGAGTAAAATAGTAAGCAAATACCAAAGTGTACAAAGACAGACACGTGATGATTTTAACAATGTTATAAAACATTCAAATGTATTAAGTCTTGCGTCTGCCTGTGTAGCAAGCAGCAAGGCACATCAGTTTGTTAAATACGCAGTTGAGATGCGTTTCTGCCCTTCAGTTTCTACACCATATGCCCCAAGGGTTTAATAAAACTTTACTGAGGTGAATAATTAATTTATTTAAAATAATTATTCATATAGGAAATCCCCACTGCTTCCACCAGCAAGGGTAAATAGTATATCTATGCAAACAGCTAGCCACCCTGAGGAAAGGACAGAGAGCCAAAGATGAGATTTACATGACAAGAGTCTTCACTGCGTAACAGCTTCATAGCTGCAAAAGCGAAGAACAACCACACATACACACTGCAGGGAAAACTGAAGGTCATACTTAATCTAGAGAGCGTAATTGGAAAGCAAGGTACATAATGGCCATCATCACCTCAGTCTGAATTAATGAACCTCAATTACTATCAGAGAGAGTGAGGGAGGGGAAGGGTATGGAGGGACGGAAGATTTGGGAGGGGGGGCTAAAGGGTGTAGAATATGAAAAAGAGATAGAGCAAGAGAGGGAGGAAGTTAGGGGGCACAGAACAAAAAAACCTGCTCTGGAGAAAGACAGTGAGCAAGGGAGGGGGTAAGGTATAAGAAATTGAGACAGGGCTTGGGAGAGACAGCAGGAAAGGGGCAGGACAGAAATTGCAGAAAAAAGAGTGATTTGAGAAGCCAGAGAGGGGAGGGAGGGGCAGCAGAGGGGAGAAAGGGTGAAAAAAGCAGTCATGAAGAGGAGGGAAGAGAGCAAGAGACAAAGGCCACTTAGCATACAGGCCAGGGAGATGGGAGGATGGTGATGTGGATAGATGACCGGTCATTGTTAGTTGGAGAGACACAGTAAAAAGCATGGGGGCCCCTTTTTAGCTTGACTGCACTTCTGTTAATAGAGGGCTACTTAAACATGCATTATAGAAAGACTGGCTTTTCCTACACTCACTCACTCAAACCTACTCTCTTTCCACTATACAAGTCGCATCCACACACATCCACCGAGAACGCGCGGCTGCATCAAAGATGATAGCGAGGAGCTACTTAAACATGCATTAAAAAAAAAGCGGCTGCCTTTCTCTCTGGTGCCTTCTTAATGGAATTGTCTCCCTACATTTCAATCGTCCCCCACCATCCCCCATTGCTTCGGCTTCTCGTTTTATTTTACTTCCTTATGAATGCACGCACAACACATACACAGTTGCACACACATACCGCGCTGATGAGCTTGTCCACACAGTCTTGTGCCACACTGTGCACGTGTGTTAGATGCTGTCGAAGGTGTGAGCACGGGAGTCTGACCTGGCACAACGGGCATTGGACAGTCTGAAAGTGAAAAAGATTGGAAAATGCAACAAGAGTAAGAAAAACAACATGTGCGTTATCAGAATTCATAAAAAGAAAGGCAGCACATGAAGTGTCCATGAATTTTAATGTAATACTGCAGTTATTGTGTACTTTATTACATCCCATATTGACATGAGCACTTTTGAATTATTAAAATGTATTTCAACTGCTTACCTGCTGGTTCTCATTTTGCTGGTGTGTTTTGGGGCGCTTGGTTGGGACTGAGGTTTCCATTTCTTCATGTATAGAGGATGGCCGCTTCGCCGGAGGCAATGAATCTCTTCTTTCTTGGTCTTCTTTCGTTTTTACTTCAAGTAAAAACATACACATTTGAAATTGTTTACATTCGCAATGTAATATATAAATATTTTATTTTATATTGTAGGATTTGTAAGAGCAACAGTACCTGTTTGCTCAGCGATTTTTGCCCCTAAATTACTTGTGTCTTTGGTTGTGTCCAAGGGATCAGTGCTGGTCTCACTGAAAGTCTCCATGTCCTCAATAAGCTCTCCTAGGACAGGACAATACAAGTAATTATGATATGCAAACACATTGCCTTATTTAATATACTCTAACAAACAGACTAATTGCCTTTTGTATTATTTTCTTGGCAGCATCTTTCAAAAAGAACAATGTATTTGAACCACACTTCATTCCTTTTGCTTGCCTGCAAACCCTATCGATCACACATTGATTCTGCATTAGATTCTCTCAGAGGTGGAGTAGACCTAAAATGGACTGGCAACACACAAGCTCGTCTTAATGTGTCTTAATTTGCAGCGAATCAAATCAAAGGAGAGATTCATTTTACAAATGAAGCGTTGAACTACTTATTCCAGGGGTTACGCTGTCCACACACTCCAGACAATATAAATACAGCATTTTATCTTGAGCAGTCTGTGGAGTAACGACTAATTTCCACCTCCCACAGTCTTTTTCCAGCTGATCTGCTTTAGTCCATTGATTAGCAGGTGCTAGTTAGCTGTTGTCAGGGGTGATTGGGAATATAACAAGGATGTGTATTGACTAATCGCTTTGTTTGATCAATATCCCAGCAACAGCCATTGCTCATTTTGTCTCTGTTTTCATCTCAATCCTCTGTCTACCCTCTGGAGTTAGCAACCGCTTGCCACGTGAAACCCACCACATAAACCCACACATTCTTTTGGGCAGGTGGCATGGATCAAATTATACCAAGGATGTAAAAAATTAGGGTTTCCAAAACCGCTAAAATTTTCAATGATATGGTTCCTATGGCTAAAAAGGCTTTTTAATGAGAAGCCAGAAGCATTGGTATGACTGGAGTTTTCTTTGGCTGCATGGAGTATAGAGTAACAGTGTTGTTTAGCCCCCAATTGTTCCTGCACACTGTCTGTCAGCTGGCTGAAAGACTGCTACTGCACTTTTCCATTGCTTGCAAGAAAAACAAATTTGTTCTCGGAAATATTTCTATCCTAAAAAAATAAATAAAAATAGTCATTCATAACTTGGAAACTGAAGAAAGGCTACCAAACGAGCCTATTAAGGTAGCACTGTTGTGGACATATCATGCTTTTAAATCCTCCCTTTTCACATTTAAATCATTCAGTTATGGTCTATATAAAGTGGAACTACAATGTTTTGGTCTGAATTTCTGGTTATTGTTGCCCCACAGCCCGTCTTTGTCCCCTGTCCTGAGGTTTGTCTGAGAGCAACTCGTTTTGTTGTGGTCTCTTTTGATGCAAGTGAAGCACTTCATACCCCGCCCCCTCAAGCTTGCAGAGTGTTCCACTCCACCCAGTTAGGCCATTTTTGTAGTCTGATAGCATGATTATGATTATCTAGCAGCGCATAAACTTTTTGTTCCCAAATTGATTAAAGGATGTCAACAACGGAAGACTTGTCCATCCAACCTTACATGTTCATTGCTCATTTTGACTTATCCACTTGCAGCTTCCGCATCTTTGAGCTTGGGCTACAAAATCGTTGATAGATAATAAAAATGGCAGCATTACGAAATTGCTTAGCCGGAAGCGCATGACTTTGTTTAGCAGATCCGCAGCAAATACTGTGACATAATTATTAAAAAAAAAACATAGTGGGTAATAGAGAAAACTGAACAGATTGAAAGTTATGATCCAAACAGAATATAAAGATATCTACGCAGCTCCTGGGGAGACTACATTCAACTTTACCTCGACTCCTAGAGACTCCAAGTACTCAACAAAATGTATTTAAAAGGGAAATGTATATTTTTTTCAGTTCTTCCTTTTCTCATTAAAATCATTCAGTTGTGGGTTACACTGTATAAAGTGGAACTGCAATGCTTTGGTCTGAGTTCCTCGTTAATCTACCTCAATATTCCCCCTTTTTACCCCTGTTCTGAGGTGCATCTGAGAGCAACTCGTTTTGGTGAGGTCTCCTTAACTCAAAAGGAGGCACTTCACACCCCGCCCCCTTCCAGGTCGCACAGCGTTCCCCTCCACCACGATTGGCCATTTTTGTAATATGCTGGGTGACGGTGTAATGAACAACCAAACATTTTCACTTATCCACTTGCATCCTCCAGCGTGGACTACGAAATCGCTCTGAGAAATTAAAATGCCGGATTCACAAAATTGGTAAACCAGAAGTCAATACCTTGTTTAAGTAGTTCCACAGCAAATAATGTGGCGCAATTCTTCAAAAAACGTAATAAAAAAACAGAGAAAACTGAACGGTTTGAAAGATATGACCCAAAAAGAATATAAAAATATCTACGCAGCACCTGGACAGACCATATTGAGGTTTTCTGCATTCCTAGAGACTCCGAGTACACAATAAAGTGTATTTATGGGCTAAGTGGATTTTGCATGATATGTCCCCCTTTAAAGCTACCAGTGGCAATCTAGGAACATGTTTGAAGGTTCTAGCTGAGTCGATAACCTCAATAATTAACAATATAATATCAGCCTATTAGGCTCCCAAAGTTACTCCACAAAGACCAGTATGGCAAGAAGGTAGAATATTCTACACACCATAAATATGTTTGTTTAAAAAATTACCATCAAGTTTACTGAGTGATCTTTTTGTTTTTCTGCTTGAGTCTATGTAGAAAGATAAAAATGACAATAGATAAATATTATACATAACAAATTATAATAACTTATTTTGATCAATATGTTTGAATATTTTTCCAGAAGCAGGAGTAAATGCTGCTTTTCCTGTTTTAAATAGAAGTATTAGAATGATGTAATATTTTTTTTCTGTTACGGTGATAGGGTGGCAAATTATTTGAATTTAAAAGTAAAAAGCTTTCCAGGGAAATTTCTGTGAATTAAAAGGAATTTCTGGGACTAAGTAGGAATAACCATGGGATTTAAAATATTGAATGTTGGTCGTTAACCGGGATTTTATATATTGTTGGGGAAAATATCCATCCATCCATCCATCCATCCATCGTCTTCCGCTTATCCGGGGTCGGGTCGCGGGGGTAGCAGCTTCAGTAGGGAGGCCCAGACGTCCCTCTCCCTAGCCACCTGGGCCAGCTCCTCCGGGGGAATCCCACGGCGTTCCCAGGCCAGCCGAGCGACATTGTCCCTCCAGTGTGTCCTGGGTCTTCCCCTGGGCCTCCTCCCGGTGGGACGTGCCCGGAACACCTCACCAGGGAGGCGCCCAGGAGGCATCCTGACCAGATGCCCGAGCCACCTCAACTGGCTCCTCTCAACGTGGAGGAGCAGCAGCTCTACTCTGAGTCCTCCCTGGATGACTGAGCTCCTCACCCTATCTCTAAGGGAGAGCCCAGACACATTACGGAGAAAACTCATTTCGGCCGCTTGTATACGGGATCTCGTTCTTTCGGTCACGACCCAAAGCTCGTGACCATAGATGAGGGTAGGAACGTAGATCGACCGGTAAATCGAGAGCTTCGCCTTTTGGCTCAACTCTCTCTTCACCACAACGGATCGGTACAGGGTAATTGGTATTGGGGAAAATATGTTTTAACATATATTTTACTAAAACAACTGGATTTAATGCAGCACATTTGTGAATATCTATGTGATAGATCCACCATTGTATACACACATGAATAGATGATTTCCAGTACTCTGGGCTACTGAGGCCACACATCTGAGCCTGTGAACTCAAATTAACTCATTCATTGAGTGAAGTAAGTTTTGATACATTTACGGTGTAAATGTTGACAAAGTATGAATGTTTAACTCGAAAATATCATATGGAACTGTATTAATAAAGTAGATCGGTAAATGATAAGTTGCTACATGTGTGTCACATGGTTATTTCTGTCTATTGTCATAAAGTGTTATTCAATTTGCCTATATGTCCCATAATCCCTAAGGAAAGTTTGTGATTGTGAATATTTCCGCCTTTTGCCATTCTACCGGGAAACCACATTTTTACTGCAAGTTACAGAGAGAATCTCAGCATGGCTACCCACAAATTTCACATTCTCACCTGGGATGCCACTTTGGCATTTTCTGATGGTAAAAATGGCTGCCAGCTCTTCTCCACCCATTGGCTGCAATTGCAGGAGCCCTTCTCTTTGTTGATGGGCTGAAGTTTGACTGTGTTTCAGTACTTGCAGTTTAGAAGACGAGGAGTGGTTGCATAGAAGACAATGGAACAGCCACGAACCTCCATCAACCTCACCATCATACTGCTGCAGGAACTGAAATTAAGGTAAAGGTAGAAAGAAAAGAAAATATGAAACTTCAAATTCATTATTACTATTGGAAGACAGCAAATTCTACCCCACACAGAGTTCAGTAGAAATATAATAAAAAGGTGTTTTTGTGCCTTACTTTGTACACTCTGAAACTGGCCCCATGGTGCGGAGCGAGGGAATGTCCCTGTAGCTTCTCCAGACTGCTCGTTACAAAGTCACATAGGTTGCACCGTAGCTGGATGGGGTTGCCCTTAGCAATGAGGGAGGCTCCCTCCTGACCCCTGTCTCCACCCTCCTGGAGGTGAGCAGCTAGCTGGTAGCGGGTGCGGTGTCTGTCAGTCTGGCAGTGCAAGGAGAAGTTGGCCCTCAAAGGGGTGGTGTAGCCACACAGTCTGCAGTGGCAACCACCTGCAACAAGGGAGCACCACTCAGACTGAGGCAAGGAGCGGGGCGCATTCAGGTGTTTCTCTACAGACTCTAAGCTGTCGGAAGAAAAGCACAGGCAGACAAGGCATTGGAACACGCCCTGGGAGAGGGGTGTAGTCGGAGACATAGAGGGGGCTGGGGGAGGAGATGGGGAAGGGGAGGGAGACGGAGTGAGCGTAGACCCAAGGGTGACTGGTTGTTCCGGGACCTGCTGGCCAGTCAGTCGCATGTTCAAGGTAAGCTCGGCACCTAAAATGGAGTAAAACAATTAGCCCCACTTTAGTGCAATTGTTATTTAAGTACGTTACGTTGGAAGACGTTGAGCGACTCATCCCTCACCTGTGTTTTGTAGGTGTTTAAGATGTGGGGCCAGACCCCTGCAGTGAGACAGGTAGTAGCCTCTCTGGAGCCGCAGCATGTTGTGTGTGTGTTTCTCACTAGTGGTGTGTATGCGCAGGTTGCGGGCAATGCTGGTTTCATAGTCGCATACGTCACATCGCCACCGCTTACCATGAGAGTGGGAGTGAGCAGGTGATGTGATTTTAGCAGGCTGGGCAGTGGGTGTCGGAATAGCGAGCGGGAGCTTGCTGTAAGGCTGTTCATCCACTGGGTGACTGCCAGAAGAGCTGCTGTTGTTGGTAATGAGAGCACTTTGTATGTGACTATTTGCATGTCCCCCACTTTGAACATTGTTCAGATGTTTGTCGGACTGCATGTGTATGCTGAGGTTGCCCTTTGACGAAGTAGCATAGTCACAGACCTCACAGCGGTAAGGCTTGTAGCCACAGGCATATGTTTCACCCCGGGCCAATCGAGGATGGGGTTTTCCAGAGGAGCAGTACCCACACACACCTTGTGTTCCACCACCACAGACACACTTTCCCCCAGAGGTGCCACACACACACTGGCCTCCCGTCTCTGGATGTTTGTCCTTCATGTGAACTTGCAGTGTATGCTGAGACTTGTAGTGCCAGTTGCACTTTGGGCATTTAAGAGTCTTGCAAGAATTGCGCGAGTGCATTATTGTCATGTGACTGGTCAGAGAGTTATTTGAAAGGTCTTGGTTGAGGCTTTTAGGGACACCTTCTTTTTGTTCTTCTTTGTCTTTCTCGTCATCCACCCCTGTGTCTAACTGACTGTCATTTGGTTCTGGAGCTTTGGCACCATTTCCATTGGAAATGGAAGAGTGAGGAACCCCGTCTCCCACATCATCCTCTGCAGGTGCGCTGGCAGGCTCCGTACCTGCCAGCGGAAAAGCCATAGAAGACTGCTGGGATCTAAAGCTCTGCGGAAACCCAGAAATCCAGCCCTGATCTCCTTTAATGTCTTTTACCTCTGTCTCGCTCAGCAGAGCAGAAGAGGATGATGGACCACTGAAGTGCTTTGGAGAGACTGAAGAAAAAGGGAAGGGCTTTGGACAAGAGGGGGGAGTGTGGGAGGGCTTTGGAGAGGCGGCTGTTTTGCTGTCGAGTGTGCCACTGGCCTTTGCAGTGCTGGAAGAAGAGCTGTACTGGCTCTGTTGAGGTAATAAAGAACATTTGGATTTTGTTTGACTTTGGTTTGAAATGGCCTCCTCCTCTTGCTTCCCCTCCTCTCTGCCTCTGCTGCTGAGGGCCGCTGACAGGCCCCCTGTATGTGAGGCGTCTGCCACACCTTCATGCGCCTTTCCTTCTTCTTTCCTCTGCCCTGACAGATAACCCTCCCCAAAGTCTTCTTTAAACCCATGGTTTTGAAGCACTCCTTTCTCCGGCGGATGTTGGCTCCCTTCTTTCTGCTCACCTCCCTCTCCAGCCTTGGACCCCTCTGCGCCCTTCTTACCCTGCTCAGGCGGGGTCAGGGATTCTTTGGCAGGGGCCACGGCTGAGGTATGAGAGGACAGCCTCTGCTCAGGAATGACTGCCAGGGTCAAGAGAGGGAGAGTTAAAGCCTGGGGACTGAGGTCAGCATCTCTCTCCTCTCCTCCCCCTCCATCCCCTCCCCCTCCCTCACCGGTGTCCATACCAGAGGCTACAGCTGCCGCACATTACCAGACCACCTGTGTATTTTGGAGAGATAGAAGATAGACAGAGAGATAGCAAAAAGAAAATACATGAGTCATCTAAATAAAATTGCATAACAGCGGAATCATTGATTAGATTTCTTAGATAGCATCTGTTCAATACAACAATCACAGCACGCAACCCAAAGGCTGGTTACCCAGGGGTTAGCGTTAGCCCTTAATGGGAAAATCAATAGCATGAGTGCTAAACTGGGTTGAGGAATGTGGGTAAAGGCTACACAGGAGGTCTGCAATATTCCTCAGGGAATAGGATTAAATGAAGAACGGTACGCTGCAGAGCTAGAGGGCTTCCATGGAATTGCCACACAGAAAATAGAGGAATACTTTTTAAAGCCAGTATATTGGTCTTGGCATCTTTCACTGTGCATCAATGAAAACTTACTGTAAGCAATACTGTAAAACAGCATCGCTTAGAATAAATTATTAAACCCTTAATACATTTCTTGCCCATATGTAAGCTTTTGCTAAATGTGGCCAGTTTTGTAATAGTCCTATATAACATCTGAGTAAAATATTGATAACTATTTATGTCTGTAGTCATGCAGTTTCTTTAGACTTCCTTGCAATTTTTTATGTCACATTCTTTTCGTCAAATACACTCATGCACATGAATATTGTGTCCTAAATTTCATTAGGAAAATTAGAATTTTTCACCTTACTTTTTTTTATTTATCTGTGACCCATAATAGAATATCACATGAATAAAAGTTAACGGTCAATTAAAGTAAAAGAAAAACTGCATAATGTCAAACAGCTTTTCTTAGAGTTAATAGCTGCCTCACAGTTTTTTTAATACAAGATGCTAAAGACGTTTTTACAACAAAAAAAAAATACAGTTACCTTTCAGAAACATTTTGAAATAATTGAACTAAATAAGTATTTACTTCAGATGCCCTAAAAATAGAGGAGGCCTCCACCCTCTTAGGGTTCACTGACTGACAGGTGAAATGCCTTGCAGACAGATACGTCTCTGTTAGTCCATGTGTGACTCACAATCTCATCACTGACTTTTTTTTTTAATCAAGGTGAGACCTTCATCTACCCTTTCACCTTCCGCTTCAACAAACCCTCCCCCTCTTCCTCCTTCTTAAACACCCTATCCCTCTCTTCTGTGTCCAGCCCCCACCCCTTCATCTCTCTCTGCAGCTCCAAGATATATGGCTCATATCGGCACCATGATAGTGCTTTAATGCACTGTGTTTATGTCACAGGCCACAGACCCTTGCCCACTGCAGCTGTCCACTGTCGTGCCCAGCGATCGCCGAGGGGGCCGAGCCTGGCCTGCCAGAGGCTGAGAACAGCCTCTAATCTGATAAAGATTTTCATTTACACTGCAATCAATAACCCTGGGTCTATCGGCAATGTAACTATTTATACAAGCATTCCTGGCTCTGTATTGATCACAAGTGCGGGAAACCATCATTTAACGATGGGTGTGTTTGTGTGTGACTGTACGTTTGTGTGTGTTAATGAGTGCTCATCCTTTTGTGCTTCTGATTCTGATTATGTCAATTAGGTACACTCACCTGAAATTAAACATGCATGAGCTTATTACAGCCCCATTAGGGCTGTTTTATATCAGTGTTCAAATATTAATGCACATTGTGTGTTTGCTGTTGCTTAATAACACAACAACGATGTAAAAACATGCAACAGAAATTATAAATGTATGCCTAGTTTTCCCAAGCTGGTGTGTGTGTGTGTGCGTGTGCGTGTGTGTGCGCGCGCGCGTGTGTGTGTGTGTGTGTGTGTGTGTGTGTGTGTGTGTGTGTGTGTGTCCAGCATAGACAGGAGAGGCAGGGGTGTGCAGGGGGCTGAGAACCAGACAGACAAGAGTTGTATGGCTATACTTTTCTTTTTGTCATTATTATTATGGGATATGGACACGAAGCTGGAAAATTACTTTTATGAAGACCTTGTGGATGGCATTTAAGCTCCACCAGCCTCAAGGTAAACAACTAAAATGTATTTAGCATTTTCTTTTCTTTTTTTTTTACCGGAAACAT
Organism: Fundulus diaphanus; assembly: GCA_037039145.1. Taxonomy (NCBI): domain Eukaryota; kingdom Metazoa; phylum Chordata; class Actinopteri; order Cyprinodontiformes; family Fundulidae; genus Fundulus; species Fundulus diaphanus. The sequence goes on from CM073134.1 coordinate 23,437,567, forward strand.
GGTAGCAAAGGGGGGTTGGAACAAAACCCGTACAGGCAGCAGCATGAATAGTTCACGGATCGACTATCCGAGTCTTCTACTTCTGCCTTTGTTTACACTGTGTCCTACACTACCGTAGCACTTTCTGGTTCGACCCAAACCGAGACTGATCGCGTTCAGTGGCCGGTAACAGGTGATTTGGTTCGCAATACAATCTAAAATCCCGGATCTGTGAGAATTACAGGCTGCACAAACCTAAACGCCTCCCCTCCTCTTCCCCACACCGCCGGCTTGCTCCCTTCAGCTACCCCGGAACATCGTAAACAAACGGCACACTTACATTTGTGCAGCTTCCCCGGAACAAATCTCCACACGTTGAATGTCTAGTAGTCCAGAAAGCAGTCGCATGGAGTCTCCGCTCATTCCTTATGAATGATCCTTTGCTGTGTTTTAACGGAGCCAAGAAAAGGAAAAAAAATGGGGAAAAAGAGAGGAGGGAGAGAGAGAGAGGGAGCAGCGGGGTCCAAGTTGTTTCCCAACAACTGTGTAATTAAAGCTACATACAGAGGCTGTAGTAAACAGAAGAGATGGGGACGGAGGGGTTTGTGCGAGCTCCAGAGGTAGAATGAGTTCTGATCACTGAGGGGAGGAAAAAACACTTGGCTCTTTATTCCTGCTAATTAGTTTCCTTCAAAAAATGGCTGAGATTATGCGCAGTGCGCATGTGCGTAATTGCGCAGACACCGCTAATTAGCCCGTTTGGATCAATAGGATTCCGCGAGAGAGAGAGAGAGAGAGAGAGAGAGAGAGAGAGAGAGAGAGAGAGAGAGAGAGAGAGAGAGAGAGAGAGAGAGAGAGAGAGAGAGACGGAGGGTCCATACCGGAGAATGCTTAGAAAGAATATATGGAAAGGTATGAGATTTTGCATCTTAAATCGTGACTTTTCATTTTGAAAATATATGGACGTAAGAATTCTCTTTTAGATTTCGCTAAGGAAATGACATACGATGACATATACTTTTTTTTTCAAATATTTATTTCTGACAAAAATGAAGAAAAAAAGCAATGGAATAAAACGATATAATTTACAATGTAAAGTCGAGAAACACGGACAAACTTAATATTCCTCAAAAGTGAAAAAAGCGACCTGCAACAAAATGTGTCGTTGTCGCCGTTGTATTCGCACAAACATCCTCACACTCTCAGGCCCCGCAGGACGTTTTTTTAGGATGTCATATTGACATTTGTACTCTAGACACGACGCAATGTTTAAATGAAGGCCCGTGTTTTTAGACAGAATCTAGAAACCTCATTATTTTGCAATAACGGTAATATCTGAATTTTAATTTTTTTTGTGTTATTTTCTATCTAATTTAGAGCATTTCACATTAAAATAATTTGATTCAATCTGACAACGTTTTATTTAAAAAAAAATAAGAAAATTGCTGAATCAATATAAGAGAGCGATTGCCAAAAACGTGCTTTTTAAATGAATTGCTGATTCTCTTTTTGAACTTGAGCTGATTGCGTAGGCTGCATTTATGTTTACATTTCCCTCTGCCTGAAAAAAAAAATCAAAAATCTCAAACCCCAAAATGACGTGTCCATTCCAATGTTTGTCCTCAAACAAGACCTTTGGGAGTTTTTTTTCATCCGTCTTCTCCGATCGTCCATCAACTCAGCTCCATTGTTATGATAATGCTATTGTGAATTTCACGCTGGATATGCAATCTGTCGGTCATCCATATATTTAAATAGCATCAACTGCATTTGTTTTTAAGATCAGATTGCATATTACATAAAAAATAATATTAATGTTAGAAATAATATTGGCGTATAGTATGAGGTTAAAAATACTAATAAACCCAGGGCAATACAAGACCATAAATACCTAATAAAGATGGCGATATTTTCCTTATTTATTATCTAGAAAAAACTTATTGTGCAGCCACAAATGTAAAAAAAACCTCAAATCTTTTATTCTAGTTCTCCCCCAATTAATTTAGCGCCAAATGATTTGTCTTATGCGTCTGTGAAACATCATATAAATATTTTACGATTCGACCACGTTCGAAGTGATGATCTGGCAGAGGCCTCTATCAAAAGACTGCAGGTTATCAAAACCATAAATCACTGCCTGCTCTGTTGTCTTTAGGCATACATGGCTTTTTTTCTCTCTTGTTATGGCTGCCGTTAAATCGGAGACAATTTGTCATTTCCCGGGACAGAAGATGGTGACACGAGTTTCAGCGTTGTCGTCCAGACGTTGGCTATGTGCGTCTTTTCGGCGTGGTGGGGTTCACACGTGATTAGGGGGACATGTTATTTTACAGATTTGAACAAAAAGATAAAAAAAAAAAAAAAAAAAAAAAAACCTGATGTTTGGAAGCATTTTGTTTATGTTTGCACGTGCATGATTTTACTGGTTGTGGTGCTTGTTCTTGTAAAAGATTAGGCTTTAATAATTTGGTTTAATTTAATCATCATATATTATCATCAGAACATATTACCATACATAACTTTGCAGAATGAATGTATATTTATTTATTTATTACACCAAAATGCAGATGAACACAATTAGCTGGGGAGGGGGGAGGGGGGGGGGGGGGGGGTCAGACGTGTTTGTTACACGTAAATATACATTGTAATGTATACATTTCTATGCCTTTTTGGCGAAACCCTCTTCACTGGTTTGCATTGGTGCTTGTAAATTCACCACACACACACGAATAGAGACGCCATTTCCACAGAAATACATGCACTGCTGTGGTATTCTACCTGAATGAAAGCTGACATACCTTGTAAAAGTATTCAAGCACTTGAACTTTTTCTTTTTTCGTCACCTTACATCAACAAATTTCAGTATTTTTCGTGAAGATTTAAGGCAACAACCAACACAAATGAATGCATACTGGTGGAATGAAAGATGAATGTTATATTGTACTCCTTAATAAAATCGTAGTGGTGGCAGCATCATGCTGTGGGGAGGTTTTTCTTCTGCAGAAAGGAAGGCAAGATGGTTCAGAGTTAATGGGTAGGTGGATGGAGCAAGATATAGGGCAATGATGGCATAACACCTGGCTGAGATAGGAGCAGAAGTTCACCTTCCAGCAACTATTACAGCCTGAGCTAATAGTTTCGCATGGTGGTCAAAGTCTGGACCTAATTCCAATTAAGAAGCCATGAAAAGAATTTCCATCCTCAGACGCTTTCCAACAAGTCTCTCTGAGCTTGAGCTATTTGGGAAAGAATGGGCTTAATTTTTATGTCTTTAGACATACAAAGCTGGTAGATACATGTCCCCAAACAGGTGCCATATTTGCAGCAAAAGTTGAGTCTGCACAATATTGAGTCAAGGGAATTGACTCAAGTGCACAGCACATCTTTTTTTCTTTCTCAGATTTTTATTTGTAAGGCAATTTTATTACCATGCATAATATTTCTACTAATTCACAATTATGCACTACTTTGTGTTGGTCTACCACGCAACATTCCAACAAAATGCATTGGAAGTCTGTGGTTGCAACGTGACGAAAATGAGAAAAAGTTTTGGGTTTCTGAATACTTTTTGCAAGGCGCTGTATTTGTACACATATTGCTCACACAAACATGGATAGGTTGTGCTGTAACAGGCACTGTGCTGCCATGCCCTAAGGTGTATGCCAGGGGTTTGTTGTTTTCACTGTAATATATAGTTAGCCCTTCCACCAATTTACCCTGTCAGTGCTAATTGGGCAATTAACCACTGTGATACCCCCCAGGCAGAGAAGGAGTCCCAAAAAGCTTCCCAACTCCAAACTTGTCTTTATGACATTTATATGAAAAAAAAGTGGGGGAAACTGGGGACTCATCTGACACCTTGGAGGGTCCTTAATGTCACTCCCTCCCTTGCTCCCACCCCCCCTAACTGCCCCGGGGTATGGCACCAAGCTGGAAGTGTAATACATCATGTACAGTAAGAGGCACAGGCCTTGTCCAGCAGGGAGAAACTTCTGCACCACTGCAGACTTGCACGCTGTCTCCTGTTCCGCATTGTTCTAATTGTTAAAACCCAAACTCACCGGTAACATCCTCCTGCGTGACCTCTCCCTTCAGTTAACGCCTCTTCGGTGTCTGTAAGTCCTTTTGTCTGAGCTCACATTCCACCTGTCCTTCTTGCTTCCCCAAGGAGGCAATAACCTCACTAGCAAGAGCTTCCCCTCGAGCCGTTGTCATAGTAACTTGTGGGCTGGTCGACATGACAACCCCACCATGGTCCAGAGATAGATGATAGGGCAGAAATGGGGAGGGAGCATGCACATGGGGGATTTGCACCCCCTTTAATTTGGTTTGGCTGCTTTAAAATGTATTTTTTTCCTCCCTCGCTCTTCCGTCTTTAAAGACGATCAGCCTGCGCTGCATTCACACAGGTATTTAGAGGCCGCAAAAACGTATGCCTGCTGAGCTTTACGGCACCTTGATGGCCACTGCATGCAGGAGAAATTATTTCTGCCTTTTTATTACCCAAGATATCATAGAAAGGGCAAAAATACTGTGTTTTATATTTCTTCATTTTTTTTTTCAAAACACAAGAAGAAATGTGATGTTTTCTTTCAATAGCTAATAAATAGATACATTGTCTTGCATATTTGTTAATACCTGTCTTTTAATATATTTTGTATCATCATAAACACAAACTGCAGTGTATTTCATTGATATTTTATGTGACAAAGCGGTGTATAATTGAGAAGTGGAAGGAAAATGCTAGTATTATGTTTTTTTTAGTTTGTGTTTGTGTACCAATTATTACCAAAATTATAGCTGCAACTCTTTCGGGGTGTGTGTCTACCAGCTTTCCACATCTAGAGATGCTCTTGCTTCTTTAATAAACATCTCCAGCTCAGTCAGTCTGGAGGGGTGGAGACCCTTCATGGTGAAGTGGTTTAAGTATTTGACTTTCATTCAGGGGACCCATGTTGAAATCCTGGTTGTGTCAGGAAGGGCACCTGGCGTAAAAAAAACTCAAATTGCCAAATCTGTGGGCAAGTTGTCCCTGAATAAGGGAGCAGCTGAAATGACTCTCTCTCAGTCAGTCAGTCTTCATGGGTGGTGTGTGTAAATAGCAGTTTTCAAGTCCCGTCACAGATTCTCAGTTTGATTTTTGATCTGAACTTGACTAAAATATGAATATGCTGTGAACTAAACCCTTTCATTGTAGCTTTGGGCCTGGCTGGATCTTTAGGGTTCCGGTCCTCCTGGAAGGGAAACCTTTGCCCTCAGTCTCTAGGCTTTTACAGCCCTTCACATGTTCTCTATTTTTTGGGATATGCTCTGTATTGAGCCCAGTCCATCTTTTCATCAACTCTCTCCCATTTTCCTGTCTGTGCTGTAGATAAGCAGCCTCACAGCATGATGCCGCCACTCCCATGTTTCGACACGTGCAGGTGTTAGTTTTGCATGTTGGCCCAAATGTTCTATTTTCCTCTCACCCTTGTTTGCTACGTCCTCCACATGGCTTGTAGCAAACTGCAAACGAGTGAGTTTGTAGCTTAATTCAACACAGGCTTTCTTTTAAAAACTCTCAGAGACCTTCACAGGAAAGCCGTATTGCCACTGAGAATGAGTTTAACACCTTTACACATCAAAACACATTTTTACACCTTAATTGGCTTATGATCCCGATTGTCTGCAGGTGTTGCCATGCCACACCTTTCAGAGTTTCATTTATATTAAAAACGATGAAATCCTGGTATCCTTTTTCTTCTCACTATTCTGTGTTGATCTACCACATTCATTGTACCGGAAAAATTATAATACTATACATTGAAGCTGGTGGTTATAATGTGACAAAACAAAAGATTCTCAGGAAAATGCCTTTACAAGGCACCGTAGGCATTCTCCATTTTGGGTAATGAAAGCCGAGTCTGTTCTTTTGCTGTTTCCAATCATTTCAGAAGAGGAACGTGCAGCTGCATGTGGAGCGCGAGCAGAAGGGCTTCATTTGTTAAACCTCAGTGTCAGCACCTGGTGATGTGCTGACTTTGTCATAGCGTGTTTGAAGCAGGTCCACTGTTACCGCAGTCCGCTTGATCATTATGCCAAGCTTGTTGCCTGTGAATGAAAATTCTGAAAGGAAAAAGAAAATAGTAATATCTGAAAGATAAATCCAGAAGTGTCAGTTGGTTTGATTACTCATCGAATGCATCAAGTGTTGACAAAACATCAGAAGGCTTCATGGCAGTTCGGCTAACTGCTCCTTGTTCTCACTTTTTTCATAATAAAGGTGTTTCTGAGCGAGTTTGTTATTGTACGTCGTTTTTTTTATCAGATGGAGGACGAAGAGGAGGCTTTCTAAAACCTATCATAAATAATAATCAGCCGATATTCACTGTCTTCTGAAACAAGGTATCATAAATAGGGAATGTGTGCATTACTTTTAATTTCTTATTTACGTTCAGGGAATCACTTTTAAAAACATTTGAATATATGAAAGAAAACAATAAATACAATATTCCATGAATATTTTTCATAAGGTATTGTATTACATTTATTCACAAGAACAATTAACCCTGTTTGAACTTTGTTTCTGATTCAGTTTTCTTCCTGATTAGACCTCTTCCTGTTTGCGTGACTGTTTCGCTTTTATTGTCGTTGGGATTCATTTGTTTATTTTTGAATATCTTTGATGTGTTATTCGTTTTATTTATTTTTATTTTTTTTGTAGTCTCTGCCTTTGACAGACGAATTTCCCCTTGGGGATCAATAAGAAATATCATCTTATTTCGTTTCATCTCATCTCATATAATCTCATCACCACAGCTGTGGACTGCTGCAGTAGGGCATTAATAATAGTAATGTTGGATGTACTTGGGAGTGCCTACAGCTAGCCAATATTTAGAATAAGACATTAAGTCCTCTGGACGGACGGATGAAAAGACAGATAGATTTCTTGTGATCGACCAACACAAAGTAACATATAAGTTGGAGTTTTGGCCTGTTAGAGTTGACAGAAAGACCGATGGAGCTTAATAAAGGGCAATCCTGGAAGTCGACGTGGCAAAGGCTGCAAAAGACAAAACTATGGGTCTCAAGCAGGACAACAGCTTCATACATAGAGCCTCAGCTACAATAAATGGTTTAGATCAAAGCATATTCACCGGTTAGAATCGCTCAGTCAAAGTTCAGACCTAAATCCCAATGAGAATGTGTGGCAACACGTAAAAATTGATGTTCACAGATGGTCTACATACAAACTGATTGAGCTTGAGCTGTTTTATAAAGAAGGGCAAACATTTGAATAACTAGATGTTCAAAGCTTGTAGAGACATACCTCAGGAGATTTGCAGCCGAAAATAACGGATACATAGCTATATATTTAAAAAAGAAAGCATAAGACATGTATCATTTTTCTTTCACTTCACATGTATGTACTATTTCATGTTGATATGTCAAATAAAATCACACTAATATACATTGATGTTTTTGGTTGAAACCTCGTGAAATGTGAAAAGGTTCGAGAGATAAGGATACCGTTGCAAGACACTGTACACAGACAGATTTTATGAAATTTGACTGTTGTGAGATATTCCTCAAAAGCTAAGCAACAGTGCCCTCTCTTGGATTAAAATGTAACTGGGGAGAAGCAAGCGTGCAAAAGCAGTCATCTCCCGGCCACCGTACAATTGACAAAATTAAAATCGTGGTTGTGAATAATAATCGAAGCGAGTTATCTGTAATCTGTAATATCATTGCTCTATTTCAGGTGTTTGGAGATGGATGATGAATGGGAAGAAGAGGTATTAAAACAATAATTGTGCTCGCGTTTAGCTTAGATAGCAGTTGCGCTATTAGCTTGACGTAGCTAACAGTTAGCCAACGACTGGTTAAATATATCAGACTTCTGTGAATCATTTAAGTTATTTATGGTATTTTGAGAAGGTTATACAGACTGGCGTAGTTTGAGCAGAAAGAGGGGATTAGGTTTAGCTAAGCAGTAAACGTTTATTAGCATGTTTATTTGTTTGTTTTTGTTGTGTTTTTTTTTACAATGTGATACTGAAGTTGCCATCCTACTCGGAAGTTTCCCATTTGGCCCATGGTTAAAACGGCCATTTCACTGCAGCTATCAGCTCTGAACTACGTGTAATCTTCTCGAAATTTCACATACTTGTTTAAACCTGAATTGGATCTTTAAAAAACACTTGAAAATGACACCATCTTGACAGGTCAAACGTGGACTGAATCACTCCACACTAATACCAGATCATGGAAGAATTTGTCTTTTTTTCCAGTTTTTTTTTTAACTCAAACAGTCTTTTCTTTTTATTCTTGCTCCTGTTTGAGCAGCCTAGTTGTTGTAGATTTCAATCTGGATCGCATCCAATGTAAGGTGGCGAAGAAGCCAAACTATGCTTTGAAACTGCCCTATTCTACGTTTCAGTAAATATTTTGCAAATCATGAACTGTGTTTTTATAGAAATTATGCAAAAAATAATGCAGTTTATGAGAGACAATTTCAGCTGTTATAGATTTTAAATTAAAGCCAGGTAGTCCAGAGTTGTTGAATGCAGTGAAACAACACTTTAATGAGTGCGAAATCAGACTACAACTTTAGTACAATGTTTGTTAGACTTGGATTACTAACTGGATGCCTCATAGGTTTTGTTCTATGTGTGGGATTTAAAAATGTGGACGTATTATTACCTAAAGCTTTCTGTTTCCCAGCATGAGTCATTAATTCTGTGTTGTGTTCAGGAGCAGCTTGTTGTGGTGGAGCTCTCTGGAATAATCAACAACGACTTTCTATCAAAGTGCCGGACATGTAAGATACTGGTGAGTTTATGGTTATTAAATGTATTTATGATGATCCTAAATACTAATTTCAACCAACTCTGGATAACTGTGCACTACAGGTTTTCAATCTTGTTCTTTTTTTTTTTTAATTTAATTTAGGATATAGATAGCGAGAGGCCCATGATGCAAGTTGGACAGTATGTGTTTGCAGGGGAATATGAAGGTAAGCACAAACAAACACAAAAAATGTAACATATGCAATTCAAGTGACTTCAGCCTGTCAGTTTATTTATTTTTTTTTACTTGGATTTCCTTTCGTGGATTAATTTGCAAAATCCCCACCATTTCAGTAATGTTGAGTCTGTGTAAAAAAACAATAACAAAAAAATACACCTCTTACCAGATTATTTAAAACTACCTCTAGTGTATAAAACATGTAACCGTTTCCATATTTACTAAACCAAGATGGAGCCAAAATTGAAAAACGATGTGAGAAAAACTTAAGCATACCCATGTTTCAGTGGCTTGTAGCTCCTTTAATAGCAGTAAGTTGAAGTAGTCATTTTATGTGTGACTTTATCAGTCTCTCAAGTCATTTTGGAGAAAATTCATCTCTTTGGCTTCTCTTTTTAATGAAATGCAGGGTTTTCCTTTTCACTTTGTTGTTGAATGAAACAAATTACATGGTTGAACCTTATGTCTGTTTTTGAACCTGTGATCTTAAATTTAAGTAGCTTTTAGACCCTTTTAGATCATGTTATCTCCTGACAGCTACAACTATAGACTAAACCAGGTTGTGCTTTCTTTTTTCTGTGACTGTCTTTTTTTCTTCTTCTTTTTCTTGCTTGGAGCTTAAATGCTAATATTGTCAAGAAATTATATTATTATTAATACATAATCAAAAAAAGATGGACAAAGGGGAAAGTCAGTAAATTTGAGATAAAAGATGATTCTTGAACTTCTTAAATCCTAATCATCATTTGTAGGTTCTTAAGCGCTGAGAACGTTAATAGCATATTTTTTGTAAAAACAAAAATCCCAGCTGTCATTTCAGTACGCTTTAGTTTACACCAGCACGCTAATCCCATTACCTGAAACTGTCCATGGCTTGTGTATAACAGATTAAAAAAAAATCATGATTTTTTTTTTTCTAAAAGAGCATCTGTTGAGTCTTATCAAATATTTTATCATTTAAAGGTATAAGATAAAGTAAAATAAACATAAAATCTTGCTGTCGTGCTCTCTGCAGACGCTTTGGGAACGTGTGTGCTTTTTGAAGAGCTACCAAAAAAGGGTGAGGATCTTCTCCAGTGATTTCATTGTTCATCAGCTGTGCTGTGTTCTAAGTTCTTCTTGGCTTTTTTTTGTTTGTTTGGTGCCTCCAGGAAAAGCAAAGGATTCCCCCGGCCTCCGATACATGTGCCACACTGTTAAGAAGCTGACAATGCAACGAATCTTTCTCACCGAGAAGAGGGAGGGTGAGCTGGTGGCAGGTCAGACAGAATATCTTGTTTACAATGGGAGGGTGTTTATCATTTCATTGACCTAACTTGGTCTTCCATCTGCAACAAATCAAAGTATCATCTTTGCATAATATTGCTAAACAAATTCAAGTATATCTGTTTTTGCTCCACCAGAGGGACAGGGTGACAAACAGCAGGACACTACCTGTTTGTCTAATCAAAGCAAGACTGACGGCACACATGGCACGTTAGAAGAAAGTACAAACAATACAAACTTGGAGGACTCTGCAGTTGGCTGAGATAGACGTTTTATATTATGACTTCCCTCTGCGAGGATAAGGAATCTTCCACCGATACACTGTCAAGGACTTGGATTGAGCGGTCTTTGCATATTTATAGCAGAACAGAGACAGGTTTTCTTTCTGTGAAATAAAATCTATTATTTTTGTTCAAAGATCCAGTTATGCTTCCTCTTGACTGAGCCTGAAAAATATCTCAATTAGTAGTTATTACACAATGGTTGCATTGTCTTCAGTTGATACGTGAGGTTTTGGATTTTATTTTTCTGACTTTTCTTTGCTGGTGTCAAGATCTGGAGAAAAAAAAATGTAATGCATGGCACAAGAAAACTTTGAGTCTCTATGAATGGAATCTAAATAGCATTGCTGCTCTTATAAAGAAAGCCCAGTTCTAGGTATGTGAATTGTGACTCTCATAAGATGCACAGCGTGTTGACAAAAGTATTCAGCTAGTTCTCTCTTCTTTATATATCAAGGATAGTTTTATACAGTTTTAAGTTGAGTGAGAAAATACAGGTAGTTCTACAGGCATGTTTTAAATGTGGATGAATTGTAATTTATATAACCAGCACAATAGTCCACAATGATATAACTCATGCAGGTTTTCCTAATATTAGGCAGCCCTAATTTGAATAGTGTTGGTCTGATTGAAAAGTGTGTTTCGCAGCAATGCACAAACTCACTGTGTACAATGTAACATAATCATTCAATTTAGCCTATTCAAAAAATATATTTGTTGTTTTTTGTCGTTTTTCTTGGAAAAGTGCAAGGACAAACATTTTTTAAAAAGAATGCTACTTCACCTACTTGGATCTAAGCAACACAAAATTGCAGCTTTCATTGTGTAATTAACTGAAAACTCTTCTTGAAATTTTAATGTGAATCTTTTGGTTTATCTTTTACTGTATTTTAACCTTTATTGATTTTTTTTACACATTTTGAAGGTTTACAAATTGAATTGTTTTGGATTTGTATGTAAACCTTTGGAACTAGTAATATATTTTACATTTTTTATGATTTTGTGTTCCCTTTGTATTTAATTATCAAGCAATAACAAGCTGTATAAAGCAATAAGTTTCTATATTCAGAGAATCGTCTTCTCCGTAGTGCCAGTTTATGAATGAACTATATGTTGTTGACTTTGAGGACGTGGCGGTTCTCGGCCAATCCAATCAACGGTGCTCCCCTGAAGTGGACCAATCAGCTGACGACATCACACTCGCCGTCCATGAGCATGATTGGTTAGGTTCCCGATTGTCCACAGGAAGTGCACTGATGTGTTTATTATGGGCGGGCCTAAAGCGTCAACGACGAACTTCCTTGGGAGACACCGGTGAGTTTTCTGGTAAATCATGGAATAAAATAAGAAAAGTGAGGCGGGGTTAAATTATGGAGTTACAATTTATGAAAGCTATATCATGTGTGATAGTATGGAGGGTTATTGTCATGAATTTAAGAGAAATTGCAAGACAAAAGGCGAAATTGGCGGTGTTCGGCGTTAGCCAGACTGGGTCGACCTGTATTTGGTTGTAACTGTTGCTTTGACTGAAAATAACGGTCTGCTCTAAACCGTGGTTATGAAGACAAAAAAGCGACCAAACGTGCACACATGAGAACTGTTTAAGTATTATGGTAGCAATGAAAATTAAACCATAGCCGCAACAATAAAAAATGGTTTCAGTGAAAACTAACGTCCCCCCCCCCCCCTTCATTTCGATAAGTCGTTCATAGTTGGTGCTTTAATAAGTTTTCTGTACAAACATCGGGAGTCCTTTCGGGTGCTCCCTTATTCAGGTGTCGCCACAGCTAGTCATTACAATTTGCGTACAGAGATGGCAGAGATTTTACGTGGATGCCCTTCTTGACTCAACCGGGATTCGAACCTGGGTCCCCTGAATCAAGGACGCGGAACTAACTCGCTATACGACCAGCCTTTGTTGTTGTTATAACCCTGCGGACATGACACGTGCCATTGTTTGTTTGTGTGCTTCAAGTTCCGTGCATTGGGAATATTTTAGGAATAAAGTCGATACATATCACACTTATTCGTTGCTCTAGTTGTCTTTTTTATTCTCGCTTATACTCTAGAAATATGTTAAATAGCTGAATTGGAAACACTAAACTCAAGAGAAAATAGGAGTAAACAGTTAAATCCTCTAACTTGTTCCTGAAGGTTGATTTATGCTGACAATATGGCAAAAACATATTTCACAATTGTGTATTTATATATATATATATATATATATATATATATATATATATATATATATATATATATATATATATATATATATATATATATATAATCGCCCCCAAACCAAATCATTGTTTTATTTTAACCAAAGTGCCTAGTATAATTTTCATCTCAGTCTAATCCTTGAAATAACTGAAATCTTTCACTATTGTCCTACATTTGCAGCGATAACATGGTAGATGCTATTATTTCGTTGTTCAAAGTTGCATGCTTTGCAATGCTTAAAAGACAAATTGGATTGTTCAATATTAGACTTGGAAACAGCAAAAGAGAGCAAACACTCTTGAAAGATGGTTGGAGGCATAGTGACTGTCAGCAGTATAATTTATTCTTTTTTTATTTATTAAAGGGCAATGCACTTTTATAACCATGGTTGAACCCTCTAAATTTGTCTGATTTAGTCAACAGGATAATTTTTATCTGTAGTCCCTGGAGGTTCAATGGTATAACACTTTTTAAAGAGAAAATAAAATTGAAAATACATTGTACCAACAGACAGATTAAGTCTGAAACTCAATAATGCTCCCAATACTTTCCACTTAGGAATACTTTTGGAATGTTTTTTGCAATTTATTAATGTTAATGTGTTTTTTGGTCACATCTACAGAACCTAATTAGTTTTTAAGCTTCTTTTTTTTTTATTTTTCTGTTTTTAGTTGTGACATTGTTTTTATGCTCTGATTTTTTTACTGGTCTAAAACATGCTTACCTTGGCTTATTTTCCAAAACCTTGACATATCTATACAATCTACACTCACCGGCCACTTTATTAGGTACACTTGTCCAACTGCTCGTTAACACTTAATTTCTAAGCAGCCAATCACATGGCGGCAACTCAATGCATTTAGGCATGTAGACATGGTCAAGAGAATCTCCTGCAGTTCAAACCGAGCATCAGTATGGGGAAGAAAGGTGATTTGAGTGACTTTGAACGTGGCATGATTGTTGGTGCCAGAAGGGCTGGTCTGAGTATTTCAGAAACTGCTAATCTACTGGGATTTTCACGCACAACCATCTCTAGGGTTTACAGAGAATGGTCCGAAAAAGAAAAAACATCCAGTGAGCGGCAGTTCTGTGGGCGGAAATGCCTTGTTGATGCCAGAGGTCAGAGGAGAATGGCCAGACTGGTTCGAGCTGATAGAAGGGCAACAGTGACTCAAATAACCACCCGTTACAACCAAGGTGGGCAGAAGAGCATCTCTGAACGCACAGTACGTCGAACTTTGAGGCAGATGGGCTACAGCAGCAGAAGACCACATCGGGTGCCACTCCTTTCAGCTAAGAACAGGAAACTGAGGCTACAATTTGCACAAGCTCATCAAAATTGGACAATAGAAGATTGGAAAAACGTTGCCTGGTCTGATGAGTCTCGATTTCTGCTGCGACAGTCGGATGGTAGGGTCAGAATTTGGCGTCTACAACATGAAAGCATGGATCCATCCTGCCTTGTATCAACGGTTCAGGCTGGTGGTGGTGGTGTCATGGTGTGGGGAATATTTTCTTGGCACTCTTTGGGCCCCTTGGTACCAATTGAGCATCGTTGCAACGCCACAGCCTACCTGAGTATTGTTACTGACCATGTCCATCCCTTTATGACCACAATGTACCCAAACCCATGATGGCTACTTTCAGCAGGATAATGCGCCATGTCATAAAGCTGGAATCATCTCAGACTGGTTTCTTGAACATGACAATGAGTTCGCTGTACTCAAATGGCCTCCACAGTCACCAGATCTCAATCCAATAGAGCATCTTTGGGATGTGGTGGAACGGGAGATTCGCATCATGGATGTGCAGCCGACAAATCTGCGGCAACTGTGTGATGCCATCATGTCAATATGGACCAAACTCCCTGAGGAATGCTTCCAGCACCTTGTTGAATCTATGCCACAAAGAATTGAGGCAGTTCTGAAGGCAAAAGGGGGTCCAACCCGTTACTAGCATGGGGTACCTAATAAAGTGGCCGGTGAGTGTATACAAAGCCTGAATAAGGCCGCTTACTCTCAACAACCGGTATTTTTCAGGTGTAACACATCTACAGCAATCTTTAAGGCTACGAGCCATACTTAAACAAAAAAAATTAAATCAGTCACATTCACTTAGATATAGTTTGTCACCTATAGAACATTTGATGCCAGTTTTCAATGTGTGTATTTGGTTTTAAATTGTTATTTAATATGTAGAAAATTAACTGCCTCCGGTCGCCAGTCTTCCCAGTTCTTTACCCTGGAGAAGCGGTCTTCTTTTATTGATGAATTATTGAGTAAGAAAAGACTCTTGAGGCAGAAACTATACTAAATATAAACTAAATACAAGCTTCCACATGCATGAATGTCTCGTGGCGTCACACAAGGCAGCTTCGATTTAACCCGAACGCTTCAGAATCTGTCTTAAACTGTCGCTTGTCTGCCTTAATGCTTACTAGTCTCAGATGATCAGCTCAATTCCTGTGCCTGTTGTGATGATGCAGAGGCACAAGAAGCAACATTCTCAAATAAAATTCATCAACCATAAGGCAGTTTTACTCAGCTGTTCCTGCATCGTGTGTCAGTGGTGAAACTAATTGGGGGTTGTGCATCTAAACTTGCTTCCTATATACACACAGGACTAAAACTGGGACAAATTGGGATTGCATCAGCTTCAAAAGACTTGCAATAGCTTCCGTATGAGTCATAATCTTCTGCCCTGTTCAGAGTTGGGCTAAAAGCTGCAATCAGCGCAGGCAGATTGTGTATTATCTTTGAAAAGTACGACGTACACCAAAACAAGCAGGCGCGCGGATGCTTTTATCAGACTGACTGAGTTCGCTTTTACTTTCTGGCACAGAGAGCGCTGGATCAAACTCAGAATGGAGCTGCGGCCACTGGTGATGTGCTTCGCTCTCTGCGTGGTTTACGCCACCAGCAAACCCACAGAGAAGAAGGATCGCGTCCATCACGATGACCCTCTGAGCAACAAGGAGCACGACGATGCTGAGAACTTTGACTATGACCACGAAGCCTTTCTGGGACAAGAAGAGGCAAAGACCTTTGACCAACTCACACCCGAAGAAAGCAAAGAGCGGCTTGGGTAAGGTCATCACAAGCTCGTGTGTTTTGGTAGTCATAACGAACAATGTAAATCAAATACTAACCTTTTACACTGTTCCTTTAATGTTTTTCTCTTGGCTTTTTTTTAAAAACTCATCAAAGTGTAACTGCTTTGTTTGAAAAACGTCTCTCTGCAGCATGCTGGTAGAACGCATAGACGAGGATAAAGATGGCTTTGTGACAGTTGAGGAGATGAAGAAGTGGATTAAGCACGCGCAGAAGAGGTGGATCTATGACGATGTGGATCGACAGTGGAAGAGCCACGACCTCAACGGGGATGGAATGGTCTCCTGGGAAGAGTACAAGAACGCCACGTATGGATACGTTCTTGGTACGTCTCCAGAACTTATTCACTTCATGTGTTTTAGATTCCCCACCTATTTTACATGGCAGCTCTCTCAGTTTAACGTTTGCTTTGCCAAGCTTGGGTATACCTATAAAAATAAATGCTGGCTTTCAACCTGCAGACGATTCCGATCCTGAAGATGGCTTCAGCTACAGGCAGATGATGGCTCGTGATGAAAGGAGATTCAAGATGGCCGACCTTGACAAAGATATGAAAGCCAACAAGGAGGAGTTCACCGCTTTCCTTCACCCCGAGGAGTATGATCACATGAAAGACATTGTGGTGTTGGTGAGTGATGCACTAAAATGGGTTTTATCTGATCAGTAATGCTGGATTTTCTACATGCTCAGGTCTCCTCATTTTTCTTTAGGAAACTATGGAAGACATTGATAAGAATGGCGACGGTTTGATTGACCTGGATGAATACATAGGTGAGTTCTTACAGCCTGTTGACATTGCTGGGTTTTTATAGAGCCTTTAAAAAGCATTTATAGCCTTTGAACATTTCCTCATTTTGTAATTTTACAACTACAAATCTTCACATTTTTTTTTTTTTAAATCTAATGTAATAGATCAAGTTAAGTTAATACTTTGTAGAACAATCTTTCATCACTATTAAAGCTGTAAGGCTTTATGGGCATGTCTCTTCCAGCTTTGCACAATCAGAGACTATTTTAAATTTCTATATCTTTCCTCTGCCCTTGCATAACTCGCGGCCAGGTTGAAACTAGGGCTGAGTATCAATTCAAATTTCAAGAATCGATTAAAATCTGATTCTCAAGATTTAGAATCCTTTTCGATCTGATCTCAAATTGGATGGCTAGTATTACATTTTTTTAGCTGTTACCTGATTTGCATGACTGTGTAGTTATGCAACATATCGATACTAGGATTATCTTAACATTCAACAGCATATTAGTAAAGTTAATGGTAGTTAGTGGCGGCTAACGCTCTCCCTGACCGTTGAGACGATTGCTTTCACAAACATGCTGTGGGGCAGAATACCCAAACCGGGCCAGGGTAGAAAAGAGAGGACCCGGAAATGCCGGCTCACACATTTAAGTTTGCAGTGGAAACTTTTTTTTATTATTGATCTTTAGGAACTAATCTGAGAATCCATTCAGAATTTATTTTCTTCTTTTCTTTTAACACAGCCTTAGTTGACACCAAACTTTTTGGGGCTTTCTTTCAACAATGTCACTACCACAAACCCCAGATTTATGGAGTACACAGCTAATAGTTGACACATACCCCCAGTTATGGTAGACTTCTACAGCTCCTCCAGAGTTACTGCAACATTCTCTTTCCGGTTCTGGGATTGTAGATTGAACAATGCTCTGTATGGGATGTAGAAACCTTGTGATATTGTTTTGAAACCTAACCCTGCTTTGAACTTCTTCACAACTTTATTCCTGACCCTTGATGCTGTTGGTCGCCGATATGTTCGCGAACACATTTCAGAGGTCCTCACAGAACTGCTGGATTTATACTGAGCTTGAGTGTTAAATTGACACCACTGATTTTACAGGATTTTATTTAATTGTATCAGATTGTGAGCGACTGTGAACTGTAATTTCCCTCTGGGATTATTAAAGTATTTCTGATTCTGATTCTGAATCAGTTGGGAGAGTAATCATCTTGCCTTGGTTTATGACTTCATTCACAATGAAATCAGTTGAAATCTCCAATTGCAGGAGTTTGAATATTTTTCCAATTAGTTATTTATATTTTTTATAGCAAATTCAGACTCAGTACTTACCACGTTAGCACTTCTAATGTCCTTCGTTTGTCTCCTTTCTCTGTTGTCCCGTGTTCTAGGTGACATGTACAACCAGGATGGAGATAACACAGAACCCGAGTGGGTGAAGACCGAGAGGGAGCAGTTCACTGAGTTCAGAGACAAGAACAAAGATGGAAAAATGGACAAGGAGGAGACCAGAGACTGGATCCTACCAAGTGACTACGACCACGCTGAGGCCGAGGCCAAGCATCTTGTATATGAGTCAGACGCAGACAAAGTATGTAAAACAGAAGCTCTTCGCAGTAAGACTGTCTTTTCTGCAAAAATATTATCAACTGTAGAACGGGGAATGATTTTGTTTGGGTTTAACAAATAACTCCAAGGGCATACTGTGGAAATCAAAAGTAAAATAAAGAAAGGGCTAACTGTGACCGTTACTCCTCAGGATGGCCGCCTGACGAAGGAAGAAATCGTCGACAAGTACGACCTGTTCGTCGGCAGCCAGGCGACCGACTTCGGGGAGGCCCTGACTCGGCACGACGAGTTCTAACACCCAGCTCTCTGTGTGTGTTTTCACCACACCGATGAGTCCTTCCACAGTGCACAGAGCGTTAAAACAGGATGGGCTCACCTGATCCTGCGCCACGAACAATAATTTATTGAATTATCTGAATGTGTCTCATCGTGCACACACTAACATTCTACATGTTCAAGCTTGGCCAGTATGTTGCGCTTCCTTTTGGACTCTTTTCTGTTTGATCTGTTCCCACAGACTTGGCAAGGAATAGTTTTGTTTTTTTTTTTTTTGTAAAACTTTTTTACAACCGGTTTGTCCTTTTTTATAAACCAATAAAGTTTAACGTTACAGTCTGAGGAAAAATGTATTTTCCGAATGCACCGACCTGTGTAATTTGGTTTCTAAAGGAAACACTAGTTTCTAGTTCAGTTGTGTTTCAAGTCATTATAAAACACGTGGTTATCGGTGAAATGATTGCTCGGAAGGAGAACGACATCTTAAATTCTAGTAACTGCGCTGACCATTTGGCTTTAGTGCTGTAAAGCATCTTGGTGACACTTTACAGTTTTTGTTTTCTGGTCCATATTGACACAAACTCTGTGCTCTAAACATAGACGAGAGGCTTTTGTAATAGATGAAGGATTCGAGTTGAATCTGAGGCACAGTTTGGTTCTGGGTTGGATCACCTCTGCTGTCTGACCTCCAAACCAAAAGACAACAGGATGTACTCCAGGCTGATCCAGTCTAAAACTAGCCTATAGCACACTGCTGCTTCAATTGTCAAAGCTGCTTCCCCTCTTTTATTTGATTTCTTCATAATCATTTCAATTGTGTGTGCATGTGAGTGTGTACATATGTTACTTGTATTATTGATAACTGATTTTACTGTATTTGTTTTATGTTTTATTTGATTTAACCGAATTACTAACTCACTTGTGTGCCAAGCAAAAATCTATGAACAGTTGAGGGGGAATAAAAGGCTTCTTCCCTTTAAATTTTTCCTTCCTCATATGTTTCGCTTATATCATCATCACTACCAACTTTTATAACCACTCGTAATAACTCTTATGTTTGCCTAATTTCTGTGATGTTTGGGTCTTTGTTTTATTTTTTATTTTTTTCACAGGCTCACTGCAGCGGCAGGCCATCGACTTGTGAGTTTACTGTAAATAAGTCAGTGGCCTTCAAACCGAGCACCCTAACGATCTGGTCAAGTTTTATTTTATTTTTTCGACTGAGAAAGCGTCTCAATAAAAATATAAAGTTAATTGAATTTTATTTATTTATTTTTGTCCTGCTTAACTACTCCTACTTACAAAAAGTTTGGTATTTGCTTTTGCCTTTTCCATGACTTAAGCATAGAGGAAAAAGACCGTGTAGAAAAAAAGTGTTTCACTCAGTTCTATTATCTAAAGACCTAAAGATAACTTTTGAATTTCTGTTAAGAAAATGCTTTTAATGTTTAATGTATAAATCAGGTCACCTTTATGGTTTATCTTTGGCGTAAAATCTTGAGTTAAATATTTTAGTTACTGAGAGCAGCAAAGGTCTTAAATTTTGTGAATGAATAACAAATGATTAGTGGGCCTTGTTAAATTCAGAAATAAGTCAGAAGTTCAGATAACTTTATGTTTTGTATGTATACTTCTTGCAACTTGTTGGAAGTCATCATCTTTATTTTTCTACTCTAAATGGGAAGAGTTTTACAGAATAAGCATCATTTAGAAATAGCCAGACACCTGTTGGCTGCACATCCATGATGCAAATCCTCAGTTCCCTCACATCCCAAAGCTGCTTTGTTCGACTAAGATCTAGTGGCCGTGGAGGCTGAAGTACAGTCCGCTTATCGTCATCTTCTAGAAACCAGTTTGAGATGATGTGAGCTTGGACACATGATCAATTCTGCTGTTGGAAGGAGTCCTCATAAAATGGATCACTGTGGCTATAAAGGGAAGGACATGGGCAACATCGATATTCAGGTAGGCTGTGGTGTTGCAATGATGTTTAGTTGGTACTAAGGTGCTCAAAGCGAAAATATTACCCGCACTGGTTACCCTGGCACCAGCCTAAAACGGTATTAGATGAGAGGATGGATCCTCGCTTCTTGTTGTTTCAACCAAATTCTGGCCGCACCATCGGAATGTTGCAGCTGAAATAGAGCCTTATTGGGCAGTGCAACATTGCTCAAATCTATTATTGTCCAACTAAATTGTTGCCTCGGATTCCTCTTCTTAGCCAGAGGTGGGAAGTAATTAGTTACATTTACTCAGTTACATTGACTTGAGTAACATTTTGAGCAAAATCTACTTTTAGGAGTAGTTTTACTGCACTGTACTTTTTACTTTTGTCATATTATTACTCAATTATCGCTACTCTTGAGTAAACTTTCTGACTACTCTACCTACTGCGAGTAACTTCAGGAATAAAAAAACATACTAGTTTTAACCAAAGATGCACCTGAGACACAAAACCCTAGAGTTTATGTTAAAGTCAGACTTCTTATTTGTACACAAGCTTTGTTATTTTAATGTCATTTTCTATCTGCGGAGCTCATTGAGCCATTAAGATGTGAAATGAACGTACAGTAAACGGTGGATATAGTCATTAGAAGTACTTTTCACTGTTCTAACACACTGTGTAGATTAACTTCTGTAAGTACTGCTTTCAAGTTTAATGTTGAAAAACATTATTTAGAAAAACGTTTCCTCTGCCTGAATGTGTTTTGTAATTATGTCAGTTGTTGTATTTTACTTATTTTTTTTTTTGTCTTTAAAATACCAGAATTTGCACATAACCTTATATTTTTTTGTCTTTCCGATTACATAATTTTTAAATATTAAATCATGAATTGTGGTGATTAGTTACTCAGTACTTGAGTAGCCTTCTTACTGAATACTTTTTTACTCTTACTTGAGAAATTTCCTGCTTGACAACTTTTTACTTTTACTTGAGTAAAAATATGTTGAAGTAGAGCTACTCTTACTTGAGACCAATTTTTGGCTACTCTGGCCATCTGCTTCACGTTGTAGCTGTCTTATTTCTTTAACCTTTTCTTTTTCTTTACCATTTCGATGCCTTGCAATAAATTTAAACTGACATAATTTGGGGTTTGACTTAATGTGCCCACACACAATGACCTAAATCCAGGAGTTAATCAAATAAAAAGTTGGTGTTTATTTTTTTCAACATCAGCTGTTCACCTTCACACTACAGAAATGGTTAAATTAATTCTGGCTGTGCATATTATAATGATGGCAACGTCTCAACTACATATGCACACGAGACTACACAGTAATTGTATGACAATTGTTGGAGACAGTGTTTGCGTCAGCCAGTATCATGCAAATTTCAGATAAAAGTGCTAAATCTGATTTTGCTTTGGATTTAAGACTTGCTTTGCGACAGCAAAACCCATCAAGCTTAAAGAAAGGGGGACATTTTTGCTTTGAGGAATGGGTTGAATTTATCCAATACTAGTAAGACCCATTAAAGAGACATATCTGTTCATGCAAAATTGGACCTCCCTTTAATCGGGGTTAAAGAGAAACCCCCGTATGTGTTGATTAAAATCTCTAAATGAAACAAAATGCCTTTTGTACAATAAATACCCCTTTGGACTTCATGCTTTATTATTTTCCTGAAACTAAATGTATTTTACAAATCCTTTAACAGTAGTGGTGAACTGGTGGCCATAGGTTGCAGAGTAGATAAAACAATAGTTTCACTGTATGCAAAATGATAACCTCTTATTATAACCTTAGAGCACCTAAATACAGATGTTTGTAACTCATCTCTGTCAGAACATACTCCTCTTTCTTTAACCAGTGGAAATCTGTAATTCCTGCGTATTGTATGAGTAAAACTTTTCAAAAGAAAATTGGTAATACTGTTATTTCTTCATACTTTTTACACCTTTAAAGTTTTGAATAACACAACACAGAGGAGGTTTGGCTTTACTTTCCCATGTGGCTATAAATGTAGAGCTGTTTCTGACTGCTGCCATGTTACAGCAGGCAAACACAAAGGTTAGAAACTGGCCACCATGGAAACTGGTCAGTACTCTTTGAATGATGGGTATGGACGTTTGGTGCAGTTTTTAAAAAAAAATCTGTCACAATCAACGAATGATATTTACTTGAATAACTGATGTCAACTGCATTGAGTTTTCATTCGTACGTCCTATCTAAACCAGCTGTGATCCGTGGACTCAGCATTGTGGGTATTCTCAACTTGGTTGTGTGTTGCTGAATGTTCTTTTCTTCTTCTTGTACTGACATGTTCTCTTACATGTGCAGAGTGCCTCCTTATCCACGCCTCAGCAGAACCAGTCCAGTGTTTCTTTCTTGCTTGGTGTAGTCTCAGCTCTTAGCCATCCATGTTTATTTTAACTGCTCCATCTTCTGAACTCTGTCCGGTCGCTCTCAGTGTCTGTAATAAAATGAACGTGTGACTTACAGACTGGGAATATAAACGGGACTACAATAGGCAGTCACTCTTAGCAGCTCCTCACCTTCACTGTTTCTGTCCACATCGTCGTCACCAAGAAAGCCCTCCTCATCCTCATCCTCACGACTGTTGGGGGTATTTCCTGAGTTTGTCGAGGTTCTCCTGTCCAGAGATGGGCTTTCAAAGTCCACCGGCCCTCCTTCTGACTCTGAGGGTTCTACATGATCCAGGGAGGTGAAAGGTTGGTCTGCCTCAGCAATAAGAGTCGGTCCTGATCCCGCTGGCGATTCGGGAGGGGTGTCCGTAGGGGACGTATCGATATGTACCAAAGTGGCTTTTAAAGGGCCGTGCTCTGGGGTGGGAGGTGGTGTTCCTGTTTCTCTGGCCGGCAGTGGGGACAGTGCTGGTGAATGCGAGAGGGTCTGCTCATTAGCTTTTGGGATTGAGTTATCCATTTCTGCTGAAGTCAGTTCACCGCCAGATGGAGGAGAGGGGCTGGGGGCTGACTCGAGGTTGTTGGACGTGGTTGTCTGCAGATCTTGCTCGTTTAAAGGAGAAGGCTTGGTGTCATGCTTGGTAGCTGGTTCTAGACCAGTGTTTGTCTGTTCTTCAGAAAGGTCTGGGGCCACATCCTGTGGTAAGCCAGCATTTTCCTTAGGTAGCCTGTCGGCATCTGCCACATGGGTAGGGTTCGGATCCTCCTCGGCCGGGTGACAGTCAGGTGAGCTACAGGAAATTTTAGTTGGTGTAGAAACATTGTTATTTAGGATCACAGGGCTTTGAACGCTTTCGTAAGTGGGGGTGGGGGTCTCTGTAACAGCAGGTGTTCTGGGTGAAGATGGTCCTGTGCTGACGGGAATGTCCTTCGTGGCGTTAATGCCTGGTTTGTCTTGGAAGCTAAAGGATGGATTGCAGGTACCATATTCCTCATTTTGGAAGGATGCCTCCTCCATGTGCAGCATAGCAGTACGATGATTCACCTGAGGAGGAACCACAAGAGGACGTGTCAGCAGACTTTGTTCACATTGAGCTGTTGAGCACATTCCCGCCAGTGGTACGATTCATACCTGCTTTCATGATCAATTAAGGAATTTTCTGTTTTCTAAGCATAGTCTGTTGTTAGAAACTGTGGTTTTCTGAGACCAGTAATCAATATCTACCAGTGGGAGATGTTGTTGTTTTTTTTGGTGAAATCTTTAATGTTTCTTAAGAAATCTAAAGGCCCAAATGTGGACCTGAACCAAAACAAATGGAATAGGGTATACATACTCAAGTTTTAGAAAACAATATGCTATTAAATTAAATTATGCACAATATTTGAGCATTTTAATGTTTTAATATTTATTGGCCTAATTCATGAAAATACCTGGCTGGAAAATAGATATGTTAATTTGTATGTACCTGGGTACAAAAATAGAAGTAGGAAGGGATAAAAAAGGGCTACGAACTGATGAAGGGTTAAATTGACCTATAGAAAGGCACAGGGATCAAAAAGGAAAGGAGTAGGATTAGCTTTAATCGAAAACTCACCAGTTGGAACCATCGTAAATTCTGTGGGAGCATAATACAACAAATGTTCAGCGCATATTGAGACTTGAGTTGAATTAAACCAACAGTATGACATCAACATAGCTGTCAACGAAAAGCTTGAACTTCCAGTTCTACAATAAATTCTGTATTATTCCATAGACAGTTGTGGATTACCAATAGACTTGCTGGAGTATTTCGCTCTGAATATCAGGGTAATCACCAGCCTCAGTTTCCACTGACCTTATGAAGGCCGTCCACGGTTTTATCTTTTGTCTTTTCAAGTGTTTATCGTTTGGTCCTCCACAACAGTGAGAAAAAGTTGATAAAAGTTTGCTTTAATCAGCAGAGCATTTTTATCCTGCTGGGAGAGCGGCTCTTCCAGGATGTTGCTGGTTTTGTTTGTGGACTTGTATTTTAACCCAGATTCTGAAGCCAGTGGAAGCTTTTTTAACCTTCATTACAATGCTTAATGAATGATAACGTGTGCAGGCTTGCCATTCTTTCCTCCCCACAGCCATTCTGTTACTCGTCACTCGGGCAAAAGGAAAATAAAATAACCTCACCACATTAGGGTGTTTGCCCTGGGCCACGCAGCCTCTCTCCAGCGGGTCTCTCATTCCTTTATGTTTCCTCTTTAGCCACATCAGCATGGACAAGACACATCCAAACACACCCATGAACACCATAGTCAGGAAAAGCGCTTTGCCCACGGTGCAACCTGTCAGGCGTTCGTTTCCTGGAGGAGTGCGAGGGACTGCAGTGCACATAGAGAACCACATGTCGTTTTTTTCTCAGTCTTAAGCCATATTAGAAATGTTGTTAGTGTTGCTTTAGTATGGCCACTTACTTGGTTGTCCTTCAGGTAACACTTCCACCACTACAGTAGCATAAGTAGAGTCACCGGATTCTTGGTCTACAGCTGTGACCTGGAAAGGTGTTTTAGGTTTGTAAAACATGAGTGATTTGGACTAGAAAGATATTCAAGTGTATTTAACAGTTTTCTGTGCCAAAGTTAAGTGAAGACAACCTCCAGAATGTGCTTCTGCTCTGGCTTGAGATGACTGGTCCTTGCGATCAGGAGCCCCCCATGTGTGACTTGATAGATGTCAGAGTGGTTGGATGTAGCACCAAAGGTAAGGTAGATCATTGGATTGAAGCCCTGTGAGACATACATACATACATACATACATACATACATACATACATACATACATACATACATACATACATACATACATACATACATAAGCCCATTGGTCACAGAAGCTGAAATTCATCAGCCATTTTTAGTTATGTGTGCATAGTTTGTACGTTGTCTTGCAAAAGTATCAAAACCTCTGGAACACATTTTGTCCTGTAACAACCAAGGACTTTAATGTAATTAATTGGGATACTGTGTAGTAAAGCACCCTAAAGTTATGTGTATTTGTGACCTTAGAGGTCCATAGTGGATTTAATAGTTTGCAGAACCACCTTGTGATTTAACAGAATCAGAAGGTGGTTTTATTTATTTACTTTCCAATTTTGCTTTTAAAATAAGCCAATGCTCATATTGGATGGAGAGCATCTGAGAAAAATCTCATGTGGATTTAGATCAACGCCATTGTAACATAAATATTCTTTGACATGAAACATTCCAGTGAAGCTCTGGCTGTATGACTTGAATCTTTGTCCTGCTGGGACATGAACCTTTGGCCCAGTCTCAAGTCTTTTTCCACCTCTGACAGGTTTTCTACCAGGAGAGCCCTGTGTTTATCTTCATCCATCTTACTGTCATCTTTGACCAGCTTCCTGAGGAAAAGTGTTCCTTTTCCTCAGGAAGCTGGTGTGGGGGACAGCATGATGCTGTCCCCCACACCATCACCATAGACCAGGGCTGTGGATTGAGTTAGTTCGTTTTCTGCCACACGTCTTTTGGTTTTTGTTGTGTTTTGTTTTTCTTCTGTATTGCTTCTGGCACCTTTTAATGGTAATTTGTTTCCCTTGACAGCAATTGCTTTCTTCCTGTCACTTTCCCTTAGATGCCAGAGTTTTGGAGGGCAATGATCCTGTCGATAGATTCTCCCAAATGAGCTGTGGATCTCTGCAGCTCCTCCAAAGTTTAAAGGGGCTTTTGACTGCTTTTCTCATTAATGGTGTCCTTTTCCTACCTTAGATGGACTAACATACCTGTCTACAGTCCATGGCTTGGGGTATGGTCTTAAACTATTCCAATACTTTATTCTTGACCTGTCTGCTATTTTCTTAAGTTTTTACAAAGCTGTTTGTGTACTGGTATTTTCTAAAAAAAAAACATCCAAGGCCTGAAGTTATACTGAGATGTAATGATACACAGCTGTATTGCATGAAGACGGTTTAACTTGCTCTGGATTTTATTTAGGGGTAAAAGGGACGTGTAAGCAGACATGCAATGAATAAATTGAGAGCCATTGATCATGGGCATTACCCTGTGTTGGTCTATCACAAAACACCCTAAAGAAATACAAAAGGTTTATCATTGTAGCAAAATGTGGAAAAGTTCAAGGGGTATGAGTACTTTTGCAAGGCATTGTGTGAATGCTTTAGAGCTCACATTAGCAAAGTCTTGGTCCCGGACATTTAAAATCAGCGCTCTGTTGCCGTACGTATTGACCAGAGAGGCTGCGCTCTTTCCAGCGGTAACGAAACCACAGTATTCAGGCAGCTCAAACTCTGGATGAAACTGGTTCACAGCCAGAATCCGGACCAATACTGTCGCAACAGAGTACTTCCTGGGATCATCGTCCTGGTATGCCTGCACAGAATATGGAAAATCATGGTATCAAGGTAGAGGGATACGGCACTGAAAGAATCTTTAACAAACAGCCCATTTCCTGAGGACAGAAGTCTTACCATGACCTGAAGACGCAGTACTGGATTTACAAGTCTGTCTTTCACACCCTTCGTCAGTCTCAGCTCACCGGTCTCTCTGTTGATACTGAAATGCCCGTCTTCATCTTCTAACATGACCCCAAACAGAGTTAAAGGGGCGTTTAGGTGACATCTGCATATCTCACAATTTAACATATTTTGTCATGTGTGTTGTACCCGAGAGAATGGCATAGCTGATGGAAGAACTGAGGCCTCTATCTCCATCCACTGCATGAATGGGTCCCGGAGAAAAGTCCAGCACAATATCCTGTAACATGGAGTACACATGTTGCTCAGTGAAGCAGATACAGCTGAGATCTATCACTTGGTTTGAAAATAATGAGTTCTGGATTGGTCCAGTCTGCCTGAAGTCTCAAACAACGATAAAAGGGTGTATCGTATTTCAAGGAGAGTAAAGGTGCTGACCTCCTCTCCCTCTGTGACATTGACCATGTACACAGGGCTGGTGCAAATTCGACTGGTCTCATCCTGGAACAGCAGGACACATGGCAGGAACTGTGGGTACTGGTCGTCTCCATCTTGGACCGTGATGGTGATGTTGGTGCTGATGTTGTAGTGCTCAGCAGTGTTCATTTCCTGGCACAACAACAAGGCGGTGCAGTAAATCGTTCAAGGAAGACATAGATATTAAAAATTAAAATGCAGGGTTGAATTATCATACAATTATTACTGGCATGAATATGGCTTTTAATGGTACATTAAAATACAATAAAATGAATAAACCACAGATTTGGATGCACAAATATTAATTTAATCTGGATTTTTCCTAATCTACACAGTATGTGGTTAAGGAAAAACACCTGCAGGCTCAAATACACTTAGCATATGCCCATCATCAGGGGGCCAATCACAGTGCAGAGAGATACCCAGTACAGAAGAGCATTAGGGTCATTCAAAAAAACGTATTTGAGAGAATTGAATAGACTTCTTTTTTTTAATGGCCCTTATCCTCTTCCGTATAGATGAGAACCGGTATTGATTCTATTTTTCCGCCCTTAGGGGCAGAGCTCTGTCCTTTAAGCTGTTGCTGCTCCCCAACACAGAGTGGGGTTAATCAGAGACTAGCTCCAGAATCTTGAAGAGGAGAGGGTGAAATGGGTACACCAAACACTTCTGAGATCAGCAAATAAAGAAAAAAACAGCATGGTAATAGCAATGTTACGAACAGAAGCACAGATGGTGACGGTCAGCTGAGTTTTGGTCTCATAGTCCAGAGGTTTGGAAAGGATCACCTCCCCACTGTTTGGCAGATCAATCCTGAAGTACTCGGCATCAGGCTGTAACATAGAAACATAATCTACAACCAACGACTGGTTTATCTTTTATTTATCCAATTTAGTGGTTTAAATGTCAAACTTACGGATGTTTGGTCAATTGAATAAAGGATCTTATCATTATCAGCGTCCAAGGCTTGCACGCTAAAAGCCACGGTATTTACTGGAGTCAGCTGAACAAAACAGAGACAGACAGGCAGAAAAACAAGCACGACCTTAGAGACAAGTTTGAATACAAGGTCAAATTTGTGTTACTGCATTTGTGAAATCATCCTACCTCGTTCAAAGTAAACGACTGAGCACTTGTCTCTGAAAACATGGGTAAATTATCGTTCTCATTGAGAATCTCCACCATGATTCTGTAAACAGTCTTCGACAAAACCAAAATATATGCCCATTCAGGTTTTAATTTGGATTAACATGAAGAGAACCACAGGAATTGGAAAATGGTTTGAAATATACCTGAAACAAGTCTTCCTCATAACATGACAGCTCCGCCATTAAAATTGGACCAAGATTCTGGAAGTCAGAGGACAAACATGGATGTTTAAAATATGTTTTTACGGTACAATATCTTAGACACCTCCAACTTATTAAAGGAGCTGGAAATGGAATATAACAACTTCAACCAGATGCAAAAAAATATAAAGAAATGTAAATAGACTGAATGCCCGAGAAAGAAAAGGCGAATTTGGTTGACCTTCAACTGTGACCATTTCAAGGCAGCTGCCTGAGAACAATTTGACAAGATAAAGTGTGAGATATGAGGACAAGGGTGGAGGAGTTTGTTTGTTTTCCCAAACATTTGATATAACGCGTCCGTTGTGATACCAGACTATCACAAATGTCACTAGCTAGATTGCAATGATAAAACATTTTATCTTTTAATTGTATTTCCTGTCGAGGCAGTCCCCAAACTGCTTGAGCACTGTTAAAGGGAACGCCTCCTCATTACCTCTCTATCAAGGATCCTTTCAAGTGACGTGTTCAGCCGGATGTTTCTTCCGTCTAAGTAGAACCAGTGAGCATCCCTTCCAGACAGACTCCACCGAACCCCTTTCATGTCGGGGTTTGCCTCAAACTCAGCAACAATATCCCCATAGTGGCTGTTTTCTTTGATTTTTGCAAACACGTCCTGGCCATCCGAACATTCGGACCAGCCAGACATACCTGACAGAAAGAAGAAAACAAAGGTAGTGTGTACGGAGATGCACTCTTATGACATGTTTACAGAAACATTTGAAAGAGTGCAAAATGGTTATACCTGCAACCGTGTGTAGGAATAAGAGGACCAGTGCCGTGTGGAACAGAGTTGAAAGATTTGTCTCAGCACGGGCCATTCCTTGGGAGCCAGTTCTCGTTGAGCAAAAAGAGAGGAGGCTTCAGTGGCTTTACAGTCTATTTCGCTCTGTCTTTACAACACTTGCCGCTTCTCCTTTCTCAGACCTTTTTAATTCTTGAATACTAACCACAGCCACAGTAGTGTATATTGATCACTGACGACTGTAAGGATTGCATTCTGTCCTATCTTGGTGATAATTCCCTGTACTTCAAGCCCCAGGTTCATTGACATTATCAGAAGTTTCTGTGCTCTTTTTATCCAGCTTGTTTGAATATATTCCATCTGCAATCACATTCCGATCACCTTTAAAATTAAACCCCCTCAGCATCATGAGCGACACGTCCAGTTGCTTGCCATTGCATGCCCAACTTATCTGACTGTGATGCGGTACAATCCACACGGTTTACGACACTGACTGACCTGTTCTTGTCAAATCCCTTGCAACTTCCCTGTCAGCCTCCATCTTCCTCTGACTTGTGATGGATGCAACATCTTTGATTCCTGAAATGCCCAAAAGAAAGCTCGTAAATACAGGAGGAGCAAAGGTAGGAAGAGGTTTTAAGGAATAAACAATGACCCGTCGTAGATTAGACTCTGTGCCACAGGCTAGCTAAGCCCCCCCTTTCCATCCAATCAACCTCCTACCCCCCACCTTCACGTTAAAGAGCAGACAACAGCTTATGTTGTGTGTCCTGAGATAAACGTCAGCTCAGAGGCTGAAAACTGAAGGTGGGGCTTTATCTGGTCAAGGCTCCAATCAGATTAGAAGTGGCAAGAACCTGACTGTAGGTTCAAAGACCAGGTCAGGGGTGAATGTAGGAGATATGTCTGCCACTTGACCTCTCACCGGCAAGAAACTCTTCACGTCTGGCTCACAAAGCATTGTTTCTTTTCATTCAGCAGCATTCCCCATACAGTTAGTGGACCCTTTGTGGTACCGTTCAAGTTATAACTTGTAAGAGTCTAAGTATGTGCTTTACACAGCTTTTGCCTGCTGGACTTATTCAATTAGCAGTGTGTGACAAACTAATGGAACCTGACAAGGGATTAGCTATCAAATGGCGGCTGTTTATCTTGTGAAGATTAACCTACATGCCTTTACACTCTTGTCACAGCATGCACAGGTATGCAAACACAAAGAGAGAACGCACACGTCTGTATAATCCTGCAGATTTGTGTGATAAATGGCCGTTGTCTGGCTCCATACAAATGTTTTGGTTAGTGGATGCTTGTGAGAGGGGGAAAACTCGAGTGTGTGTGTGTGTGTGTGTGTGTGTGTGTGTGTGTGTGTGTGTGTGTGTGTGTGTGTGTGTGTGTGTGTGTGTGTGTGTGTGTTATTTCCATACAAGGATTTCCTAGATTGGTCTTTTTTCATGTTAATAACAGTTGTTGCATGCATATTGATCTACTGTGAGCAGACACGACCACTGGATGTCAGCAGAGATGTGGCTAAAAGATGAGCTAGATGGTTGACCCCTTGAACTTGTTTGTATTTTATCACATAAACCCAACATTTTAATGGATTCATTGTTGATCTAATTTAAGAGGCCAACACTAAAGTGGACAGTGTTTGTGGAATTGACAATTCTACTAATTTGTATGCTACATAAACACATTCTTTTCAAATTTCTTTACAAATTCGGCGGTTCTTTGAAGGCTTCAGAGGATTGCTAGGCAACATTGTTAGGGGAAAGACACCATGAAGACAAAAGAACACACCTGACAGGTCAGGGATAAAGTTGTGGGGAAGATTAAAGCAGAGATTAAAGCAAGATAAAACAATATCTTGAGCTTTGAACATCTCGAGAAGCATTGTGCCTTGTATCATTTTAAAAAAGCCTAGGTAAAATGTTATTTTTACAGTCTACCTATTAGTTGTGCACTCTAAAAAGCTGGCTTTTATGGAAGGGCGGCAAAAAGAAAGCCTGCTGTTGAAAGAAAACATTTACAGTTTACAGTTTACAAAATGTGCTCTTATCAGACTACACCAGAAACGTGTTTTTTTAAATCCTGTTTGTTGTAAAAAAAACATTACACTTTTTCTACCCTTTTTTATTCCGACTTCTTCAAATGCCTGCACCGTCTTCTGAAATTACCTTAAACATCAAATAACTGACTCCAGATGTGTTACCCGAAATGTGCAGATGTGTTACCTTTAAAACATCTACTGATTGAATGAAAATTCATGCTTCTTACATTTTGTTACACCCCGACTGTCATGATTTAGGTTTTGGTTTATTTGTTTTGGACTTTTCTGGACTAATTTGTTTTTACTCCCCTCAGCCATCTGTCCCCATCCAATCAGCTCAGTCCACTCCTCAGTCATCAGCCAATCAGCTCAGATCAACTCCACCTGCTGCCACTAATTACTGTCAACTCTGCTCACCTGTTCACCTGCCTACATATACCCGCCTCTTTCATCCACTCACTACCAGAATGGCTTATCTTGCCTCATGTGCACTGCTGTCTTGTCACGCTCAGGTTCTGTGTGCTCAGCCTGTTGGGATCTGAATCTTTGCCCATGTTCAGTCCTCAGTGACGCAGGTTTCAGTGCCTGTGTGCTGCTCGGTTTCTGCCCTGTTTTCTGTGAGGTCCAGCTGCTTGCTCTGCCCGTTCTGTTCTGGTCAGCTCCTGCCTTCGTCGTTCTGTTCAAGTCTGTCACTGCCTGCAGCTCCTGTTCAGTGTTGGTTCTGCCATTCACCCCACCTGCATCCTCTGGTCTTCTGCCAATTACTGCCTGCCTCATCTGCCATTATTCACATTCTGCAATACACTTAAAAAAACAAGCTCTGTGTCCGGCTGGTCAGAACGTACTGTTATGAGTGAAAACGTATTAGTCCAGAAAAGTCCAAAACAAATAAACAAAAACCTAAATCATGACACTGACCATAAATGTCAATGTATTTCATTTTACGTTGTGTGCCAGACCAACATGAAGTAGCAAACACTGAGTTTCTGAAATAAGTCGCGTCCATTTGAATTCTACTGCTTTTTTTTTGATACCCCTAAGTAAAACCCATTGCCTCCAGTTGTGTTCTGTAGTCATCATTATTAGTAAATAAAACCCGCGTGTGTTTTATCCAAACTAATTTTCAAAGGCAGATGTTCTGTCAAGGCCTATGATGCTCGTTAAAAGAAAATTCGCAATTAGCCGAAGACCATATAGAAAACACAGCAAACGTGTGATAGATGTGGCCAGGATTCAACTTTTAGACCTTAAGTGGAATGCGCTTTCTGTGGCAGAATACAAATCTGACATCACAGCACACCGTCCCCACAGTAAAACAGGATGGTGGCAGCATCATGCCACGGGGACACTTTTCTTCAGGAAAGGGTCAGGAAGGCTGGTCACAGCTGATAGCTGATTAGATGTGCACAGCAGGTGGAGCTCTAACTGCAGCAAAAGTGGTTCTGTAAAGTAAGGACTACAACTATGTATAATTTTCCCTTAAGTTGGTCAGTTTTAAGAATTTGAGGTCTAAGGGTGAATGGGTTCAAGGGAATTAATGAGTTTTTTTTCCCTGACAGTGTGCTTCTGGGGGCCATAGCCTATTGTAGATTCTGAGTCACTCATCTTTCTGCATTATATCTAGTCTTCTGCCTCGTGTCTAAACTCTCAATCAGCTCGAGTAGCGTGAAAGCTGTAAGATCTTCAAAGGATTTTGTACACCATACACCCTCGGGAGCCCGTGGGGGGAGGGGGGAGGGGTGATTGTGTTATTACAGACAAAGTGGGATGAGTCACAGATGAGGTTTTGTTTGGTATGTGGAACAGCAGTGGAAAGATCTAACATCACCTTGAACCATCTTTGTATGGATCTCCTGCTTTGGATGGCGTGGAAGAGCAATCTGATAACTGAACTATGAGAGAACCAGTCTTTTGAATCCAAAAGGAACAACCCGGGTGTTTTCAAAGTGTTATCCTCACACAATAACTATTCAAGACATGTGGGTACATTTTTTCCATGTCTTTTTTTTTCTTTTTCTTTTTGACTGTAAGTCTCAGATCAGATCCACAAAAGGATGAAGCCAGCAACGTTATGAACTACAAGACCTGAGGTCCAGTTGTTTTATTGTTTAAGCTGTCATTGGATTTGCCATTGTCCTGGATAACTGAGACTCTTCCCCAGCAGAAAGTCTGAGAGTTGCTGCTTGGGACTCTTTAATTTAACATTTAAGATCAGGAAGACCTGGGAGAATTGTTGTGGAGACAGAGGGGGTTTAGTGCACAGTGGGATGCACTGGTGGACTGTTTCCAAAAGCAGTGAAACCAGGCTGTATTTATCTCCACCCGCCGTCTTTTCTCTGCCTGTGCACACAGTCACTCAACACATATTCTACGCAGCTTCAACATGGCTCCCCTCCAGTCTCCAGACCAGATTTTAGCTGATTTCCGTAACTGGGGTCTTATAGGAAATCAACACCACTGGATAGTGCAGACTGAAGTTGTCTTTCTCTCTAGCAAAAAAAAAAAAAAAGGGGGGGGAACAAAGAAAACAAACAAGGAAAGACAAAAAATGCACTGGGAGACATCCCTGTTGGTGCCCTCCCACAGACTAAACACATGAACTTTTAATCTAAATGCCTGCCTTTCCGTTCCCCTCTTTGGCTTTATTAGAACATGTGTACAAAAAGTTGTTAATGTGTTTCAATTTAGGCCTACTGCAAATGGCGAAGCAGGGCCCTGAGGGGGCTCCACAGAGTGAGACTGCAGAGAAGTGACGCCCTGCCTGTATCCAGATGTTTCATGTTTCCCTCTGCGCGCTCTCTGGAGAGGTCTGACCGCCGTGGAGGAGCGCTGGGAAGTGCGAGCCTGCAAGTCTCGTCTGTGGCATCAGATTAAAATGACAACGGGCAGCAGAACCTTCATATAAACTGTTTGGATTTTGATCCATGTCATTGGTCCTGAAGCATGGAAAGCAGCAAACTGAGGACGCCACTGCTGCTGCCGCTGCTGCTCAACTTGCCTTTGCTTTGGTCCCTCGAGATGCCTCTGCACGGACGCTCTGCCTCGAACCAGGAGAATGGTGAGATCACTGAGTTACTGGCTGAGTCACTGACAGATTGCAACGCTTCATAAGGCTATATATCTAAGTCAGGAGTCTCGTGCAAAGTTCCTTGAACTGTTTAAACTGAAACTTTAACATTTAAATAAACAATAAGAGTCACTTAAAGCATGAGCTCTAAAAATATGCGAAACTAATAACTTTTTTGTTTGCACACATATAAGAAGTATGTTACCTATATAATCCATGTTAGAATAACTGAGAATGCACAGCAATTTCAGGCAAAGAAAGGATCACCTTAGTCAATATATTTATTTCAAATAAATCATTGAGGGAATATGTAATAATATGCCTCATGTGTTCATATATAAGTTGATCCATCCGTCCATCTGTCCAGTATTTTTACCTGTTTATCCGTGCATATCTCCAGCGGTCTATGGGCGAGAGGCAGAGTACATAGCTGGAAAGGTCTACATATTCTATTGAGCCGGTAATATTTTATAGTAAGACGATAATGAGCAATAACCTTCAGTTCCGCTGCTCCACGGGACTGACTGCTGCCAGTCACGTATACAGGTGCATCTCGGTCCATTAGGAAATCCTCACAGTGCTGATTTATTTCCGTGATTCAATCCAATCATGTCGAGCTGAATTGCAAACACATGGATTTATTTAAACTATTTATGTGAATTTTAATGACGAGGACGTACAAGCACTGAAAATCCCAAATTAAGTTTATCGGAACATTAGAATATTAAATGATCACATTTTCACGTTTTCCTTTTTCCCCTTTCTCTTTTTGTAGCGATTGACCTTCTGGCAGCTCTAAACTTGTCTCAGCACAGAAGTGGTGTTTCTAGACTGCACAGTCCAAGTGGCGTAACGTATAAAATACGTTCCAGAGCAGCATATCTGATCCTTTCCCAGGAACACTCCAGATTCCTGCACTCCAACTTTCACGGCAGCATTGGAGTGCATCTGGTTGGACGCCAGGCATCCGGATCCAGGGCTACCCTCTTTTCTCTCTCCTCAGCATCCTCGCCTATCCTCCAAATCATCTCCTCCACCGTCAATAACTCTCTGCAGTTGGACGTCCGCTCTGCTGGAGTATCACGCGCCAGCTTTCATTTTCCAAGGGGAAACCCCGTCGCTCAGGGTGAATGGGTAGAGCTGGCCGTGAGCCTGGAGCCGGACAGATTGGTGTTTTATGCTGATTGCCAAGACGCTGTAGTCATGGGAATAAAAAGTGAAGACAGGATCAATTTGGACGTTCCGCATGATGTCGTCATCGCTCTTGGAAGCACACCAGGGAGACAAGACAGCAAATTTAACGTGAGTTTCTTGCACATGAAGTAGAGAGGCCTCCAAACATGCTCCCCTCAGAGATTGTCACATTTTTTTTGTTCGTCGCAACCATACACATTGGTATTGTATGTGATAGAGCTAACACAAAGTAGAGGATGCTACTTAGGTCTGGACTTTGACTGAGTCAGTTCAGGACATGGATATGTTTTTTATATCTAGATAATTCTGTTGTCATTGTCCTGCACCCCCCACCCAACCACTCTGAGCTGTGGAGCAGCACCATCAGAGCTACCATGGGTTACCATCCTGGCTACCTCTCTGATTGATGCTCAATCAGAGTTCAGTAAAAAAAAAAAAAAAAGTCCTCTAACTCTCCAATTAATCGCTACTTTGTGTTTGATTATCACATAAAATCCCATTAAAAGACATTGAAGTTTGTGGTTGTGACACAAAAAAACAGGTGTAGGAATGCTTCTCTGTGGCTTTATTTTAAAAGGAAATAAAAAATTGTTTCATTATAATCATCTGGTATTTTCAAATTTTTTTATCTGAACTTTATTGGTTTGTCTCCCATGTTCCAGGACTCGTGATATTAAATGACTAAAGACGCAAACATAAATATCAAAGATGTCTTAAAAGTGAAAAAAAAAACGACAGGAATGGGTTGTAAAATACAACATTTCCAAAAAATGTTTCCGTTTCTGCGCAGGGATATCTGAAGAAAGCGGAATTATCACTGAAAGCATACACGAGGCGTCCGTGGCACTGTGACAACATTACAGGTGAAAATTTAAAAAAAAAATCCTTGATGTATATCTGATACCTTACAGGATTTGGGGCATAGGTCCCTAAGGCATAGGCAAATTGTTTTTATTTATTTATTTATTTTTATTTTTGTATATAGCTTCCTTTTTGTCTCTCACTTTTTCAGCCTGTTCGTTTTCACTGCTTGTGTTGTCGTATCAGGGTTATAACGAGAAATTTGCCCGAGCAGATCGTTATTCCCCAGTGTGGGTCTTCATTCCGTGATCCACAGGATGTTTGTCTAAGATGTCCTACATTTTACAAAAAAACAACAACTCTGTATTGCGTTGCTTTCCTTTACTTCCACAAACGGCCTGTTTCCTCTCCCGGATGACCTGCCCCTGTCTCATTACAAAGACACACATGGTCCAAATTTCCCGGCTGACACCAGTCAAACGTTCCACCGCGACGCTTCACCCAGTAAACATCAAACGCACCACAGGCCACAGGAGCAATCTGACGAGTATCCCAAGGATGTCCAGGGAGACCATCAGCAGAGGGCTGCAGTGCTGGGGCCTCCAGGAGCTCCTCATGGGGTTCAATCTGTCTCTCAGGAGCAGACAACCCTCAGGTTGGACAGGAGACTGGAGGAGTTGGCTCGTATGCTAGACATGGTCAAAGCTCAGGTGACGACTGCTGCCGAAATAGTTGACTTTGAAAAAAAAAAAAAAAAAAGTTAAACTAATACAGTTTCCTCATTCTGGTCTGTAAAAGAACGCAGATCTACAATCCCGTGTGAAATACCTTGAAGAATGTGAGTGCGTGAGGCGACAATGCGTGTGGGAGGGACGCAGGGTGGAGGAAGGCCAGCGCTGGCAGAACGACCCCAACACCATGTGCTTGTGTTCATCTGGAAAGGTCACGTGCGAACCCTCCAGCAGAAATCAAGGTGACTTTCATCTATTTATCTCGGTGTTGGTTTCCTTTATCTATCGTCTCCTGCCAAAGAGACACATTTGAACGTTTTTGTTTTGGTACTGCTCAACTGCTGTTGTGTTGAATTGAAGCACATGTTTCGTCTTGACCTTTTGACCCCAAGCTCTGTTTCATTGCTCCTATACCCCCAGTCCCAGCACACTGAAACACCGAAACCTGACATAGCTGTCCCTTCTTTTTGCCCAGTTTATTAAATTAGCAGTCTTTGGTCAGTGGCTTTATTTATACTGCTTTGCTCCCACACCAAAGCAGTATTTAAACAAGTATTTCCAGATTGGATCGTTTATTTGGTTTATGACTAAAATCGTATTTATCCTCTTGTCCCGATCTCCAGGTGCTTGGATTTAGATTTTCTTTTGTGTTTGTATTTCGACTATTTGTGTGCTTTATATGTTTCCTAGGTTGTTGTTTTTTTTTTGTTATTTCCTTATGCTTATTCTTAGGAGTTTGACCTTTTGGGTTTATTTTTCTGTTTTTTCCTGTTTATGTTCTCTAGTTGGAGCCATTTTAGTTCATTTGTGGATTATGTTCTTAGTTCGTTCTTTGTACTTTTTGGGTAATTTCTGTTAGGTTCTTTCCGTGTGTTTCTTCCCTTCAGTTCTTGTTCATTACACTCCTCACCTCAGCTCCTCTGTTCTCAATAATTCTAGCTGTTCCTCCTGATTAGCTCCTCTGTTTACCTGCCATTCCCCCTCGCTGCCTCAATATATATTCTCTCTGGTTCTCTCTGTTCCTTGCTGGTTTTCTTTCGTTGTCGTTATGCTTCCTGTTGCTCCTTTGCTCTGCCTTCACATTCCCAGTTGCTTCAGCACCTCTGTTCTCTGTACCTTGTCTGTCTGGGGGGGGGGGGGGGTTCTCAACTATTCCATGTTTCCTGCATGATGTCCATTTGTGAGACTTTTTTGTGTTTTTCTCTCCTGTCCTCAACAAAGAAACCACTAGGATACAAACTTTGGCTAAGCTCTGTTCCCCATGGAGGTGCTTAAGTGACTCCAAGGGTTTGTTGCGGGAGTGGCATCCTCTGCTTCCGTCTTTGGGCCTGGTGGAGCAGTTGGAGGATGAGGAATCGGACCACCAAAGTGGTGGAGATTTTTCACAAGCCACTTCTGCTTCGCTCATGGCGCCAAGTCGCCTGCATCTTATCTGTTCCCATCTCTGTCCCGGGGGTTCGGGTCCACACCTCAGCTCCTAGCTCTCAGGGTCTGGCCAACGCCTCTGCTCCAGTCGTTGAGGGTTCGATCACTGTCTTTCCCATAACCCCTCACCACAGACGAAGACATCATCACAAAGTTTCCACTCCACTCTTGGAGAGTCCAGCTGATGCCCTCAGTACAGTCCCGGAGGGTCCGCCCTCAGAGCCCCAGTTCCACCATTTCAGAGCTCTTGAACCAGCTCCTTGCTGCCAGAGGGCCCCAGAGCCCGATCCTGATCTTCTCTGCATAGGTTTAGCCATCTTCTGTCTCCACTTCCTGAGTTCTCCAACGGGGGTCCAGGTGGACCCGCTTCCATCTCCAGTGTCTGAGTTCTTCGATGAGGTTGTCCAAGTGGATCCGCCTCCGTTTCCTTCTCCAGGACTCCTTCTTCCTTCTTCCTGCTTCCAGTCCCCTCTCCGGGGCTTCATTAAGGGTTCCAGCAGTCCAGGCTCCATTCTCCACAGCTCCTTCATGAGTGCCAGAGTCCAGCCCCAGGTTCAAGTGTCCATAGTCTAGTCCCAGGTTCCTGTCCTCTGAATTTTAACTGCCAAGAAACATTCACGTCACCTGACGAGATCCAGATCTGCACTGCTGCCCACCGACCTCCAGATCTCCTTCACCATGGTCAACCTCCAGACTGCTGGTGCCACCAGCCTCTTGACCTCATGTAGTGCCATTTCCATTGCCCATTCCATTGCAACCCTTTTTCCTGTTCATATTCTATAGTGGCTGCAATTTTACTTCACTTATAGATTAGATTCTTAAAGAAGCTCTGCGTTTGGGTCCTCCTTGAACCAAAAGGTGACTCCTCTGGCTAATCAAAAATGTTACTTGACAAAAAAGGAGGATGTATTTCCCCACTTCAGTCTGTTATAAAGGTTACTGTTAACAAGTTTGCTATGTGTGAGCAGAACCCATCTGGGTTTGATTGAGAATAAAGCTGGGATGAAGCAGAACTGCTCAAAGCTACTTGTGGCTGTCTACCCACACTGGGAGTATGTTATGTTCAAATGTGCATTTTCCGCAAAGGATTTTAAAAAGCTGCTTGAGAAAATGACTTAATGTCTCATTTAATTTAAAGTGCAGAACCGCAGGGCACAGTTCAGTCTAAAATGAAAAGTTTGAAAACAGAAAAATGTTCTCCAGTGACGCTTTAACCATTAAAGGCGAAGAGGGTCGTCAGAGTAACTAACTGCTGCTGACAATATTCTGCCAGCTATGAATGAATATTGAGGGGTAGGCAGGATATTTGACCGTACTGCTGCAGTTCTGCTGAGGGTTTACTGTCACATTGTAATTGTCACCAAGCAAAATGCATTACCAGAGGGGCTAATTCACCGTTTATGCCTGGCAACAATGCAGAGTTCAAAGGACAAATATACGGTGATAATTGTGACATTTCAAACATATTTGCTTAGTAGTATAAAAAACTTATTGCTATTTTTCTGTGATATTGTGACTGAGATGTAAAATTAACAGAATAAATGATGGCCATTTTGAATTTTTTTATTTTGACAACACCAAAGGCATCACGGCTACCAAAGTAGGGGGGGGGGGGTAAAATATTATTTTAGATTTTTATTTTAGTTATTTTTTGGGGGGGGGGTATCTTGGTTATCTTGGTTGCTTGGTATATATCAAAACAATGTTGCTTTGTCACCAATATTTTAGCTCAGCATATGTTGTTTTTAAAACTATAGCAACTGTTTAAGATTTTAGCATTTCAGTGAACATTAAAATTAATTTAAAGCATGTTTCCTGTTCAAATTTTTAAAAACCTAAGTTCCATCTCAGGATACAGATAAGAAAAACGAAACCTTTAAACTTTACTAAACAGTTTGCCTAGACACTCCAACATTGCCTTCATAGACATTTAACCACGCAGCATAAAGTTTGATCGCTGTTTCAGCCAGCCTGCAAGAGATTTTTTGGGACAAGTTAAAAAATGTTGCCACGTGAAAGCCAGGGCTCTCACATACAATGTATACCACACATACAGTTATATCCATGATCTAGAATATGTGTTCCAATAGAGCTGATTTGTTAAATTAAATGTACCTTTTGAAAATAACAAACTTTTATAAGATATTAAACTTAATTTTCCTTTTATCTATTAAGATTGCTTAACTGGTCTGAACACAATGCGACTATCACAGGAATGACCTTATGGTAGCATTGGTTAACCTCACACTATGTTTTACAGCTTCACACACCCCATAATGCCAGATGCGTGAACCTGAATGTGAAATTGCTGTGAATATTCATCTGACCACTTCAGGGCACTGTAAGCGCATTGAACTTTAACCCAAGATGGTTAGATGGTCCTTTACTATGGAAAAACTAAATAAATAAAATAAGAGCTACCCTAACCCAGGGGAATCAAGGCAAAACTAACATGCCAAGTCCAAATACAGCCAACAATGAATTCCACACTTTTTATCCCAGTACACATGCAACTATTCAGATGAGAAGAAATTACACACACACACACAGGTGCAGTACTTCAAACAGGTCTCCTTGCGTTTAGACCCATGGTGTTTTTCCAAATCGTCAGGCTCATTGCAATATAGGAATATTGCAACAGTAGCTTAAATATGTACCAATGATGTCCTGATCCAAAGTGAGCACCAGGAATCTGCTCATGGTAGTTCAAAAAATCTTGACTTTTTTTCAACCACTATATAAAATGTAACTCAAATATAATTTTTCTAGCTGAGCTGGTTGTGTGGAGATTTGGATCTGGGAAATGGTCATGATTCTATGGAGTTAAACAGCTTCTCTGTCTCCAGCTCCCACCACTCATGCTTTTCCTAAATTTCCTCTGCCTGGAGGACTCCAGTGGCTGATAGAACTGGTAGAAGACGCAAGGACTCGCACTGACATTTTCTTTGATCTTGTGCATGTTTGTGTCAAGGGATTGCCCGTTGGCTACTGGCACAGTGGGCAGTCCCCCTAGCCCATGTCTCACTCTGTGATTACTGCCCCCTCACATACACAAAAACATTGTCTCAGTCGTCTGGAGGGCTGTCATTAAAGTCACTGAATGCTGCAATGCCCATGCTAAATGAAAATGACATTTGATCAGGGATGTAACGTGCTGCAATCATTTGTTTCGCAAGATAGATTTTTTTTTCAACCCACTTATTAGAGTGGTGTTCTTTTTATTGTACTGGCAATCCTGTAGAAATGTCTCCTTTGACCTGTTTCACCTCTATCAAACCTACAGTATTTAAGGCCACGTATAAGGTTTGTAGCAAACCTCATACTTGGATATAGAGTGAAGAAAAGCACCGGTAGGCTATACTATTTTCCACAGTTCTTCCTCATTTATTTACCTTTGCATTATCCAACAGCTGGAACATTCAGATGGGATATGACTGCTAAATTAAAAGCACTAAAGAGTGTGTGTCATCTTTAGGCTGTGAGCCGGACTCTGTGGTTCACAACGTCTCCTACGAAGTTCTAGATGGCTGCCAGACATGCGGGTGTAAGGTGAGACTTTCACACTGGACAAAGAAATGCGCAGATCCATATAATCTGTACACTTTTTGGCTTATTGTCTTTTTCTGTGTTTATTCTCTGGTTTCAGGGAGGTAACAGGGAGTGCCCCTCACCGCCTTGCCCCTCAGTAGACTGCGTAGTGCAGGAGACGGTACCTGACGACTGTTGCCCACAATGCAGAGGTGGGGGCTCAAAAACTAAATACAGAAATGCAGTCATTTTTATTTTATTACAAGTTGAAGTTTTAGTTCTGTTCAAAACATATCAATGGTACCAAATACATACAGAAGCATTGTTTGTGTTTATCTTGTAACATGTTCTAGATTACTGGTTTAAGAATAATTGTTTTGTTTTTAATGGGATTAGTTTTATTAAACCTAATCCTTGGAAGCGGAAGAGCGATAACCTGAGTTGTGTCTTTGCAGGTTGTACCCATTCTGGTGTCGGGTATGATCATGGAGCCAAATGGAGGTCAGCTGAGAATCCCTGTGAAGTGTGCTCTTGTTTGGTGAGGTTAAAAACAAGTATCTGCCTGGAGCAAGCTTAGATCCAGTCTTTGGCTTGACCTTTAGTAATTCTGCTTCCTTCTGGGATCAGGAGGGTCACGTTCGCTGTGAGAGGGAGCAGTGCAGCGCCCCTTGTGAACACCCTGCTTCTCCTCCCCCTGGTAGCTGCTGTCCAGTTTGTCAAGGTGGGTTTCTCCGTTTACCTTTAGCTGGAAACTAAGAAAGGATGCATACATGTGTATGTGTGTTCGTGCCATGCAGACTGTGGTGTAAATGGACATGACTTTCTTAATGGAGCTGTGATTCCTACTGAAGACAGCTGTCAGGAGTGTTCATGTGTGGTACGTGAATTCCCATTCATGATGGGCATTTTTTTTACATGAATATATTAAATTATGAGCGTAATCTTAAGGTATGCATGTGTTTTCTATCTGCTAGAATGGAAATGTCGTGTGTGCAGAACTTCGGTGCCCCGCCTTGTCTTGTCGCAGCCCCGTGCATCATGCTGGTGACTGTTGCCCTCGGTAACAAGCATTTATAAACTCCTACACATTACTTAAATCTGACTTTGGTATTGGTTCTTCTCTTGTTTTTAAATGTTCGGGTAATAGGTTTTGTGAAAATTCGTCGCAGTTTTATATCTAAGCATGACTGTTGTGTAATTTGCAGATGTGAAGAGTGTGAATATGAGTCAGAGGTCTATGTGAATGGTCAGAAGTTCTCATCAGTGAACGACCCCTGCCTGCACTGCCACTGCTCTGTGAGTGGGAGGAGGTTTTTCTTCTGTTATCTGATGTTCATGAAACTGGATTACAGCTCTTTCCAAAAAAAGAAGTGAAGCTCTAGAACAGTGATTGCTGCTTCTGAACAACTAAATGAGCAAAGGTAGAGACCAGAGTCTCTGCTACTGTTTAAACTT
This sequence comes from Fundulus diaphanus, assembly GCA_037039145.1. Taxonomy (NCBI): domain Eukaryota; kingdom Metazoa; phylum Chordata; class Actinopteri; order Cyprinodontiformes; family Fundulidae; genus Fundulus; species Fundulus diaphanus. Next base: position 23,481,699 of record CM073134.1, read on the forward strand.
TGCTAATAAGCTATCTTACAGGACATGATACATACAACCTCAAAAACTTGTGTAATGTTTTAATGATTTCATGATGACGGTTTCGTCTGTTGTAGTAGTGATTAGGGCAAAAAATGCTTTTAGCACTAATATAAAATGTATTTCTGAATCTAATTTTTCTAATCTTTATTTAAATTCTAGTTAGAGTAAAGTTATTGGACAATGTTTTATCCTTTTATATGATTGCTTTATAGCACAGATTTATGGCAGCGAGAAAATAAAACACTGAAACAGTTGTTGGGCCAAATTCTTCAATCAAGATTCTCGATATCTTTTGATTATATGTTTTATTTTAATATAAAATCCTTAAATTCTTTGTCATCTTATAATTAGAATCATTTTTTGCAAATTTTTGCTTAAATCCACCACATTTTATTTCGCTTGTAGACTTTCCTCACATGAATTTCCGGTTGCTACAGAAAAAAATTAGGTGTAAGCTTTTAAAACATTTTTTCCTCAATCTTAGTAAGAAGAATTAGTTTTCAAAAAGAACGATTGTTTCCTCAGATTTATATTATATATATCATTATTCCTATTATAATTTTAGTGTATGTTTAAATAATTTACTAATCACTGAACTTAGGCTTTGTTTACCTTTGGTAGAGCATTTTATCTTTTCATATGTTTAAGTGAAAGCCAGTCAAAACCTATTTAAAAAGGTAGTAATCTTATCTGTCGTGCAGGTTTAGATCACTGATATATCCAGCATACTGCCGCATGTACAGCATTTAATAGCATCTCAAATGTGTTTCTTAGGAAGGCCAGGTGTCTTGTGAGCGAATGGAGGCCTCTTGTCCCACACCGCAGTGCAGTCATCCAGCTAAGAGGAAAGGAGAATGCTGTCCCACGTGCAAAGGTCAGTATAAAACATTTTCTGTGATTTTCCTTCTTTCTCGGTATGTAAGATCTCGGTTTCTCTGGTTTGACCTAAGTGAAAACAGCCAAGGGTTTGTGTTTGTTCCTGCAGAGTGTGAGTTTGACAGGAGAGTGTATGCTGATGGAAACGTGTTTGTTCCCCCTGGGAATGGACCGTGCCTGCAGTGCAGGTGTAAGGCAAGTCTGTGCAGTGTGCATCAGAGGGGATACAGTTTTGAATTATGTCCAAAATGTGTTTTCTAAGAAAAACTTTTTGAATCTTTTTTCATGGGTATTCACTTGAAAAGATTTTTTTCATGTTTTGTACTGTATACGTACATTTATTATTTATATTTTACTGTTTGCCCATATTTAGAAGATTCCCATTAGAGGTTTATATGTAGCCATCAACAAATTTCGATTATAACTCTAGCTAGATATTTGCTTACTCTTCTTATCAGAAAAGATATAGTTAAATTAAATTGGTCTGTTTCCAGGCAGGGGCCTGTCTTTAAAACTCAGCCTATACAACCTCAACAACATTTCTTGGCATATTGAGTCTGTATGTATAAAATTCACTCAAAGTTCAAACTTCATTAAAAATCCTTAAAGTCGAATGTCACATTTTATCTCCAATAAACACAAATGTAATGCACTAAAAGCCCCAAATCCACCTGACATTCATGCTGATTTATGAGTGCATGTGAATTTCTGACAGGAAATGTACAAATATATTTCAGATATTTTTCTCAATAAGGTTAAAAAAAAATATTTATCCAAAGTATCTGAAGTATTACTTCCAGAAATGCATGTACCATATAAAAATACCATACATAGAATTTACGTTTTTTTTTTTTATCTAGGCTGGGAATGTAGCTTGCTATGAAGAAAAATGCCCTCCTGTCCAGTGCTCCAATCCAGTCATTGATCCTCATCTGTGTTGTCCAGTCTGCAAGGGTAATTATGCCCAAACACACACAACAGCAGCACATCAACTAGGGAGTTTGTCATTTGCCTATTGGGGGAGTTCAGAGTGTCTGGTGGTGTTGATGCATGGCAGCCTTTCTTCTGTCAGTCTGTCCCAGGGCAACTGTGGCTAGAAAATGTAACTCACCACCATCAGCATGAATGGGTGAATGACTGAATGTAGCATGAAGTTGTGAAGACATTTACCATTTACACATACAGACACACAAGAACAGCCTGTATGACAGCACTTCTTCCTTCTTGTAGCATGTGTGCAGGAGGGGGTTGAATATGAAGACAGCTCCACTTGGCAACCAGACGGTCCGTGCTCCAGTTGCACCTGCGTGAATGGGGAGACCGTATGCACACCCATGCAGTGCCCACCCACTGAGTGTTTGCATCCCAGCAAGATCACAGGTGAGACTTTGCATGATAGAGATTTCTTCGGCTGAATGGTGTGTGTAAAACCTTCCAACATTTCTTTCTCTCAGGTTCCTGTTGTGAAATATGTGATAGCTGCACCTACAACCATCGGATTTACAGCAACGGACAGAGATTTACGACCCCCGACCAGCCCTGCCACATATGCAGCTGTTTGGTAAGTGTTTGACCACAGAACAGAACAATTTGCACGTTTACTCCGGCTGACACATTTCCGCCGTCTCCTCAGAGCGGTAACGTTCACTGTGAGAGACGATCCTGTCCTCCACTAAACTGCACCAATTCCTACACCCCTCCTGGAGAGTGCTGTCCCAAATGTCCAGGTCTTCCTTCTTGGATGGTGATAAATATTTAAAAAAAAGTCTGATCTGCAGCTGTTTCTCAGTTATTGAAAAAAAAGAAATGTCATTCGGCAGACTGCTCCCTTGACAACCGTGTGTTTGTGAATGGAGAGGCTTTTCCTAACCCTGTGAGTGAGTGTGAGGAGTGTACGTGTGTGAGCGGAAGGGTCGACTGCCATCAAACGCACTGCCCCCATCCTCGATGTAATGCCCCTGTGCCTGGACCGTGCTGCCAGAATAACTGCAATGGTAAGAAAATGTAAAATTGTTGTTCTCAAAATAAAAAATTAAAAAATCTTACACGATTTAATTTAGTTTTCTTTTACTCCTTAGGCTGCAGCTATGCTGGGAAAGAGTATCCCAATGGAGATGACTTTCCTCATCCGACAGATCCATGCAGGACATGCAGCTGCGTGGTAAAAATCAACACACACACACATTTGTTGTTTTGATTTTTAACGTGTCCTGTCTGGCTGTGTAGCACTAACAATGGCTTTCCTAATGCTAAAGAGAGCCCAAAAGATTTACTTTCACAAGTGGAGCATTACTGCTTTCGCTATAGTGCTCCGCTTGATGTGTATGCAAAGAACGTTATTGGATATCATTTTGGGATTATTTCAAGTTCAATGGACACAGAAACGGAAAGGTGAAAGATAAAAGAAAGGAAGAGAGAAAGACTTAGACTTAGACTTAGACTTTCTTTATTGTCATTTTGTATGCACAGAGTGCATACAGAACGAAATTTCGTTTTCACACAGCTCAGAAAGATTGCAGTAACTCTACAGGATACCTTGCAGTGAATTACAGTACAGGATAAAAAGTGCAGTGATAAATCGCAGTCACTTACAGGATAAGTTTCAATAGATTTCCGGATAAAGTGCAGCAGTGAACAGTAGGCAGTTGAAATATAACCAATGTAAAACAAATATAAACAAATATGCAGTAAGGTGCATCAGTGATTTACCAGTAGACAGTTGTGCAGCGAGGTGCAGCAGTGATTTAAAAGTAGGCAGTTGCATTGTAAACAGTTTTGCAGTACGTTTCCGGGTAAGGTGCAGCAGCGATTTTGCAGGATACGATACAAATGTGCAAATGTGCAAATCAGCTAGTCGAGTGTGGTACACAGTCCGTTTTTATACTTCAGCAGTTCAGCAGTTCAACAGTCTGAGGTGACGGAAAACGTGAAAGGGGAGAAACGGGGACAAAAATAGAGAAGAGGAGAAAGAGGGTACAAGACAACATCCTAAGAGTCTGCTTCTATGCCTACAGAAAGAGATCTAGAAAGAACAACAAAACCAACCAAAAATATATCACTGGTAAAAACAACCATTGCTTAACGTCACTGAAAAATATGCAGTATTGTTTAATAGAAGATGTATTTAGTGACAGCAAAAGCTAATTATAGGGTTTATCTGTAAAGAAGTTTATCTGTAAGCACCTGGATCCAAGCACCTGGTTCCAGCGAGTGTGCTTGTAGTTATCCATACAAAAAATGCTCAATAGTGGTTATGAGAAGCAAAAGACCCGCCCCCCCCAGAGCATACCTAACCCTAAACCTAACCAAGGTTTACCAGTATATACCTAAGCCTAACCAAACCTAAAACTAATTGACACCTTAGTCCTAAATCTAACCACTAGCCCAGAAAAAAGGTGAGGATCAAAAAAGGATCCTCATTTTACATTAGTCCTCACTTTACTAGTAAAATCTGCAAAACGATATTCTCACTCGGCTGCAAGTACAAGTACACACACACACACACACACACACACACACACACACACACAAACTAGGAACCGAGCTTTCTATTTTGTGTTTCAGAATGGGAATGTCCAATGTCTAATGAGGAGGTGTCCACCATTGCAATGCTCCAATCCTAACATGATCCCTGGAGACTGCTGCCCCCAGTGTCCAGGTAATGATGTGGAACAAACAGAGTTGTGAAACTCTCACAACCGAAGACTGAATTTTACTTAGAAATCTGACAGAAATGGTAAACTCATATTTTAGGTGCATTATTAATCAAAGAATTAGCTAAGGTTGGGTGGTTCGGAGATAGAGTTAGAGAGGGTAGGTTGACATTGTTTGGACAGGTTCTGGGAAAAGATAGTAAATACCTTGGCCAGAGGATGTAGGAGATGGAGCTGCTGGGCAGGAAGACCCCCTCTGGGGAACATGGGGATAGTTGGTTTAACAGTTAAAGAGGGTTTGGTTGAGTTGGAGACAGGTGATCTGCTGTGGAAAGCTTGCAATTAGAGAACTGTAGCAAACATCTTGAGGTTACCGAGTCTCTGTAACATCTATTACTGTAGCTTGTTAATGGAAGATTTTCTTGTATTTCAAAAAAACAGAAAGAAAAGAAAGCCTTTCTCTTCTACTGTCAGGGACATGAACATGTGGAGTTTGTCAAACTCTACTGGGACTTTAGCTGTCCCTGAGGATGAAAAAAGCACTTCATGCCCGCTGTTAAGCAGGGTGGAGGATTTATGATGCTGTGAGTCTGTTTTTCTTCCCAAGGTCCTAGAAACCTTGTTAGAGTCTTTGGCAAGGATAACGATTCAAAACAGCCAAATCAACCAGAAAAAGGTCACTCGACCCAACAACAGAATTCCTCCAGCTTTACCTTTCTCCAGACCAAATCTCTATAGAGATACTAGAGAAGTCAGGAGATTGTGATCCAAGTTCCCTCTCTCTGTTAGCTCCAAACATGTGATATGTTTTAAGTGAAGCGTGCTGTCTCGCTTATAAAACAGTTTGTATGAAACACAACCTGAGGGTGTTTCAATAAGTGTAGTATTGTTTAAAAAAAACAATTTCTTAATATTTTACGTTTTTCTGGCATTATGAATGTAATCAAATTAAAGGTTTGATCAGTTGATTTTAAATGACTTTAATACAGCTTGACCAGCGTAGCTTGTAATTGTAGAGGACAGCTCACTGAACAATCACGACCACATTAAAAAATGACAAGAAAGTCTGTTGCTTCGCATTGATAGCGTAAAGCAAGACATTTTGCGTGACTTAAAACTTTTACCCAATACTTCACACACCAAGTGGATTTGTTTTTTGTGGCTGATCAGTTTGCGTAAATGCTTTAATTGTATCATAATTCTCTTTCTTTGGATATATCGTAACATATTGTCATTTGCTATAAAAATTGGTGAGTGTAAAAATTTTTCGTTATTTCTTTGTCGTTGATGTCGCTTCAGATCCTCCATCAGATTGCATAATAGAGCAAAGGTCCTACAGACACACTGAGCGTTTCTACCACCCGGCTGACAGCTGCCAAATGTGTGCCTGCAACGACGGGACAGTCCGCTGTCACCGTAAACCCTGTCCCTTCGCTGCCTGCTCTCACCCCATCACGCAGGACTGCTGCCGCACCTGCGAAGGTACATATGCACACCTCCTGGAACCCCAACATAGAAGAAAGGCGCTGTGGACGTCGGGTTTGTTCACATGCGACCTCTTTCCTGCAGGCTGCTTATACCAGGATCGAGAGCGAGCCAACGGAGAGACGTGGGATGATCCCTCAGACCCGTGTGCTGTCTGCGTTTGTCACGAAGGATCTGTGCAGTGTGAGAGGAAACGTTGTCCACCGTCCAACTGCAACCATCCAGTCAGGAAGGATTGCTGCATGTCGTGTGAGGGTGAGGGAACAAACCCCCTAACAGCAAAAATAAACCACGTTTATAGCAGCTCTAAAAGTCTCTGTGTCCTTCCTGCAGGATGCACATTTAATGGTAAAGAATATCTGGATGGCACCGAGTTTGCTGATGGCCCAGACCCGTGCGGTGTGTGTTACTGTTATGGAGGAGATATCACCTGCACCAAGTTACCTTGTTACGGAGATTGTAGCCACCCGTACAAACCACCTGGGCAATGCTGTGGAGAATGTGAACGTATGTATTTTTTAATCAAAGGTGCCAATTTTTTGTTCTGAACTGTGTTCCCTTGGTCATAAATGTGACCGAATCCATTTGTTTTTATTTGTCAGGTTGCTTCTATAACAGTATGGTCCTTGACAACGGACAATCCATTGCTGACCCAGGAAACCCTTGCTCTGAATGTACATGCCAGGTAACGGCAACATAAACAGAAGGTCTTGTGGATGTTGTTTTCTTCCTATTAATGAGCTTTTTTAATCTAAAGAGTGGTACGGTGAGATGTTCGAAGAAGCCATGTCCAGCGGTTCTCTGTTCTTATCCAGTCACCAGCCCATGCGGATGCCCCATCTGTGACGGTAACCAGCCTTTAAGAAAATCAGAGCTCGTATTATGCTGTGCTGCTCAGTGACTGATGTATCGCTATCTGTTTGTGGAGGCTGTCATTACGAGGGCGTTACGTACTCTGACAAGCAGAGTTTCCCAGGGGGAGCACAAGGATGCCAGGACTGCACATGCTCAGTGAGTGGGAGAACGACACTTGTCAGACTAGAAACAATCTAGGCTATATTTATATGTTTTCTTTTTTGCAGAGAGGGGAGGTAGTGTGCACTTCCCGAAGATGCCCTTCTCCACAATGTGCACACCCGGCACTGGATGGCTGTGCATGTGGAGTGTGTGACGGATGTAACTTCAATGGGCGGGACTGTCAAAATGGAGAGCGATTCCCACATCCTGAAGACCCTTGTCAGACCTGCTCCTGTCTGGTACTATCATACATGCATGCTTTCAGTTGCCCTTACACCTTGGACTAGACTTGGACAGGTGGAACTCAGCCAAAGCCCATTGATATAATTTCAGCCATGTTTTTTACATTAAACTAAAAAATGTTGACCGTGTATATTTTGTCACACCCATATTAGGAAGGTTTCTGCTTGGCACACCTCAACTACATGAGTGTAAAAGTAATAGTATTGCGAGAGAGAAACAGGGACATTGCTCCCATGTTTTAGGTCGTCCTTTGAAGATGTTTAGCCATTTTGTTAAGGGTTCACCATCAAGGTCCTTTTCAGTCTGCAGCTTTAGAATTTACTGAGAGGGTGGCACTTTCAAGTGTTCACGAAGAAATCCTCAAGGTGTGCCCAAACCATTGGATGCAGCGCTAGCAGGGATGCAGGAAGTTGGTGAGGATGCTGTGATAGCATCTTTTCTTCCGAGGTCCCTGCTGTCAGTCATCAATTCTTTTGGCCAGTGTGTTGTTCAAAAGTCATGGTTAGTAGGGGAACACATGGTGGACAGCGACTTTATACATTCACAGCTTTGTTTTGCAGAAGACAAGGTGGTCTGAGACCTGTGTGGAAGGTTTTATTGATGTATGTATCTCTGATCATATCTTGTCTAGATGCACCTGCATAACCTTCCCGTGTGAAAGAAGCTCACATGCTTACAGATTTATTATTGTGTTCTTTAACCAAGGACACAGAGAAGAGTTGTGTTAGAAAAAAACTGGATCGTACCAGTGTGTGCACTCCTACTTTCTTAGCTAAAGGCAACTCCCTCTTCCTATGTTATCCCAGAATGTAATAAAAGTATAGTGTGCCCTTTTCCTCTCTCTCTGTTTCTTGACTACGTTGGAACAGAGACATTGAAAAGCTCTATGCCTTTGAGTAAAATTTCAAAGACAAAGATGCATCTTTCTCTTAATTAATGAGTAGTGTGCTTTCCTCCTTGATAACGATTAATATCCACCACACACCAAATAAAGGCCGTTGTAGGGCGACATGTGCCGTCAGTCTCAGGGTTGTGGATGATGTTGTGAGTGATGGAGCCGAGGTGAATAAGTTTCTGGATGTTCCTTTTTGCACTGCGTGTCTTCTGTTAAGCTTATCCTCTGCTGGATAGGCGGATGATGGGACTGCCACCCAAGCAACATACTGACTTGCCTACAAATACCTCCACTCATAGGGGCAGATTAAAATATTTTACATGGCCTTTTAAGCCTGCTGTGCTTTAAATTGTGAGATTTTTCCTCCAAGCATACCAAAGCTTGTTGTAAATTTTTTTGGTCAAGCTAAAGAGAAAAAAATAAACTCAGACACCTGAGAACAAAGAAATGCATGCACTGTTTCTAAATTTGAATATATTAAAATTAGGAATGTTTATTTTATTTTTACAGAACGGCGGTGTGGTGTGTGCCCAAGTCTCGTGTCCGAGCATTGCTTGCAGGCACCCAGTGATGCTTCCAGGGGAGTGCTGCCCTGTCTGCACGGGAAGGTGTTTCCACCAGGGTGTAGAGCATCAGTCCGGCTCCACCTTCACGTCACCCTCTGATCCCTGCTCGACATGTTCCTGTCTGGTCAGTCTGATATTTTCTGAAGAACAAAAAAAAAAAAAAATAAGCCATCTTGTTTATTTATAAATCCCACTTTCTGTCTTACCCCCTCATCCTTCCTTCTTTCTCCTGATCAGAATGAAGTGGTGACCTGTCAGAGGAGATCCTGTCCAGTTCAATGCTTACATCCCACCCGTTCTGATACTTGTTGTCCTGTTTGTGATTCCTGCCTCTATGAGGGTGTTGAGCACCTTCATGGTCACACCTTCCAATCCCTATCCAATCCCTGTGAGCGCTGCACTTGTGTCAGAGGAACAGTTTCCTGTGTCTCTCTCAGCTGTCCGTCAACACTATGCGATAACCCAGTTATCCAGCCAGGAAGGTGTTGCCCTGAGTGCACAGGTGATTTTAGATCATGTTATTTGAAACAAAACACACTGTTTCTGCAGGTTAAATTCTTATATATCCTTTCAGCCTGAATTAAAAACCAGGAAATTTATGATGTAATGAGAGAAATTTACCTGAGAAAACTTTAGACGTTACAGAACCGTGTATATATGTTTTCATATCCCTTGAGGTTTTTGAAATTGTCTCATTACAATCAAATTTTTTTTTAGGTTTTATGTATCAAATAGATGAACTCAAAATACAAGAAAGATCGTACAGTCAGATTTCTATGGCTAAGAAATTGGACAGCTTTGGCGTGTATTTGTGTTCAACTTACTATGATACTGTTTTGGTGTCCCTCCATGTGCCTCTGTGATGATGACTCCAAAACGATAACTTACCTAACCTTAAACCATTTTGTAACTAATTTGGCATCTTAGTGTCGTAGAGGCAAGGTGCCTTTTAATATTTCCACATAATGTTGTTTCCTTACTTGGCCATGTACTTTATGAAATGTCAATGTTTTGTTGATTAAGGGTATTGGCTTCTTCCTCTCTGAGTAACCTTTTAGCCCATGTTGGTACAGGATTCCCTTAAGTGTAGATAATGAGACTAGCTTACCAGCTAATATACATGTTACATCAAAACATTTTCATCTCCAGGACACAAAATTCATATATATTCTGAACACGATGATGGCTGGGAATTCCCATACTGTTTATTTACTGTAAACAAGAGTTGTGTTAACAGTTCTCTTCTTGATGTCTTAGCTGTTTTCTTTTTCAATGATTTCGAACAAGAAAGCAGTGTTTTTGATATGTTGCTCTGTAACATATCCATGCATACCTCCATTTAACTCACATCTTGTAAATTAAGATATCAGAAGCTTCCAAAGGCATCATCATCTGGGCTTACAACATTTTTTAAAGGCATAGTTGTCTTATTTTGTGTACAAGTCAGACCTTCAGGAAAGTTACATAAATTGAAATGTATCTTTAGGTTTTTTTCAGAATCCACCTTGCTCTAAATCTAAATCAGGAAAAACAGTGAGAAGGTTGGTGTCTTTTATACATTGTATGGGGATATCTGGTTTCAGCTGTATGCACTACTTTGTCTTGGTCTAATACAAAAAAATATATCCCAAAAATACTTTGAAGATTCTGGGTGTAATGTGACAAAAGGTGACAAACTTCAAGGGATATTATTACATTTGCATATTTTTCTGAATATTCACAAAGCAAAGCAAGGAATTGGCAATGATACGATAAATAACTGCTCGCAGTTTTTAAAATTTGCTTTAAACATGGGGGAATAAGTCCCATTTTTTCCGTATTGTTTTAATGACTTGATTTGGAAACTGTTGCAGGCCAGAAACAAATGTATTGTTTTATTTAACTCCAAAGCATTTCATAATAATTTTGCTTACATTTTTAAAAGTGATTTTAAAATCTCAGTCCTAATGTGTATGTCTTTGTCTTCTCTTCATCTGTGGTCTCAGAGTGCATGGTAAATGGACACAAGTATAATGATGGACAGACATTGACCCTAAGTTTAAACACCTGCTCCACCTGCACTTGCCAGGTTCCAATTTACACTTTTGCTCCTAATTCTTTATCCACCTCGTATATGTTGATATATTTGCATTTAAATGTCCTTCTGTGTTAATCATGTAGAAAGGTAAGGTGCAGTGTGAACCTCAGGAGTGTCCCGAGCTGCCCTGCCCTCACCTGGTGACAGATGCAGGTTCCTGCTGTCCCCACTGTAGAGGTAAACAAACCCGTGTGAATCATAAAGACCATGGGTGTTGTAAGTTAAAAAGAAATAGTTGTTGGTAAAATGACCTAACACGGTCTGGGCTTTGCCAGAGCTTAGTGGTTACTCTCCCAGAATTTGCCAGGTAATTTCCTGGTCCTAATCAGATACCTTTCAAGACCTAATCAGGTACTTTCCCGTAACTTAGAAGCTGGTTTCTGTAACTAACAAGGCATTTTCTACAACCTAACTGGTATTTTCTGAAACCATGAGGTTACCTTCCAAAACTTACCAGATATTTTCTGGACCTTAATGGTTGCTTTCTGGATCTTACCAGGTACTTCCTCTCATCTTTAAAGACTAATGTCTGGATTTTTATCAGGTACTCTATCATGAAACATACTGATTACTTTACCAGAATTTAGAAGGTACTTTCCTGAAAGTTTGAGGGATTTTTTCTAGAGAATTTGAAAGTTATCTTTTTTTTTTTTGGAATTTAATAGTTAATTTCTCAGAATGTATCAGGTGCTTTCTTTCACATAATCTGTGACTTTTATCGGGGTTTTTTGTCAGGTATACTTTCCTAGAACCTAGAGGTTGCTTTCTGAAGCTTACCATTAACTTTCCAGATAATTTCATACTCTCAAGAAGCTTACTGGATATTGGTTACCTACTGTGTATCTTCCTGGAAACATCACTTAACCAGGCTGGTACTTTCCAGGAGTTACTTGGAGCTTTCCTTAATTTTACAGATTTCTTTCCAAAACGTCCTAAATGTATCTAATAAAACAGCAGCCTCTATGTTCAAGGAAAATAACCAGTGAAAGTTCAAGGAGGATACCTAGTGAGCTTCAGAAAGTGCCCGGTACTATTTTTTTAAGTGATCTCTAAGTTCCTGGAACGGATGTATTGTGCAGTATTAGCATGCTTTTGTTTTTCAGGTTGTGTCTACGGTGGAGAGGAACATCCAGAAGGCAGCAGCTGGTTTGCAGATTCCACCCCGTGCATGACTTGTACGTGTGTAAATGGGGTTACTACCTGCTCTGAAGTGCGTTGTGCATCTCCATGTGCCAACTTACGTACGGTGCCGGGGGAGTGCTGCCCAGTGTGTGCTGGTGAGCAAATGCACTTCCTTTCTTCCTGATCCAGGCATTTATTTCAGTTTAAGTTTATGTGTTTGTTTGTGATAATGTTATCTTGTTGTTTGTTTGCGGGCAGATTGCATATTTGAGGGCAGAGTGTACGGTCCAGGGGACAGTTTCCATCCAACCAGTGATCCCTGTCAGACCTGCACATGTGAGGTATGAAACATTTATGGGATGTTTTAGTAACTGTCACTTCTGTCCGTCCATCCATCCATCCATCTATTTGTGATCCAATCAATTTGTCCTTTAGGTGATGCCAGATGGAGAGCAACACTTGAAGTGTTATAGGAGGCAATGTCCTTGCCTGGTAGACTGTCCCAAGAGCAATATCTTATTTTCCGGACCAGATTCCTGCTGTCCCGTCTGTGCACGTTAGTACTGAAGCCATGCAACAAAACATGTTATTTCCACACTGTCGCTCAGTACTTCTGACACGTTTTCTGTGTGTGTTTAGAGCCTCTCACTAACTGTACAAACACACTCACTGGCAATGAGGTGTTGGTAACAGATGACCCCTGCTTTACCTGTCAGTGCAAGGTAAATAAAGCATCTGCCACATTTTTAATCTACTGTGTTACAGATACAGTATGTGAAGAAAAATTAGTCTTTAGACATTAATTTATGTTTTGGATTTAAAAAAACAACTTACTGCTTAACATCAGACAAGTTTCCACATTTTAGCATGTTACAACCATAAACATTTATTTATTTATTTATTTATTTGGAATTATATGTGAAAGACCAACACAAAGTAACATGAAATTGTGAAGTGGAAAGAAATACATGGTTTACATTTTCTTTCCAATAAAAATCTGAAAGGTGTGACGGCATTTGAATTCAGCCCCTCTGAGTCGATACTTTGTAGAGACACATTACATTGCAATAAATGTTACAGATCCTTTAGATTATGTTTCTACTAGCTTTGCACATCTAGACATCTTTATTCAATCTCAGTCAACGTGGACGGAGAGTATCTGCGAGCTACAGCTTTCATGTCTTGAAAAACAGATTCTCAATTGATTGGCTGCTTCTTAAATTTTCCTCTTGGATAGTTACTTTTTCCGACCAACCTTGACCAGCTTCTCTGCCCCTGCTGAAGACCACCATCCTCAAAGCATGAATCCACCACAACCATGTTTCACTGTGGGTAGGAAGTTCTGGGGGATTTGCTTTGCTGGTTTTCATCACAGACATTGCTCTGTATGTTGGCCAACAAGTTTAATTTTGGATTCATTTGACCAGAACTCAACCTTCTGTTGCCTGTGTCCCCTATGTCACTTCGGGATAGCAACAAACATAATGTGTTCTGGTTTTCCAACTACAAGTTGCCACTTTTCCCTGTGAATAGATTCTTCCAAATGAGTTGTGAACCTCCACAACCCCTCCAGAGTTGCTATTGATCTCTTTTCCTGCTTCACTCATTAATACAGTTTAGCCGGAAGGGCATCGATGACTGGGTTTGCAGTTGTGACGGTCTCTTTCGTTTTAACTTTGCTGGACTGAGTTGTGCTCTGTGAAATGTTCAAAGCTGGGTATTTTGTTTTACAAACCAACTCTTTCCTAACTTATACACAATTTCATCCTGGACTTGTTGTGTTTGCAATGGTCTTTGTGATGCTGTTTGTTTGCTATTTTACTCCAACCTCTGAGGCTTTCTTGGAACAGCTGCATTGATTGTGGGATTAAATTACACACAAGTATACTATATCTACAAACTATGTGATTTATGTACATTAAAAATCTCATATCCAGTTAAAAAGTGTTTGACCATGTTTAATGAGTGATATACTAAGCAAGAGCAGAATGTATAAGAATATTAATTTTGTTCTGAGAATGTATGCCTTTTATTTAGTTCTTAGTTACTAAATCATAAAGATAGTTATTTTACATGTATATTAGGCTAAATTATATCATGAAACTACATATGCTTGAAATCTCATTGGTTCACAATAATTTTTAGCTGTGAAAGCTTGTTTCAAGATCTCCCAGTAACAATTCACACACGTAGATCTTTATTGTGCCAACATTATCCCATATTTTTTTTATTACATTGGCAATGCTGCAGTGTAGCATCATATGTGGTATCAATGTATCCAGTGTTTGAGAGTAAAGTGGGCTGAATACAAATGCACACTGTTATGATTTTTATTCATAAAAACTGTAGAATTTGCATGGGTTCATAAAAACTCCAATAAAATACATTTAAGTTTGAGTTTGCAATCTGACCCAATGGGAAAAATTTCCAAGGGGGGAAACGCTTTTGCAAGTTACTGTAATTGGCTTGAACATATGGTAAGATACAATAATGAAATTCTCTGTTAAACCTGTAGAGGGAGTTTTCCTTTCACTTAGTGATTTCTGTAGAAATGAGCTGGAAAGTTGTGACAGTTTAAGGTCTTACGGCAACACTGAATCTGTGTTTATTACAAAGGACTTGACGTGGACGTGCCTGCAACAAACATGTCCAGCGCTCAGTTGCCCTCATAATGAACAGTACACTCCCCCAGATTCATGCTGCCCTGTGTGCAACGGTGAGATACCTTGGTCACATCAGACAGTATAACTGTACACAGAAATGTTTTTGTTATCTTGCAGGTATCTAATCCTCGCTCTGTCTCTTGTTTTCCTCCAGAATGCGTGATTGAGGGTCAGGGTAGGCGCGTCGCTAGCGGCGCCAGCTGGAGAGACAGTGATGATGATTGTGTCACATGTACATGTTATGTGAGTCAATCCCAATACTTAAACTTCTCACGGTATGTTAACATCTGCTTAGAAATATAATGTGTGGCAGAGCACAACAAGTAATATAAATGATTCGGGTAATTTTCAAGATCGTGGCTCTCAAAGGACTAGAGTTGGAGACCCTCGGGCCGGACACTAAGAGATCATTTAACTTAGGGTTGAGCAACTCTTAAGTTACTCGATTCCAGAACTTCAGAGCATGAATTCAACAGATAAAAAAGCTCCATCACAACGATTTATAAATAAACCATATATAACCAGATAGATTTATAAACCATGCAATGTAGAGAAACAGTTTCATCTTACATTTCGCTGTGATGTATTTAAGTTTTCAGGGAGTTTATAAGGAATGATTTGATACACCAATGTCCCAGTTGTCATAAGTAACTTCCTATTTTAAATGCTTTGTCAGTTGGGCCACATTGAGTGCAGCGTTGAAGAGTGCCCTGCCGCACTGTGCAGGACTGGGCAAACACCAGTAAAGCTTCCAGGAAAATGCTGCAACGAATGCCAAGGTATCTGAAACAGCAAACAAAACGAGACATTGCATGCTGAATGAATCTTAGTTTTTTGGGGGTTTTTTTCGTGTGGGCCTATTTTACAGATTCCAAGGAGTCTTGCTTGTACCAAGGAACCGTGTATCACTCTGACGAACAGTGGGAGTTGGATGAATGTACCAGCTGTACGTGTGTGTCCGGAGACGTCCACTGTCGGAGTGAACGCTGTCCTCCTCTCACCTGTGCAGCAGTGAGTATACAGCATCACCCAGTCGGTCTGTATACAGCACACATTGCTTCCCCAAATGTTGCCACGATGCCTGTTCGGCCTAACCCGGCAATTTTGTTTTTCACAGTGTACAAGGTTCTCATGTGTTTGCAAGTGCTTCAACCTCAATGTGTTTTGTAAGGTTTTAAAAGTGCTTGGATTTTTTTGATAAAGTGCTTAAAAGTGCCTGAAGCCGCTGCTAAATCTGTGTCGACATCCTGACCTGCCAACTTGTTGTCATTTTGTGTACCTGTACTGGTAAAACCAACTGTTGTTATTGCAGGAATGTAACTGCATACATTTTTATCTAAGGTTAACGGCGAAAAAAACAAATAAATGAGTCAAATTTCAATAGATTTTTTTTCAATTTCAAGTTGTGCTCAAAATAAATAGGATTTTAAAGCCCCTGTATCTGTGTCTGCTGACAGGATGAGATGCATGCAGTCATTCCAGGTTTGTGCTGCCCACACTGCCTTTCTCGTCCAGCTACCTGTACCGCCTTTGGGGATCCTCACTACCGCACCTTCGATGGACGTATGTTTCACTTCCAGGGGACGTGCACATATATCCTGGCGATGGATTGTAAAGGTGAAGACTTCAGGTGAGAGGGTCACATTTTCATAAATCCATATCCTAAGCTTTGAACATCTCACAGAGCACTGGTAACTCTGGAGGAGCTGCAGTAATCCACAGCTTATGTGGTAATGTCTGTCAACAGGACGACTTTTAGTCACACACCCTACAAATCCAGCTTTATGGAAGAGTAGCTAGAAGGCAGCTATTGCTTAAAGAAAGCAACGAGAGGCCATGTCACCAAGAATCCCAAACATATAATCGGAGCTGCAATGTAATGGTTTAGCTCAAAGGATAACTAAATGTTAGAATAAACCAATCAAAAGCCAAACCCTAAATCCCATCTATATTCTGTGGCAAGATTTGAAAATTCATTATCCCAAACGCCCTCCATCCAATCTGAGTTGGATTACTTTTGTTAGTCACTGTCTATGCTTTTGCTATGTGTTTTTATTTTGTGGTTCTAGTGGACCTTCTTGACCGTAACCAGACAGGAAATGTGCAAACAGAGAATGGAGGAAAGATCGCAGCGAAGGTGTCAAGATTGCAAATTGAAACCCAGATAGCAGCCTGAAGGACTAATAGCCTCCTCCATAAATGTCGTGCCTGCACTACTGTTATGTTGCGCACTAAAGTTTCTTTGTTTTTTACACTGTTTTGGATTAGTGAAATGACATCAGCATGAGCGCCAAGGCTTTGGCCTTTCTCTCCATTACATGCACGGCAAAGTACAAAACAATGTATTAAGAGAATTATGAAAACCTCAATGACTCATCTTTGTTGTTGCAGAGTTCTTGTGACAAATGATGATCGTGGGCGTAAAGGAGTGTCCTGGACCAAGGAGGTGACCATCTTAATAAGAGATGTCGCTGTACAGCTGCTCCAAGAATTTGTTGTGAAGGTTTGTGTGTTTAAAGAGCTGAAAATGAACTTGAACAGTTTGGTGTAACGTGCCCACCTAAGCTGTTCTTCTGTTCGTCAGGTGAATGAAGAGGTTGTCACTTTGCCTTTTCTAAGAGAGCCTTACATTTATATAGAGCAGCAGGCCAACACTGTCCTACTCAACACTAACATTGGATTAAAGGTACAGTACGATGTCAAATCTGTTGTGAAGTTCATTAAAAAGACCCGGTTACATATATCTTTGTTCGCCTGAAGGTGCTGTGGAGTCCCCGCTCACACCTGGAAGTGAGCGTGCCAGGCTCCTACAGGGGCCACACTTGTGGACTTTGTGGAAACTTCAACAAGTATCCCCAAGATGACCTCCAGATGTCCACTGGCCAACTCACCCCATCAGAGTCTGAGTTTGGCAACAGTTGGAGGGTATGTTTTATGGGCGGAGTAAACAGAGCAGACAAACAAAGGACTGTCCTGTAAAAGCAGGTCGTCTAACTTCATGCTTATACCAACCTCTCATTTAAGATGACAAGTGGATCCTATTCAGTTTCATCCTGTCGTCCCGGCGAAGATGTTGATCCCTGTAAAAGTGCAGGATACCAGGCTAGGAAAGGGGCCAACGCCCGATGTAAAGTTCTCAAGTCTGCTGCCTTCAAGCCCTGTCACCGCGTTGTTCCACCTGAACCGTGGTACGGCGCCTGCGTCTATGACCTGTGTGCCTGTGGGGCCAATAGTGACGAGTGTCTGTGTGACACGCTGGAGGCCTATGCCAGCCAGTGCAGAGAAGCAGGAGTCAACCTGCAGTGGAGGAGCACATCACTGTGTGGTGAGTAAAATCAATTATTGTAAGAACATTTCCAAGTTCACAATGAAAATGGTTTGGGACTGCTTTAAGGAATCAGAAAATAAGGTATGCATAACAGATAGTGCCGTTCGAAATGTTTTAACACCCACTAATATGTCCATACTGACAATCAAAGTCAGTGTGATGGTCTGGAGATGCTTTGCTGCTGTAGGAACGGGACAACTTGCTTTAATTAATGGAACAATGATCTCTACCAGAAAATCCTGAAGGAGAATGTCTGGTCATCAGTTCATGACCATAACCTCAAGTGAGCAGGGGTTGTGCTGAAGTACATGGATCCAAAGCCCACCAGCGAATCCATATCTGAATGGCTAAAGCAACCAAAGTTAAGGTTTTTGGAGTCAAAGTCCAGACTTATATCATGTTGAGATGAAGACATGACCATAAGCAGGTCATTCCTGCCCGAAAACCCTAAATTGCATCTGAGGTTTAAAATTCCTGCAAAAAACAATGGCTCATTATTTCTTTACGTCGATTTAAAAGACTCACTGCCAATCGTGAAAAAGGTTGCATTACGGTTGTTGCACTTAATTTGGTTTGTTTGGCAACATTTTTCACATAGAAACAAGCTGGTTTAGATAATTTTTCCCTAGATGTGATAAATTACCCTCTGAAATGTGCTTTTTGTATTTAGTGGAGTTATCTGTTCTGATATCAAAATTTTTTGATGATCTAAAACAACTGGAAATAAAAAAAAGATGGTACAATTTTGAAGACGCCCTGCTCAAAACCACTTAAAAGGGATAATAAAAAGTCCGATTCATTGGAAATAATATCTGAATAATTATTGCATATTTTCGGTGCATCCTGTTTTATTTTTATTTAAACTTTATTTTCTCAGGAAAGGAATCCAATGAGGTTATTAATCTCTTTTACAACCCTTCCACTTTTAGCAACAAAATCGACATTTCTGCTCGGCTTTTGCGCAGCCCCTTAAAACAACAGACAACACAACGTTCCCTGTTTCTCAATTTTGTTGTTGCTTTTCATCTTTTTTCACCAGCTGTGGGCTGTCCTGTGGAGAGGGGCTTCGTGTTTGACGAGTGTGGCCCACCGTGCCCCATAACATGCTATAATGCTCACGTACCACTGGGGGTGATAGAGAGCCACTGCTTCAAACCCTGCGTCCCGGGATGCCAGTGTCCTGCTGGTCTGGTTCTCCACAACCACTACTGCATTCAGCCAGAGAAGTGTCCCAAGATCATACACGACAGCGCATCGTGATGCTCGAACTGCTCGGTTGCAGATCAGGGACCACTCACATGCACAAAGGCACTCTCTGCTGCTTCTGGGTTGGTATCTGAAGAAAAAATATGTTGGCTTTTGTATACATAATGGCTTAAGAGAAATATGTTTTTAATAACTAGCACTGAGTATTTAAACAGCACATGTTGTTTCCTACTTGTGGTTACACAGCTATATGAGGTATTTTCTATAAATATCCAAAAGTATTATGAACCATAATAAAAGCACTTGTTTTACTATGCAGGTTAAAAATGTGCAATGTCTGACTGTATGTACAAAAGGCAGCATGATCTCAGGTTCCCTTCATTTTACAATTTTCAAATAAACTAAATTTTAACGTTGTCTTTGTTTCATTTACTTTTGCAACACAAATCAATTTGCTGTTTAATGATTAATATTCTCCTGATACTGCAGTTTTAATTACGAAAAAGATCCCATTCAGAGATTAGGAATAAAATGTACTTATTTATTTTTGAAGTGGTATTCAGAGGTTGTTACATTAATGAGGGAAACAAGCATTGGTTAATGATTGCAAAAGGGTTTATTTGTTTCCTTCGAAAGAGAACAGACCTAAATGATCGTGGCATTTCAGGCATAAATAGAGAAGTTGGATGCCTACACGAGCCAAGGCTCTACAAAAAAGATACCTTCAAGATGGAATTGTCTTTGTGGGATTGCCTTTTATTGAAATGAAATTATTTAAACTCTGACAGAAATGTGCTTCTCTTCTGGACGCTGCAGCATAGAAATGATCAGACAGCACAGAAGAGGCAGCAGAATTACACAAGCTTCATTTGTTTTCATTCATTATTTTCTGTATGATTCGATTGAATTTGACTTTGTAAAGTGCCTTGAGATGACGTGTTGTGAATTGGTGCTATATAAATAAAAATTAATTGAACATGCACAAGAGTATTTATAACCTGTAACATAATGTGGAAACTTTTGTATTGACATCTTCAAGGGAAGAAGTAGAAGTCTAAACTCATATAGATATATCTATATCTATATAGATAGATATAGATATAGATATAGATATATAGATCCATCCATCCATCCATTTTCTAACACGCTTGTCCTGATTGGGGTCGCAAGGGGTGCTGGTGCCTATATCTAGGTGTCAATGGACGAGAGGCGGGGTACACCCTGGACAGGTCGCCAGTCTATCGCAGGGCAACACAGAGACAAACAGGACAAACAACCATTCTCGCACACACACACACCTAAAGAGAATTTAGAGAGGCCAATTAACTTAACAGTCATGGTTTTTTTGACTGTGGGAGGAAGCCGGAGTACCTGGAGAGAATCCACACATGCACAGGGAGAACATGCAAAGTCCATACAGAAGGGCCCATATATATATATATATATATATATATATATATATATATATATAGAGAGAGAGAGAGAGAGAGAGAGAGAGAGAGAGAGAGAGAGAGAGAGAGAGAGAGAGAGAGAGAGATAGATAGATAGATAGATAGATAGATAGATAGATAGATAGATAGATAGATAGATAGATAGTATATGGTATATTATGTATTACATGCATATGTTTTAATGCTATATAGGATTATGTAAAAGACAAGGTTAAATTGGTAATATTTTATCTACTGAGATTTAATTACAGTGACAATAACACTCATTATTCCTTGAAACTTAATAAAAACACCACACTAGCAGTAACAATAACACCAATACTCATCTTTGTCATTATTATCATCACGGCTTTACACATTACATCCAGTAATTACCGTATACGTGTTGATTTGGATTTTATGCTTGCTTTATTTCAATAATCAAATTGTTGACAGTTAATCTCCACATGCTGATACACAAAATTGTTTTCTGGTAGTTCTGGATTTGCATGTTCTAAACTTTTATAAACACTCCCGAGTCTTGAACAGTGTTTGAACTTTTGTTTGTTTTTGGCTTTGTACAGAATTACAGCTGTCTGTAGTTTCACTATATCAGGAAATGCTGATAATCTAGACTTTACAAATAATATGTTGATCTGATCCAGATATCCCACCTTTTGAATTATTGCCCTTGTTTGTAGTATTGGTAATGACTGCAGTGTAGTTTTATAATTGTTGCCCCATATCACAGCACCTCAAATAAAGTAAGATTAGTGAACAGTAGAGGAGATGCAATGCTTTTCCTTCTATGTCCGACTTCACTTTCTGTTTTTGTGTTACATTTCACTCCCACCTGTCTCCCTCTGCCATAAGCCCCAACACTTTTGTTTCTTGGTAAACTGATCTGGCTGCTGCAACCTTACCCATATTTTGTATAATTCATCAGCCCAGAGTGGGGGAAAACATGGAGCAGGTAGGACAGTGTGCTGACAATACGATTGTTTTTACCTGCGAATGTCTTAAGCGTAAATGTGCGCGCTCTTGCAGGATTTTATTGCTGCTCTTTACCGGTGTCTGGGCATGTCCGCCGGAGCAGAGTTTTCAACTGAAGATGTGAGTCTGCTCTTCTCCAAAGTGTTTCATGCTTCCTCCAACAGATGTGAAGCTGAAGCAGCCATGAAACAGGTAACAATATGTACATTTAGTGATCAACTTAGCGTAGCGCCAGTTTATTTCTCCATTTATCTCAACAGAATACTTTAAATCGTTAAAATCATCACTAACTGTGTGGAAAAATCATTCAAGCCGTTCATTTTGCATCATAAAATGATTAAACAGAACAATATGGAACTGCTTATTGATGAGGAATGACTTCAGAGATTAACCCTATCAGGCATGAATTATAATAACTTTACTAACACCCCCACCCTACCCCACACACCCCATTTTACCATTTGTTTTATATATATATATATATATATATATATATATATATATATATATATATATATATATATATATATATATATATATATATATATATATGCTCTTTGTTTAGGATTCTTCAGCCCTCCCTGCTGAACTGTATATTCCATCAACGGCAGTTCTATAGAAAGAACAAATGTACATTTTATAGCCCCAAAGAAGTAAATTAGTCATTAAGGAGGTCAATGATATATAAAACTAGATAACAGTACAACTGAGAAACACCAATACAAGGCTCCCACATGAAGATGAGTTCTTTTGTTGCCTTAATTATCTGAGACTGTGCTTTGTTTTGTCCTGAAGCTCTTTCAGGTGGCAAATCCTCCGTTTCATCATTTCCGCCGTCGTTACATTTAGCCCAAGCCTTCCTTTCTGAGACGTTCATTTGCTCTTTGTCTTGCTTCGTCCTCATTTGACTTTTATGGTAGCTCAGCAACACCACCTGTAGGTCATTCTGTCATGTGCTGCACTTCATTTTTATGAAACCAAAAGCTTCAGCTCATACAATGAATTCAACCGCAAACACACATTGTGTTTGGTTAATATCTGTAAGTTACACTCTGAAGATAAAAATGCATTTGGTTCTGTTGAAAGCTGCCTCTGTTGGAGGAACAGAAAGGGGTAGTATCGGTAAAGTTGTAAGGTAAAATGTAGGCAATGATGCATGGTTTTCACTTTAATAGGAAGATGACTAAATACAATTTCCTCCCAGCATAAAATCAGTACATTATCATTTTAACAAATAACTGAGTCCTTATTTGTTAATTGATTTAACTAACATCATTTACCTGTAGAAGGTCCGTACCACAGAAGGACTGGAAGGATACCCCTGACGTGTGTAGCGTTTATGTGTGGCAAAATCTTACAAACTACAGCAGCTGCCTGACCAATAGTAAATATAATCATAGCAAAAAAAAATTAGCTTTCACTTGAAATAGTGGAAATGATAATGCAACACATCAATGGGAAATTTAACACTGTGTGTCAAACTTTTTTTTTTAACTAGGACATAACATAGGTGAAACGGTGGGAGAAAATAAATCCATGGCTGGACTTTATCAAATCTGCCCAGTGACCAATTGAGCAAAAAAACCTTAAAGCTGTGAACAAAGCCAGAAGGGGGTGGATCAAACTTGTATTTAGATGTTGTGTATCAGTTCAAATTTTACAAAATCTAAATTATTTTGCAATTAACCTGAACACTTCGATGTGTTTCTTTATTAGTACACATAGCGTGACTGTGTTGTTGCTGCATTAAAAACTGTAGTTCTCATAAATATTGGTTCACTCTTTTGTATTTTATAACACAAACAAGGCCATACCATCCATCCATCCATCCATTTTCTAACACATCTATCCCTTGTGGGGTCACGAGGGGTGCTGGTGCCTATCTCCAGCTGTCAATGGGCGAGAGGCGGGGTACACCCTGGACAGGTTGCCAGTCTATCGCAGACAAGGCCATACAACATAATTAATTTGGCAGCAGTAGCAGCGATACTTTTTTTTTCAGAACTTATTGTGTTTCAGGTTGCAGGAGGTGATGGACGCTGGTCCTGTGCTGGTACAAATGTGCTGGATGTGCTCCTGGAAATGGAGAGGGAAAAGGAAAGGAAAGAAATGGTACAATAATTGTGTTGTCTTTGTATCAAATTCATTCTTTATATTTTGCACATAATGGTAAGAATGGGTGTTATTTTTGCAGCTTTACTGGGACTGCCAGCTTCTAAATAGTGGCAATCTTCATCGCTTGTTGCAGAATATGCTCCAAGAAAAAGACTCTGAGTTTTTTAGAAACGCTTTCAACTCTGAGTCAGGACTCTTGCAGCAACAATCAGCTGAAACACACATTTTCCAGGTAAATGGTTGGATGTAACCAGGGAAACAAAGCTTATCTGGTTCTTTTTGGGGTTTTTGTAAAGTTTTATCTCTTTCACGCAGAACGAGAACGCGCTGGGAAAACAGCAGCTCTTTAACATAACAACAAGCATGAAGAGGCTCCAAAAAGCAGCCAAGCAGAGCTGGGCAAGGTAAGCATGTTTCAGCATGCTGTAAAACGTATTTCTTTTGGCAATAACAGTATAACAATATATCGTAAATTGTACCTTTAGTCCCCACTTTAGGGAATTTGCTGAGTAATCTACTTTGAGCAACAAGGTCTAAGTACCATCAGTCTTTTGAGGATACTAAAGTATTTGTTCTACGGTGGAATTCATAGAAACAGTCTGTATAGTGACCTTAGTCCTTTTATGCATTTGGGACATTTAAGTGCCTTTGTTCCTCCTCAGACTGGCATCAGAAGGTGTTCACAGCGTTTTGCCCTCCGCCTGGTGTAGCCGAAGTTTGGGCCTCAAGGGTCAGGCATGGGGCTCCATCTCCGTGTCGGATGTCCTCTTTCTAGTGGAGGGGAAATATGACGTGGTCACTCAATTGCTTTATACAGAAATGCTTCAGGAGCACCACAGTAAGGGCATGTCACTCTGACCTGTGCTCACAACAGCACCATATAATGTCATTTTAACCTTCCAGTGCTGACAGCAGCTTATTTAGCATGGTGCAGGCTGCTCCAGATGTGTTCCTGTCTCACATGTGGTTCTGGTAATTCCTCAGCACAGAGTGTTTGGGAGACGCTACTTCCCTGGCAACAGATAAAGGAAGTGGAGGCCCTGGAAACTGTGGCAGAGGAAGCTTTGCAGTCTGCTGACATGCTGGGCTTGTCTTTCCTGCCTGGAGCATTCAGGATATACAAGTAACACACACACACCCAAATACAGGCCAAGTTTGCAAGTACACTATTCCCCTCATGTGAACAAATGATTTGGTATTTTACGTGTGTTCCTCAGTGTTCAGCGCCTCTAGAATTATGCCCAAATCTCATAAAAATACAGAATGTTTTATAATCTCATGAAGCCTCTTTCTGTTGAGAATATTGTCAGTTTTACAGCTGAAAATACATTGCTCAAAAAAACTAAAGGAACACTCTGAAAACACATCAGATCAGCTGCTTGGATCTCCATACTGATATGAGATAGGTAATGTGTTTAGAACAAATGAATACCACATCATTTAATAAAGATTAACATTATTAACCCTTAGAGGGCTTAATCCAAAATCACAGGACAAAGTAAAACTGAAAGATTTATGGAACAGGCTAATCCAGTTGGCTGAAATGTCATTGCAGCAACTTAAGATGTTCCTCAGTATTGTGTATGACCCCCACGTATTCATATGCATGCCTGACAACGTCTGGGCATGATTCTTGTGAGATGACGGATGGTGTCCAAATTCTGACCAGGGCATCACTGAGATCCTGGACAGTCTCAGGTGAAACCTGGTGCCGTCAGATGGATCTAAACATAATGTCCCAGAGATGTTCTATTGGATTTAGGTCAGAGGCGTGTGGAGGCCAGTCAATGGTATCGATTCCTTAATCATCCAGGAACTGCCTGCATACTATTGCCACATGAGGCAGGTCATTATCATGAACCAAGAGGAACCCAGGACCCACTGCATCAGTCAAGGGTCTAACAATGGGTTTAACGGTTTCATCCTGGTACCTAATGGCAGTCAGGGTGCCCTATTTATCCTGTACAGGTCTCTGCGCCCTTCCATGAATATTTCCTCCCAAACTAACACTGACCCACCACCGATCATGCTGAACAATGTTGTAGGCAGCATAGCGTTCACCACAGCTTCTTCTGACCCTTTCACATCTGTCACATGAGCTCAAAGTGAACCTGATGTGCTCTGTGGAAAGAACAGGACACCGGTGTTGAACCTGCCAATTCTGGTGTTCTCTGGCAAATGGCAGCCGAGCTCCATGGTGCCAGGAAGTGAACACAGGGCCTACTAGAGCACGTTGACCCTCAGGCCACCCTCATTAAGTCTTGGTCAGAGCCATTCATGCCGGTGTCCTGCTGGAGGTCAGTTTCTAGAGCGCTGGCAGTACTCATCCTGTTCCTCCTTGGATAAAGGAGCAGATACCGGTCCGGCTGATGGACCTCCAATGGCCCTGTCCAGCTCTCCTAGAGTAACTGCCTGTCTGCTGGAATCTCCTTCATGATCTTCGAGACTCTGATGGGAGACCCAGCAAACCTTCTGGCAATGGCACGTATTGATGTGCTATCCTGGTCGAGTTGGACCGCCTGTGCAACCTCTGTAGGGTCCAGGTATCGCCTCATGGTACCAGTAGTGACACTGACCCTGGTCAAATCCAAACCTACTGAAAAGCAGCATACGTTTGTTTATATATTTGTTTGTTTATATATTATTTTTAATTATTTTTGCAGGAAATGTGTTAAAATCTGAAGTATTTCATGTAACAAAGCATGTTTAGGGTTGTCTTTTAGATCATTAAAACAGAATAGAAGCTGGTAAAAATCAAAGTAAAAACATGCTTGATACATTTTTAGGTGATATCATTTTGGTAACATAGATAATATGTTTTCTCCTGCAGATCGAGCTGTTTCAAGTGGAAGGAGCAGTCCTGGTCTGCTGTTGCTCTCCTGATCGAGTTACACGCTTTTTGTCAACAAGAACGAAACGAGGTGATGGTCCTGGGTCAAAGGTAAGTACAAACTAAGTATCCATAAGCTTCTATTATGAGAAGGAGCTGCTTTAAAATTGACTCACTTTTTCCAAAAGACTTTATTCACACATAGTGCATTGCAAAATTCTTCATACACCTTATTTTTCTCATATTTAGTCATAACCATTGGGCAACACAAAGTGTTGGATATTTGTAAAAAAGAAAACATGGTTCTCTACATTTTTTATAAATAAAAAATTAAGAAGTGTAACCTGTATGTGTATTTAACAAGAGTCCATACTATGGACCGATTTTGCTGGCTGCAAGTCAATACCGTACATCTCTGTCATCTTTGCACATCTAGAGGCAGAAATGTTTGCCTGTTCTTCAATGCAAAACACCTCAGTGTCATTGAGCATGGTCAATCGCATTCCGGTCGAAGCTTTGACTGGACCATTCTGACACATGATTATATGATTTGATCTGCCCTGGCCTAAAATCTTTTGCTGCCTCTAACAGGGTTTCTTCTTGGATTGCCTAAATTTTAACTCCATCCATTTTGACCAGCCTCCCTGTGTCTGCTGAAGCAAGGGATCACCGCAGCATAACACTGCCACCATTGTGTTTAGGGATATTTCCCGTGTCCAACATTTTTCATGTAGGGAATTGTTTTCAATTTTGGTTTCATCTGGCCAGAGCCCCTTCTTCCCCACATTTGCTGTATCTCTGGTTACCGACGACTGTCTTTCAACTTTGGCTTCTTCCTGCTCTATACACCTCTATACACGTGTGGTTCATGGATTCCACAACTAATTGTCGTGTTGACAAACTCCCCCACCCGAGCTGTAGGTATCTGCAACTCCCCCAGAGGTCCCATGGACCTTTCAGATGCTGCTCAGATTAATGCTCTCCTTGTCAGTTCCAGTGGGCGGCCATGTTTGTTTTGGCATGTTTGCAGTTGTGCCATACTCTTTTCATTTTCAGATGATGGGTTGAACTCTGAGATGTTCTAAGTTTAGGATATTGTTCGGGAACCCTGGTTGAGACAATATCTTAATCTCAGACTTGCTGCTGTGTTCCTTGGTCTTCATGATGCTGTTTGTTCTCTGATGTTCTCAAACGGACCTCTAACGTCTTCACAGAACAGCTAGATTTATAATGACTTTAAATTAAACGTGTTCACTAATTTAGTATTTTCTGAAGTAGTTTCACTGGATCTTATTTGGGGTTTTTTTAGAGTAACATGACAAAATTTGAAAAAAATACTTTTTTATTATAAAGATGATGGTAATGCACTGTACACTGCTCATAGTCTTGGGCATACACAGCTCCAAGCAGGAAATTAGTTAATTAACTTATTCTATTTTCTTCCAGGCTGTCTTGTGAAAGTTTGAGATTGCTGTGTCTCCACATCATTCTGGCAATTTATAGAGCTCGGAGAGAGAAAATGTCCTACAGCGCTCTGCTGGCATCTCGTCAATCCTGGGAGTCATGGTGAGTTCGCAAAACAATTCAAACAAACAGAACTGGAAGGGGGGGTAGTCCGCACCCCGAGACCAGAAAAATAGGTGAAACTACTGCCTTTATCAGGCAAGATGTATTTTTCACCTGATGAAAGTCTGTGACCGAAACGTTGCAAATGAATTAATTTTGCAACGTTCAACAGTGTACCAGAAACTAACTTAGAACTGGAAAGGATTTGATTTTCCAACAGCATTTCCACATTCACACTTCGGATTTATCCTGACTTTTAGGCCGCAGGTTGTCAGCCCTTGCGGAGCAGAACGGGTCAATCTGTGGCTACAAAACGAAGACAAGGGAGAGGAAGGAAGGGAGGACTTTGAGGCACTACAGCAGGTATCGAAAACATAACTAACTATAGACAACTGATATCTAACCCATAGAAGACAATTGTTACGTAATTTGCACCTTTTTATATAATTTAAAGATCTATGTTTTTAGGGTTTTGTTCAACATTGATGGTAAATACGAGAAGTGGATGTGTTTTCTGGACATTGGAAGACTTTAATTCTGGTCATCAGACACCCGTTATGTTTTTTTTATGTAGTTTAAGTGTAATAGAATACCACAGAATGTTTTGTTATCAGTAACCAAATTAAGGCTTTGTCAGATGACAGAGTTGCAGCTACTCGTGCTGACTCAAGAAGAGGAGAGGAAGCACCTGCTGAAGTTGGTGCATGGGATCGCCCTGGAAGATTTACAAGAGTCAGGTTGCACAATATCAGCAAAAGACAGTAAGTATCATTGGATCCAGCATTTTCGTTCACTCTGATAGTTTGCTATAGTTCTAGTCAAATGTTTGCATACACCTCTCATCGACCAGAATATTAAATATTAAATATAAATTTAGGATATTGATGACTGAGGTTATCATGACCAACTTTCATAATAATTTGGAGGCCAACTATAAATGTTTTGAGGCTTTTCTCTAATTCATGTAGGGCCAGAATTATACATACTGGCTCAAATATACACACCAACACTAACATGAAAACACAATACGTCTTCCTTGGCACGCTTCAAAGAAGCCATACAATTTTGTAATCGTCAACAAGGTCCTGGCATGATTCTTTGCAGCATATTATCATTTCTCTTAAAGGAAATTCAGGAGCTCACTTCAATACACTGGTCTCCTGCCACAGGCCTAATCCACTAACTTTCAACACAGGTGAAGTTGGTAACTTATGGCTCAACCACTGTCTGGAAATAAAACCAGTCAGCATTTGCAGTTTTCATGAATTTAGCGGCACAATTCAATCATGTTTGAGGGAGTTGTTTTATGAACAGTTCTTCTTTCTAGGCTGAAATCCTCTCAGTTCACTTGGACGTGCTTCAGCGTCTTCCAGTCTGTACCTGGCTTGAGCCTTTACAGTTACTGGGTTGCTCCTGAACGGCAAAATTAATTTCCTTTTTTCTTATGGTAATAATTTGGGTCCGATATTGGACAGTTGGACGCAGCTGGGTGTTCTGGCAAGATGGTCCCATGGAAAAATGTTAAAACTAGTTTTGAAAGGTTTTGATTGGACTTCCTAACGCCCTAGTCTCAACTTGTGTATTTGCTTAGCGGTCGGCTCCCTACCAAGAGCGTGACTAAGTGAAAATTTGAATCCTGCATCTGATTTTTGTTCTGAAAAACCACTGGATGTAATGTAATCATTTCAACCTGGAAGAATAACAGTTCATGTTTAATTAGAAGTCGGAAATGAAATGCCATGCCTTCATGATTATATAATGTCCATGATTACAGTATATAGCCTACACTTTTGACCAGGACGTCTTGTTCATGGTTTCTAGGTGGCGGATTTGATGCTGACCAAACCTCCTTGAGGGCTGGCTGTATAAAAAGGTTAAAACAAATCCAAGCTCAGCTCCAGAGACACAATGGGAGCAAGAACAACTCAGAGCAAACCAGGATTCAGATCAAAATGCAGGAGAACTGGCCACAACCAGTGGTGGCAGACTGCACCCTGCTACTTCTGACGCGTCTGATGGAACTCCAGGAGGTCCAAGCTTTAGCGTTACTGCAAGTGCTCCAACGTCGGGTGAGGGAATCTTCCTTTCAGAGCAGCGTTAAGTAAATTCGCATGGGTGTAGAGATAATAACAATACGTGCCCTTTTGTTAGGATTCACAGGCTGCCCACGCGCTGAGAGAAAAATATGAAGCTGAACTAAAAAGGCAGTGCTTCACCAACCTGCTCCATCTCCTAAACCCAGACGACCCTCGTCTAACCCCTGGCTCTCTGTTGGCTGAAAACACCGGCAGTGAGCAGATCGGACCTGAGTTGTCTTGCACGGCAGAGGTTGAAAACATCTGCGAGCGGTCAGTTTCCGCTGCAGCTGCTGACTTGATCAACAGAGCCAGCGGGGAATGTGTCGAAGCCCGAACTGCTGATGGTTCTGTTCAGCAAGAAGTCTGCTCAGGTACCTGCATTGCAAGCACAAGCACAAACAGAAAGCCCACTCCTGAAGCTGAGGCTGTAACCTAATCTGGATTCCTCTTAGGTTGTGGGGCAGTCATGGAGGAGCTACCCTACTTGGAGATCCTGTGTGTGCCAGATGCACAGGCCCAAGCTGCCGCTCCAGAGGCTGGAGCATGTAGGGAAGAAGACAGCAGTGAAACAAAGAGCCTCGAGAGCTTTGAGAAACAGGGATCCTTGATCCCCCTTGCTTGGAGCAAGCCCCCCGAGGAATACGCAGACTATAGTGTGGAGGATGAAGCAGAGGAAGCAGACCAGTATCAGGATTTCCCGAGGAGTACAGCAATCCAGGTCCAGTCCACGCAATGTGAAGAGACGGCTCAGGTGAGAGACTGAAAAGAGGTGGATGCTTCAGCTCACCACAGTTTGCAGATCGGCATTGGAAGGACCACTGCATTAGCAGCACGCCACATTACATTTTCGCTGTCATTTATTCGGTTTTTCTCCTCCTTTGTTAATTGGTCGGCCTTGAACCAGCACCCAATCCCAGAACAACCACGCGAAGGAGAAGCTGCGCTTGAAAAGGATCCAAGCTCCCTTGCAGAAGACCTGCTGGACCCACGGCCACATGTCTCCAGTAACTCCTTCGAGCAGAGTGCTGATGGCGGGTCTAATCCCACGCCCAGCGCCAGCAGAGAGATAACCGAGTCTGAACTCTGGGACCTCAGAGGTTCAGAACTCTCCGGGCCCGAGGACCTGATTCATTCTCAAGAATCAACAGTAAAAACAAATTGTTTCGTTTTGGCCAACAGTTCCCTGTCAGACGTTTACGTACGCTCATCATCGGCAGGAATAGCATGTTAATTTGAGGCTGTAAAAGATCCAGCTGGAACCATTACTTTTTAGGATGGATTGCTGGAACATCTAACATATTCAGTCATCTTTTTAAAGATGTCACTAGTGGCCTTTTATTTATTGATAACTTGTCAAAAAGAGGGTTGGAGAGAGAAGGCGAAGACTTGCAGCAGGTATCCAGGAATCCAACTCAGGAAAGCTTCGTTGAGGACCAAAGCCTCTGCAACTTGTGCGCCTGCTTTATAGACTTAGCCACACCGTGCTCCATTAATGTGTTTTTCAAAACATAATTTGGGTATTTTCTCTAATCCACAAAGCATAAAAATTCTAAATACAGGTTGAAATACTGTCTATACGTACACCACAGTAATATTTTGTCAAAGGTCCCTTGGCGAGCTGCAGATAAAGCACAAATACAGCCTCATTCAGTACATTACATTATTCAAAAGTTCATTTCTTTCAGTAACTCAATTCACCCAATGCAACGCATCATAGAATTACACACAGACTGATGTTTTCATGCCTTTATTCCTGTTTTGATGATTTTTGCCTTACAGCTCATAAAAACAGGACATTTAACAACAGAATATTACATCATACCAACAATTTGTTGTGTTGGTGTTTCATAATGAAAAGCAGGTTTAATACCTGCTTAATGGTTATTTTCAAGAGGTACTTTTAGTCCGACAAACGAGTCTCAACAGAACATGTCTTCCGATTTGTTGAATAGGATTGCACGCTGTCATCAGCAAGCTTCTGGTTGAATATTTAAATGCTTTTCATGGATGCTTTATATTGGTTGGCTTCCTGGAAAAACCTGTTTTTTTAGACATAGCTCACACATTATCGGCAGGACTAATGTTCGGTTCTGGTTATTCCAGATAGATAATGTTGGCTTGCTTTCTCCATTCCAGAACCACTTTTGATGAGGGTTTAAGGTCGTTTTAGAGGTGAAACACCCAATTTGGTCCAAGTCTTTGTCACCTACCTGTCGCTTTGGCAAGATGAAGATTTTCACCCATTTTATGCAATCCACTGCTAATTAAAAAGCCCCCTCAGCATGACCCTTCCACCACCATGCACTTTGAAGCCTAGTTGCTTCCTCCAAACATGGGCCTTGTCACTGTGGGTAAACGGCTCCACCTTTGTCTCATCTGTAGATAACACTTTTCCTCTTAAAACGCAGTACTTTCCGTCCTATTTGGAGGTGTAAATTTTGGAGTCGCTGTTTCTTTTTTTTGCTCGAAACCCTCTCAGTCCACCGTGATGTAAAACTTTCTTCACAGCGGACAGCGACTGTTTTTTTTTTTTTTTTTTTTTTTTGGAATTATAGATATTGAAAATTATAACCTATTTTATATCATCTGAGGCTCAGAAAGTTGTAGTTTGAACACAGTTGGCTGCTCCAGCATGGCAATAAGCCTACAAACGTGTGACTGGGCTTGGAATGAATAAAGCAAGCCAACGTCAGGCTTTTCGAATGGCCTTCCCAAAGCCTTAATGTAGATTGTAGACTTTAATCTACAGCTTAGTCAGGACTTGCCAAACTTAAAATCTAAATGACTACCAGCTGTGCCACTAAAGGGATCATACGTCTACTTAGAAGTATGAGAGGACGGTGTTGATGCCCACAGACATGTTTGGTTTCCCTGCAGCTTGCTCAAATCCATCATTTACAAGCCAAAAATGAACTTGACACCTCTGCCCATGATAAGTGTGGGTAAATTTCTGACCGACGTTATTTATTCCTTACATAAACGTATATCTTTATTTATTTGTGTAGCAGATTAACTCCAGTCTCTCCGGGAGAACCACGACGTTGGAGACTAATCAGTTGAAGACTAATCAGTTGGAGAGGGAAGAAATAATAAGAGAGCAAGCAGTGGAAAGAGAGAGAACAATGCGCAACCTGGTGGACATGCAACGAAGGTTTGAAGAGAGGCATCAAAGAGACAAAGAGAGACAAAGGTTTAGGGTGAGAACGTTAAAACAGAAGGACACTGAAAGTGTTTCCAGACAAAGATGTGCGCTGACTTTTTATTTATTTATTTTTCCAGGTTCAGGAGCGTCTTTCAATCATCCAGAACAGGAAGGCAGAAGAGGACTTGCTTGGCCTTAAACACACAGACAGGCTGAAGCATCTCACACAAGATCTGCCTCTGGTAACAATATTAATCCAAGCCTACAGCAACGTGCGCTGCGTTCTGTGAAAATTACAACGTAACAAACTGTGTTGAAGGAGGACAAGGCCCAGCAGAAGACTGTGGTCAGAGAGCGACTGGAGCAGCTCAGAAGGGAGCGCTCCTATATCATGCAGTCAAAGAGAGACAGGTAAACGGCACTACTTTGACGTACAGATAAAGCAACACGAGCAGTTATAGAACGCTGTGCTCTTGTGTCCTTTTAGGAATACGGCAGGATTTAAGGAACTTCTAGCTCCAGTTGCTCTGCACAACAATGAGGCAGAAGATGGAGCCAACTGAGATAAAACTGGTTCAAGTTGTGCGGTGTTGTTACACCTGTTCAAGCGACACATGAAAACACTCTCAGTGCTGTGAAAAAGTAGTCGGCAGTTCTCACGAAATTCTGGTTTTTGCATTGATATCAAATTTTAACACCAAAGATAACCTGAGTAAAATAAAGTTCAGGGGGAAAAGGTGATCATAACCAATCTGAGGTAGCACAGTTGCTAGCACTGCTGCCTTGCAACAGGGACGTCTTGGGTTCGATCTGGGGTCTTTCTGCATGGAGTTTGCATGTTCTCCCTGTGCATTCTTGGGTATTCTTCCAGTTAGGCTGATTATTACTCTAAATTACCCTTGGGTGTTTGTCCTGTATGTCTGTGATAGACTGGCAACCTGTCCAGGGTGTACCCTGCCCATTGACTGCACCAGTGAACCCTGCATGAATAAGTGGAGATAGAAAATGGATGGATTGTTGAGCCCCATGTGAAAAAGGTCTCATCTGGGGTCTGCAGCCTTCACAATCTAAAAAGCTGCTTTTGGCCTCCGTCCAGCTAAATAAAACTCGTTCAAGGGTGCTAATGTTACATGAAAAATCTATACTTTTTGATAAACGCCTACTTAGCCTTTTAAAAGAACCATTTTTTTAGGTGTTAGGGAAAAAAAAAAAAACAATCATTAAGTTTTAAATAAAGTCATAAACCGTTTGCAAAAAGAGGATTCTGCTACAGGATGTTATTTGTTTAATAATTTAAAGCATTTCAACCTGATGACAAGAAAAAAAAAAGATCTAAAAAGATTCTAGTTAGTTTTCGTGTCATTCTGCTGTGGAAAAAACCTACTAAAACTTTGATTTTTTGCATCTATATATATATTTTTTTTAAAGTTGGTCATAGGTTGCTGATCCCTGCCCTGGACTAAAAACTGCTTCTGCCACCCTTGACAGAAACAACTCCCATCAAATGTTAGAACAAGCAATTAGTCTGTCAATTCTTTTAAAGAAATGTTGGCCCTCTCTTCTTAACCGAATTGGTATTTTTACGCCACACTGAAGGCTTTTTGAGTATGCTTCCAGCCACTTACCATTACCGTCCTTTATTTTTGAGCAATTCGGATTTTGGACTGGCTGGTGTGCATTGGTTCATTGTCCTGACTCCTGCTTCCTAACCTGAGTGAGGTTGAGCTTAGGCTCACAGAGGGATGCCCAGACTTTCAGGGTTTTCTGGTAAAGAGCAGAAACCATTATTCCACGGTTACGGCAACGCCTCCAGGTCCAGAAGCAGACCATCACACTTCCACCACCGTGTTTAACTACTGGGATGCGATTTTTCTAAAATCCTGACATATCCGGACACCCACATTCCAAAAGGCTCCACTTTGGTCTTGTTGGTCCACAGAATATTTCCCCCACAAGTCTCAGGGAACGTGAAGACATCTTTTGGTCAATGTGACACGGCGCTTTGTATCGTTTTTGGCCAGCAGTGACTTACACCGTTTCACCCCCCCCATAAATGAAATTTCGTTTTGCATTTAGTCAGATCATCTTGCGTTTGAAAATCTGAAACATTTAAGTCTCAAAGAAAAAAAAAAAAAAAAAAGGCAAAAGCCTTTTCACGACACCGTGTATACCACAACATAGTTTTTAGGTAACAGCTTACATTTGGGTGTAACGTTATTGTCTTCACTCTAGTTTTGTTCCCTTTTCTTTCCGGGGCTAAGTTGATAGGTCATCACTGAATAGACTGAGATTCACATACGCTGTTGTTTAATATACATTTTAATTACCATCTTGACAACCATAAGCATTTAACAATTATGAAATTTCACTAGAACCCCCTTTAAACTGTGCACATTATCCCGAGAAGCCAAAAGTTACATACACAATGAGTCACAGAGGTGCATGTAAACATCCAAGAGTGGCTCCTGTTAAACTTCATGTGAACATTTACATGTATATGCCGACCATTGCGCGAGTGTTTCAGGAAGTGTAGTAATTGCAGAATGAGGCCTCCGTAAACGTTGAATGCACGCATTGACTGGTACGGTTTCTATTTACAGACATGAGGATGGAAATGGCGTAACATGTGAAGGGAAGTGGGTTTGGTTAATAACCATACAATAAGAGGATATCTATACAGAAAGCTCGAGTGTGTGTGCCTTAGCAGTTTTCCAACAATACGGTTTAAGTAAGAAGAGGGGAATAAAGTAGATCTGAGATTCTCTCAAACATTTAGGTTTTTCATCGTCATTTCACTTTATTTGGTATCCAATCTCACTGCAGTTTACCACAAAGCAGCAACACCAACCAGCCTAATAAACTAGAACATTCAACAACAGCTCCCACACACAGAGACAGCGCGGTTTTCCAAACAAAGTGTGTCATCAACTCTTAAAATCCATAACTGCAAGGCTTGTGGTTTCAAAGACACAAATATTCACACCAACAAGATAAAGAAGTTTATATTCCAGACTAAGAAAGAAAAAAAAAAAACAATATCAGGTCTGTGAGGTGTTCAGAGCTTTCAAATCGTTTGAAACAGCTAGAAACTTAAAAAAAAAAAAAAGTCACACGCAAATTACATGTTCAGTATATGGTCACTCAACTTTAGCTTGTATGTCATGCTGTAAATTAGGAGGCTGGTTAAATATTTGGGGAACTACGTAAAAAAAAAAAAAAAGTCCAATCAGATTATCTTATGTGGCAGCGGGCCACTTCAATATAACTTTCTAAAAGTACGCCGGTCTCTTTTTGTCACTCTGGGAATCCGCAGCCAAGATCTTTGGCAAGAAGCAGCATGCGTTCCTTTTGTGACCGAATTAATTACACCTCAACGCAAAAATGATCACCAGTATTCGCCACCTGTAGACTAGCCTGTTTTACACAGAAAAGGATAAAAGCTTAGGATGAATACAGACTTACTTGCTGGAGACATTTACAAACTTAAACTTTCATCATTCAACCACGATCTCTCTGAGTAGGTGTTGCAACCATGGAACTGAGGAGGGAGACTTGTTTACTTTGTTTTTTTTTATTAGGATTTTGTGCATTAGCTTGTCACTGGAGGCATGAAAAGAGAAATGTGTGTGTGTGTGTGTGTGTATGTGTGTGTGTATCTGCATCGGGTCTCGAGTAGTGCTAGCAATGGAACTTGAAGGGCGTTTATGTGAAAGTCTATGTATGAGTCTTTCTACTGGTGCGCGCACTGCACCCCTGGGCCGTGATGGCCCCCTTCATCATCAGAGCTATCGTTGTACGCCTCTCTCCTGCCTCCACTGCCAGACCCTTGACTTCTGTCAAACTCTGCCAGGTCGACTTCTTCAGCATCTGCAGCGATGTCAGGATTGTCGGCACGGGCCGGAAGAAGGTTCTCCAAGTCCTTAAAGAGATACCAAAAATAAAATAAAAACTCCAACGCCCATTTCATTATACATTGCAAAGATGTAAAGGTTCTTCAGTGGAAGCTCACGTTCAGTTTTTCAGGACTAATCCAGTTGCTTTCAGGGAATTGAACATCAAACTTGATGTAAAGATCTCCTTTTTCAAATGGGTTTCTGTACTGAGGCATTCCCTCTCCTTTCACCACTCGAACGCAACCTGCCGCAAAAAAAAAAAAAAAAAAAAAAAAAAAAAAAAAAAGATTTAAAGTCAAGCAGAGAGTAAAAATATAAAGATTTTAAATATTGGATACTATATACTCTTAAGTGTTAATTTAACGACTTTACAACACATGCAAAGCTTTCGGTTAAAGTTTGAATACATGTGAAACAAAATGTTCTTGCAAAAATTGCCAAAACAGCAAATGTACCTGAATGCAACTTTCCAATAAAACCTTGTTGTTGTTGACATGGAAATAGTCAATTTATTTTCCCCCCCCAGCTGTTGGACAGTCTACTCACTAGTCTTTGTTTTGCAGGAAACCCAAAACAGAAAGATTTTTCCTCACAGTTTTAGTAAGAGTTTCATTAGTCATTCCAAGTCTTATCACTATTGTGATGTTCACCAACATTATTGAATATATGGCGCGGTTTCCTGTGGTGCAGCCCTATTCTCTATCGGATTTAGGACTTAAATTTGACGGAGCCATTCTGACACATGAATGTGCTTTGATGTAAACAGTTTCATTACATCTCTGGCTGTATATCTAGTCATCATCGGGCTGGAAGGTCCTTTTTACAACTCCACTCATCTTTCCATCAACTCTGAGCTGCTTCCCCTTCCCTGCTGAAGAAAAGCATCCCCAAAGCGTGACAGAAACCTCACCAAGCCTGACCCTGGGTATAGTGTGTTCAGTGTTACACGCAGAGCTATGGACAAGAGCTTAAAGAACGTTTACCTGGCTCAATGACCTTGCCCGGTGGGTATTTGACCAGCAGCTGACGTCCATCCAAGTGTGTGATGGTGATCTGGAAACCACACAGAGCCTCGACGAGGCCGATGCGCTGGACCATGTGAAGGTCACTGCCATCACGTCGGAACTCCTGTTCGGATAAAAATCCAAAATTCTTCACTTTTGATTTATTGTCAAAGGATTGCCAACAGAGCAACAAATACTTAATTGAAAAGCATTCAGCGAAAAAAAAAAAAAAAAAAAAAAAAAAAAAAGGAAATCAGCTTTTATTTGTCCTGCATCACCTCGTGGTCTTTCTCTTGCAGCACCAGAACTATATCCCCCGGTTCGACACCTGGTGCTTGGTCAGCTTCCCCAGAGAACGTGATCTTCTGTCCGTGCTTCATGCCTTTGTCCACATGAACCTCCAGAAGCTTCGTCTCCTTACAAACCTTCTGACCCTCACACTTCCTGCAGCGGTCCTTCTCATTTATCACCTCACCTGGACAAACAGAAGCACAAAATCTCTCACAAAAAACAATCTTTTTTTTTTGTCGCCTCGTTATTGGGATGTGCGCGTTCGCGTGAAAGCGTTACCCTCTCCGTTGCAGTCGGTGCAGACAGACTGCATCTGCTGTACCATCCCTGGGGCCAGCTGTCTGATCATGATTTTCATGCCTCTTCCTCTGCATGCCACACATTTCTGTACCGCTCCAGCCTTACCCCCTTGACTACAAGGCAACAGGTACGAATAAACAGCATCATCAGAACTCCACACATTACACGCTCTTAATAAAGTTACTGTAAGAAAACTGTAGTTATGATTTATTTTTGACCACAGGAGAAAAAAAAAATTAGCATCTGCTCATTAACTCTACGCCTGCAATATCTACAAAGACACCATCATAAAGGGTTATTAATGACAGAAAAAGAGTTAGGTATTCACTATCCAATCTGTCCACGGCTCTAAAAACATACAAGAGCGTCTGTCTTTAAATATAAAACAAAGTCTGTACTGCAAACTAGAAAAGCCAGCTACAGGTGGCAAGCTAGGAGGGGTGTGTCTGCTCCATCAGCTGACTGCTGGTTCGCTGCTAGCCCAACTAAAAATGCAGCTAAAAATCTGCTTTTTATACTCATGTTACTCTATAAAGAAGAAAATGCTAAATATTTATATTGTTCTTTGGAGGTAGCAGATAGGTTTTTGCTTTAGTCCAAGTATCAAAATAACATACAAAATACAATCGTAGGAGTAATAATGTTATACCAACAAAAAAGCAATGGCTATTGATAAAATTCTATTACACATTTGACCTTAAAAGCGTTTAATAATACCGTTTTGTTTTCCTCCAGACTACAACGCTTCCCTCACTTGCATTGTACTGACCAATGTTATCATAATGGCAGCATTTGAAAAATAAGTGAAGACGTGGAGGAAAGTTTGAGGTTATTCTACCCAAAAGATAAAAAGATAAACCCAGAAAGACCCTGATTTAAAAAAAAAACCCTATGGAGTTTAAACTCATCAGAAATGTTCAGAGGTTTTAAACTCAACCCAACTCCCAAACATAAAATAAAAGTGGACTCACCCGTTGCAGGCACCGCACAACACATTCTTACTAAGCTGCAGTTTTGTAGTTTTGCCGTTGTACAGGTCTTCAAGGGAAACTCTGGAGACAAAAAGAGTTTTCAGAAAAAGAAAAGGTTATCACCGAACCTCCTGCAGCTGTCGAAAATACTCGGAAAATCTCACATACGTACTTCAGAGGGTGCACCATGTCCTCTCCTCTCCTCTTGCCGCCATTGCTTCGACTACCCCGACCACCCATGAACCCAAAGAGTCCTCCACCAAAAATGTGGGAGAAGATATCATCCATGCCAGGCCCTCCTCCTCCTCCCTCCCGGAGCCCCTGCTCTCCATAGCGATCATAAAGCTCCTTCTTCTCTGGGTTTGTCAACACATCATAAGCAAAACTTATTTCCTTGAACTGCAAAAGGAAAATTAACAAAGAGCAATCAAGAATGTGTGTCGATTTTATTAAACAATATCACAAAGGAACAACAAGAGTTAATATTTTATAATGATCTGCATCTCAAATTCATCATGTATAATATGGAAACCTTAAGCTTTACATCTTGCCCCAGTCTTTAAGTGACTACTTTGCAAATGGCAGTATGCTTCTTCTTCCTCTAACCCCCATCTTCTGCATCTTCTTCCGTCACACCAACTACCTTCATTATGTTATTGACTCACATTGTAAATTTGGCAAAAAGTTAGCGGCCGGATGCGCTTCCTGACGCAAGCCTCTGCATTTATCCCGGCCCGGGAGCAGCCCAGAATAGGACTCGGGACACGGTGCCCCCTTTGGGGCTGCATCGCTGACAGCAGCATGCAATTACACAAAGACATCATCTTGACTCTGTGAAAGGTTTTTGAAGGCTCATACCTTGTCGCCAGCATCAGGATTCTTGTCAGGATGGTACTCTTTAGCCAATTTGCGGTAGGCCTGTAAAAAGGACAAAGTTCTAGATTAAGAACATTTACAATACACCTAGACTGAATTATGGTTTTTTCAAATACGAGAGCCTGAAGGTAAACAATGTATGTGTTAGAGATAGATGTATAGATGGAGCTAGATCTATAAAAACGTTCTCTTTATTAATCTGCACCATTTATGCTCTTACTGATTTTCCCGGAGGTCCGATCTGCCAAGAACAACGTGCTGTTCACTAGCTGGAGAAACTCACCAGAGTAAATGTCTGCCATGAACCCAGCACAGAAATCAACGTCACTAGGCATCTTTTTTTATGACGAGTCCCATCGCTATCGCTGCACTCGCCAACGTAATCTCACGGCGCATGTTCTCCAGATATAAAGCGCCTCTACTTAGTCACTGCAGTAGAGAGGTGTAATTATCGCAGTTTGTTGAATATGAAAGAAACCCTCAGAGTGGAGGAAGCTAACAAGCTAGACAGGTGTACGCCGTCTGTGGCAAAGAGAAAATGCCCACATGGAGGCTATGATTGAGAAATATCAACAGTCTAAAATTTCACAAGTGACCACTGCAGTTTTGTTTCACTGAACGGTGTCCGAGTTCCTACGTCCTTTGAGCCGGCTATATAAACTCGCCAGGTCAGCTCTTGCTCCTCCAATAATCAGGTACACTTGTGCCAGACTGTCAGTTGTGCAGCAGCGTCAAAGATATATACGTTCCTGAGTTTTCCAGCTACGATAGTTGCTTAAATTATCTGGGCACTCAAGCTCAGTTGATCTGCCAAGTTAAAAAACGGTCAGCTGACGAGGTGGACTGAAAACACAATTACTCATTTCAACGGTCGTGCTGAGTAATAAATCAACAGTCATACCGAATGTAATATATTGTAGTACTTCAAACTAGAGCCAGACAATAATTCAATAACAATATAGATTTATCGATCTATAGATGTGTTGTCTATAGGAAAAAAAAAAAAAAAAAAAAAAAAGTCAATAAAAAGTTCCACAGAAGAACAGTTGTCCTTCCTTTTACATCTTTTATCCTATCACGTAGGTTAATACTACAGGCATTACATCCTCCCAACCAATCAGAAGCACAGACCCTGGAGCACGCAGTCACTAAGCTCCGCCCCTTTCAAAGAGTAAACGTTCTTTCTTAAAAACTTGCAGTTTTGGTAAAAAAAAAAAAAAAATTAAAGGGTTGCATCTGAATTCAGTGTTTGTGTGTTCTTTATCTTAAAATGGGTCATTAAACAACAGCATAAAACAAGCAGGGCTGCACTTAAAACATGCTTTGAATTTTTTGATAATTATCGATATCAATATGATTTTTATTTTAGCGATATTCTTTTTTTTAGTTTGTCGTCCTGCCAGACTTGAAAGCTAGAAGTCATTGTGTCATTAAAACATTTGCCCGCAAAAAAATAAAAATAAATAACGTAAAGCATATCTGAATTGAACAGGTGTCAATCAAAAGAGGTGGCCATTTTGCCTCGATGACGTTAATTATTTTGTTTTCCCCACCCTGAAGATATTTGAGGTTAAGGACCAAGAACGAGGGGTATGAGCTGGAATGGGATTCAGCCAATGTGAACACATTTGTACCCAACTTTTTCTCTTCTTTTTGGGAATTTTAGTCAACTTAAAGCAAAATTCAGCTACTTTTTGAGCCATTTAAGGGCTGAGAAAATTGGATTTTTTAAATTCTGACGCATATGACTGAACAGGTTTTAAAAAAATATATTACTGAAAAGGCAAGAAAATGCAGATATTTCAGTAACTGACTTGTCTTTCACCATTCTGACTGGATCAACTGAAAGCCAGTCGACTTTGAATATTGGCCAACTGGAAAAGGCAAACTCAAAGTCCCATCTTCAAACATATTTGTCTGTCATATGCGTCAAGAGGAAAATACAATAAATTTCGAAATGGCTCCGTCTATAGTTCTCATTCCTTTTATCCAAAATGTATATCCATTGGCAGATAGCTACCAAACCACAAACGCGTGAGGAAAAAGTACACAATGTATGTTTTGGTTGCTACAGTTACACGAGGTTTTCTAGAAGGCCGAGAAGTATCCACAGCTCCATGTTCATCCCCATTCGCACAACCCGCAATATAGTCACCGCGCAAGTTTTTCTACTGCGTTTACTTACGATAACTGTCAGTCAAACCAACTGAAATAAAGATTATTTATACACAACTGCCTAATTAGGCCAACCAAATGTCGCTACCCAGCAGCCTCTAGCAGCCCAGGGTATTTTTCCTTTCTTCGTTTCCACAAAAGGATCCCATGGCCTTAAAAATGCAGGTGTAATAGACGAAATAAGCTGTTTTAAGGGCGATTCTTTAGCGTCGCCGTGATAGTTTATGCTTTTTAAAAACGCGACGCAGGCGAGTATTTCAACTGGCTAGCATGCTAGGAAGCTTCGAGACTAGCTAGAACGCCAGTAAAGTAACTAGCTTAACCCCCCACATTGGTTTTTGTTCTTTTTTTTTTTCAGGCCTAACTACACCCCAAACTCGACAGCCTCGCATTTTCTCTTATGTCGCGGTTATTTGCTTTTCGTGTCAAAAGAAATATACCTTCTTCAGCTCGTTTTCCGAGGCGGAAGGTGAAACTCCGAGGATGTCGTACAGCCTGGTGTCCGCAACGTTCGCCATAGTGCTAGCCGGCTACCAGAGAGAGAGAGAGAGAGAGAGCTTTAGCGGAGAATCAGGTGAGCTACGCAGCGTTCGCCGGTCGGGGCTTTCCGTCCATTCTGATCCACAAGCTCCGCTCCCGAGCTGCTTTATCCGGAGGTGGAGACCATTTTAACCCATTCATGTATGAATTTTACGACAACCTCCTCGGGACTTTTAGGTGTTTTTCGATTATATTTCGCACACGAAAAAAAAAAAAGTTAGATTGATTATTTTCAAAACG
This sequence comes from Fundulus diaphanus, assembly GCA_037039145.1. NCBI lineage: Eukaryota > Metazoa > Chordata > Actinopteri > Cyprinodontiformes > Fundulidae > Fundulus > Fundulus diaphanus. Next base: position 23,525,295 of record CM073134.1, read on the forward strand.
TGGAGCCCTACGTTTAAAAGACGAAAAAAGTTCTAGGCGCTCCTGAAAAAAATGGTAGGTTTATTATATGATGTAAAAAAAAAAAAAAAAGCAAGAGCAAGATAATCCTTTTTTTTGCACTTTACTTGTGATCAATAACCTTTACTTTATGTGTAAATTTCCTCTACTACTCGCAGAAATGTATTTTTAATCAGCTTTACATATACACTGAAAGGTCTCATTTAAAGTGTAAAAAAACAGCAACCCTGAACTGTTATCTTTTATGAGAAATTATATATTTTTTTCAGTTGACAACACTTTGTCATGTCAAGGCCGGAAGCAAGAATTTTTGTTGTTGAAAAAAATTAAAATTCCATAGAGTTTTATATAAACCTAAACATCTATATGTGCTATTTTTAGTGTGTGTTTTTTTTCAGATTAACTGTTTTGTCGTCTCAGGAGGGGGAAGCAGTGCAGTACCAACACTGTTTACAGTGGGGGTGGTGTGCTGCTGACCTCGACTCGGGACGTCGTGTTTCGGTGGGCGGAATACTTCAAAGACCTCCTTAATCCCACCAACACTTCTTCCATTGCGGAAGCAGAGCCCGAGGACTCCGGGTCGGGTTCTCCCTTCTCTGGTGCTGAGGTTGCCGAGGTTGTTAAAAAGCTCCTCGGTGGCAAAGCCCCGGGGGTGGATGAGATTCGCCCTGAGTACCTTAAGGCTCTGGATGTTGTGGGGCTGTGTTGGTTAACGCGGCTCTGCAGCATTGCGTGGACATCGGGGGCAGTTCCCCTGGATTGGCAGACTGGGGTGGTGGTCCCCCTATTTAAAAAGGGGGACCGGAGGGTGTGTTCCAACTACAGAGGGATCACACTCTTAAGCCTCCCTGGTAAGGTCTATTCAGGGGTTCTGGAAAGGAGGGTCCGTCGGATAGTCGAATCTCAGATTCAGGAAGAGCAGTGTGGTTCTCGTCCTGGCCGTGGAACATTGGACCACCTCTACACCCTCAGCAGGATTCTGGAGGGGGCATGGGAGTTTACCCAACCAGTCTACATGTGCTTTGTGGATCTGGAGAAGGCATTCGACCGTGTCCCTCGAGGGGTCCTGTGGGGGGTACTCCGGGAGTATGGAGTACCGGGCCCTTTAATAAGGGCTGTTAGGTCTCTGTATGACCGGTGTCAGAGTCTGGTCCGCATTGCCGGCAGTAAGTCGGACTCGTTTCCAGCGAGAATTGGACTCCGCCAAGGTTGCCCTTTGTCACCGATTCTGTTCATAACTTTTATGGACAGAATTTCTAGGCGCAGCCAAGGTGTTGAGGGGATCCGTTTTGGTGGCCTTAGGATTGCGTCATTGCTATTCGCGGATGATGTGGTCCTGTTGGCTTCATCAGGGCGTGATCTACAGCTCTCACTGGAGCGGTTCGCAGCCGAGTGCGAAGCGGCCGGGATGAAAATCAGTGCCTCCAAATCCAAGACCATGGTCTTGAACCGGAAAAGGGTAGAGTGCCTTCTCCGGGTTGGGAAGGATGTGCTACCCCTAGTGGAGAAGTTCAAGTATCTTGGGGTCTTGTTCACGAATGAGGGGAAGATGGAGCGGGAGATCGACAGGCGGATTGGTGCAGCCTCACGAGCTTTGGGTCGTGACCGAAAGAACGAGATCCCGGATACAAGCGGCTGAAATGAGTTTTCTCCGTAGTGTGTCTGGGCTCTCCCTTAGAGATAGGGTGAGGAGCTCAGTCATCCGGGGAGGACTCAGAGTAGAGCCGCTGCTCCTCCACATTGAGAGGAGCCAGTTGAGGTGGCTCGGGCATCTGGTTAGGATGCCTCCTGGACACCTCCCTGGTGAGGTGTTCCAGGCACGTCCCACCGGGAGGAGGCCCAGGGGAAGACCCAGGACACGCTGGAGGGACTATGTCTCCCGGCTGGCCTGGGAACGGCTTGGGATTCCTCCGGAGGAGCTGGCCCAAGGGGCCGGGGAGAGGGACGTCTGGGCCTCCCTACTGAAGCTGCTGCCCCCGCGACCCGACCCCAGATAAGCGGAAGAAAACGGACGGACGGACGGACGGACGAACTGTTTTGTAAATTTTTATTCTCTACCAGGGTAACATCTCAACCCCATTACACAAATGATGCTCCCCTATAAATACAATGGTATGATCCATAATAGCGCGTACATCTGGAAGTGACGTCACTCAAGTCTAAATTAGTCAGTACATCCCTGCCTCTGGTAAAGGTAGAAGCTTGTACAAAAAAGAACAGGGTTGATAGAAGAGGTTGTTGCAGTTATTTGATCAAAATGGTAACCTTTATAACTATGAGAGCCTTCTGAAGTCGAAGAACTTTCCGCTATTGTAAAAGTCATTCCCCTTAGTATGGCCGAGCTAATGAAATCACATCTTAAATATCAGAAATCTAGTCTGCAGAAACCTCTAGAAATTGGCGGAATTCACATAATGGGCAACAAATGCTCAAATCAGCACATAAGGAAAGTCTGACATAGTTCAATTATGATTTTGCAAAAAATAAAGTTTTTCTAGAATGTATAGTTTATAAACTGGAAGAAGGCATGGATGACTCACTTTCAGTACTGTATTTCAGAGAATTCAGTTTCAACATTTTGCACAATATTAACCCTTGAAAGCAAAAACTTTTAATGTTTAAAGATTTGGATTAAAATTGTACCTTTTGTCATGTTGAGTCAGAGACTGCAATGCATTTGTTTTTCAGTTGTGTCCTCTCTTTTGAGTTTTTGGGGGGACATGGAGGAATTTCTCAATGTAAAATGTAAGCACACTATTAAAATAGGTCCTAAAGATGTTATTGTCAAGTTTGAATCTTGTGATGAAAGTTGTTCCTTCATAATTAATCTAATGTTCCCATTAAATTTCACATACATAGGGCAGGGTTCTCTGGGTCCATCCTAAACGTTTACATATTCTTAGTCCAGTTTCATTCATATGTAAATAGTCTAGAACTAACTAGAAACAAGAAGACAGACTACACTTCTGCATCTTCAAGGTTTACTACCCTGTATGACTAGATCCATGATGTGCCTTAGTTATTGTGTAATGTTATTTGCTATATTGTCTTTGTGAAATATTGTTTATATAGGCTGATGTCAGTCTGTTCTTATTTGTCTCTGTCTGTAAAAAAAAATAAGATAAAACTGTTGAGGGGAAAAAAACACCTGCCTCTGGGTAACTCCACATGAAGGTTTCTTGGTACTTGGCATCTCAGTGAAAACCATTTTCTGTAGAGATCTGCAAAGCATTAGAACTCATTGTCAAAAAGGTATTAGTCAGGAAAAGAATACAAACATCATTTTTCATGGAACTGAGTTAAAACAGTCACTGGCAGCAAGTGATGAAAACATGGCACAACAATAACATTACCAACAACAGGACGCCCGTCCAAAATGTATGGAAAGATGAGCAGAAAACTGATGAGGGAGGCTGCAGCATTTCTGGCTAGTGCTTTCTCTAGTACGCATGACGGTATACATATGTATAGCCAATGGCAAAAAGGAAGCCTTCTCGTACAAAAAACATCCAAGCCTGGCTGAATTTAACTATAAACATATTTGAAGCCTCCCAAAAGTATCGTTAAAATGTTTTATGATCTGATAAAACTGTCAGGATCCTGGTGTATCTGATTTCTTTTTTTTGTGGATGTGAGTCACTTCTCTTTCCGAGGATCTCTGCTGGAGGGCGTGGCTTCCCAGTGGCAGGTGGCACACCTGTGTGTCATTCCAGTCATCCCCTACAGTGTTTTTAAGGAGCAGTGTTGCAGTCATTCTTTGCCTGATCCTGCCCGACACAGTTGGTACATTCAAGCTGCCTGTACATACTTGTTATCAAGACCGATGCTTGTTGGGCTCTATAAAATCCTTCCTTTCCAGCTCATTCATCTATTCTCTACTTCCAGGTTGATCTCCATCAGATGCCTTTCCAGTCAACTTCGAAGAACTCCATCACTAGACATAGCCTTTGGCGGTTATCTCCCACGGCAGTGAATCTCAGTACTTCCCTCCTGGCCATACCGGCATCTTTTCACAGTAAGCCAATTGTGCTCTTCCACCTGTAAGATTCTACACTGTGCAAACCCAGCTCTGATTCTCTTCTCGATTCCAGATCACTAAAAACTAGTGATGGTGAGATGAAGCCTCATGAGGCATTGAACCACTTGAGCCAATTGGTTCGAGAAAGGGTTCATTTCTTGATGCTTCATGTGCACACGACACCACCTACTGGCCAGGTGTATAATCACAGCCAGCTGTATCTTAACACGTGTGATGCATTGAATTTTTGTCTATTATGACTCTTGGGAATGACTTCACAAAAGGTGTAGGACGAAATAATTTGTCTACATAAATTTTGTATACACATGTGTATAATAAAACATTGTTTGAATGTATTGTCTGTGTGTAATTATTCCCAAAAGAGTAGTGACATGATATGGCATGTTGTGTAATGTTTTTCTGTGACTCTAGAAAAATGGCATGGGTTTAATCAGGCAGAGGACAATGAAAGTGCTTGTGGAACTAGGCAGGGGGTAGTGAATAGGCTAATGCTTGTGTAACTTGGATGATTTCATGCATTTTTATTAAGAAACAACAATTTCTCCACAGTTTTTGGTTTCAAATGATTTTTTTTTTTTGATACTACTTCTCCAACCTTTGAAAAGACACGCTCACATGGCACAGATGATGCCGGGGTGCATAAATAAATAAGTGCAAGTATGTACAGATTGGGGTACTGTGACCAATGATTAGCCCAGTACTATACGGTCCCACAGTTTCCCCTCAGCAGCAACACTGAAGCACACAGAGGTTCCCGCTGCGTCTTTACGCACGATCCAGCTGCTGGTGTCTCCTCTCTTTTCAGCTCAATGCAATTCTAGACAGTAACAGTTTATAACCTATATCACCTTTCACAGCAACAGGTTTCTCATCTCAGTCGACCAGACAAATCTCTATTGCTCTTCTCAGTGCGCTCTGGGCGGTGAGGTGGGAGGATTTTACCCGATGGTGCGCTGCGTGCGAGGGATAAACAGGGGGGAAATGCATAAATAAAAACTGTAAATGGCTCCTATACAGTGATCATAGGAGCTGACCGGTCTGAGATCAACCTCCTGATGTTACAAGTTCTTTAAAATGACTCTTAAAAGTGCGCACCCAAATTACAAGTAACGTAATTTTGCGCACCTGAAAAAAGCGCACGGCAGCAGCGCACCGAAGCGCTGAGGCACAGAAATACGGTGCATGTAGTTAAAAAATGCAGAATTAATAAAAACAACTTATAACCAGACGTAGCGTTTCAAACTGCATCTGGTGAGCAGAACTGTTTTATGATCCAGAGTGCAGCCATCACTGGTTCTGAATGAAGGCAATATCTGGCAGCAGCTCTCTTCCCCCGCCCCCTCCCCTCCTGCGTACGTAGTACAGGACCTTACCGGCTCACTTTCACCGCTGGTTAAGACTAAAATTATTCATAACTCTGATCGCTCATCCTGCTGCTCTGTTAACATGAACTGCAGCAGGAATGATGGCCACAAGCTGTGAAAGAAGCTGAAACATCTCAGCAGAAGGCAGAGTTTTTATCGTCCGCTGCCCAGATGGGCGTTGGGATTTTTATGCGTGAAAAATGCCATGTTTGCGTGTGACCGTGTGAAGTCAGTGACGGTCAATGCGTGATAGTTGAGAGCACTGATCTCCTATCTATCTATCTCTCTCCTAAACTCTCCAAACACCAAACTAACTGTCTCAAACTAAATAACCACTATCCAAACTCTGCTATCCAAACTATCAAAACTCTATCCACTCTCTCAACTGACCGCAACTCCCCTACAACAACCCACATTTTGAAGGGAGCCTGTGGGGTTTCTAAAGCTGTCGAAGCCGCGCCAACATCTGAACCACTTCCCGAAGCAGTCACGTGGTACAGCCGGCCAGCGAGGCTTCGGACGTCATCGTTTTCGGCTCCTCCCCTAAATGAAGCAAGCCTCGATACGCGCTTCACGGAAACGCCCCCTCCATTACTCGACACACGCCTCGAAGCCTCGGCACATAACGTAACATCACTAGTTTCCAGCTCATTCATCTGTTCTCTACTTCCAGGTTGATCTCCGTCAGATGCCTTTCCAGTCAACTTCGAAGAACTCCATCACTAGACATAGCCTTTGGCGGTTATCTCCCACGGCAGTGAATCTCTCCTGGCCATACCGGCATCTTTTCACAGTAAGCCAATTGTGCTCTTCCACCTGTAAGATTCTACACTGTGCAAACCCAGCTCTGATTCTCTTCTCGATTCCAGATCACTAAAAACCTACACGTCTGTACCTGATCTGCTCCACCTTCCAGAAACAACTCGTATTTAAATAAATATACTTAACTGTTTGCTGTGTCTCACTGGTTTTCTGCACGTGGGTCAAGCAAGTTCCCCAGTTCATGTCAAAAACCAAGTTGCTTTGGCCATAATTCTAAAGGTAGCCTATGTTTGGTGCAATAATGCCACTACACTTCAACAGAACACAATACCCACAGACAGGACAGCTGTTCCAGTGCCCGGGACGTCACTTTATTTTTGCCACCACACAAATGAACACGTTTGTGTCCATGGCTTCTTTCATGCTCTGGAAACCTCTCATAATGCTTTCTGTATATGTTCTATGTAATTTAGTGCACAAGCTTATATGTATTTTACATTCTAAGAGAACAGCCTGTTAGGCAAAATAAAGCATTTTTGGTGCTGCTGTTTATCATTCAGTCTCTATCATTTCTTCCTGCCCATTGTGGGAGGTAGAATAAGTCAAATACCTTGGGAATTCCTGTCCTCTGCATCTGCTGCCAGTTCCTTTGCCCTCTCTGAGGAAGGTATCTGTTTTGTCAGTACACGTATGATGTTCACTCGATCAGAATTGGTCATTTAAATTGACCATAATCCAGGATCACTGAAATTAAGTGGGTGATCACGGTCTCTGATCCATTCTGCTCAGACTCTTCCACCAGGCAGCCAGCTCCTCCATCTGCACTGTCTGTGGTGGGCAGGCAAGAGTGTAACTTTGGGTCTGCCGTTTCGGTGGTAAAGATTTATTAAGTTATTGAATCATTTCAGTTTGTAAAAGGATTCTGGCAAATTCAATGTTCCTTTATTGATAATACATTTTATTTGTATAGCGCTTTTCTAAAAACTCAGACACACTTTACAAGAATCTAGTAAAATTACAAAAAGGACAGTTAAGCACATCAAACAATATAAAAGAAAAAAAGACACTTAAAATATACATTACTAGATAGCACAAAAACAGGACATTAATGATACATTAAAAGGTATTCTAAAAAGTTGAGTTTTGAGATATGAGTTGAATGAGGATAGGTCTGTGCAGTCACGGATGTGTTTGGGAAGAGTGTTCCAGAGGCTGGGAGCAACTGTGAAGAAGGCTCTATCACCCCAAGAACAGTACTTGGTTCTGAGTGGTGGAGACAGGAAGTTAGCTTCGGATGACCGAAGGCTGCGGAAAGGAGTGTGACGGAGGAGCAGGTTGGAGAGGTAGCATGGGGCTTGGTTATGGAGGACCTTGATATGGATGCGTTGAGGCACAGGGAGCCAATGGAGTTTCTGTAGAACTGGGGTGATGTGATCACGGGAGCAGGTGTGGGTGAGCAGGCAAGGAGCAGAATTTTGTATACGCTGGGGTTTATTGAGGATTTTGGATGATGAATCATAAAGAACACTGTTAGAGTAATCAAGTCTGGAGGAAAAGGCATGGACGAGAGTTTCAGCAACCGACATGGAAAGTGACATAGAAATATATTGTAATCTTTTTCACTTAACTGTCCTGTTTTCTTTGTATTTACTCTAAACCTTTTCTGCTTGGAAAAATTACAACACATTCACGAAATACAGCCATAAGTAAATAGACAAGAGCGGACTGAAACAAAAAGTGTTTAAATGGACAGTTTCTATGTACAGGTCTGTTACCTGACCATCTGTCTTTCCCTATGTTTTCTCTCCCACCCTTTGGTCACCTGACCCTATTTCACCTACTTTCCTCTCTCTCTCTCTCTGTCTCTCTCTCTCTCTCTCTCTCTCTCTCTCATCTCTTCTGATGTCATTCTTCACTCTGATATAAAATCAGCCTAGTTACCCCCCCCCCCCACACACACACACACAATTGTTTAGTTGTACTTGATAACATCACAGTCTTAGCAATAGTTCACCCAGACCACTCTGTCGTCCTCTACCTGTCATTGGATCACCAGCTTCCCAACCGGAAGCAGTAGGTGGGAATTGGAAGGAATCTTATCCCGCACAAGAACCACAAGCATCAATGCCCCCCCAAGGGGTGTATTCCAAATGGTCCTCCCACATAGACTCTGCTTACGAGGTGGCCCAGCAGAAACTGTACTTCCAGTGGGAATCAAGAAGTACAAACTTCCAAAGCTACTGCTGATCATCTTCTACGCGGTAATCATTCAGTCTGTTGTGTGCTCATCCATCACTGTGTGGTTTGGTTCATCCAGGAAACAGTATCTTTTCCTTCCCTTCGTCTCTCTATTAATGTGCTTGGACACAGAGCTCTGTGAACAGCCAGCCTCTTCAGCAATGACCTTTTGTGTCTTGCCCTCCTTATGCAATGGTTGTCTTGTGGACAACTGTCCAGTCAGCTGTCTTCCCCATGATTGTGCAGCCGACAGAACTACTGTAGTCTGAGAGACCATTTAAAGGCCATTGCAGGTGTTGTGAGTTAATTAGCAGATTAGAGTGTCGCACCAGGTGTCTTCAATATTGGACCTTTTCACAATAATCACATTTTCTGAGATACTGAATTTGGGGTTTTCATTACTTGTCAGTGATAATCATCAAAATCAAAAGAAATACTTGAAATATATCAGTCTGTGTGTAATGAATGAATATAATATACAAGTGTCCCTTTTTCAATGGAATTACTGAAAATGATATGATCTTTTAATTATATGACCAGCACCTGTGGACTACTATCTTCAGGTAAGCACTACGGAGCGCTATTTACAAAAACCAGCACATCCACAGAGACAGTTTCTTCCGCCAGGCACATAGAAGACATTTTAACATCAGTTATTAACCAGATCAATGCAAGACAGACTAACCATGATGCAAAACTAATAGGATCAAAGGGGCAAAAAGATTTGTTTTTTTAAGCAACTTGTTGGAACAGGCAACCTGGAAAGCTGGATCGATAATGTGTAGCACAATTCATATTATCAATCTGGGCCTGCTTCCATTGAATGTGTTTGGAAGCAGGAAGGACGTTTAGCAGAACTTTCTGAGCTGATTGGGTGAAGCACCTAATGCCCGCCTACCAAAGGTTGGTTTTAGCCAATTACGGTATCAAATGAAAATGTAAGCAGCAGGTGCCATGAGAAACCACAAGTTACTCTGGTCAAGGCCCTTCTTCCTGTTCTTTCAAAGAAGAAATTGTGGATTTTAACAAAACAGATGTGATAGTAGCAGCTACGGGTGCATCCTCCTGCCCTGCCATGTTTATCTTGGTTCGGCTGTGGGTTTGGCAGCTATTGCTTTCATCACAGCTGTATGTCTCACCTTAAACCATAATACTGCAATGTGATTGGCCTGAACCATTTTTGGTTTGCTCCTGAATGATTGAGGCGGGAGCGGCACAAGATGGATTGTTGTGTGTTTGTGAACACACAAATACCACGTGAAGTCAGCTTGCAGGCAAAGTTATGAAACAGGAGCATATTAAAGAAAATGAAAACTTCAGGTAGGTCTAATGCACTGTAGCAAAAGACAATGATCCAGGAACAGGTGAAGAAAATGGAAAATTGGATGTCAACTTCTAAATAAAAATGGAATACATAATTAAACCCAGTCTTTCAACAAAGGTTGTGGGAGATTAGACCATTCAAGGTCAAGGCCAAAAGATTTCGCACCATCAAATATGTTGCATTTTGCAAACTTTGCAGCTTTGGTTAATGGGGTTTTTAGATTGCAAATAGCCTAATTAGCAAGAACAATGCATTTTTTGCCCTGACACAAACTTGTCAGCTAACTTTTATTCAGAATATCAAAACCACAAGTGAAGCTGGGAAAAGTCAATATTATGGGGCGTTCCTTTTGCCTCAGAGGTCGGAACTCGCCTTTTTGCGTTGCAGTTTCTCTCCGTTGGATAGTAGGAAAAACATGGACGCTCGCAGTGTTGTTAAAACAATAACAATGACAATAACACTGTTCTTGATGGTATTTTGTGCAAATAAACAGAGCTGGAACATCCCGTCTGATGAACACGGAACGGTAGCACCTGTACGGCTGACTAAGGCTACGTTCACACTGCAGGTCTTAATGCTCAATTCCGATTTTTTGTGAAATCCGATTTTTTTTGCGTTGTCGTTCACATTTCCAAATATATGCGACTTGTATGTGATCTCCTGTGTGAACTGAATTCATACAACATAAGTGTCCTGCATGCGCAGTTGAGGACGCGATGACGTCACACGTAGCAAGCATGCTCAGTGTTTGCAGAAGTAAACATGGATTATAATGCTGGCGTGCATTTTGCGATCTTTCATTTCTTTTCTAACCGGAGCTTTCTCTCCATTGACTGCTCTCCTCATTGTTGTCCGCCATGGGTGTCGTTTTACTTCCCGCATCTGCATAGCAGGACGCAGAATAGTGACATTTGTCGAGTATCAATGACGTACAGGTCGGATGAATGCGACCAGGCCGTACAGACACAGGTCGCATTTGAAAAGATCACATATCGGATATCCAAGTGGCCTGGGTCGCATTTGAAAAAATCCGATCTGTGTTGTTCAGACTCGTGAAAAGATCAGATCCAGGTCGCATATGGGCAAAAAAATCGGAATTGGGTCACTTCAGGCTGCAGTGTGTTGACTACAAACAGTCAACGTATGAGATTCTACTTAATGTTGCTGCGAGAAGCAGCCATCATGAATGCCGATGTCGGGTACCATGCTGTTGCACCGATCTTCTGACTCGTAAGATCGACTTTAGGGGCCGTTCCAGTTAAATCTCCCACCCGGAGGTCGAGAATCCCGACTACGGAGGACAAATGGGACGCACTAATGTCCTCAGGCAGGCAGGTGGGTCAGTCGGATGGTAATGACATGCTAAGTTTCTTGTTTCAAATGGGAAGAATTTTTTTTTATTTACATCTATTTTTGAACACAAGAAGAAATGTGACTTGCGTTTCAAAATGTTGTATTTTAAATTAAAAATTAAACAACTTTTTAAAGTTTTGTTTCTGCATTGGAGCTTCAAAAGGAAAGGGGGGGGGGGCTTTCTCCGTTGCGGGTAACTACTAGCAGCGCCTCTGGAGATAGCAAAATATGAAGAATAAAAAAAAAAAAAAAAAACACTTATGTTTACACAGTTGACTTACAGCCAGCCGTTTGATAACACGCTGGGCAGTCGCCATTTTTAAATTTCAAACAACAGATTTTGTGCTTCGCTTTCTGCCTCGCGCGTGTCAACACATCCCATCGGCCGCTCATCCGCCGTGTAACGGGGCAACGCAAATGACATTGCAGCCAGGAAAAGAGGTAGTAGTATGTTAGGCTAACAGCGCAGTCACAAACAGCCTGCTATGGGCCTCCGGGTGACCTGACAGCTGAAGTCGCCAACCCCCGTTGTTCAGCCTGCATATAAGGACCGGTGAAAGGATGAGGCAGAGGTAAGAGCCGCTTTCGTTGTCGGAAGCAACCCGGTCCGCTGCAATAAAGGCTGTTCGAGCTGCCTCGCCGCGCTAACTTGGCGGCGGAAGACACCGAAGCTAGGTCTGGATGAGGACGTTGCCTCACAATGTAATGCAGCCCGCAGCTGTGATAAACAACAGCTCTAGCTTAGCCGTGGGTCTAAAAATGCACAGTGTCTCCACCGTATTAACTCGGTTTGTGGCGTCAGCAGAGCGAGCGAGGTTGTGCTAGCGGGCTGCTTTATTGTTTGCATGAAAGGTAAGTGTGAAAGGCACCGCGGCTAGGCGCACGGGTCAGGCTGAAAAAAAAAAAAAAAATCAAGTTGCATGATTAGCTGGTGAACATTTTCCCCCAGGTGTTGTTGCTACTCGGATTTAGTTACGTCTATTCGGCAAACATTAACCGTTTACTGCTGCACTCGAGACGCTTGAAAGGCCTATGAAAGCTGACCATGATCTGGCTTTTTATCGTCTTGGCTGCAAATAATCATAATAATAATAATAATAAAAAGCCTTTAGCACCTTCGGGAAGAACTGGATTTGGCATGTCGGCTCACACAAACACCTACAACTATCAGGCTGGCCTCCCTCTGAAATCAATCAGACCCACTTGAGATATAGTTTTATTTTTCACCCATAGAACAACATGTCCAATTTTACTATTTGTTTTGGCGTGCTGGAACTGGACTTGTTTTGCCATTAAGCAAAAAAAAAACCATACCCCCTAAACAACGTGAGCGTGCATCTGTGACGTCACATAAGGGAACTGATCAGTTCTTCTGAGTGCATCCGTTTGTGTTTTTCTCTGCATTTTGTGCTTCTTTTTTTAAAAAAACCAAAGACCCGAAGTTAGAAAAATGTGTTACAAACATACACGTAGAAACAAAACTAAGTTAAATGAAACTCTTTATCCTGTTTGAGTTTACAGCACTTTGCAAAAATAGCATTAGTGCATGAGACAGTGTTAACCAGTTTTATGCTGTTAGTGAGGAGTTTTACGGTCTGATGGCCACAGGTAGGAAGGATTTTCTGATGATTTTCTGATATGTTGTGCATCATAGTGGAATCAGTCTTTCTTCCAAGAAGCTCCTGTGCTTGGCCGGTACATCATCCTGATAATGTATCTATTGTCCTTAGCTTGGACAATTGGATTTCCCTCCGACACCACCATCAGAGCATCCATCTCAGTACCCACAACTCTGACCCACAACCTTGACTCAAATGCATAAAGATTAACCCTTGCTTCACAAATCCCACCCAGGTGCTTCAAAATCCATGTTGGAATGTGTTAAGAGCCTCTTCTGCCATGCTGTTTGCTAATGCCTGCTGGTTGGCCTGATTCTTGCTGCCGTTCTGTGATTCTTTTTTTTTCTTTTCTTTTTTTATCAACTCAAATGCAAATGTTACAGAATTAGCTTTTTGTTTCCTTTTGAGTACTTTTTAAAATCTCTGCATTTGGTGAAATCCAGCAGTGTAAATCCATACCTCATTCTATAGCTCTGGTTTTATTGTTACTGTAAAGCAAAATGCAGCACCGGATAGTAGATTCGAGCTCATTTTGGTCAAGGGACTTGTGCCCTTTGTGTGTGTAGTCAGAAACCTCCTATAGTAGACAATTATATTTTTGTATTAAGTATGTTTGATCGGTAGACTGATGGTAAAAGTTTTGCTGTATACACCAAATTGTTGTCAGTTTCGTTGAGATCAACCCAAAAGGTGAAGAAGTCAGGGGCCATTAAACACTGTTCCTCATTTCGTTTTTAGCTAAGATCCGCACGTTTGCACTTTGTAACAGCGAAGGTCTCCCCAAGCCATCTATGTCAGTCCTGAGCCCAGTTAGTATTTGCTGTTGTACCTACAGGTCTCAGACAAACCTCAAAACCAGCTGTGGAATATCAATACACAAATAGGCTCTAATAATTCAATTACAGACTTATTACTTCCTGCTCCTCCCTCAGAAGAATGCTCAGCCTTGATTCAGCATCTGCTAGAAGGCAAGAGAGAACATCTTTCTGATCTTTATGGTATCTTGTCTCTTAGATTTTTCTCACTCCTCGCCAGGTGAAAGGCCGTCTCCCGGGTTTGTGCGTGACTTGAACGTGTGAATCTGCAGTTGCTGATTGATGTCCGGGCTCTGATAATAAGGCAGATGGCTGTTTAGCGAGGGCGCTTCCGTATTCATCTGTAAGGCATTTATCCTTTCTATTTATCCGTTTCTAAAATGTATTGTAGGACTTTTCTCCCAGCCAATGAACAATGTTTCTGAGCTTCACACCTTGTCCCTCTCTGGCTGACAGCTACGTAATAGATCTGCTGACGTCAACAATGTTTTGGAAGTTTGACTTGCACACATCCTCTCATCTGGAGGCTTTGCTCGACAAGGAGGATGTCACCCTCGCCGAACTCATGGATGAGGATGACGTGCTGCAGGAGTGCAAGGCCCAAAACAGGAGGTATATATATTATGTACATGCATTAGCACTCTTTAATGGTTTATAAGCATACACTTTATTGCCAAAAGTATTCGGTCACTCATCCAAATCAGGTGTTCCAATCCCTTCCATGGCTACATGTATAAAATCAAGCGCCTAGGCATGCAGACTGTTTCTAAAAACATTTGTGAACTAATTGGTCGCTCTCAGGAGCTCAGTGAATCAATCGTGGTATTGGGATAGGATGTCACCGTGTGCAACAAGTTCATTTGTGACATTTACTCAGTCCTCGATATTCCAGTCAACTCTCAATGGTATGGCAAAGCAGAAATGATTGGGAAGGACATTAACGCAACCACGAAGAGGTATGCCACATAAGCTGCCCAAGAGTGGGGCAACGGATGCTGAGGTCACCAACTTTCTGCATACTCAATCACTACAGGCCTCCAAACTTCATGTGGCCTTCAGCTTAGCTCAAGAACAGTGCCTAGAGAGCTTCATGGAATGGGTTTCTATTGGCTGAGCAGCTGCAACCAAGCCTTACATCACCAAGTGTAATATGAAGCATCGGATGCGGTGGTGTAAAGCACGCCGCCGCTGGACTCCAGAGCTGAAGGGAGTTCTTTGCAGCGGTGAATTACGCCACTCCATTTGGTAATGTGATGGACGAGTCTGGGTTTGGCGGTTGCCAGGAGAACGGTACTTGTTCTGGCTGTCTTGCGGAAAGTCTGGTGGACGGGGGATTCTGGTGTGGGGTTGTTTTTCAGGAGCTGGGCTTGGCCTCTTAGTTCCAGTGAAAGGACTCTGAGTGATTCAGCATATCAACAGACTTTGGATAATTCCATGCTTCCAACTTTGTGGGAACAATTTGGAGATGTCTCCTTCTCCTTCTGCACAAAGCAAGGTCTATTAAGACATGGCTCCGAGCGTTTGGCATGCATGACCTTTACTGGCGTGCTCGATAGAACACGTTTGGAAAGAATTAGAGCATACACTGAGAGCCAGGCTTTCTCGTCCAGCATCAGTGTACGACCTCACAAAAGCACTTCTGGAAGAATGGTCAAAGGTTGTAATTAACACACCCAAGTTCCTTGTGGACAGCTTTCCCATAAGAGTTGTAGCTGTTGAAACAGCAAAGGGTGGTCCAACGTCATATTAGACCCCATGGATTAAGAATGGGAGGTGGGTTAAGTTCATATGCGAGTCAAGGCAAGCGAGTGAATACTTTTGGCAATACAGTGTATGTTTAGCCTCTGCTTAACTGAGCTTATTGTTCTCTGATGGATTTACAGACTCCTCCAGTTCTTTTGCCAGGACCAGTGCATGCAAGAGCTAGTTCGCTTGATTACCACAGAGCCCCCTGCTGGCGCAGAAGAGACCAAGCGCTTCAAGTGAGTGTTTTTATGTAAAGAAGGGGTTGTGTTGGCTGTGCACAATAATGTATTGCTTACTTGCTACGTTTTAGATGGTCCTAGAGTTTAATAAACTGAATTAAAACAAAATCTCCATGCAGATTACATGTTTGCACACATAAAGGCATAATAGTTTAATTCATCAAAGCCAATTTATTAAAACCAGTTTGCTCCACATTTCTTTAACCACACTAAGCCAGCTGTGGTGCTGAATGTGCTAATTGACTTTCTCCCTGATTTGGTTTTACTCCAATTTTCTTTTCAGGTATCCAAACATAGCATGTGAGCTGCTGACATGTGATGTAGGGGTGATCAATGATAAGCTTGGCAATGAGGAGCCTCTGCTCGAAAATCTGTACGCTTTCCTGGAGCAGCCGTCCCCGCTTAACCCCCTCCTCGCCTCCTTCTTCAGCAAGACGATTGGGAATCTAATAGCACGGAAGACTGAGCAGGTAATACACTCCCACTGCAACAATAACGCAGAAAATCACAGAACGGGGCGGCTACATTTCTGTGTTCTCGTGGTTTGCTTTAGATTGGATTTAAAGTTAAATGCTCACGAAGGGGGATGGCTTTAAAAATTTCTGCTGTTGAAATGTTAACATCCAACAATTTCCAGGCTTGCCTACAAATTATCGTCTATAATTTTTGTAAAAGCCAAGATATCTAAAAGCCTGCTGGGTAAAATATCCAGCAGGACCATATAAACAGCTGTTTGGAAAGTCGCAATAGTTGGCGTAGAAATTTGTGATTACGTGAATTAAATTACTTTAGAAATGCCTGATGACTGGATTGGCTGTAGTATTTAATAGGATCAGTGATACACCTGCATTGCTAATAGGTCAATGAAGTCACAGAGTTAATCATTTGCTTTTGTGGACTTTCACTGCAAGGCCTTTGAACCTTTTCAGAGTTTGTCACGTTGCAACCACGAGTAAAGCATGGCCGCCCGCCAGGCTTATAATACGGTGGGGGAAACCCTGCACACACTTTAATATATTTGATCAGGATCTTATATTATAGACCAACACACTGTAGCGCAGAATTTTGAAGCGGGAATAAAGAATATCGTATATGGTTCACAAATAAAAACAGAAACTGCCGTTCTTTTGGATCAGACCATGTTTCCGCCCATGAGGGTTATTACTCTGCTAGGCTATAATTATTGCATGATTCTTGAAGGTAATCTGTTGCTGTGAATTTTATTTGGTGGTATCGAAAGGAAGCGGGGTAAATGCAAATGCTTAGCGCAGTGAGAAATTTTATTTATTAAAAAAAAAAACTACATTTTCCTCCATATTTTAAATTATATATTACTTTGCTCTAATAAAAAAAATAATAACAGGGTTTAAATATCAACAGCCGTACTATAGAAAATGTCGGGGGTAATGCAGTTTAAACTTCTTTCAGGAAACGGTCTTGCATCAATGCAGCTCGTTTGTATTTTTACGTGTTTAGAGCAAACCTGCACATCTGTGTCCCTTATTTAAAATTTAGCGTCACGTCAGTTTCTGTGATGTCTGCGCTGCACAGGTGATTAGTTTCCTGCGAAAAAAGGAGGGATTCCTTTCACTGGTCCTGAAGCATATAGATACGTCGGCCATGATGGATGTGCTGCTGCGCCTTATCAGCTGTGTGGAGCCGCCTCCTCTTCGACTTGAGACTCTTACTGTAGGCAACACCTTCCCGTCACTCAAATTATTTTTTTATGCACTTTTTCCTCTGATGTGTAACTCGTTATATTTGTCCTCATTAGTGGCTGAACGAACAGAAACTGGCTCAGAGACTCATAGAGCTCATTCACCCTGAGAGAGATGAAGAGGTATGTGACAAAAGTTGTTTATATGATGTTTATGGGTACAACTCTAAATCATTTGTTGGGAGACCAAAGTTTTAAGAAGTTAATGTCTTTGCCTTTTTATTTATTTTTTTTTTTTTATTTATTTTTTTTTTAATTTTTTTTTTTAATTTTATTTTTTTATTTACTCTACGCAGAGGCAGACAAATGCCTCGCAGACTTTGTGTGACATCATTCGTCTCAGCAGAGATCAGGGCAGTCAGCTGCAAGAGATTTCCCAGCCCGACCCTCTGCTGGCTGTGCTGGAATCGTAAGTTGCAGACTTTCGGCTGGATGTGCTCTCGCTCCCACTGACCCGGCTGTAGAGACGATGACATGCTCTTCTTCTTTTTTTTTTTTTTTTTTACAGGCAGGAGTGTGTGGAGCAGCTACTTCAGAATATGTTTTCAGGAGAGAGGACTGAAAGCTGCATCGTCAGCGGGATTCAGGTTCTTCTGACTCTGTTGGAAATCCGCAGGCCAGTGTGAGTGAGAGGCTCCGAATTCATTTTCAAGTAGAATTACGTTCTTTTCTTTCAAGTGATTGCTTATCTTCTGACTATAATGTTTTCTGGTGCCGATTGTTTCATCTGTGTTTTGTCTTTGGTTTCCACTAATCTGTTTGTGCTTCTTTTTTTATCACAGGGTGGATGGCGTAATGGATGCTCAGGGGTTTGAGAGAAGTTACACCGTTAACAGCAGTATTTTGTTGGCTATTCAACCACATCTGATACACTTCCACCAGCTTCTCCTGGAGCCACCCAAGGTACAGAGGCAAAGATAATCTAATTCACAAGGCATATAGATCACTAAAACTGATATGTAATGTATAATATCTGAAGGTTTCTGCTGTTTATCTGTGCATGATGTAGCGAGAGCCCATGCTGACTACTCTGGGTGTGCTGGAGGAACCACTGGGGAACACGCGTCTGCATGTGGCCAGACTCGTGGCCTCTCTGCTCTACACCAGCTCTGCCAGCCATTCAGTCGTAGCACAGGAGCTCTGCAGGCTCAATACAATGGATCTTCTTCTGGTGATACACATATTTGTTGTATTTATTTTTTTTAATATATACTTTTGTTTGAAATTGTAAAGACTAGGAATGAGCTGGTAGGAGATTCTTACAGTTTGACAACCTCCAGTAAAAACCCAAGGCCACGGCACCATGACATAGGCACAAACATTTAAAATCAAATTGTACCTGATCTGGTTGCTTTTATTTAAAACCGAAAGCCAACAACTATTCCCACTTCTGTTAAAATAATATAATAAATGCATTTAGACTAATGCCGTTCATAACATTTATTTACTGTTATTTTGTTCTCAATGCATAGTGTAAAACAAATCATAGCTTATATAATTAGACAGACTACCTGCTCTGGTCGCCAGCCTGCAGTTGGCTGTTTTAAAGCATGAAGCAACAGATGGGGTAGGGGGTGCTCTGCATGGAGAAAACCCTGGTAGCTCCGGCACATTTTCTGGTATTTCCTTAAAAGAACCGACAATCAACCGTTTTCGAAAATGCCCATATTGCATTTTTTTATATAATGGTAACCAGCAACAAATGTTAATCTGAATTGACATTTTTGGACACAAACAGGTCCCAATTCATGTCCAGTTATATAGTAACAATTAATTTCCCATTCAATCATATAGTCATATTTTGTTCTATTTATATACAGTAAAATGTGACACTAATTTTAACATAGTACAATTAAAGGCAGATGTCAAAATGCGTAAAATGTCTGTCCTTTTTCAGGATTTGTTCTTCAAGTACATCTGGAACAATTTTCTGCACCTCCAAGTGGAGCTTTGTGTCGCTGCCATCGTCCGGCCCTGTGCCCATGAAATGAGGCTGCAGCCTGGCTTTGATTCCCAGGATGCACCCAAGCCTTCTCAAGACGTACCGCAAGATCAGAATACAAGCGAGGCCCCAACTTCTGAGCCTTCACTCTCCTCTGAAAACTCTGCCCACAACTTAATGGTGACTCATGTAAGTTTATTTATTTCCAGATTTTACTTACACCTAAGCTTTTTGGATTGTATTAACGGAATGATTGTTTCTCTTAAAAGTTGTTCCAACACTGCCACCTTGTCCAGAGGATTTTGGAGGCTTGGGAAGAGAATGATAAAATCCAGTAAGGACCTTTGGGATCCTAATGTAATATAATGTAAGTTTAAAAAAACATTTTGTCAAAAGTGTGATGTTTTTGGTCAGGTCGGAAGGCGGCATGAGAAGAGGCTACATGGGACATTTGACCAGGATTGCCAACACTGTGGTGCACAACCTGGAAAAAGGCCCAGTTCACACCCAAATCAGCAACCTCATCTCAGGTACATTTGGCAGTACTGTAAGGAAAATAAAGAAAGCTTTAATTATAACCGTTTTAAAATGGTGTGTGCTTTTGGATGCAGAGCTGCCAGATGATGATAGAGGGCGCTGGGAAACCTTTGTGGAACACATACTGTCAGAGACTAATAGAAAAAACACCATAGACCTGGTAATTTCATGTACCTCAATATGTCGTAGCTTTGTTTTTTTTTTGTTTTTTTATACAAACACAAATTAAACTCCAGAAAGTTCAATCACTGATGTCGATGTATTTAGGTTGGAAGTGGAAACCCTCGATCTTCTTCAGAGGATGACATGGAGAGCCCCTTCCCTAAGGAGCTGACAATGCAGCAGGTATGAATGAATAAACTAAATTAATTTTGGTTCTGTTTCATACGCCGATGGATTCTCATTGTCGTGGTTCTGTGTTTTAAGGCCTTTTCAGACTATCAGATCCAGCAGATGACGGCTAACTTTGTGGATCAGTTTGGCTTTAATGACGACGAGTTTACGGATCATGACGACAGCATTGGGTGAGTTGACGGACACTGATCACTTTAACCTGATGGGCTCACTAGTTTCTGTGCTGACTGGGCGACTCTTGCTCATGTTACAGTGCAACGTTTGACCGGATTGCAGAGATCAATATCAACATTGATGCAGGCCATGACACGGTGGGTTTATTTATTTCTCATGCGTTTTATCTTTGGGTTGTCTATCTTTTCTTATTTCCTGAAGGACCACTAATGTGTGTGTGTGTGTGTTTTTTTTGGGGTTTTTTTAAGCATCTTGCAGTGAAAGGAGAATTCCTGAGCCTATATTTGATATATAGCCCTGTCTTTTCCAGGCTAACACAGCTGCGTTTGAGGCCTGTTCTAAGGAGAGGATCCAGCCATTTGATGATGATGATGAGGACATATGGGAGGAAAAGGAAACCAACTATGCAACCCAAACCAAGTCGAGGAACAGGTTTACAGAATTCTGTTAATTTGAGTATGTAGCTTGTAATATGCAAACCCTTGCAAAAGTATTCATGCCCCTTTGGATTCTTTTTCAATTTTGCCATATATATATATATATATATATATATATATATATATATATATATATATATATATATATATATATATATATATATACTGAATTCATTCATTCTGTTATTACATACAAGTGTCCTTATTTGTTTATTCATTTATCTAAATTTTGTCCTTTTGGCAAAAATAAAGCAAACATGCAAAGTATTTCTATTGTGCTAAGATCTGTAACACAGATGTGGTATAAAAGCACACTGGTTCCTGTGTTAATGTGCCCTTTCTCCTAATAAAAACATTTATAACAAAAAAATTAGAATACTTTTGCTAGTGGGATGTATTTACAAGTATAAACACATTAAAGTATATTGTTTTGTTTTTGATAAGGTTTGGTGGCTCCCCTTCCTCCCAAAGCCAAGCAGCCAGTCAGACATGTGACAGGACAGCAGATTCCAGCACCGAGGTTTCTGACAGACCTGCAGACTCTGATTCGGAGGAGGAAGACAATAAAAATGACTTTGATCCGTTTTCGAGCCAGGGCCAGACAGACGCACCTCCAAGTAAGATATGTGTGCACGTTTCAACAGCTGTACAGTTTTCCTTGAAACCTGAATTTGTGTTTGTTTTTTTTAAGGTTTCACTCCATGGTTTGCTTGATGTTGTCATTCTTAGGCTCTGACTGGGTTGCAGACTTTGGAGAGGTGAACTCAACAGCTCCTGCAGCTGGAGCAGCATTTTCTCCCTGGGATGCTCCGGTCTCCCAGCCGGCTGCAGCTGAGACGGAGGATAAGGGCTGGGCAAAGTTCACCGATTTTCAGCCTTTCTGTTGGTGAGTCTTTTCAACACTCTCTCTATCTTTCTATTGCGGATACAAGCGAACGCATAGCGACAAGGTTTTAAAGGACACCGATTAATTAATTTCAAATGTCTAAGTGATTTTGCATACAAGTTAGGTTTTCATTTTTGTACGATTTAAATGTCCAGCAGCTCGGAAACAGGCCCCAGATGCAGCTCTCCTGTTGACTCTGAGCTCAGTGGGTCGGACGGCACCAAACCAAACCCAAACCGTAAGTAGATGCAGAATGGCTGTTCTAATGATATATTCAATTCTCTAATCCCTGACAAGTACCTGGCATGTGCAGAAATTTGTTTGCAAACCTACACGTGGTTATACATTTAATTGTTCACACATTTCTGCATCTGGAGGTCTTGTACGCAGAGCAGCTACCTACACAACCACCCAGCCTAGTGCCTACTCCAAATGTGACTCCTAAGAAACTTCATCAACCTTTTTACTGTTTCTATCTCGCTCCAGCAGCCCTCTGTCACTCTGCAGTTGTGGCCAGAGGTTTAGAGACTATCAAAAACACACCTGGTGGCATCATTTTGGGCCTCATTGTCCTCAGATTAGAGGCAAGTGTTAGCGAGGACAGGGCAGCCGATATCACTCAGTTATTCTGACTGAATTAGGAAAGCAGAAAAGTCGCTTTAAAAGGGACTGGCACTTGAAAGCCGTCTTTTTTAGTCCATCATGTACGGATTCAAATCACCCTACAGCATTTGAAAGCCAGGTCAAGGCCCTTGATCTGGACCTAGACCATACTTGCATCTCCTTTTTTAAATCCTCAACTAGTCCTTGGTGGGTGTTCTGGTATGTTTGGGGTCATTGTCATGTTGCAAGGGTGAGTGTAGCTTCAGCTTTAATGTTTTTTGTTTTTCGCAGAAGTTCTGATGTTTTTCTCAAGCACTTTACAGTAGAAGTCATTGTGGGATTTATGAATGTGACCTCGCCACGTCATGCTGTAGGTAAAGCAGGCCCCAAACCACGACACTTCCAGCTCCATGCCTCACAGTTAGCATGAGGTTATCTTTGAGAAACACTATTTGGACAAAGCCAAACATGTACTCCGTTCTGTGGTCCAAATATTTCAATTTCACACTCATTTGTCCAAAGATCATGACTTCCTGAAGGCCTGGTCCTTCTCTACATTTTCTCTGGCCTTCATGATTTATTTACAATTCAAAGGTTTTCTCCTTGCAAAGCTACCATGAAGATTAACGTTGTGCAGGCATCTTTCTGATTGTGCAGGTATGCACTTCCATATTGACAGTAGCAAAGACCCCAGTAGGTCCGTTGATCACTTTTTTATGTTTATTGAGACTTTTGTTAGCCTCTGCATTCAGGTTGAATGTGCTTGGATGGCACGTTGGCAGTTGTTTTGAATCGCTTTCACTCGCATACTGTTTTCAGTACATTGCGATGGCTGATTTCAAATTCTTTTGAGATCTTTTTAAATCCTTTACCGGACTCCTAAGCTGCTGCCCTCTTCTTTCTGAAGCCTTCAGATAGCTCTTTGAATCTCAATCACGATGTTCAGTCTCACTTCAGTAGTCAAAAACACACCAAACTAAATGTTTATACCTGAGGTGTAAACATGGCCGACCTCCTTCACGATTTTGTGCATTTATGTTCTAATCATGTGCGTCTGATTTCATACATCCCTGCATAGTTTTAGCCAAGGAACACTTTTAGCTGGGAAAAGCTTAGAGTAATGTATCAGTAGGACCCATAAAGTGTTTGATATTACATTTTGTTGAAGACTGAGGGTTGTTTTTTTCGTTCGTTTTTACCCCATCCATCTTCCCCAGCATGTGTGTGGAGCGCTTGTGTGGCAAGAAAAGCTCCACTTGTGGCATCAGACAGTTCCTCCTCCAGCAGCTCAGGCAGTGATGAAGAGGAAGGAAAGACGGAGTCCACCTCCAGTGAGACGGTCACCATAGAGACCATCACCACAGGTGCAGGGAAGGAGACTATCCGGCTGACTGTGGATGCCAAAAACGAGAGGGCAGTCTTTACAAGGTACTCATTGTCGTGCTTAAAGAAGAAGCAGACACTGTCCGGTTTGTGTTGCTGTTCCCAACCCCCCCCCCCCCCAGAGACCTTCTTTCTGTCTTGTCTAAGCGTTTTTCT